>OU744319.1:65097075-65749987 GCA_916610145.1 Eristalis arbustorum | reverse complement strand
ACTCCGAGCTGTGATACTGAAGCAACTATTTCGTAACTATTTCTGACACTGTGGCCATTGTCCTTCAATCGAAAGATGTGGCCTGGAGTAACACAGCTGGCGCTGAAGGACGATATGGACAAGAGACTATACACCAGTCGGATAGCTCTCTCAAAGGTTGAGTGGCCACGACTCCGAGCTGCGATTTTGGAGCGTTTATTTCGTAAGTCTTTCCGACAATGTAACCACCTGCTCTTGAATCGAAAGATGTGGAGTCGTGCATTATGCCGTATTACCTTGTCGGGAATTCAGACCTTGACTCTTAATACAGAAGTCGACGTACAGTGGCAAATTTCCAAAATATGCAGCAATTTTATTCAAAAATCAAAGTTGTCTGAATGACAGAATTATGGTATCTAACGACAGCTGAGACCTCAGACATCAATGTTTTGCATCGCGGTGGGTTGCAATATCATAGCCTGCGCGAACTATGGCGCCATATGCTTCTCAACCATACCTCCAAGTCCTGAGGGATCTAATGCGACACGCTCTGAATCTACTAAGCAACTGAGTGTCTGAAAATGTTAATGCACAAAAGACCGAAGTCGTCCGATTTACTAGTCAACATAGAATTCCTCTCAGCGACCGTCTCACTTTAAGTGGCATCAGTATTCCGTTCTCGAACAATGTAAAATACCTCGGCCTTATGTTTACCAGACACCACATTAAACTGGTAGAGGAAAGAGTAAGAAAGGCCATTTCATGAGCAAGAAAACCATCGGACACAAATGATGTCTTCGACCTCTTATGACACACAATGGCTCTTAGAGCTGTCATCAGACCCATTCTATTTTGTGGCGTAGTTCTGTTGTGGCCTATACTAAACTCAGCTCATCAAATTAAAGTAGGTACAGAGGCAAGCCTCTCATCTGCATCAGGGAAGTGCTCAGAACTACACATACCGATGCGCTTTTAATTCTGTCTTAAATCGAAAGATGTGGAATCTCGTGATAACTTTGGCTAGCAATCTGTGCATTTTTTTTGGCTTGATCTGAATAGTGAATACTGTATTCATTATATACATATTCTTCTTCTTCTTCTTGTGGCGCTACAGTCCGGGGTGAACCTGGGCCTCGGTCAACAATCCTCTCCACCTGGCACGATCCTTAGCCAGCTGCCTCCAATTTCGCACTCCAAGTTGGTCGAGGTCCTTCTCCACTTCAGTGTGCCATCGGGTTCGTGGTCGTCCTCTATGGCGCTGTCCCACTGGTTCGGAGTCGAAGACTCTACCGTCACGCCACGCCAATTCTACGCAAACAAAACCTTGACTAAATTCACTGAGACTACATTTGCCACAACACAAGTACGAACGACTTCGAGAACCTGATTCCAGGCAGAGATCTGTGGTACAGCGGCGCTATACCTTTTACTAAGGACATACACATTTACACAGATGGGACGAAAGATGGAGTAGAAAATGTCGTTTTCTCGGAGTTTCTGAACCTGATCAAAATTGTTCGTCTTCCCGATCACTGCAGCGTCTTCCATGTGGATGTATATTGGCGATCGGTGAAGCCCTGTCATGGCTAAGGTGGAACATGATATGGGCCCGTGGTGTATTTTTTCGGATAGTCCGGCAGCAATGAAATCCCTGGCATCATTCTTTCTTAACTCAAAACAATGGACTGCCACACATATCTGAATGAAATATACGAGCGGTTAAAAATTCGGGTGTGCTTCCTTTCAAAGAGGCATTCCGGGAAACTGTGAGGCTGACGAACGGCTGATGCTCTTCCAGACTGCCAGGTGATGGAATCACTCGTAACACAAGTACCCGACACAGGAAATAAATGCCAGATGACTGAGCGGCAGCACCTGCAACACAACAAAACAAGTCTGGCCTCACCTCGATTCGAAAAGATCAAGTACCCTGCTCTCTCGCGAAAAAAACAACTTCTGCAGTGGCAACAATCACCGAACACTACCTAATAGGCCTTCAAGCAAAAAGACTAGGTCTTTTTTTCAATGACTTCTGCACAAGCTGCCAAGAGGAGCATGAAGATGAAAGCATCCAGCATCTCCTCTCTGACGGTCCTGCTCTCGTCTCAACGAGGAAAGCCACTGCATGCCTAAATGGTCTCAGCAGTACACCAGTCAATACCTAATTTGAATTAGACAAGTGATCGTAAAATGGACCTACTTTTGGTGGAGTGCAAGGTCGCCACTACCCCCTTACCTTGAAGTCCTTGAAGTTAAACTAACATACTTGCTGCTTCTCTCATGAATGGTAGCAAGTCCCTTGTAGTGGATCTTTAAGTTCCATTGAAGTCAGTGTCTCCCTGTGAAAGATACGTTTCCTTAACCAGGGAGTGTCGGACATTCACACATAGCAACGTGGAGTGGACAACTGTGGGAATAACCAAAAACGACTAGGCCTCCTCCATAGCGACCTCTGTAGGAGTAACCTAACACCTTCTGTGACTGCCCTGCTCTTGCCGCAACTAAGAAAACTTTGGGATCAAACTTCAGGGACAGTCTATACAACATCAACAAATTTCCGGGCGATGCACTGATAAAATTTGTACAATAGCTGGTTGGCGTCATAGTTGCTGCAACCTTATCAATCTAAAGCATCAACTCATAATGTGCACTAGGCCTCTACCTACCTACCTACTTGTACATCCCTAGGCACCATAGAACCGATCTCTAGATCCTGGCAACGCCTTTGGCTACCGAGCTTAGGAATCATCTCCGATGGTCCCGACCAAATCTCTTTAAACCAATATTTCTCTCTCTCCAACCACGTCAAGCTAAAAATCACCCACAAATCCTTTCTAGCAAACCCCGACAACAGTCTCTCTGGGAATCAGAAAAACAGAAGCCCTCTTAACATTCCACTCATCATTTTGCGGTCCTAAACTGTGGGCGATTCCCAATAAATATTCCTACCGAATCGCGTTAAGGGATTTCTCCCCGTTTCTCTGCGATTCCCCCTTCAACCACTGACCATTTCCCTGTCGTCACATTCCTCCATTACGGCCACGACTTCCAACCGCACCCACAACACATATCTCGTCACGAGCCAGAGTGGGGCAAAACGAAAGGCATAACAGCTTTATTAAAAAGTATCCTAGCAAATTCATTTTAATGTCCTTTATTACTGTCATCCCTGCCAGAAAAAAAAAGGAGAAAGAATGTAAACCCAACAAAAAATCGGGAGCCACTCCTGCGGTGGCCGAGGGTGGGTTCTGTGCGGAAACCAACCGCTTTTCGAGGGTCCAGTCCAGCCGCTAAATCCATTTGATGTTCTTTACTTGTTTTAACTTGCTTTTGAATGGGAATGTCTGCTTCAAAGTATCATCAAGGATAGCACTCTACCACCCGCCCCCTCACAGAGCCACCAAGGACGCCATCATGCGATGTCCCTTTTGATTTGATTCTTCGTCGTCGCCAGCAGTTTACGTTTGTGTCATTGTGGCGAAGGTTGGACTGTTTGGTTGGAAACTTGATGCTAAAGCAGTATGCCTCTCAACAAGTTTCATGTGTCCTTCGGTATGAATTCATATTTTTTTCATTTTTCCGTGTGGCTTGGATTTTGCATTTATGGTTAGTGTCAGTGGAAAAGAGGCGCTCCGCCTCGCAAGCAAACAACTTCCTAATGGTTATTGGCGAGAGTTAGTGAGTGGTGAGTGCGAGCACTGTGCGGCGGTTGGAATTTCATTCAATACCACCCGCCATGGTCGCATGACCGCCTCTTTGGGTAGTATTTTGTTTTTATTCATCAAAAAAAGAAACAAGGGAATGCAAAAAAAAAAAAAAATATTCAAAAAGAGGTCCTTCCGGCTTTAGGCTATTTGTATATTCACAGCGGTATTCCGCATTATTTTCCGTCCAAACCTCCTCCTCCCGGTTGTCGGCGCTGCGCCGAAGGAAGTGCTTAACATTAGTACCCACTGCTCCACCTTTCGGTCCTTCAGCCGGCGTTCCGTTCGTCTCTCGGCTTCACTTTGTGCTGACAAAAAATTCAACAACACAAAAAAACAAACACAGCAGGTTCACAACAGAGTACTAAAAGTGAGGTTCGCCACCGCCGCAGCAGTCGTTTATTCTAAGTTCTCGCAGCTTGGACACATTTCCTGACGACCACCACCATCAGCAGCACCGGCGCGCTACTGCCGCCCGATTGTCATAACAAAAGGAAAAGACGAAGGAAACAAAAAAAACGACAAACCAACAAGGAATTATGAAATTGTGATGAAAGAGAGGGATTTATGGATGAAGTGGAGGGTTGAATGGAGAACTTAAGTATGCATGAGCAAGCTAATCGGCTTGATGGTGATTGTATGGAAGGCTACTCGGGATTGCCTTTGCATTTATGGGCATTTTGAGTTGATCCTTTGCATTTGAAAAGGCGTTGAGTGAGGTCAGTGGGTGTACATAATTTTGACAACTCGCCGACTTGGTGGCCCGGTTTCGTTCCAATTAGAGCGGAAGTAGTGAGTTTATTTTGAATTAGATTTTAATGCACTTGCTTGGGGGTTATGCATTAGAGATGCCATGGAAGGTCGTCGGATATAGGTGAGAGGTCTAGAATTTACCTTGTGTCAAGTTAGTTTCGAGGGGGCTCTTCAGAGCTGCACTGTCGTCAGAACTCCGTCACCGAAAACAAATGGGGTCCTTTTGAACTACCTCGTCGGTAAGGTAGTGTTACCCAAAACTCCGTCCCAGCCTGGAAATCTAATAGACTGCAGAGCGACCCACTCGTCAAAGACCAAATCATTTATTGACACAATCAAATCTCCGACCTAAACCAGAGTGCAACAAAATTAAACTGAAGTCCCTCAGGGATGTGGTCTAGGTCCCCTAACCTTTCTCGAAATTAAATCAAATTTCTCCACATGTTGCAACGGAAATTTCCCACATCCTCCACCTTCCTCAGAACATGCAAAATATCTTCCGGCCGAGAGTATACCTTGTTGTACTCAAAATATTCCTACCTCTCTCATAGCCCATTGATATGAACACGACATTGTACCATGTTAACCACATCCTAATTGATTCGTAGCATCCCTACGGCCATTAAGATCCCCCCACCCTCATCTCACTTCCGCCCCCTCAGCAAACCAGCAAAAAAAGAGAGAGACTGAGAGAGAAAAAGAAAATTTGCTTAACAAGTCTGAACATAACCTCAATTCATATTTAAGTTATCCTTTAGGGAAAAATTAACAACATTTGCATAGAAAAACACCTACCCACTCGTTCGGCGCACACGTATCCGCACGTGAAGGAGACCCCTGCCACACGAGGAGAAACAATAAAATTACAATTCGCTGAGCATGTGTTAATTAATGTCGAATGCCGTCGTTGCCTGTGCTAACCCCGGTTGCCCATCCACCGCCCCGCTTCCAACGTTCTGTCGTCTCTGGCTACCGAGGCATACATGTGCGATGACGAGTGAAAGAGTCCCCACCCCCCAGTACGGCACGGCACGGCATCGGCTGAGGATTTTCAACGTACAACGAGAATGGGGCGCAAAAAGTTTGCACAAAACATAATTAGACTGCGCCCCCGGGTACCTACACATGTGGTGCTAGTGACTTCAAGCTGAGGTGACAAAGTGGAATGGTGTACGGGGTTACATTTGCAACTACGAGTACAACTGTCGCAGTACCACACCCATGTGATCTGAGAATGAGAACAGAACACCGCCACGTCTGTCGTCGTCTGCCTGTGCCTGTGCCTCTGCCAGTCTGTGACGACGCCGAAAATAAGGAGTCTCCAGTGCGGGTGTGCGCTAGAGTTCCACCATGTTGCTCCAACATTTCCAAATTGTTCAACAAAACAAAACAAAAAAAAGGTTTAGGGGAAAAAATAAGAAACTCATTCACATTGGCGTTGTTATGAGAACGCAGCGTCTGTCTCTCTGCTGCGACGAGAAGCTGCTAATTAGGATGCAATTTTGCAAAGTTCTCAGATTTTAGGCCACTTAACGGATGGTGATGATGATGACGAAAAGTACGAAGTTACTTAATGAGAACAAGCAAATGAATAAAAGGGCGAAACGTCATAATGGAAGATGCTGGTGTTCCTGGAGCAGGAAGGGAACGGGATGAGTGCCACGGAATGAAGCTTACTGTGGTCCAGGATGTCGGTCATGACAAGGACAGAGAGAGAGATAGACTTCAAGGGAGAGGAAGGGGTAGAAGAGGGTGAAGAGGAAAGGAAAATGGGACAAATGATTGTTGGAATGGGTGCAGTCACATCGATCGGAAGTCTGATATGCAGGCTTTCATCGGGTGTTTAAGAATATTACAAATCCAATGCGAGTACCAAGAACAGAATGATGTTCCATTGGAGTGTCCATTAAGTCATGACGTATTACATTCAACAAGAAAGGAACGAGGTCCCACGGGAGTAACAACTGGGTCCAGTACTTTGCTCTGAAATCGATGAGGAGATGTGTGACGTGACATATGTACCAAGAATAGAATGAGATCCCACAGGAGTGTCAACTAAGTCGTGACGTGTTTTATTCACCAAGAAAGGAATGATATCCCACAGTAATGTCGACACGGCCGTACTTTGTTTTAAAATCGATGGGGAGTGCGACGTGCCACACATACCAAGATAAGAATGATAATCCACAAGAATGTAAACTAGGTCCAGTACATTTTTTTTCCTATAATCAATCGGCGGACCAGCAGTATGACGAGTCGCATATAACAAGAACGGAATGATGGCCCACAGGAGTGTCATACAAGTCGTTACGTGTCACATAAACCAAAAACAGAATGAGGTAACACAGGAGTGTCGATAAGGACATTTACCTTTTCTTTCAATTAAACAAGCTGCTACCGCACAGCATCATCATTTTCAAACCCGCATGATCCACATAATGGGTCGCGGAGGTAAAGCACGCCGTAGAGATCTCCAGGCCACTCAATCCTCCGCCGTCGACACTAACGTATCAGGATTTATGCCCAGGCGCAACTATGCAAGATTTCGGAGACCCACCTCGCCCTGGGTCTGGCAAAAGTCTTCCTGATGGAGTCGCACTAAAGGCATGCCCCGCAAGACGATGATGGAGACATTCATGCCAAATTGCCAAGCCATTTAAGCATAACTCTTGCCCTTCTGCTGCTCGACATTGTGTTCCTCGTGTACTGCCGTGATTCTCACCCTATCCCTACCCGGCAAATTGTATAGTCTTCTAGCGAACTATCTCTCTGATAGAATCTTCCGAGTAAAGCATGGAAATGAATGCTCTGCCTTTAAAAATTTAAATGCTAGTGTACCGCAAGGGAGTGTTCTTGGCCCTCTGCTGTACCTGCTGCATACAAGTGATTTAACACAAGAAGGACACACTGTTTTAGGCACATTTGCTGACGACACTGCCATTCTGGTAACAGGGAAAACGGTAGAAGAATTTAGGTCAACATTACAACGCTCACTAGACATGATACACGAATGGATGAACTCTTGCCGAATTATCCCTAACAAAGGCAAATCCGTCCATATCAACTTTAATTATATGTACGTTGTTAACTTGCCGGCCTTCTTAAACCGTGTCCAAATACCTTTTGGTAATGAAGCGAAATACCTCGGGATGACTCTTGACGTTAAACTCAAGTGGAAGGAGCACGTAAAAAAGAAACGTGCAGAACTTGACATGAAATACAAAGATATGTACTGGCGGTGAGTCTATCACGGCGACGAAAAATCTCATGTCGGCAGCTGGAATTCGTCATCTTATTCGTTCGGTCAGATAGTGAAGCAGAATGTCTTCTTCGGGGCAAACGTGAACTCCACGAATGAGATCACAGCAGGGAACCGACGTAGAACCACCCCATGGCTACCGATGTTACTTTGGTCTGTCAAAACAACTGGGGTCTAAGCTCCTGACTTGAATGACCAAAATCTTGAAAGACTCGTAATGCCTTCGAAAGAAAAATTCCGCCACGGATATTTGGTCCTGTCTGCGAGGAAAGTGAAAGGTGGAGAAGGCACAACCTCGAACTCTGCCAGCTGTACCGGGATGTGGTTGTCGTCCGGAAGACAAAAACCCGTCGACTACACTAACAACATCGAGCGCATGGACACCAACGCTCGAGCTAAGAGCGTCTTTGAATCTGAGTTCAAGAAGGATAGGAATACCGAACCTCCGGTATAGAAGTCAAGCCAATGCGGATATAAAACAAGTCCCAGGTCTCGATGACTGGAAGCAGCATTCCCAGGACCGTCAGTCATGGAAAGTAGCAATTGCTTAGGCTAAGGCCCTCCATGGATCGCCGTCCTGACAAGTAGGTAAGTAAGTATTCCTTTGGTCATTACTCAAAGTGTTGGAACAAATACTGAGTTGAAAGCATGGCTTGCATAGCTCTGACACCAAGCTCGGCATTTCTGAATACAGATCAATCATACAGGAAATGATTAGCATGACTCCTTCTATTACTCGTGAAAAAGACCCCGAAATAAAGGGTGGATTTTTGGCTATTATCTTTTTGGCAACACTGATTTCGTAACGTAACTGTGAATGGTGAGCGCTACAGTGAGATGATATCCAACTTTTTTTGCCCAAAATGCAAGAGCTTGACTTGCATGTTAACAAGACGGTGCCACATGCCACACGCCATTTTCTTGAAGTTCTCCATCTGCTGCAATGGGACTCCACTTACATGTAGAATGCAGCGAACAGGCGCTCTGGAACTGACGCTCCTACGGCACATAACTTGGGAAAAAAATGCCCGCCCAACTCAAGAAGTGACTTAATATGAATGATGTACAGAAAAATATGGCTTCCGATTTAAGCAAAAAAAAAATACCACCAACCCCCCAGAAACCACACAAAAAAAGAGAAAAACTCTTGCAAGCTTTAATAAACCTGATTAAAATGATCAACAACCCTACATCCCCGTTGCATTCATCATCCACTCATGTTTACATGATGTATCCTTATTTAAAATAACCGGAATTCCCAAAACCACAATTCGTAACTGAATTGAAGCCAACACAAAATGATACTCAAGTTAATATGGGCACAACATTTCGTACACATCAGCCTCGCTCTGCCATTCGCAAGGCTGCCGAAAAATGGGGAAAAAAAACGCACGGTTGATCCTTCTCATCCACAACCGACTGAGACGAGGACGTGAATGAAAATAACTCAGCTGCCGTCAATGACAAGAGAAAAATGAACAAAAAAGAGCATCCAACAGGAAAAAAAAAAGGAACTCAAAAAATTCCGCATTCTCTTCGTAAACGGAAAAACAGCATCTATACAACATCAACACCAACGCGCTCCATGGCATCAGCATCAGTTTTCAGCCATCACCACAAAACCAAAAATCTGTTCAGTGTGCTGGATTTTTACAGAATTCTCAGTGGAATGCACAACACCCAAGGACATGATGGTGTATTCACAGTTGACTGTGCTCGGTGGGTGGTGGTGGGTGGTGGTGAAGGGTGGCTGATATGTGTAGATGTGGCACACGGCCGCTTTGATATAAACCATGAATTATGTTCTCCTTAAGGTAACGAGAATTCCATTCCTGACCCGCCTCAATGACCGGATTGCCACTTCACATAAAGGACAAACTTTCCGTCGAGCAGAGAAACCAAGACCCACGGGCGTGCGGCAAAAATATCCTTTAACCATCAAAACGCTCGCTCGCTCGCTCGCTTTGTCCGGAAGAGTGAGGAGAATTTCGAACGTTTCTGTACAAAATGTTATTTCCTCTTTTTTTTTCACTTCAATTTTTCAAAGAACGTTCCCAACGCAACACTTCGCTGCTCTCGGGCTCACAGGAGAGGGGGCCGGGGGAAGAGAAGGACTCTTTGAATCGTTGGCACGTCTGCTAATTGGAGAACTTTAATTTCGCCGGCTCGTTCTAATACCTCGCTCTACCATCACCGGCTCTCGCCACCTTGGCGTGCTCCAATTTTTATTTCCTTCCGCTGTTGCTCCTTTTTTGGTCGAAATTCAATTTGCTGTGTTTGATCCTTTTTATCCGCCGTCCCCTCGGCAAGCCGCTCCATCTGTTGATGGCGAATCGAGTGAAAGCAAGCGTATCACAACCGGTCAACGGTGTGGAACCTCAATTTCAGTTCGGTTTCAATTTGAATGCTCATTTTGATCCGGGAAATGTGAGAGCTGGTCCCTTATCTTCGTTTTTTTCGTATTTGCAGATTTTAATTGTATTCTAGTGCGTTCCGCTTTGCCTGACATAATTTGTGTGTATCCTCAGCAGCAGCACTGCAAAAGGTTCAACATCCTAAAACAACACAGTGAAGGAGAGAACAGGCCTTTTGTTCGAGTTTTTTTGAAATGAAGGACACCCAGTTTCCGGGGGAAAATAAATGAGGGTGGATACAGGTGGACGGAGATAATAATTATTTGCACACCCTCACAATGGATGTTGGTTGAAATTTTTGATTAAGACCAAGAGGGGGGAGATAATTGTTGCTTTGGGTTTCGAATCTGTCAAGCAGATCCAGGTCATGTCCGCTTCTTGAGGATTTTTTCTCATCTCACCCGGTTCCTTCGACATTTGGTGATAAAATCAACGCATCTCACCCCACCGCCCACAGAATCTGTAGGGCATCAAAATTCAGCAAAATTCCAGGCCTCCTTGCGACCACTCAAGTCAGATCTTAAGCCAATTAAGTCAAGACAACATGAACACACCGAAGTGTGTGCTGCCGGGGCGAACCCTTGTGTAAGCCCTTCGTCCCTACAATTCAAATATTTACCCCCAAACATCTTGTCAAATTTGCATTCGTTAGTCTTCATCCTCTCTCTTTTCTGTCTCGCCCACACTTCTGTGTCCGTTTTTCTCAATCAAGGAGGCGAAGGAACTGAGCACAGCAGCCCATCTGGCCCTTGTTCGAATCCTGACACAACACTTCTGTGAATCAGCTTGCATGTGTGGCACACATCTCAATTATTCATTTTGGTGTTTCCCTTGATCATTTCTTCAACGACTGTTTTTCTTCTTGTTTCCCTTCCCCTCCCCTCCTCGGGGCCTGTCGAATGAGTGTGCGTGAGCAGATTGCCTGGGCATTATGTTCCATGACACATGTCCTTCGTTGAATCGGCACGGCACCCATTGCGAGCGAGAATCAATTTGGCAAGAGGAAATCTCATTTGTTGATTGAATTTGTGTTAATCGACGGAGATGTGTGCCAGTCATCCCGGCTGCACGGGGGGATGGGGTACGAGAAATTAAAGGATCACTCTCGGGCAAATCAGAGGAGAATGAAAACAAACAACACGTATCGTGTATCCTGTGTGCCATGAATGAGGACTACCTCGCGCTAAATTCGATTGAATACTTTCTACCGTCAGCTGTATGCAGAGAACTTGAATGTCCTGTCGCCGGGCGGATGTCCACCACGCACACACTGAGATTCAATTTAATTCGATTTTACTCGTGTCTCCTTTCATTGTGAACGTATCAATCTTCGTTTCTTCCTTTTTCTGTTGAAAAGAAGGTCAGGTATATCCCTTCGCACACACACGTGTGTGGATACATTTATTTGCATTGAATTCTGATGTGAACAAAGGATATACGCAAAACTAGGAGAAAAGTATAAAACCATGAATAATGCATTCGGACCATAGTTGGCTCATGCATATTCGAATGATTTGCTGCTTCACTTCTCCACACACACTGGCAGACCCTATTTTTGAGGGTTTTTTTTCTTGCCCCCCCTTAACTCTCCGCACAGTCTGTGGATCCTTGCGCAAACGGAACAAACTAGGTTGACTAGATGATTGTTACATATTTATTCAACTCTTCGTTATTGCCAACGACGACGATGACAACGGCTGGTGGGGTGTCTGCACGAGTGTGCATGTGTATTAATAGGTTCCATTTCCCTCGCCATGAATTGGTAATCCCGTCGGTCTTATAGTAGCACAACCACTTGACAAGGAATTGAATATTTAGGATGAGACTATTGTTTCCGTTGATGATTGGACTGAAGGAACGAGAGACTGCTTAATGATGATGCTGGGGGTTGGGTGGCTGGTTACCAAGCCCTCCTTCACTTTGATGTGGACACCAGTGTGTTATGGACACCGCTTGGGGGAAAAGGTCAAAGGATCAAGTGAGAAGTGTCACCAACCAAACCAGACACACTGGGGGTTGGGTGACATGGGGTGCGAATAAACTTCGTGCGTGTAGGCAGAAAATTAAAGAAAAGGTCTTCAAATTTCAAATTTCCACGCAAGCCGTGTGTAAAGCCGACGCACTAAGCACCCCGGCCACCAAGTAACCAACTCTGTGGAAGGTGGTGATAAGACCTAAAAGCCATTAACCACCTCCTTCGAGTGTCATAAGCCGCCTGCCAGGGCTAGAGCCTCGATTAACTAGCCATCGTCTCACACCATTAACGTTAATCCTTTCCCGAGTTAATCCCCCGCATTTAACTGCCGCCCAGCCTTGATTTCAATGGCGGGCCAGCACTCAACTTGACTAGCACTCATTACACTACATCAAGCGAGCGAAGCCATTTCGCCGCACCCAGCGACGTCAACCTTTTTGCCCCCAATACCTGTTGTTTGAATACAAAGTCGCTCAGTGCACTGACGACCGCCCCAGCCACGGTTGATTATGATAAACCGAACCCCCCACCCGCGCTCAAATTAAATCGTGTGTTACACGAGCGTTACACCGAGAGATTTATCATGATTTACAACAAGAAGCAGACGACTGCGAATCTTACGCGAAATTTTACGATCCCATGTACACTCATTTTGTAAGAGGAGACTTTACGACTTTACGACTTTTCGAGACGTTTTATGCCTTTGCTCTGAAAATCGGTTGCAAGCTTATGCACAGGGGCTTGGAGTTGGCCACCGCGACTGGCAACATTGTTGAGCGCACGAGAGAGAGCCAGCGTTTTATTTGTCATCTATATCTGATGTACTGCAGGTTTTCACGATTAAGCCGGTGGTGGGGTTGGGATGATATCCTTTACAGTGCAGAGCAGCCCTCTCAAACAATGACTGAGCACGGTGCATCAAACTGCAGATAAAAGCTTGTCATCGTCAGTTTCATTGAGGGAGCCGAAGACGAATGGCATCAGAGTCCTGCACGGACTCCTGAACATCACGCAAGATGTGCTCGAGAGCAACTGGTCTTCGAACAGCTCCTCCGTTCGCATTTAATCACGCTTCAAGACGCAAGAGATTAATTTTCAAAAAATTGCTTTTTATTGATCCCCCACAAGGCGGATATGATGTGAAAGAGTATAGGACCAATAATAAAACATTTCACGTCGCCTCTGCTAACGGGGGTGATTTATTATTGAACCGCAACCCCTGGCTGCAGTGTCTTCCATCGTACAAGCAACCACGACATGAACGATTGCGAATAGTTGCAGAGAGCGAGCGAGGTTCCTTCGACCGCTCCCCATCGTGGACGTTTAAAGCTTCGCAAATAAATCGCGTGAAATTAATTTCATCGAATTGGCTCGGTTATGGCCTTTTATGGTTGACAACAATAAAGACATTCGATAACATTGTCATTGGTCATGGCTGACATGGGCGGGGTTTGTCGATTGAACTCCCCATCTCACATCCACTCCAACGAGGGTCACAATGTGGGTCGAGTGGATGGGCAGCAAAAATAAATGCCCGAGCAGGAAACTTCAACTTATCGCACCATTAATTTGGGTTGATGATGATAAACACAAAAAGGAAGAGAAGTGTGAAGAGCCGAGACAAGGGTGGTCTTCCTCTGCTCTGCCACACACTTAGCGTAGATCCCTCTCGGCTGAAGAAATGGGTGGGAAACGAGGGAAATACTCTTGTCTCCGAGGCAGGAAGTTAAGATATGGATCGCGCGTGTCTATGAGCTCAGTTTAAATGGCTTATTGATGGTGTGGCGGCTGCGTTAGGACTGTTATCCAATTAATGCTCGTATTGCTCCATTAACACCTTTCGGTGTTCCGAGTGAAGAGGGTGCTCCGGCGATAACAATCGACAAAAGGCGCAACCATGATGGGCGTTATGGCCAAACAATTGACTGAAGATTATGTATGGCGCTTGTGAGGGGATGGAATGACATGTGGGTCCGATGAATTGAGTGCTGGCGTTGCAAGTCGATCGAGAACAGCAGAAGGGGAGAGTCTAAATGAGTCTTGTGTGGTGTTTGTGCAGAGTAGCTGATTGTAATTTAAGTAGCACCAGTTCCTGTGTCCGTTTTTGATCCACGGGGAATTTAGCCAATCGTCTCTGCCGCGTAGTAGGATTGGGATTGAGAGACAGGAAGCCACTGTCCGGAAATATGTATTCCTTTAGTCGGTTGTAGCTATGAGGCTACTGGAGCCATGTTCCTTTCTCAAGTGGCTGAATCTCCATTGTTGCCTTGTCTCCGCACAGGGAATTCCCTTAGTTTGAGTGCGCATTTCCACGGCTCAGTCTTTCATAAATAGGTCTAGTGGAAGGAGATGGAGTATCATGTCCAATCCAAACCCGCTTGCAGCGTCTTAAAGAGACTGACCTGTATAATCCGTTGAGCACGGTCATGTGGCTTTTTTGTTTCTAGTACTCAGTACTCAGTGCTCAGTACCCAGTACACAGAACTGAGTTAGTAGTTCAGTACTCAATACTGAGTTAGTGGTAAAGTACTCAGTACTCAGTACTGAGTTAGTGGTCAAGTACTCAGTACTCAGTACTGAGTTAGTAGTTCAGTACTCAATACTGAGTTAGTGGTCAAGTACTCAGTACTCAGTACTGAGTTAGTAGTCAAGTACTCAGTACTCAATACTGAGTTAGTAGTCAAGTACACAGTACTCAGTACTGACTTAGTAGTCAACTACTCAGTACCTAGCACTGAGTTAGTAGTCAAGTACTCAGTACTCAGTACTGAGTTAGTAGTCTATTACTCAGTTTCAGTATCAGACTAGAACACTTATGGCTTCTGATGGTGGTACGGTTGCAATCTCAGATGACCGTCACTTTCAGCGTACATCCACCCACAAACTGGCTCCTCTTTGTTGATAATTTTAATTACATCTTCCATCAGTTCACACAATAATCAGAGTTGACAAGTAAATGACATCCTTCTTTTCTTATCTGACGCATAAAAGCACACATCGATTTTTGATGACCAGATAGGAGTGATAGTTTTTCCAACGCACGTGTCTTGGCACATGTCAAAGTGCTCGCTGATATCTAACTGTCAGAATATTCAGCAAGACCTGCCATTTCATCATGGCTAATTTCGTTTTCCGAGCGTGTGAATGTTATGAGAAAATTATGTCGAAACTACGGTTGATTTTCTCGGCGAGGTTGGTTGCCATCACGGTTTCAGTGTGTCCGAAGTTCGTGGCAGTTGTGAAGGTGAGAGTGTTTACACTCTACACATCAAGCAGGAGAGAACTTGGTGCCAAAAGAAGATGCCACACAAGTGACTTCGAGCGGTCCGAAGGTGTGAAGGCGACTTGGGCTCAAAATCTCAATGAGCCGCTGTGGCAGTTGGAAGATGGGCCGTGAAATCCATCAGAAATGCCTTACTAACCACTGCTTGGATTTTGGGGTCAGAATCTCAATGTTGCCGGATGTACTCCAAACTCTCAGGATCCATTAACACACACCCCAGAACATGCAAAACGGTCTGCGCAAGTCATTGGTAGACCTAATAGGGCCGCTGTGGCAGTTGGAAGATGAGCCGTGAAATCCATGGAACACTTAACAGCAAGCCTTCATCAGTGGCCCCCGTGATCAAGCGACTTAGCACTGATCGGGAGCCACGACAGTCCTTAGTTCACGCTAACAAGCCATTTAGACAACATTCGAGACACTATGTCACCTTGAAGCGTTGCCAACGAAGCCCAGAAGACAATTTGAACAATGTACCATTCCATAAATAATGGCAAGACTCTATGAAGCACGCACACAATGACTTCCAGCCGAATTTAAACAGTCGCTCTCACCAAGTTTACAATTATAAGCTAAATGGTATTGTCTACGTTCCATTTTCGCATTTGTCTGTCATTGACGTCGCTTTACACGTAGACCTAGTCGTCCTCTGGATCTCTCTTTCTACCCGAAAAATGTATCAATTTTGGCGTCGAAAGTATCGTGTCCTGTTTTCTCTGGACGTCCAATCCCCCTTCCAATTGAACTGCATGAAGAAATTTGTTTGAAAGGCCATTCCTGTCAAGCTAAGTCTCGCATATCACGTCGTGAACAACTACTTTAATCACCTCTCTCCCAAGTTACTACACAAATATGCAATGCAGCCAAAAAGTCAACCATCTCCAAGGTGCTCCAAAATACCATCGAATCTAGGATGATCCCCAAGAAGAAGAAAAAAAGGAGCAAGCACCTCCCATTTGATATGAAATATTTTCCAATCTGCATGGCTTATGCAGTCAAGATGTCAGCCACGTAATCAATTTAGGGTTCACCCTCGTATCCAAAAGCTTTCCATCCCCCACAACCGCAACGGGGAAAAAAAACTACTATCATCCTGGATTTGAAACGCATTAAATCTCCATCTCATCCCGAACCGAGCACACACGCTCAAAATGAATTGAATGTACTCAAGCGTAAAAGAGAAAATCAAATACTCCTCCCCGAACCAAATCGAACTGCGAACCGAACCGCGTCATCGAAGAAGGTAGATATTCTAATACACCATCGCCTCCGCCTCCCGGGAGTAGTCGAAGGGATAACCATTTATCCATGCAATGTTACTTTCTTCAGGTTCGTCGCTTCATCTCGACGACGGTTATGACTGAAAACCTGAATCGAATATCACCAGATAGAGATATGAATTGAATTCGTGTCATAGATACACACTCACACACTCACACACACACACAATTTGAAAGGCAATATCATGAGTAAATCCATAAGGAGACGACATAGAAGAAGAAGAAAAATATAAAAGGAATCATGCGGAGAGACAGGGCACACTCCTGGTGGATGGATTACGTTCAAGGAAGAGGAACAGGCGGCATAGCTGCAGCGCAGTTCAATGAATAATAGAGAATCCTGACAAATATCCTTGATATACTCTATTGATTCAGTGTTCATTTGATTTTCAATCTTCTGATGGAATGTACATTGTATCGAGTATCGACTCGATGTATTTGAAGTCAATGGGAATTCGGTATGAATTGTCGTGATATGGCACGGCATTGAGTAGAGTTGGCAGGTAAATGATCCCGCCTAAAAGTAGACATCAAATTTTGACAAACAAGGGTGACCGGGTAGGAGTGATGGTTTTTCTAATTGGAGTTTTGTGAGAGCTGTCTAAGTGATCACTGATATCTGGTTGTCAGAATATTCAGCAAGATCTGCCATTTTTTTCTTGCATTTTTTCACATTTAACTTGCGTTTGAAAGTTATGAGAAAATGTTGTCGAAACTACGGCTGATTTCCGCCGCGAGGTTGGTCACCACCAGTGTTACAATAGGTTATTTATGAGTCCCAGAAGCTTAACGAGTAATTTAGGAAATAAGTGAGTCCCAACAAAGGTTATGATAATGCAATGCCTCCTTATATGAAAAAAAAGAAATTAGTATATTTTTCGTTATTGGCAGGCAGCAGCCTACAATTCCGAGCTCCTGTGATGAAGGGCTTACAGAATCAGCTCTCACCATATCAGCGCTGAGGACCTCCCATCTGATCCAAGCAATGTGGTACAGTGACAGAGGAAGTGATCTGCATTGTCGTCGCCCTCTGCATAGGCGTAGCTTTAAGCAATCACATTTAAGTGCTTGCCAAAGGTGTTGGGGCTCGTTATTACGACGGTAAGTTGTCTACAGTCTTTTCTGTCAAAGGACAGCAAGAATGCCGCGGATTTCTCACTCACAGACATTTGGAACCAAACGCTTGGTCTGTCTACATCCATCAATAGAGGCCCTAACCAAAGACGCAGTTAGTCCGACAGCAGGTTCAGGTCTTGAGAAAGTTTCCTCTGATCCTTGTCTTGCAAGTACAGCGATTGCTTGGTGCCCTGGGAACGAGATGAATATCAGTGAATTTCACTTCCAATCAAATTCAGAGAGGATTTGCATTACTGTACTATCGTGGAAGAGGTAAAAGGGTTGACTAAGGCCTTAAGCACAGCCTGGCTGTCACTGCAGACACAGATGCGTCCACCCGTCCATTTGTCCTTCACAATATATATGTCATTTGATTTGCATAGGTTCCGGGTTGGAAAACCGACACAAGTTCACCTAAACAGATGTACAATGTACAACTAATGTTGTTGCCCTACACGAAAACACCAGCGTAGAACCCTTCATTGGTATCGGAGCCACCCATGAAGATACGACTACAATCCTTACGGGCTCGAATTCTGGGCAGCGCCATTCCTGGGTGCTCAGGCATTTTAAATGAAAGCGTTCGGGAAACAAAAAAGCGTATGTTACACCTTTCAAAGTAATGACATTGGAAATGTGAAATAAAATTACGTTAAGTATTCTTGTTCCTAAAAAATGAGTCAAATTACGAGTCTCCAAGTCATACTAAAGAAAATTAGTCCTTTTGACTCTACAGAGTCCCTTTGGTAACACTGGTCGCCACCATTGTTTCAGTGAGGCGGCAGTTCGTGGAGCAGTGGTCAGTTTTGTAGGCGACCAGGCGGAAGTTCGTGTCGCAGTGGTCAGTTTTGAAGGTGACCAAGCAGGAGAGAAATTGGTGCCAAAAGAAGATGCCACACAAGTGACTTCGAGCGCTCCGAAGATATGGAGGCGACTGGGTCACTTTACATTAAGCCTTCATCAGTTGGACCTCGTGATCGTGAGCACTAATCTAGAGCAACGTCTGTCCTTAGTTCACTCTAACAACGCAACCCATTTAGACAAAGTCGAATTCCCTCCACATTCGAGGCACTTCTTCTTTTTCTTTGATTGGCGCTGCAGTCCGGTGTGGACCTGGGCCTCAACCAACAGGCCAGCTGCCTCCAGCTGCGCACACCAAGTTGGTTGAAGTCCTTTTTCACTTGTGTGCGCCATCTCTTGCGAGGACGTCCTCTGTTGCTCGGTATCGAAGACTCTTCGGGCCGGAGCTGTGGTGTTCGTCCGCTCTACATGACCTGGACATCTAAGCGTTGGATCCGAAGACGCTTAACTAGGTGCTTGCCGCTGTACAGCCCGTACAGTTCGTGGTTGAATCTTCTTCTCCAGACGCCATCAACGCAAATAGGACCAAAGATCGCACGCAGAACTTTTCTCTGAAAACAACCAAGAGCTTCTTCATCCGCTTTCAATAGCGTCCATGTCTCTGCGCCATAGAGCAGGACTGGGATGATCAGAGTTTTGTACAAAGTCATCTTGGTGTTTCGAGAGATGGCTCTGTTACTCAATTGCCTCTTGAGCCCAAAGAAGCAACGATTGGCAAGAGTAATTCTGCGTAACACCTCTCCATCTCCACGACCGCGCGCTTCTCATGCTCTTTCTTTTTCTTTCTGAGAAGCCGGTGTTTTTTCCTTCTCTTCTGTTCGTAGTGCTCACGAACAGCTCTCGATGCTCGATGCAGCCTTGCCTTGTAGGCTTGCTGTTTGGCTGCATGTACCTGCCTGCACTCGTTGTCAAGCCATGGGTTCCTTCTGGCATCAGTGGCAGCTTCTTTGATGGCTTTTTGACAACGTTTCCATTCTTCTTCTATTGTATGTGCAGGCAGCGTCGAACTTTCAGAGACTCGGTCGGCAAAGTTCCAAGCGGTCGATTGCGATTGTAGCTTTCCGCCGTCAAACCGTAGTGTTCGAGGCACTACGTCATCTAAAATCAACCTGACTCCTTGAGGCATTGCCAACGAAGCCCAGATGATCTTTTGAATGACGTGCTATCCCATAAATAATGACAGGACTCCATGGAGCAGGGTGCCCATTTGAATGATGTGCTATTCCATAAATAATGCAATGAATGTAGCTTCAAAACGCAGCAAGAATCAATTTCATATCTCACACCGTTGCTGCCTCACTCAAATTTACTTCCCCATCACTCTTCCCTGGTCAGTCTGCAATCAATTCCAAAACCACCCCACACCCGGCATTCCCGAAATTCCTGCAGACTAAATTATGCACAATCCTTTCTCAATTTCCCGCCATCCGACGGCCATCACAAAAGCAAGCGAAAGCTAGAAAAAAAAACCAACATCGCACTCAAATCTCTGACACCACTCTAAGTGTCTGTGTCGCAGGCAACCAGGCATGGCAGTAAGCCCGGCAGCAAAATGGCAAAACGAGCAGATGACGACGTCTACCTCCCAGAAAGAGGATGACAACAGTCTAATTAGCTTTATGCAGTGACAGCCGTGCAACGTGCACCGTGCCCCATCATTCCCGCACCGCCGCATGTCAGGTCGAGCCTATCACAGTCCGCCCGCCCCAACCGACCAAATCTATTTGTGTGTCTCTACTCGGTCTGTGTGACGGCCAACATGAAATTTCAATTCTCCGAAAAAGCCAAAAATAAATTTCATTCCTCTCGCTCCGCCCTTAATTGAACGACGACGGTTGGATACACATTCTCGAGTGACACTGGTATTCTCTCGTTGCGCCCGAGTCGGAATCCACTCGAAACGAGTCCGTAACGAGACGACAACGACGACAGAAGGACCATCAGAGGGCTGCCATGTGTTGCTGCAGAAAATTTAGAACCCATTCCGGTTCCCCGGTGTGTTTGTGTGTGTTGATGTCGGGGCGGCGTGCGGACGGACTGAGGGGTGCATCCTTCGAAAAGAGTTTCAATTATACCAATTAACTTAAGTGCACAGGAAATGATATAAAGCGTTCTTAACGTACGCCCTCGCAGATGCAGCTTATCTCCCGACGACGACGGCATCATCCATTTTCAATTAGGCTAAAACTTCACGATACTCTCTCGAGTTGACGTCTCGTTGCATGACAACCGAGTGTCCGACCGACGCGACGGGCGGCGATCCATCACAGGGAACAAAGTAATTTCAGCCGGCAACAGATCCCAACAGGAAAAGTGCATAAAATCCAAGCGTAAATGTCAAATTAACTAACGACACTGCTGAAACCATCGCATCGTCTGTCTGCTGCTGCATAACAACAAATTGCAATATCAGACGTTTGCGCTGCTGGCCAGTTAGTCGGAGACTAGATTGGCGTCGGTCAACTAACGACGGCTGCAGGATTGTACACAATGGTCCGTCCGAGTGACACAAACTGTTTGCCTGTCTGCCTGCCTGCCTGCTGCAAATGGCACTCGACAACGGGGGGGACGGTGAGCCCAGTCAGCGAAAGGAAAAAAGGGTGCCAGGTCAGCAGAGTTGACGTGGAAGATTGGGGGCCAACTGTCCGTCGGTGGATACACAACTCGATTCGGTTTCTCAATTTTGCAGATTCGTGCTAAATATTTTATTGGTCCCTCCCCACATACACACACATAGAGAGAGAAGGTTTGAAGAAGGGACGAAGAAGGCTTGAAGATTTATTGCTGCCTTTACAGCGCAGAGGGATGTAGATTGTGTCAGGCGGATGATTGGGTGGTGGATTGCGGTGATTTATATCGTCGGTGACAAGTGAATTTCGTCCACTTACAAGATAGCCGAGCGGGAGATCTTAATGAGGAGAGACACTTTCGGGTCAACATATTTACGAGGATTGACAGATGGAACCCGGGCGGCGTGACAGGCTGTTGCTGGCGCGGCCAGAGAGACTCTTGACTTAGGGGACGGCTGTGAAGTGGAAAAATCACTTCTTGACTCGAAGTCGATTGGAGATGGGTTGCTTGCCGACTGACTGGTGAGGAGGGCACGGGAGGGTTTTCAGATGTCTGCTCGAGGAAAGGAGAGGGCCTAAGATGGGTACTCTTCGTGTATTAAAGTGAAAAACCATCAAGACGACAGGTCAAAAGACTGCATTCTTTAATGATGAGGACCCTGGGGCGTATACGCGATTATTCGGTTCAAAGAAGGACCGGTCTGTGGACAGGAATGTGGGTAGAAGTGGTTCACTGGTGGGTCTAGCCTCTTCGAAAAATGTCTAGCGTTCATTGAATTGTCGGCTTTATATGAATCGGAGCTCGCACTGAGAGGCGTGAATATTATCGGCGAACCGATCACTGCCTTTTCTGATATTCAAGAGGCCATAGCATCAGGCATTCTGACATCGAAGCCGATTGGACTAGGAAGACAGACTGCCAACGAAATATCCTTAGCGAGTCGGTGACCCTCTACCGCATACCGAAACATACGTCAATCTGAGGCAAAGAGAAAGCGGAGCCTCCACTCCCGAGAAAAGAGGCTCTGAACTGAGGAAAGCCTGGTAATCCCGTAGGGTGCACGCTCACACCCTGCTCGGCTACATAAAGATGAATCTCTGGCTCTGGTGTTGCCAGTTCTCGCTGGCTTTGCCTGAAAATTGGAGCTATACCGATGGCTCTATGACCGATGCGGAGCAAGACGACCTGTGATCAGTTTTAGCCGCAAGATGTACGCGACTGAACATACTGCACAAAGATTTTTGCCAGGAAAAGAAAGCACTTGGTCTTGGAGCTGGAGGACTACAGGATTGAATTGAAAACCTCCCGACATTCATCCATGAGTCTGGCGTCGAAGTGGTGGTTCTTAGAACCTTTAAAGCACTAAATGCCTTTTCAATGGAACAGCTCTGATTCTGAGAGTGAGCTGTCTTGTTCAGTTTGTCTCTAAGTCCATGAAAAGTTTATGAAGGACATTAGTTGCGCGAGGAAAAAAGGGTTTTCTACAACCACCCCCTGAATAAATGGAATACGTCTGGACAGACCTTGGCTTGCCTTTGTATGAAGATATCACTATTGTCAATCAGGCGAAATATAAGGAAATTCTGAACAGCATACTGTGTAAATCATTGTGGCGAACGAAATTAACGCATTGAGGTGTTGGAATACAAATATTTTTGAGCGAAGAAAAAAGGGAGCAATATGCTAGCAGGCTTGTCGAGGAAGTACGAGAGAGTGGCTTCGAACTATACAATTTTGGCGTCGACTGCGAAGAGAACTATGTTCACTTCTTCTTCTTCTTCTTTGTGGGGCGCTACAGTCCGGTTGGACCTGGGCCTCAACCAACAAGCCTCTACAACTGGCGCGATGTCTGGCTAGCTGTCTCCAGTTTCGCACACCAAGTTGGTTAAGGTCCTTCTCCACTTGGGTGCGCCACCTTAAACGCGGGGGTCCTCTGTTGAGTTGACCTACAGTTTCGGATTCGAAGAACTATGTTCTCTATGGAGACAAATTTTAGCTGAGCCACACTTGTCGGCATGATGTCACAAGCAGAAAACTATCGAGTTGGCCAAGCGCTAGAAGAACAATTGTCCGAGAAATACTTTGTGGTCAGTAATGGATGAAAATGGTGCCAACAACAGGTCGTCTAAGAGCACACAATGGCAGTCGAGAAGCGGATGGCTACACTAGGCGAGAAATGCCTCGTAGTCATCTCGGTACCTTCTACCAAGAAATAAGGGCTCAACAGGAAATTGTGAAAAACAACGAAAATAACACGACAAAGCAAGATTGTAGTCGCTTAGCATAAACCACTATCTGGATTTATAGATAATGGCAGACCTGTCTCTTAACCGAAAACAATCTAAGGTAGTCATTTTATTGGCACTGAATTGGATGAAACAGCAAGAATCGACCTACAATTCAAAACAGATTCTTGTCGTCGACGTCGTGGATTATACATGTGTTGCATGCACATTTCGGACGCCGCAGCATAAGCCTTTTTTAGTTCTGAAAAGAAAGTAAAAAAATATGCAACGAACAACACCAATGCACTTCGACAATGTGCTAATTTTTCGATTGAGTAGTTGGTGATGTCCAGATCGAAGGGCTGTTGGACGATCCAAGCACAATGTAAGTGTTTGCCGTTCGAAATGCCACAGAATCAATCTTCAGAGCACCATAATTCGACAGCCAAGGGGTTGTCAGACATCAACGGGCTAGAAAAAATTGTGTAGAACTGGTAGAGTGTGGTGGCCCGTGGCGTTGTGGGTATGTGCGTCGACCACAACCTCGACGTCGCAAGTTCGATTCCTGCTCTGCTGATTTTCACGACCCTAGCTCTTTCGAGACACTGACAATGCTCAAGAGTATTTCCTGTCTAGAAAAAGCTTCTCAAATTTGACCACTCGGAGTCGGCATAAAACTGTAGGTCCCTTCCACTCGTGAGAGAACATTACACGCGACTTAAATTATTTGTCGCAAAGAAATGAAACACGATTATTTTGTACCGCACTACAAGTATTTATTTTATTTTATTATGAGTGCCGCTGTCTATGGCTTGGCCGCACACTCTTTCAATCCGACAAATAATCCCCCGATTTGGAGACATTCGATCGGTCTTATACCATAAAATTGATTAGCGAAGCACTTCTCATATTCAAATTCAGAGGTAGGTGATTTTGCTGACTTAGCACTTTTATTTATTTTGTTTTCCATCGCATTCTGTTAATGCAAAAGTGCCGTCTTGCAATTTTACAATTCTCTTTGGTAGGTGGTACGTAACTTCACCCCGCTTAGATTGGAAATTCTCCTGAATTTCTTGAGAAGTGCTAGGTTTTACATTTTCTTGAATATTTTTTACTACAATTTTTAGTTTTTTGTTCTTAGTTCTTAACATTATAAGTATAATAGTTGATATAATTACTAAAGCTATTACAATTGTTGAACTTATTATATAATTTGTGGTTTTATGGTATTTTAATTCCTTAATTTCTTTTATATTTTCAAAATGTTTTAATATTATACTATCGAAAGAAATGGATTTTGTAAAATTGTAATTTACATCCTCAAAATAATTGTATTTGGCTTTAATTTCAAAGTTTTGATTCGAAAAGGTTTTATTAAATACTTTAACTGAACAATTGTTAAAATTGATTAATATATGTCCACTTAAATTTAACTTCCTATCGTCACAATTGTTTAAAATTTCATCCTTATTCATATTTATACATATTATTGTTTCTTCATCAATTATTTTTATTTGTTTCTTATAATTTTCTTTAAGCTTACAATTACTCAGAGTAACACAATTACTAACTAATTTTAAATCGTTTACATATACTTCATCATTAAATTCGTAATCTACATTTTTATACTCTACAATTTTTTGATCATTTTGAATTATTTCAAGGCCTTCCTTGTTTGGTAAGCTTGTTAGAAATTTTAATTTTATATCTACAACCGCCATAGGTATCTTAATTGCCATGATCAGGACATTTTTTCTATAGCTCATCATACCTAGTTTAGAATGTTTTATCTTATAGTAATCAATGTTGAATCTATTTATTTCTTCTGGGGTTAGTATCCCTGGATGTAAGATATTATGTTTAGTTGAGGCAACGTTGTCTAATATTTGGTCTATTTTATCTTCTAATAATTTTAATTTAAAAAGTTGATCTAATTTTATTTGTTGGTATATTATCTGTTTTTGTGTATTGTCTGATTGATTAATTGCTTTTGAAATTTTTTCCCTATCTTCTTCTATGAGATTCTTTAGGTTAAATATAGTTTCGTTGAAGTAAGTGTTAATCCTAATTTGTTTATTTAAATTGTCGATTGAATTATGACTATTTATTTCTATTGTTCTCATATGCTCTATAATATCCTGTCGGTCGTTATCGTCCATTGTTCCAAACAGCCATTTACTCGCTGTACCTACAAAGTTAGCTAAACCTCTTTTTGTTCTCTTAGGAAGAATCGTTGATATTTTCGATTCAACAGATTCTATTTCCCTGAGTAAAGCTTTTTCAATTCCAGTAGGAACTTGCCTTAAATTATTTTCGACTTGTCCGACGGCGTCTTTCAACTCTTGAAGGTTAATCACATGGAGAATTGTAGTAGTCTCATTAATCATCTCTATTGAACCCATATTTAATTTGATGTATCCATTATTCGTTTCCACTTTCGTTATGATTAGTTTCGCTTGGACTGTCGGGATGGGTATGACCAGTAGGAATGTTAGGAGTATTAACATCTGTAAATTTACGTTTTCTTTTAATATTTGTATTATGTTCATTAGATATTTGTTTTATTCTAAATCTTGGTTCATATTTATGTCTAAGTCGCTTATAATTTTTAATTGGTGCTGTAATTCGATCTTCCGTGTAATTTTCCCTATTTTTATTTGCCTTACTAATATATTTTTGCTTATTCAAAATAATTGTTTCCCTCAGTTTTCGGTGATCTGCATTCATAGCTTGTTCTGGGGTCATTTTAATGCTGCTATGATATCTATTATTGTAATTACTTATTACTTTATGTAATTTAGCAATTAGTGTGAGTGATGTGTCTCTTAAACTGACCAATTTCTCTTGAATTGTTGAATGCAGTCTTTCAATGTCAGCATTTCCAGTGTGGTTGTTGGGTTTGGTTAAATGAAGTTCTATTCCTTGATTATTTAAATATTCTATTAGCTGATGTGCCTTAAACTCATTATCAGTTATTATTTTCTTTGGCTTATTAAATTTGGAAAAATGCTCTTCTAATATTTCTATTCTTTTTACCCAATTTTTGTTTGGCAAATGATAAGCATATGCTTTTTTTGTTAATTTATCAATTAATGTTACGAACGATTGTCCTTGGAATGTAAATACGTCCATATGTAGAGTGTCGTTTGGAAACTCGGGAGTTTCTGTTAGACAGAATTTTGGCTTTATGGGGTTTCTTTCATATTTAGTTTCCAAACAAGTTCTACAATTGTTTATAATTATTTGAATTTCTTTTATTAAATTGGGATAATAGATCTTCTTTTTCAGTGTATTATATGTTTCCACTATGCCACTATGTATACTCTCTGTAATGTGATACTTGGAAATTTGATGGTGTAATTCTTCCTGACTTCTTACTTCTTTTGCTCTTAGTGTGCATTTTATAAATGTTATGTGTCTATTATGACTAAAGAGACTTATTAAAATTTGCTGTATTTTGTTATATTCCCGATATGATAATTCCGTGTATATACCAATTTTTCCAGGCTTCATGGTTCTCATAAACAAGTCCTTCCAATATGACTGATTTTTAGTCATATCAACTTGAATTATCGTTCTTCCATGTAATACCTCGACCTCTTCGGTAATTGTGTTCGTTAAAATTAGCTGCGTTTTGTACTTATTGACAATTTCTTCTTTTATTGGGAAATGGTCGAGTAATTGCTCCGGAGCAGAATGAATCGTAGCTACATCTGACATTACTTCGTCTTCTAAGTGGTCTACATGTTCTATTCTACTCAGGAAGTCAGCTACTTTATTTTCTTTTCCCTTGAGATACTCTATGTCATAATTGAATTCAGCCAATTTCAACAGCCACCTTTGATTTCTCTGTGAGAATTCTTTCCCATTATATTTTTTGTTGAGGTATTTAATTGGTTGGTGATCGGTAATTATCTTAAATTTATTTCCCCAAAGATAAGGTCGGAAATAAGACACTGACCAAACTATGGCCAAAAATTCTTTATCTGTTGCTGAGTATTGCTTTTCATGGTCGTTCAGAGTTCTTGACGCATAGCATACAGGCTGTCCATCTTGAGTTAGCACTGCACCTATTGCATAATTGGAAGCGTCAGTAAATAATGTGAAAGGTTTATCAAACCTTGGAAACTTGAGTATGGGATGGTTGACGATACAAAGCTTAAGTGTTTCGAAGGCTTGTATGTACTCTGGATCTCTCGAATTGATTTTTGTATTCTTTTTCAAGTATTTGATCATAGGGTACGCTATTTTAGAATAATCCTTTACGAATTTTCTATAATAACCCGTCGTCCCCAAGAAACCTTTCAGCTGTTTCTCTGTCTGTGGTAATTTATAGTCCAGTATGCACTTTATTTTATTGGGATTGGGCTTCATCCCATCTTTAGTTAAAACGTGTCCCAAAAATTCGGTGTCTTTCTTTAAAAATGAACACTTATTAAGCTGGACCTTCAGATTGTGATCATTTAACACATCGAAAATAGTTTTAATAGCGCTAAGATGTTCTGCCAGACTTGTAGAAAATATTAGAATGTCATCAATGTAGACTACACAAATCTTATTTATGTGTTCTCTCAATATATCATTCATAAACCTTTGGAACGTAGCTGGGGCATTTTTAAGACCAAAAGGCATCCGAGTGAATTCAAATAAACCGTTTGGTGAAACAAATGCAGTTTTTTGTATATCTCTGGGATGCATTTTAATCTGGTAATACCCTTTTGCCAAATCCAGTGTTGTGAAATATTGAGCGCGACCCAACTTGTCTAATACAGCTTCTATATTAGGGAGTGGATATTTATCGTCTACAGTGATTTCGTTCAATTTCCGATAGTCAACACAAAGTCTGAGCTTCTCTTCGCCAGAACTGTCCATTTTCTTTTTAACGACCACTATTGGTGATGCATACCGACTATTTGATTTTCTCACAATTCCTTGTCGTTCCATGTCCTCTATCTGTTTCCTCACCTCCTCTTCATGCTTTGGTGGTAATCTGTATAAACGGGCATTTATCTGTTGATCCGTTGTTGTTTTTATTTCATGCATCACGGTTTCCGTATTGGTCAATTGATCCCCATCTTTATACAGCAAATGTGTATATTGCTTGATTAGCTTGTCCAGTTTTTGCCTTTCATCCGTATTTAAATGTGTCATGTCTATACTTTTGTGTTTTTCCTCATTCAACTCGAAACACTGAATTGTTTCGTAGTCTTCCGAAAATAGGTTCAATTTGACGGTGTTGTTCAGTTGCATGAATCGTTTATTAATGTTTAATTCAGTTACGGACTTACTAATAAAGTCCATTCCTATCAGTAAATCATATGTTTTATTGTTCAATGGCATCTTGTACCATTTGATTTTGTTTACATTATCCATGCGGAACTCTTTCGGAGCGTCAGTTATGACAATTTGGACTCGCTCTCGTGTAATGTTGTTTATAGTACTTAGGGATATGTCTTTCTCTTCAAGAACCTTAAACTCCTCACAATTTACCGTGCTTGAATTAATAATACTAATAGTCGATCCCGTATCTATTAGCGTTCTGTATCTGTATTTGTTAATAGTAAGATGACAATAAAGTTTATTTCCGAGGCTTAATTGAGAAAAACCGTCGGTTCTATACTATTAATTTCCGGCTGATTAGTTTCAGCTTTTAAAGTATTTATTTCCATCGGATGTGGATACTGTGCACTATTCCTCACCTGCCCTGATGGGTTGAATGAATTTTGTCTATTTGAATGTTTGTCTTCCACCCAGTTTCTCAGGTTGGGTTGATACCTATTCTGTTGAACTGACCTGTTACTTTGCCTACTTTGGTCAAAATTCCTCTGTTGCCTATCTGACCGTGAACTGAATTGTTCAGGGAGTCTGTAATTATTGTTGCCCTGAACTGTTCTGCTATTTATTTGGCTTTCTGTCCCTGAATTAGGCGATCGCAAATTTGCATTTCTAAACGGTACGGTTGTAGTGTTAGGTTTATAATAATTTTTTTTTAAATTCCAGTCGCTATCTGGAATATATGATCTTAATATATTCATAATTGTGTCTAAATTGTACACATTTCTTATTTCCCTAGCAAGTTGGCCAATTGAAAGTTCTTTTATCTTTGCAATTATCAACTGCTCACTCGAATTTACTATTTCTTTATTTGTGGCTTCGTAAAGCGCATATTCGTGAACTTCTTTAATTATATAATCTATTTTATTACACAGTTCTAAAATATTATTTACCTTGATGTGTTGTATGTTGGAAAGAGTTTCGTTGATATTTTTGATGGGCCGGAAATGTTGAATCAGCTGGTCCCTGGCTGCTTCCCACGATGCAAGAGACATCATGTACAAAATATTTTTGGCTTTCCCCACGATCTTGATGTTGAAAATGCATCTGAAGACTTCTGTTCGCTTCTCCTCGGGAACGGCTGCTAAATGGTTGTCCACACAGGATATAAATTGTGTCAGCTCCTGTTTTTCTCCAGAGAATGGCTGTATGTAACCAATCGTCTCTTCAATTTTCGGTTCTAGTCGAACTGGCACTATTTGTTCTTGCACCTGCTGCTGCTGCCTCTGAATAGCGGCTATATTGTTGAGTGCATCAACCATGTTCTGCATTAGTTGTTCCATTTTTTCTGTGTCACCAATGTTCCGGTTCGCGTTAAATAAAGTTATGCGTTTATCTCGACTCGACGCAATTTTGAATATATGTCTACGATCACTTTTACACTATTCGGGTGGAGGAGGGGTTCGTGGAGGGTAACTCAAACGCTTAGTTTTTATTTTTTTTTTTAAATACAATTCCGCACCTATACTCGGGTGGTGGTGGGGTTCGTGGATGGATTTTCAAAAGTTCACTTTACTATTCACTCACTTTTATACTTTATGTTCGTTTTTTCTTTCCCGTTTGGAAGGAAAACTACCGACTGCGCCACTTAAATTATTTGTCGCAAAGAAATGAAACACGATTATTTTGTACCGCACTACAAGTATTTATTTTATTTTATTATGAGTGCCGCTGTCTATGGCTTGGCCGCACACTCTTTCAATCCGACAAATAATCCCCCGATTTGGAGACATTCGATCGGTCTTATACCATAAAATTGATTAGCGAAGCACTTCTCATATTCAAATTCAGAGGTAGGTGATTTTGCTGACTTAGCACTTTTATTTATTTTGTTTTCCATCGCATTCTGTTAATGCAAAAGTGCCGTCTTGCAATTTTACAATTCTCTTTGGTAGGTGGTACGTAACTCGCGCAACACGAGTGGTTGCTGAGAAGCTAGGCCCTGGCCCACTACGGGCTGTATCGCCACCCACGTGTGATTGGTAGAGTTAACGAACCCAACTTGCCCATCTGAGGTTAGCTGTATCAAAGAAGTGCGTAGAGATATTAACCTTGACTGCTGGTATTGGGATGTGCACTTCCTCTGTAAGCGACCAACCAAGGGCAGATGATTGCCTAGTCCGCCTTCTCATTTCCTGGGATGCCGCCGTGATCTAGTGCTTATATAAGCGAAATTTCGAGCTGACCTTCTAATGACGCCAGGTCAGCTCGGCATTCCTTTAAAAGTTTAGAGTCAATAATGAATGATGCGCTAGCTTTGATGGCGGCTTGGGTAGGAATGAATATGACAACCTTCTGTCTTAGCTGTCCTGGATGTCTGGGCTTATTTTGACTTGAAGACACACTTCCCGGATAGCACATAGTTGCGCTTGTTACTCACTGAAATTGTCTGGCAGTCTATAGGCTCTTAAAATGTTTAGGAAATTTGGGAACGCAACGTCCCCTCTGTCCATTAACCAGTTAAGCTCCCTGCAACCCTGCCCGCCCTAGTTTTTCATTCTTTGGGGGGCTTGGAGACCGTAGATATAGTCTGTGGTGGATTTTTGCGAGCTCCCTGTGTAGAAGGTCTAGGATGGTCCTTGACCACAGAGTTTTAATGTCCACCAAACAGATGATGGAGCTGTGTGCTGAATTGGTTTGATGCATAAGTTCAGAGGTTGACGACGTAGAATTACTTTCAGTCATTTTGTGATGGGAAGGGTTATTGCCAGTGCATACTGTTCTTTGTACCCAGTTGAGTCGTGTCATATTTTATTTTTTTTAAAGGCCCAGCCACCTTGCTATTGATCGTTATGTTAGACTTGGGTCCACTGCCGCAGTGTACATCGACAAGACCAACTTTGGTTGGAGACCCCAGATACCCCAAGTTCTAATGCAGGCGTAGAAGGCTGCCTAGGCATTTTTAATCCCCAAGTTTAAGATCCAGGGTTACACTAAGGTACTGAGCGCAGGTAGATAGAGAGAGAGGGTTGGTTATTTGGACAGCGAAGGGGAAAGTTGTGGTTTTTAGTTTTTGGGGTGAATAGTATCAGTTCGGTTTTTATTGGCCATGTGCCCAAGTTCTTACTCTATTCAAACCGCCCTCCACGATCCCACGGATCACAGTCGGAAACTTTTCCCAATACCAAGATAACCATAACAAACGCGTCCCCAACTACAAGGACAAGAACTGATTGTTCCTGTCCCAGCCTCGTCTTGCTACTCCCAGTCGATGCCGTAGTCCACCCGTGATTATCTTTTGCGACTTCTAACACACGATTGACCACATTTTTCCAACCAATCAAAGATCCTTTAATCCCTCCCAGGCGGTCGTGTGTGTGTGTGCATCCTCCCCACATCCGAAGTGGTCTCTGACTTCCAATTAGGTGTGAAAGCATCCTTGACTAAAATAACTCTCTCCACCCCCGCGACCCCACCCGCATTCAGATGGTTCCGCAATCCACTTAGGGCGCTGTTTAAAACACACAACTCATGCGACTCAAGTACCACTTAGGAGCATCGTACCACTTTCCGAGAAGTCCCCCCACACACACACCGCCCGCATTTTAGCCATCGCTTTTGCCCGCACTGCAAACAGGGAGCGCACAGGGAGCGCGCGCAAAGCAGCCGCGGCCCTGTGCACTGTGTGTGTGGTCGCGGTTGAAAAAGAGTAAAAGCCAAACCAGCTCGTCGCTAAATGAGTGCGATTATCCCACCCCACGGTCTGTTATTACTTTTAATTGCTTATATGCAACATGAAAGGTTAATAACTCTACACACAGTGAACATACGATTATCGTCGCACACAAAGGGACCGACGCGCTCAACCGCTGCCGTCCGCACACTCCACACTCCACCATCCACAGCTGCATCTCGGTATCTATCCTCACTCATTCCCTTATCTCTCGCACTCTCTGTCCCTAATCCTTGGTCTTATGTACTTAAACTTCGCGGCAATACCGTGCGCTCGAGTGTAGTAATGATGGCACTGCTCTGTTCGGAGGGGCGACAAATAAGGGGGCAGTCACCTAAATTCACGTTATGCAAAGCAAAGTGGATCAAGCGGGCGCTGCCGATGCTGGTGGTGAGCCGAGAGCCGGCGAGTGTGTGAGTGTGGTTTGAAAGGGTAAACAGGGGCAGCAAAAAAAAAACCAATTCCAACAGACGAGCCCCAGGATTACACATTCCTAGCTGGCGCACACACACACGAGAGAGCGGTGTTGGGTGGCACACGTTGTAAATGCACCCGCCCCGCCCCACCAACATGCCTTCGAGGCAACACACTGTGTCACACATTCCTCTGTGCAGGGCGCTGCTGCAAGGATACTCTTATCTCTCCTTTTGCCTCGTCGCAATGTGCATTTTTTATGCGGCGAAACTTTTGTCCTTACACATCCTGGCATTCTGCCGCACTGTCACTGAATGTTTGCTAATTCGCCGTGCCCCCTCGCACACACTCGCAAGCAGCAGCTTCTTGTCGCCTGTGCGCTAGTGGGCTGTAGACCTTAATTCGATGTTGGTTAGCTGCGCTAACAGTAATTTGCATGCTGGCTGGGTGTGCTGCTGTGTGTCCTGCTGCACACAACTACGGCACGGGGATGGGACAAGAAAAATAGGTGAAGATACGAAAGGCTTGACATTGGTTGCGACAACTATGTGGCTTCGCACATTCGTGTGCACTTTGAATGTGGAATGTGGGCAAAGGGCAACCTCTTGTGCACGTGTGCGCTGGCTCGCTGGCCCGCTTGCTTGCCGGCTTGGTCCATTAACTGCGCTCGAGATAATTAATCGTGTTTGCGTGGAGAACGTAGTTAGTTGCATCGTTGCGTTCGTGAGACTCAAATTACATTCGTAAGTCAGTAGCAATCTCGTGATCTGTGCGAAGAGCGGCGTGTGTCAACCGCCGCTGGCAAGGGGTCAAATTCAGGTCAAAGGGATAACGAAGTTTTCCACTCGAGTGTCAGCAAGTTAACCGCACCGCATCACGGACCACTGATGTCCTTGGATTGAGTTCGCTTCGCCTTCTTTGTTTCTTGTGCGCTCTTTTCTTCTGCGACATCCGTGACAAGGATGAAGTTTCTGTTTTCTAGGAGGAGGATACGGACCGTCTGTGAGCTTTTGTGAGCAGCGAAATGAAAAATTGGCGCGCCAGGGATGTGTGGTGATGTGACAGTTTGGCGCACGTACTGCACACCAGCCAGTCAGCAAGCGGACCGCAACGTGTGGCATGTGTTCGTCCGTCGGTCGGGGGGACTGAGTGGAAAAATCAATTTGAAGTTCAAATATTTGCCATGCATGACTGAAGAGGACGAAAATGAGTTAAAACATTGGGTGGGTGGTGGCTGGCGGGGGGGTGAGTGATTCTGGTGCAATAATTGCCAGCAGAATGTGATGAGAGTGGGTGGCGGGAGTGGCGGGAGAGAGCTCATGCTCATTTGGGTGCAATGAACCGTGGCGACTGAAGAAATGGCTTTCAATTTTTAATGTTTAGGGTGTGTTCACCTCTGGAAGGGTGTGGTACTCAGGAGACAAAGCTTTGAATGGGTAACGCGGTTTTATGAATTTAAAAAAATGCTGAAAATGGGATCGGACCCTAAACGAGTTAAAAAATACGCCACTTTCGATCTTGTTATGCTCTATTACGCTTATTTCAAAGCACACTAGTTTCAAATCTAAAATTGGGTGACTCTCACAACGGAGCGACAATGTGCTGCTAAGCTTTGTGTCATTAGTATATAATTCTCGAGAAGATCGCCCGTAACACAGGCGTCAACACCAAAGGCATGATCTTCCACAAGCCTGTACAACAGCTCGCATGTGCTGATGACATTGACCACATCGGAAGAACACAACGGGTGGTCAGTGGGGCATTTATGAGCATCGAGAAGGAATCGGCGAAGATGGATCCTGCGGCAAACAGCTCTATGAACACATTTTGGACAAAGCGGCACAATAGGCAGACACAGCCTTCGACATGGCTAAGAACTCTGTCCATCTTCGTCTTCTTCGGCTGGCGCTACAGTCCGGGGTGGACTTGGGCCTCAGCCAACCTCTGTCCACCTAGACTCCACAATACATTTCAGAAATGCCATCACGTCGGAGATGGCACGACGGATAAACCTAACCAACCTTAGATAGAAAAATAAGGCCCTGTCTCGAAGAACCAATGTACCGTTATGTAAGACCTTGTTAGCCCCAGTCCTTCTGTGTGACGCAGAAGCATGGACAATATCCAATGGGGACGAAGAGATTTTTGGTCGCTTCGAGAGGAAAACCCTTCGAATTATATTCGGTCGCGTTTGCAAGAAAGAAGGTTTGTGGGAGAAATTGAACGAAGAACTCTAGGAGCTGTACAATGACAGTTGGCTCAGTCAAACGAATTCGATTATCTCAACTAAGGCGGCTAACAAGGCTCCGACTCGGAAAGTCGCGAGGTACAACGTGGTAGAGGAAGACAGCGCCTCCAATGGTGCGCTCAGCTCGGCGTACGAAACTGAAGACGCCTAGTCCAAGACTAGTTGGAGGTCCATGTTGACTGAGGCCCACGTCCACACCGGACTGAAACGCGAGCCAAAGAAGAAGTGATGTTCGCCGGACTAAACTGACTGTCAGCCTTGACTCAGAACTCGTTAGACTCAGTGAGCTTAGGCTACCATGGACCATTAGTGTTACAAAGCAAATCTTACTAGCATAACGCAGCCTACATTAACGTGACTGGTTAGAGAACAGACCTAGTCGCCAGAGTTTGCCGATTTTGAAACGTAGGTGGCGAAAATGGGCTTAGTGGTGGATGAGGGCACAACAACAAGAAACGAATATCGATGACTCGGCCAGAATTTCACCGTAGGCCAACTTTTTTTTGCCCAAGCTGCCAGACCTTGAATTGCATGACATGTGGTTTCTACAAAAAGGTGCCACATGCCACGCAGCACGCGCAACAATGGACTTATTGAGAGGCGAGTTCGGTGAACATTTTATTTCACGTTCGGGACCGGTCAATTGGCCGCCTATATCGTGCGATTTAACGCCTTTAGACTATTTTTGTGGGGCTATGTTAAAGCTCGTGTCTATACAGACAAGCCCGCTTCAATTGACGCATTGGAAGACAACATTGAAGCATTTATTCGTGAGATACCGCCCGAAATGTTGGAAAGAGTATCCCAAAATTGGACCATTTGAGGCGCAGTCAAGGTCAACATTTGCATGAAATAATCTTCAAACATTAAATTATATGGACCGTACTATCGATTCAAATGAAGATTTCATGCATTTTTCTGAATTTTATGTGTTTTTTTTTTTTTTGAAAAACTTTCCTATAGCTTTTAAAAAATCACCCCGAAGAGTACCATGCATCATCTGGTGTTTAAGCTACAGGGCGTAGGTGTCCCCAGGCATGGATCTTCATGCATAACACGAGTGTACAAATTACTCATGCAATGATTTCATTCCCTATGAAGCCATACTGGCCTATGAAGCTCTTCAGCGAAAGTTTAAGGAGTATGTTCAAGACGGCGAAGTGGGCAGTTCCATCTTCTGTCAAAACGTACAAGAAGGTGACACCACTTGGTCAGTTCACAGTCATCCTCGTTTTTCTCCTTCTCGTGCCAACGAGACATGGTGCTCAGTCGGAGTCTAGGCTAGACCTTCCATCCGTCATGGACAGCGTCGGGCACTGTGCATCACGCGATCAAGTTGGCCGTGATCACTTGAAGGGAAGTTCGGTAGTCTGCTCGAAGCAAGAGGGTTGGGTTCAAGGTGTCCACGCGCCTTTTAATGCCTGTTGGACCACCACATCTGGTCGCGTGGCACCAATGCCTCACATTCGCGACTGCCATGAGGTGTCTTAAATGCGATTTCATCAGTTGGGGGACAATTTGACAGACCTCGGACGACAGGTGGTTGGGCCAAGTTAACTGATTGCGCCTGGGTATAACCTCTGATAAATTAGAGTCGTTGTCTCTTTCTAGCAGACAGAGGTAAATGATATACTTCCTATTGCTCTACTGATACAAGCGCAGGCTATATTGATTAAATCTCATCTAGTAGTTATCTAGCTCACGACTTTTGGAGCTTCTGAGCCTAAGCAATAGCTGCCTTCTGTCGGTGGCTGTCTTGAGTACGCTGCCTTCAGTCATCAAGGCCAAGCTCTCTGGCATCAGCGAACTTACTTTGATTCGCAGAGTCGAGGACTCTATCCTCATAAAGTGCAGTCCACCAAGTGACCATCATCCATGACTGGCTGGCCTCACCGCCGTCGATACACAAAATAAAAATAGCACGAATCCATCCCTGGTCTTCAGTCCATCCATTGAATCCACAGCACAGCATACTCACGAAGAGCCGATGAAGACGTTAAATATTCAATTCAATCAGACCTCCCCTTGCGGCCTTAACCCAGCCTCATCCTCATCCCTCCATTCCACCACCCCTTCCCCCTGCCTCTCCAGTTACAGAAGAATAATTAAGCATGCCCCCCAAATGACAGTTTGACATGACTTCCCAAATGCGCCACAACCATCCATTATTAACCTGACCTAGCTCATCTCACCACCGCCCACCCGCCCCTTTTAGCAAAACTTTCGCATAACAACAACAGCCGTCTGATAAATAATTTCGATTTTATTTGAATTTCTCTTTTGCAGAGTTCGTGCACAGTTCCGTGCGTTACATCGAGATGTCACACACTCACCTGCAGAGCGTCGACGATGAGACCTTCCAAGGACTTCGCCTGAAAACCCTCAAGCTGATTGACAACGAACTGCAGGATATATCGGATCGAAGTTTCAGGTGAGAATAGAGAGTCATTCAAATCACCCCCGACACCTAGCTCATTGTTTTCGGACGAGGCACATCCTCACTCGTGAGTGCCCTGGAAGTTCCTCAATCATATGTGCATCCACAGGCTGCCATTCGCCGGGCTCTGTGTGCATGCATCGCACGTTTGCATATCTAATACGACTGAACGGGTAAACGGGTCTTTAAGTCAATAAGCCATGACAGCAACTCTCCCTCGCTCCGACTGCGTTTGTCAGTCTGTCCCTCATATGTGCCAGGCTGGGAGCATATTAAATGAAGCGGGCACAAACATGCAACGCACGACTTCGAAAAATGAATGTTGTCGTAAGCTCGTCATCTCCTCGCTGGCCTTTGTCCGCGCAGACAGCACTTGGACACACATAATTCATTGAGAGACAGCTGAATTGGGTGTTGGTGGAGTGTCTAGACGCCTGCCAAGTGGACGGCTTCCTGTTTCGGGTCAGCTATGTAGGTGTCCGCAAACGATGACGACGACTGCCATTATCGTGAATGACAACTTTTCAAAGACCACCCAGCCACACCAGCCCCCCTAGCCAAGTCCGAGCTGCGCCATTGCGTTGGCTGCCTTCTATGGAATAAATTGTATTTGCGCACGTGTGCACATCTCCTTGAGAGATGAATTGGCCAGATACGTGGATGTGCCAGATCGTGCCGCCCCCACTCAATAAGACATGAGTAATTAGGATTGAAATGGATATTTGTATGGAGAGCCCCTTAACCCAGTTGAAGTTCGCCTCTTCACTGGTCAGACGGTGACCGGGGACCCGTTCGTCCGTCGTTGCACGTCAGCATGTCTCTGTTGTTTTTCTTGCCTCTGGGCGCAATGAAATGCCAGGAGGGGGTTGCTCCTTGTGCCGCACGCATTCAGACACATAAGTGGGTCTGACAAGTGAAACTTGTCACCAGACGAATGTGCCTTCAAAGGATTCCGTTCCGACGGACGATCGTCATTGACGCAGAGGAAGTGAGAATGAATTAAAGCCGAGACGACATGCGAGAGTTCTTGTTGACTTTGCTCCGACACGCGTTGAAGGCGCTTCATTTTCGAGATGAATCAAAGGAAATTTATGAAAAAAAAAGAAATGTTCTATTTCATCAAGAGTAGATTGTAGTCTCAGGCAAGTTTCAGGACGAACATTCAAGGGACAAGCATGACCAGATAGCAGTGATAGTTTTTACAATTGTATTCTTCTTCTTCTTTGATTGGCGCTGCAGTCCGGGGTGGACCTGGATCTCAACCAACATGCCTCTCCAGCCAGCACGGTCTTTCGCCAGCTGCCTCCAGCTGCGCACACCAAGTTGGATGAGGTCCTTTTCCACTTGTGTGCGCCATCTAGTGCGAGGACGTCCTCTGTTGCGCTGTCCCAATGGTTCGGTGTCGAAGTCTCTTCGGGCCGGAGCTGTGGTGTCCATCCGCTCTACATGACCTAGCCATCTTAAGCGTTGGATCCGAAGACGCTTAACTAGGTGCATGCCGCTGCACAGCTCGTATAGTTCGTGGTTGAACCTTCTCCTCCAAACGCCATCAACGCAAACAGGACCAAAGATCGTACGCAGAACTTTTCTCTCAAAACAACCAAGAGCTTCTTCATCCGCTTTTACAATAGTATGTGACGCCCAATGGCCCTCGAGGGGTTGAAGGATACAAGTCTTAATCAAGGTATCACTGACTTCCGGCTATCAAAACATTCAGTCAAGGTTACCAGTCGATTCACTGTCGCTTCGGATAATGGACCTTCACTTGATGGTCCAAAATCATGGGTTGATCCGGGACAACCATCAACATCGACTGCAAAACCAGATCGATTCGGCAAAAAGACAATGCTGTGTATTTGATGGGACCAGAAAGGTGTGGTGTACCACGAGCTCCTAAAACCTGGTGAAACCATTAATACTGATCGCAACCGACAACAAACGATCAATTTGAACCATGCATTGATCGAGAAACGACCAGAATTGGCCAGAAGACACGGCAAGGTAATTTTGCTCCATGACAATGCACCTGCACACAAAGCAAAACCGGTTCAGGATACAATCAAAACACTTGACTGGGAGCAGCTACTCCATCCGCCGTATTCACCAGACTTGACTCCTGACTTGATGGGACCTGCATTGGCTGAGCAGCACTTCGATTCCTACGAAGAAGTCGAAAATGGGTGCCTGATTGGTTTGCTTTAAAAGACGAAAAATGTTACTGGCGTGGTATTCACAAATTGCCAGAAAGGTGGTCAAAATGTGTAGAAAACACTGGCCAATACTTTCAATAAAATGTTTTTACTTTCCCATTAATAATTAGACGCTCATTTCATACAGGCATACCGGTTAACCAATTAGGCATCGAATTAGTAGATCAGAATCCAAGCTAATGCCCGTCCAGCTAAATCGAAATCTATTCTATATCATCTACGCATGGGCAAGGGATCCACACAGACGGGCACATTATGAAGACCTGCTTCAAAGCACATTGGCAGTTGTATGTTGGTCATTTGGCTCCAAGTCTTATGTCGTTTCCAATGTTAACAATGAGTCCCAGAGCAATAAAACCAACTCGGTAGATTTCTGGCATGATGTTCCAAAGAAGGCGACCTACTCGTTCTCTTAAAAAAAAGATGTAACGTATTCCAAATGTCTGGAGATCGTCGTGGCGTAAAGTGTATCACCTTCAACCATGTTCTCTAGATGGGTCACCCAAAAATTGCCTACAATTTGAATAGATGTTACCGTGACACATAATCTTCAGTTGCATCATCGATGTGACAACCGGGATTCGGTCCAGACCGCCATCAACAACTTCCTTCACCTATACCGATTACGAGCCGACGCCATCCAGCATCGGACCTGACAAAGGTCCACCTAGCACTACAAACGCTATTCCGAGTCGGTTTCTCTTCGCTCATGCGAGCTTTTTTGAAGCGTCGTGTGCAGAAGGTTTGCTTTCCTCAAGGGGATCGGCAAAACCCCAACTTAGGGGCCTTCACATGGCAAAGGCAAGACGTGATGTCTATGGTGCCTTAGCTGCAGCGATCACTGCGGGTGCTTGTTCAGAGAGCAGCCAAGGGAACGACGTATTGCAGAATTTTACATGGACTTCGATAGCGATGTTGCTGCGGATAAAAATCGTGACGCTGGACTTCTTCAATCTTGGCCTATAGAATAATAAATAAATGTTATATCCAAAATAGCGCCCATTGAACATTGCCAGGCAGGAAGTCGAGAAAGTTAGCAGCCCTGAATACTCAGAAAGTGTGGATCCGGCCAACCGCGGTAGTACAGACCTTCGGCAGAACCGGGAAGGCTAAAGCTGCTTTTGGAATGCTATCCACGATCTCGAAAAGCAATGTAACCAGTTTGAGGGCCAAGCTACGACTGTCCCGGGTGAACCTGGGCCTCAACCAACATGCCTCTCCAGCCAGCTTTTGTTACCATCTTTCGCCAGCTGCCTACAGCTGCGCACACCAAGTTGTTTGAGGTCCTTTTCCACTTGTGTGCGCCTTTGAATCAGTTTAACTTTTACAAAAAGGAATATACCGACTCTGAATTGGATGAATGGGATAAAACCTCAATTCCAACTCGAGTTAAGAAAATTTCAGGCTAGCATATCTCCAAGCTAGATGCCAATTTCAAGGCGCTCCCGCTGGTATGACACCCAACAAAGTGAACAAATTTTGGCCGACTGCTCAAAGCTCTGTCTATAAAGCTTCGGCGGCCACATAATGACATGGAAGCAGCTTCAAAATTAGGTCAGAGTCAGTTCTACATCTCACACCGATGTTGATTTATTAGAATTTATTTTCCTATCGTCCTTATCTGGTCACACTGGACAACTAATTCTCATGACTTCTACATTGACCACCGTCGGCCTATCCAAGTCTTCATAGGCGACCCAGTTTTGTGACACCTTAGGTCTGTGGGTTCTTTCGAAGCAAGTTTTCAAATTCCATCGGCGTTCCCATCTCCATCCGCAGCAAGTTACAGCATGCCTCAGTGCGTGAAAGTATCCTCTTTAAACGCCCTCTACCCCATGAACCACCAATTTCCGGCAGACACATGAACAAATTTCCAAAACCACATGAATGCCGAATCTCTTAAGAGCCACACTTTAACTCAAACACCAAGTCGTTCGAGGCAGTGCCTGCATAATTCAAACTCCCCCAACAACACGACCCCGGCACTTTTGTGCTGCACACGCAAAGGTAAACGTACACAACATCGTTTTCCGTTCATCCAGAGAATCAATGAAACAACAATCTGGCAAATTGATAGGAAAACAATTCACAAATTTCCCCCCAAAGCTTGCGGTTCGGTTTGGTTTAAAATTCGCCCTCTCACCTCGGCAACGCAATCCCAGGGCGATGTGTGTGCCCGGCTGCATTATTCAGCGCCAAGCCGTAAATGGGTCAGTTTGACGCCGATGTTTATCGCAGTCGAACAAAATCAAAATTTTACACTCAACGTCAATTTGCTAAAAGACTGAAATGTTCGCGTCGGCATATTCGGCGAGGCGAACGCCGGTTGAATGGGAAACGTCCGTCTCGTGCATTTTCAATGAAGTGGGCGCTGAGAAAAAAAAAATGAAAATAAACACAAAATGTATTCCACTGGCAATCATCGGGAACAATGTATATTGATCCAATGAGTGGTCGCGGTCCGGTGCAGCGCACAGCTCCCGTGATAACGAGATGCCAAACAAGGGGTGGAATTTAACAAAATACCGAGAATCTTAATCCAAGTGGCCGTACAAAAATGACTGACGTCAGACAAAGGCACGGACAAAAAAAACCTCACCAGAGGACACATCAATGTGATGATGGTTATTATGACTATAGCTGCAGCTATTTACGCTCTCTATTATTACCGTCATTTCGGAGGAACAACATGACACAACAAGGATGGCAACGATGATGATGTGGTCTGGTATTGGAACCACACCAACCATTGACCACCACCGGACACAGATGACGTTTTGGACAGATTTTGTTGTACAAACATGCAGTTCATTGGGAAACTAAGCATCCTTATGCTCCGCTCCTGCTGCTGCTGTTGCTCGTCCTGCTCCTGCTCCTGATGTTGTTGTTATTGTTGGAGTTGTAGCTTTTCAGCTGCTGGCCAATTCAATCATTGAATGTTTGGCTTCCACTTGAATCGGAATTGGATGTTCCTTGCACACTGACCAGCGATGTTACAAGCAGTTGAGCACAAAGTGAAATCCCTTTTTGGAGGAAGCAGCAAGGGACACAGACAATTTGGGGACCCCTCTCTGAGGGTACGTTGTTTTGGGAGTGACAGTCCCCGTTCCCCTCTTCCGAGTTCAAAACATTAAATAATGCAAATTCAATTAACTCGAAAAAAATCCCTTTCAGCGGGAAAAGTGATACTCTCTCTGTTTGTTGATTATGCCGCACATACGAGCGGGAAATTCTATCAGGACTTTCAATCAGTATTACCGTCCCCTTTGTGACTGCCGCAGCGGCAACCTCATAAAGCGAATGCGAGCCACGAGAGATGGGAGATGAACATCACGCAGGAGAACACAGGAGCACTGAGCAGCGACATGTCATCATTAGTTCTATGAAGCAAGGACAAATCATTATGCAACGACGACGACGCCAGGAATGCCTCAAAACAATCCAACCAACCACATAGTCCACACACACCCACACACCCACCCATCCACCATTTCCCCGTTCGTCAGAGAGAAATTCAAAACAGAAAAAAATGCAGAAGCAAAAAAAAAAACACGGAATGTCCTTTTTTTGTGTTGCTTTCTGGCGACATTGTCCTGTGCATTCATCACGCAATCACAAAGTGAAGCCTGTCTACACACGGGCACACACGATACCACGGTGTGTACACGCGTTCGCGAGAGGATATGGAGGAGAGAATATACAATTATTATTGTGTCCTTGGACCCGGCTGCAACTGTGTTGATGTGCAGTAGCAGGGGTATGAGATGAACAAAAAAGGATAATGCTTGAATCGTAGGAAAGGACCGTGTGATGTCTCTGTGCATGTGAAAAGTAAACTAGGTCGACGCTGCCATGGTTGACAGACTGTGAAAATACGAGAGAGGGGGAGAGGGAGGGAATGACTCAAAATTAACAGCAAGGTGGAGGCAAAGGATGGTGTGCATATGTGCGACTGTTTTTTGTTTGAAGCGATTGAAAGCTGCTACTCTTGCTAATCAGAAGGACGCACGAGATATCTGTGGCGGAAGACTGTAATTCTTGCGGGTGTGTTCGGTTTGTTTTCAATTAGGTAGTAATTTCCTGAAGGGAGCGTCTTTAAGATGCGGCTTATTGTGTAAGAAAGAGGTCACACGAAGGTATGAGAAGCGAGAAGGAGGACGGTTATTGTTGGGGGACTGGAGGGTTTCTCGCAGGAATTGAAGGTCGCAGGACGTAAGGAAAGGGGGCACGACAAGTCTTTGTTGATGTTATTGGCCACAGTTATTGAGGTCAATCTAACTTATGAGAATCGAAAAGGTGGCCAAGACAGTGGAGAGTTTGATATTGAGATGTCGTTGGTTGAAGTCCAGTGTCGTTTGGCTGACATTATAATAATAATAACATGGGTGGCGCTACAGCCCATAGAGGGCCAGGGCCTAGCTTCTCAGCAACCACTCGTGTTGTGCGTGCTTTTGTTCTCACACAAGTGGAAGGGACCTACAGTTTTACGCCGAATCCGAACGGCCAGGTTTGAGAAGCTTTTTCTAGACAGGAAATACTCTTTGAGCATTGTCAGTGACTCGAAAGAGGTGAGGCCGTGAACATTATTTTTGTCGCACAGAGCAGGAATCGAACCTACGACATGGAGGTTGGGGTTGACGCACATACCCACAAAGCCACGGGCCACCACCGTTTGGGTGACATTAGAATATCAAAATTTGCCACGAGGTGTTTCTCACCCACCTTATTGATCCTAACAACTGCACACTCTCCATAAGTCAGGTATCAAAGTAGTAGCATATGCTAATTACATAGAAAACCTCGCATCGGGTAAATGCCTAAATGGTATGAGTGAACTGCATTTGTAGCCTCCTATACGTGCAAACGTGGCTATATACCATGGTTGTAAGATCTGTCCTGAAATATTGTTCTCTGGTGTGATGGAAGGAAGACAAAATACCTCCCAATGCTGATCAAAAAGATCGGCCTGCCTGGGTATAACAGGTTGTCTCAGAACAACATCGATGGTGTAACCTATTCTTTCACCCTCTGTAGTAATAGCCCAGGCTCATTGGCTCTGGAGCTCAGAGAGGCGGGTCTTTGAAGAGACAGAACATATGGTCAAGCTACCATACTCAGCCATACAATAGCAAACTCTACCACCGCAACTAGCTTCGGAAAGAACCTTTCAATTTCGTTTTCAGCGTCGGAAACAATGGGAAGAGCATATAGTAACAACAGATGGAGAACTCTTCTTGTATAAAAGGCTGAAGTGGCTGCGATACAGGAAGCAGCACTCGCTCTACAAGAACTACTCGACTTCCACCTTCTCGGACAGCCAAGCGGCAATCAAAGCCATAACATCGGACAACTTGAAGTCGAAGCTTGTCAGGTTCTGACTGCGAACACGGTGACCCTGTGCTGAGTATCTGGCCATACCGGCATACAAGGCAACGAAAAAGCGGACAACCTAGCAGTCCCTTACGCTGTCACGCCACTTACCTCTAGAAGGAGAAAATTAGAAGAAACTCGTTGGCTCAGTCTGAAAACTGGAGCAATAGCTAGGAAACTTAGAAGGAAATTCAACGTCGTAGAGCGAACCAAAGCGGCACAAAATGCCTTCTACGCGTGTGAACGAATGTTCGGATCGGGAGGGAGTCTACAGCCTAAAGTGACCCACTGGATCTCCACTTCCATAGTCAAACCAATCTTACTGCACGGAATCGAGGTATAGTGGAAATCCCTGCATTGAAATAACGTTAGCTCTGAAAACAACATCTACAGCACCGGTGAACAAGATTCTACACTTACCCTCCTATATTTGCCACCGGCATTGCGGCTAAGGTGGCACTAAGACTATGAGTTTAAGAACTTTAAATTTAGACCTTTGGGCATTCTAAGGTCACCCATTCCGTTTAATAATTCCGACTAGACTAGATTAGCTGCGTTCATTTGTTTACTATGCAAAGGTTATTGTTATGGCGACCCAGGAATGAAAATAGCTGGTCGAGATGGCTGGAGAATCTTGTTGGTTAGCCTCAGATCCACAGTGAACTGTAGCATCAAACAATGAAGAAATATGTCCAGAACCCAAATGTCTACACAGACAACTGAACGACAGAAGCACCAGCTTTCAGGCGGAGATGGTGGGTAAAGCCGGATATGCTGCGCAAAGCGCGCTCGGATAAACATCTATGTAGATAATCAGGCAGCGGTCAAATACTTAGAGGTGAGATAATAATGTTCAAAACGTACTCAACTGCTTCGCCGCAGGACCTCCTCTTGTAGGAATCCAAGGAAATGAAACAACCAACGAACTAGCTAAGAGTGGCGCCACAATGTCGTGTGACGAATTGACAATTAACTGCTGATATCTGGCCAGAGCTGAATGAATGAAAAATCTGAAGTGGACATCAGCGCGACGGACACAAATCTCTAAACCGGATCATCAAGGGCACAACCATAAAAGAAGCCAACTCGTCGTGGCTTGCAAGAATCGGCTCTCAAACGACAAGATCAGTGTGGCCAGAGCTTAATATCGCAACACAAAACTATTTTGATGTTAGATCGAATCTCGATCTGTAAACTTGTCGGAGTGATCACAGGACACTGTTCAATGGGAATAATTCTCTGGAAATGGAATCAGTAATTTAGCGATCTCTGCTGGCAGTAATGATCTAACCGAGACAATTGTAGATAGATAGAATTGTAGATACTCCACAAATGAAGAGATCCATTGGCCCCTTTGGCCTCCAAGTGGAAACGATGGTTAACCATCACAGCTTTCAAAAGCTAACCTTACATGACTTTTGATGAAAACCCAAAAAAAAATGCGTAGAATTGCACTAATTTATGCAGTGACTCGAATACAAAACCACCAAAACCAAAATAATTTGTTACAGGGATCATTACAGGCCACTGCTTGATGAGTTAAAATGCTCGCGGACTAAGCCTGATTCTCACAGATAGATGCAGAAACTGCAAAGACACAGTGATGGTTGAAACTTTGAAGCATATTCCCAGTTTTTTCTACTGGCCTTAATCAAAGGGCTGCATCTGTAGGTCTCTAGATCAACCAAGGGCCGCCGTAAAACCACAGCTTCTCATAAACTTTGCTAAAGCCATTGGAACATTTTGCGTAAGTAAGGCTACCGTGTACTTCAACTGGGTTAACTCTGTTTCGAGCTGGTACTATCAATCAGCAGGATATGGGGCTGAGCCGTCACTCCCTAACCTAACCTAACTAGTGCTGTGAGATTTCCATTAACGGGAGCCCTACCATGCATCTTTGACAACGGCGCAACTAATTGTGCATCCAATTGCCAAGGAAGGCGTTTAGAAAGATCAACTTTTGGTCCAAGAACTCCATGAGATCCTTGTCATATCCCATTGAGACCACCGACAATAGCTCTTCACATTCGAGCGTATGGACGGCAGAGACACAACCTTGAAGAAGCTCTGACAACTGAGTGTACTCCACCAACTGTGCTGGCATCAACCAAAAAAAACTACCAAGCAACATCATTACCGCCTAGGAAGCGCATACGGAAACTTCTTTGGCCAGCAGTCATTTGCGAACTCAAAACTCAACCCCCAGCCGGCACACTTCGTTACGCACAACGACACCCAGAACATGACTAGCCAAATCCAAAACTAGACCACCACACAAGCACCACTGCTGCCCCAATTCATTAGCCTGCCCTGTCAACGAGAGGACTCTGCGCGCCCAGCCAACCAAGCAAAACACTTGAGCCAGCCTAAAATCGCAATAAATCAACAAAATACACGCAGAACTCTTCCTGAGCCAACAAATTCCGTTTGCCGGCACTCCAAGCTCCAACTCTATTGTCGACTTTCCATCCGACAGGAAATGCCCTCAAAATGCATTAGCACATCTCCCACCCCACCACCACATGCTCATCCTAAATGCATCATCACTCCTTGCGAACCGCACACCGGCCACTGCCTCGTAACGCTGCTGCTTATTCAATTTTTCCTTGAAGTCGAGCCAGAAAAACAAAACAGGATCAAAAAAAAAGGCGAACACAACGCCAAGCCAGCGCCGTCCAAATAGGCTGTTGAGCACTCTCGGGAGTATCTCATCGTTCAGGGCGCCGGTAAACTGTGCACTTCACGAGACCACATACGGCGAGGAAAGTTGACAGAGCGTCGTAACCACACCACTCACACACGCGCTCGTCCTTTGTGTGGGGCAAACTATCTCAGCCGTCTAAATGGGAATTTACGTCGCGACGGCGACCGGAGAACGAGAGAAAAGTGTGAAAAACTTTGTTTTTCAACCGCGCGCACTTGATACTCGCACGAAACTCACTCGGGAGGATAAAGCCCGAAGGCTGGCTCTCTGCACCGGCGGGAGATGGGCCAACAGTGCAGTGTTCCAAGTTTCAGAGGTGGAAACCTTCAAGTGAACAAAATTCCTTCCACCTTCGTTCACATGGAAGAGTGTCATTGTGGATCGCATGTGAGTCGAATGGAGGTCCCATCGAACAAAAACTCATGTCGAGATGGACGCGCTCTGTGCGCTGTGCGGTGGAGAGCGAGTGTGCCTCCAAGGCATATGCCTATGAATTTTTCGCCATGTCACAACATTGACGGCGCTGGATGCGGAATAGGGAACCAAACCAGCAGCAGCAGGAAGGATACAACTTCCAAGGGGATGCTCCTTCCTACGCCCACCGTCGGTTTGGTTTTCCCGCCGCCCGGGGAGCAGGCCATGGCGCAAAGCGTCCCTCTAATTGGTTTTATGTAAATTCCATGTGTGGTTGCGGTAAGTTACGTTGCCGGGATGAAAGGGTGATGGTTTTACTTCACATGTTCGCCCCCTCAACAATCGCCTAGTTTGCCGGGTCCCAGGGGGGCGTGGTCGACTGACGATGGAGAGGGCATGGGCAGGACACATCTGGAGAAGAAAAAAAACGCCAAGAACCCATCCAAGTGACATAATATTAAATTCAAAGGAATTTTTCGCTTAGTTTTTGGAACTGCAGACAACCCCTGACGGGAGGGGGCGGTTTCGGTTGGGTGGGCGGGTTAAAAATTCTGAGTTTGAAGTTTCCTGTGATATTTATGGGTGACTGGGTTCCTCCTTTTTTCACCCGCCTCCCTTTTGCTTCTGATTGGAGTTTCGTTCTTTTTTGTTTCGTTTTTTGTTGCATTTCCTCCTTTCGTCCTTCATCTCTCGATTCGCTTGGTGCTCTTGTCTCCTTGGTGGCGAAGGACATTTCATCGAATGACGAGAGGCATTTTCATGCATGATTGCACAAACTGTAATTGGTTAGAGTGAGTTTTTTCTTTTTTAATGGATTCCTTCCGGTTGAGGGAGATCGATGGGTGGACGAGAGGAGGAACAGAAAATCATCATATATTTTTTCTGTTCGTCCTGTCGACCTTCTCTCTTTGTTCTAGAGATCACACGGGATGAGGAAGACATTCTGCTTCAACCCCCAACCCCCACTGAGAGGGATGGAATACCGATCAAATATCTTAATGGGTTTCGAATAGTTTTTCGGGGCGGAGGCCGGTTGAGTCTATTTTTGAGAGAGGAGAGATTACGACGAAAACGATACGGTCGATGTGGGGGAGTGGGGCCTGAGTGTGGGGAACGAAAAGCAATCCGAGTAAAAGCCGTCCATGTGGGGAGTGCGGTAGCCCAAGACAGGTGGATGCTCTAGGTCAGCCGCTCAGAAAATTCTCTGGCTGATTGAAAGTCCGTAGAATGGAATGCAATAGAGTTAAGCTGTAAATCATGCTCTCTGTGAGGGCTTACCAGATGGGCGTCTGTGGATTATGAGTTATTGCGTTTCCCTTTCCACCGGGATGCATTCACTTCGTTGCACCGGAATTGATGGACGTTCCTTTCACTAAACCCCCCTGTCTCTCTCTTTCCAGCACGATGACGCATTCCCTAATGACCCTGGACATATCCGGGAACAAGTTGCAGCACATACCCCTGGACGCTTTGCAGAGGTTGCACTCGCTAACCCGTCTCGTCGCACAACGGTAAGTCAAACATACACCCACCCACCCCCACAGCAACTCCCCAACATCTTGCCTTTTTAGAAATCACATAACCACCCTCGACGGGAACTGGGAGAGCCTCTTTGACAGTTTGCGGAGCTTGCATTTGTCTGGAAACGAAATCACCGAAGTTGCACTTAACTCGCACGACGACGGCAAGGGTACCAACGGCTCGTCGCCGCACTATCCCCTCGCAGTGCAGGGCCTACAAACATCCTCCTCATCAACGTCATCGTCACTCAACTCCATTGTCAACGGACTCAGTCACAATCACATCACACGTCCGTTCTCGCGGCTGCAGAAGCTCCTCTGGCTGGACCTCAGCAACAATCGCATCTACCACATCGGCTCGAACTTCCTGCCGCGCAGCCTGGTCACCGTCGACTTGTCCAGCAACTTGCTGAGCACCTTCCCGCAGCAGCTGTTCGAGCATCTGTTCAGCCTGCGCATCGTCTCGCTGCGGGACAACCTCATCAGGACGGTGCAGAACAAGGACACGGTCAGGCTGATGCGGATGCACCTGGAGAAGCTGGACTTGGGCATGAATCTGATTGAGACCATCGAGACGGACTGGTTTCAGAACAACTACAGCGACATCCACGTGCGGGCGCTGAATTTGGAGAAGAACTTCATCCGGCACCTGCCGCCGGGGGCGTTCCAGAAAATCGGGATCATGCACCTCGTGCTGGCGTTCAACGCCATCGAGAGGATTCACGTGAACGCCTTCGACGGGATCACGGACACTTTGGAATTCCTCGACCTCGAGCGGAACGAACTGACCGCCGTGCCGGGGGCCATCAAGTCGCTGCGGAAGCTGAAATATCTTTATCTCACGTCGAACAGCATCTGCCATCTGACGAACCTGCCCGAGTTCACGGGGAACCTGCGCGTCCTCAGCCTGAGTGGCAACAACTTCTCGAGCATTCCCGTGAGTGCGCTGCGCAACTTCGCCGAGCTCTCCTACCTGAACATGGGCTACAACACGATCGGCGAGATCCCCGAGAACATCTTCACCACCTGGGGCAGCCACCTGCAGACGATTCTGCTGCGCAACAACAAGATCACCCACCTGCACCCGGGCTCGTTCAACGGCCTCGAGCAGATCACGGAGATCAGCCTGAGCTTCAACGACATCACCATCACCAACCCGTACATCTTCGAGAACGTCTCGCAGACCCTGAAGATCCTCGAGCTGTCGTTCGCCGTGTTCCCGGCCAGGAGCCTCGAGTCCATCGATCCCCTCGAGGCCCTCAGCCCCCTCACCGAGCTCATGTGGCTGGGTCTGGACAACAACAACCTGAAGGTGCTCTCCAACGAGTCCTTCGCCACCATGAAGGACCTGGGCTACATCAACCTCAGCTTCAACCAGCTGAAGCAGATCCCAGCCGGCCTCTTCATCCCCGAGGTCCACCGGCGGCTGTTCGAGATCGACCTCTCGTACAACTCCATCGAGGTGCTCCCCTCGAGGGCGCTCTACAACCTCGGCGACCTGCAGACCATCAACCTGCAGGCGAACAAGATCCGCGCGATGGAGAAGCACGCCTTCTTCAACCTCGAGTTCCTACGCTCCATCGACTTGACCCACAACCGGCTGAGGAACATCTCGAACGGCGCCTTCAGCTTCATGCCGAGCCTGGCCAGCCTGGACCTCATGCACAACTCGCTCTGTGCGCTCTCGCTGAAGATGTTCCACTACGTGTCCAACGCGTCCACCCCGCTGCGCCTGAACGTGAGCCACAACCAGATCGCCACCTTCGAGGACGAGCTCAGCTCGTACATGTACATCTACCACCTCGACATCAGCCACAACCTCATCTCGAACAGCCTCAGCTTCAGCAACCTGGGCAACACCCTGCGCATCCTCAACCTCATGAACAATGAACTGACGGCCCTGGGCAACCACGCGTTCGGCGACCTGGAGTTCCTCGAGGTCCTCAACCTGTCGAACAACAACATCAGCACGCTGCGCCGGCGCAGCTTTCAGGGCCTCAACAGCCTCCAGGAGCTGGACCTCAGCTTCAACCGGCTCGACCAGCTCCAGGTGGAGCAGTTCTCGAACCTCAGAAAGCTGCGGATCCTGCGAATCCGAAACAACCGGCTGCGCGCCCTGCCCCGCGAGGTCTTCATGAACACCCGCCTGGAGTACCTCGACATCTCGGAGAACTTCCTGACCGTCTGGCCGGTGCCGGCCTTCTCCGACGTCGGCTTCACCCTGCGCAGCATCCAGTTCGTCGCCAACACACTCGAGTACCTGGACTCGAGCATGTTCATCAACTCGCAATTCCTGTTCGACCTGAACCTCTCGCACAACAAGATCACCGTGCTGCCGGACAACACGTTCACGTTCCTAACCAACCTCACCAACTTGGACCTCAGCTTTAACCCCCTGGTCACCAGCAACCTGCGCGAGGTCTTCATCCACACGCCCCGCGTCCGCCGGCTCAACATCCAGAGCATGGGCCTCTACATCCTGCCCCAGCTCAACCTGCCCTTCCTCTCCGAGCTGGACGTCAGCGGCAACCACCTGCAGGAGATCTCCTCCCTGCACAACATGCGGATGCTGCGGTTCCTCGACATGTCGCGCAACAAGGTGACCAACATAAGCAACGTCGTCGACCACCTGCCCATGTCCCTGCGGGTGCTCGACCTCGCCCACAACCCCATCCGCCGGATAACAGTCCACGACATGGTCGCCCTGAGGCACCTCAGCGAGCTGAACATCCTCGACGTGAAGGTGACCAATCCGATCGGGTTCTCGAAGCTGAGGAGCCTCCGCCGGCTCCACCTGTCCTCGGCGTCGAATCTGGGCGAGATCGTCTCCCGCATTCCGGGCCTCCAGGAGCTCCAGGTGCACGTGGTGGAGCCCAACATTGGCAGCGGCCTCCTCTCGAAGCTGGTCAACAACACCAAGCTCAGCATGGTCGAGCTGTACGGCACCAACGTGCAGACAATAAGCAGCGACGCCCTCGACGGCCTGGCGCGCAGCCACAAGCTCACCGTTCGGATACGAGACACCAAGATCTCCGACCTGCCACCGGGCATCTTCTACACCCTGCGCTCGGTGCCGCATCTGTCGATTGACATCTCGGACAACCGGATAAACGCCCTAGCGGCGGACAGCTTCTACCCGAACAAGACGTACTGGGACACGGTGGGCACCAGGAGCATCATGGGCGGCCTGGACACCTCCAACAACCCGCTGGAGTGCGAATGCGGTCTCGTCTGGTTCGGCCACTGGCTGCGAAGGTGGCTGCGCGAGACCGCTCAGATTCAAGTCATACCGAAGGACGACATGCGACGCATGGTGCAGGTGAGTTGAACTTTGACGAGTGGCCGCTGGTTGCTCTGACTGATCGTCTCTTTTTGTTTGCTTACTTTCAGCGTGCCCGGGCGAACACCTGCCACGACCCAACCACCGGTAAGAAACTGCCAATACTCAAGATATTCCCCGAAGACTTACTCTGCCAAGCGAGTGCACTAAGTAGCTCCAGCGAGAAGCTGTTTCTACTCTCATTTGCTGCTACAGTACTGCCCATCTTCATGGTGTCGCTCCGATTTTTGTCATAATTGTAAATACCACTCTCTTCACGCACCCCCACACACACCCCCTTTGTTTGTTTCTTTTTCCACACAAAAAATAAATCGGAAATACTGTAACATAAAATGCATTGAGAAAAAGGCTGTCATATACACTTGTCGGAGTGATATATTGTAAATATGAATTTTTTGTATATAACTAGAAGAAAAAAGAAAACACTTAGAAGCACCAGCAACCAGACAAAGAAACAGAAAAAAACCCAGTGTTTGACATTGTGGAACACACCCCCGGTTGCTGATTGAATCGCAATAAACTTCGTTTGATTGTCAGCCAGAAGAGAGCTACTATTCGTATTATTTTGTAAGGGCTACGATTCCTAGAGGCATCAGAAAGTTTTAAGCAAAAAATAAAATGCGCTTGCATGACAAATGGTCGAGATGAAACAATAAGAAAGAAATCGAATTAAATTCTAGACTAAGCACTGTATATAGGGTTCTTGTTTATTTTTCCCAAGCCGAACTGTAATCATACTCACACTGCAAATGGATTGAGTTGAACGCTAGAGATTGGTGATGTTTTTCTGTTGGGATTTTTGTGTCTTCATTTGTGTAGGGAAATATTAAGTGCACTGAACAAGTAAGTAGATGAATAAATGCATATACAAAAATTATCTATATGAAGTGTTTAAGTAAATAAAAATACATGTAGTCAAAATCTAGTTGAAGGATTCTTCCTTATTTTTTTTTTTTCGTTGAGAAATTGACTTGTTTTTAATGGACCCTTTGGTTTGTTTCTTTTTGTGTAGTTGATGAGCTGGAAGGGGGTGTTGGAGACTAATTTACTATTTAAACTCGGGAAGTTGGCAAAGTTGTCGGTTGTTTTTGTTCATCCTTATTAAGTGGGGTGGAATCTATAAACTCCAGAACATCCGACAAGAATACAGTGGGAGAGCCCCGTTGGTTACAGGAGCCCCCGGTTCGAATCCTAGTAAAAGAAAAGTTAATGCGCTTTAGTCAGTCTTCAAATCCGATCCAGTCCCCATTTGCCATTGCGATCACATTAACCGCACTGGACTTCTCGATCAGTGATAGCAGCCGGACGATGGGTATCACAATGGACCAACATTGGCCTAAGCGTGCTAGCAATTACACTGGCAGCCCACTTAAGTAACCTTACCTATCCAACAAAATAGTTGCAAGCCAGATTTAATACGTCTCATCCCCAACTTCCCGCAGCACTGGCCTTAAATCTGCCCAATTCCTAGTTCAGAAGTTGTGTAGAATGACTAATGGAAGTTGGTGTTGCTATACCTTGGCTCGTGATAGGACTTGTATCAATGATTACATTAAAAAGTATATGTTGTTTTACGGCTCACTCGTGCGCCGATATTAACTTCACCAAATCAACATAAACCAAACAAACAAAAACCAGAGGAGGTTGGTAACTTCGTCACCTGGGGCAGCCACCTGCAGACGATTCTGCTGCGCAACAACAAGATCACCCACCTGCACCCGGGCTCGTTCAACGGCCTCGAGCAGATCACGGAGATCAGCCTGAGCTTCAACGATATCACGTAACTTCGAACGCTCACATTTTTCTGTAGACCTACGCATAACGAATATTCGCCTTGGCATGACCGCATTACAGGCACAGTGCCTTTCTTTCATAAAGGCTTAAGTGCCACCGAGAGAAATTTGGGTGATTTTAAAAATGCAATTCAATCCAATCCAACAAACAAGCAAGCAAAGTTTAAGGAAGCCGCTGTAGCTCTACACTCGAAGTCTTTTACAGGGCCAACAACATGGCACATTTGTATGCCTTCGCAATGCACTGTGGCATTACCCACGGGAACTTTGCTCACTAAAGGCCACTCCCACCAACCATATCATTTTTGAAATAAATAAGTACGAAAAGCAGGGTTGGTACTTCAACTCCCTTCGCCGGAGACACCGGGTTCAAGCCACGAACGAAATTTATACTATGCAATTCCACATCTTTCGAGTGGACATTGTCAGTGCGAAGAAGTTTTTTCCTGTCTAGAAAAAATTCCCAACTTCGGCGTTCAGACTTCGCAGTCGCCACCATTTTGTAGGTCTACTCGAGACCATGGGTTGTGGGTCCGTGTGTCGACTCTTCTTCGCGGTAAGACAAAGAGAACAAAAAAATTTGCACAGCCTAACCTCTTTCGATTCCATGAGCCAATGTTCAAAAAATAGTAACCGTCTGTTTAGAAAGGGCTTCTCAGACTTGGCCGGTCGGAGTCGGCATAAACATGTAGGTCCCCTCCTCTCGTGAGGGAACAACAGCGCGCACAACACGAGTGGTTGTCGAGAAGCTAGGCCCTGGCCCTCTACGGGTTGTTGCGCCACCCATATTATTATTGTTAACCAAGAGTGTAGGCAAACACAGTTTTGCGTGAGTGAGTGAAGTACCACTGAATTGACGTCGAAATAGCTAAGCTCCGGAATATGTGGCATTGAACGAGCTCAAAAAAATAGTGTGATTAACACAAGTCATCTTATCTGGCTAGCTGCCTTCAGTTTGATTCCTAAAGCAGGATTGGGATAATCTCTGTTTTGTGAGAAGTCAGAGTGATTTTTCGAGAGAGGTCTCCATAACTCGCAGTCCGGAGCAAAATAAACCGTTTGGCAATAGCTACTTTCGGAGTCAGTTCTTGGCGTATAAAACTTGAGAAGAAACAAATGCTCCACGTACGCCCTAATGGGTAACAAAAAATGACAACTTGTTCCACATACGCTACCGACTGTCTCAACGTCGTACAAAGAATTCCACATAACAGCCCAAGTGGCTTCAAAATTAATGGAAAGAAATGCTCCACATACTCTCGAGTGAGTACACGATTTGATACATCACACGGTGTGTCGCACATTCACTTTGCTCAGCCGAAAAGTTGATGCGAATGATATCGAAAAGATTGTGGTGTGGTCCGTGCAACGACTCCTAGTCATTTGAGCCTCGGCGTCTTGGTCAGTTGATAAGCAATTGTTCACTACTCCACTTCTTTCGAGTCACCGACAATACTTAGAGACAAGAAATGTCAAGAAAAGCTTCTCAAACACGGCCGTTCACAGTTGACACAAAACTGTGGGTCCTTCCACTCGTGAGAGAACAATGGCACGCACAACACGAGTGATTGCTGAGATGGTCGACCTTGGGCCCACTATAATCTGTAGCGACACCAGTCATATCATTTATTATTATCCACTCGTGATAGATCACTCAAGTCGCGTAAAATTGTTGAGTCGTCATCATTATTATTAAATAAAAAGGAAAAAATCAAAACGACTCATTCCGGAAAAAGTTTCATCTGTAGATCAATAGCCTGTCGATCGTTCTACTTTTTCTGTTTCAAGCTGCCGCAAATGTTACCCATACCCTCACCAGAGAACTAGTCTCCTCTTCATATCCCCAAGCTCAATCAACTAATATTCCATAAATTCTCTATCGAACTGATCCCAGAATTGAATTAAATCCGTCTATAGTTAGAGATTCTTACACACAAAGTGTCATAGAATAGCGCGTGTTTTTCTTCACAAGAAAAACCAAATTAATTTAAAACAAAAATGAAAATGTTTAAAAAAATAAATGACAATCGTGATATTAATTGTAGAATGGTTATTTGTCATCCAAATGAACACAAAATCGATATCCACAAGTAACACCAAAACAAAAATTGAAACAAATATGATCCACAAAATGTAACGAATACCATTTTCTACTAAGTTTTATACGTACGGATAACCAGAGTTAAGTTTTCTTTTTCCCTTAGGTCATTAATTTAGCTCGTATTCCAAAACCAAAAAAAGAAGAGAATATTAGTAAACAACTTTTTGTAACCAAAGTGAAATTGAAGAAAAAAAAATCTAGTTAAGCATGCAAAATGAGAATATAAACATAAGAAAATTTACAGCAACAAAGCAACCACAGACACTACTTAAATATGTAACAGATTTAACGAGATATGACTTCCTTGAGAATAAAAAAAAATAAAACCAAACTCATTCATTAGTAGGAGAGACGAGAACGAAACAATAGCCCACTACTACAAATTACTAAAAAGAGAAAAAAGCAAACGAATCTATACATATATCTAAGCTGAAGTAAATGTATAATTTGCTTAAGAGTAAAACTATAAGTATATATATATTAAATAAAAATTATGTAATGTATTGCAATTAATTTAAATTAATTTAGAATAAAAAAACAAACACAAGGTGAATAATAATAGAAATAAAAAATTAAATTAAATTTTAACAACAAGCTAGATGAAAAAGCAAAAACAAAACATAACAACAATATTTTTAACAAAACGAAGAGGAAAACAATAAAAACGTGAAAATTAAACAAAATTAACTCAAAGTGGCTTCTAGTTTGTTTCATTTCCCACATCGTACGTGATATTCCTCGAAAATAAAGCTTCGCGAACCGCCCCTTAGCTGCATCGCTGTGCTCTCTTCAAATGCACCCGCACAGCAAACAAAAAATCGCCAAGAATAAATCAAACAACGCCACGAGGAAATCGAAACCATAAAAAGTTCATCTACCTGAACAAAAACCCCGCACACAAAGGCCACCAGTCAGCCCCGGGGGATTCAGTTTGTGCTCCCTCCCGTTCACTTATCAGATAATTAAGATTATTCACAATCTGTCCACAAGAAGCGGGAGCACACACAAAAAAAAAAATGGAAAAGGTTCCGTCGTTTACATTGTCACCATCTTTTAGCTTCCAGTTCAAACAACAACAACAAAAGCAGCGCGGAATATAAAAAAATCCTTTTTAGCTGACGATAATCACCCTCAGCTCCATCACTGGCAACGCCGCTCAATTTTGCCCCATCCTCGTGGGGCAATTTAACTCCGACTAAGAAAGGCAAACAAGAAAAGGAAAAAAAGAAACGGCCCCCTCTCCAGGGAGAAAAGAAAAATCTCTTCCGTTTACTCTTTTCGTACTCCTTGATCCTTTTATCCCCCTTGTCAGTGGAATATCATTTAAGGGGACAATGTCGTCGCATCCTTGTTCTCGCCACCGCTGTCGCCGTTGTCACCGTGGTCGCCGATGTCGCCAACGTTACTCAGTGAGTCTCTCTCCCTCTCTGACTCACAGCCCCACAGCGAAGGACAAATGTTAGATCCTGATTTTGAAATCGCCTAGGCGCGTCTGGGCTGATGTTTTATGACGCCCTTCATTCTTTTCCTTTCTCGATTCCTGCCCAGGCACAACCGCACTCCAGATATCTAATTGTTTTAGGATGAATGGAATCCCGAACCAAACGGGTTGCCTGTTTCGAACGAATGGAGCATGTCCTTCCGAGAAGAAGAAGACGACTGCTCCTTGCGGTTGGGTGGTGAATTTATGAGGCTCAAAACTTTGTGTCGGAAACGAGATGGTTTAGTATCCCTTCCCATCCGGCTAAGCGCAGAATTTGTTGGCAAACAATCGTGTGGAACTTGAGTTTGTTTTGAACTTCGCAACTGCCGTGAGATGGGTTTGCCAAGTCTCAAGTGGTCCGCACTACTTCACTCGCATTGTTCGACGTGCCCGACTTGACAGATGACAGAGAACGGAAATGGGCAACAACTGCAATTAGAACTTTTCTTGACCTTCGGCTTCTTGGGTGTGTCTTGTCTGCCCGCCGCGCCACTCAGACATTGATAGGACTTCCCGCAAGAGTTCAATATCATTTTGGGTTTTATTTGGAAATTGATGCTTACGACCTCTCCTGGCGGGAAGGACAATAAGAAAGGAAAAAAATGTCACCCATTCTCTCGGGCTGGCGAATTTATGTGGTTTCCCACTGCAGGGGAATAATATTTTTCGATACACCCCAAGGGCATACAGACGGGTTGGTGTGTGCGAGTCTGTTACATAAAAAGGACTAAGAGTATCATTTAAAGGATTACGGTTTTGTTTTCCGTCCCCCCACTCCGTGGTGGGTTTCAATTTAGAGTGTGTGCGTCTATGTGTGTTGGGTTACTTGGCACTTTTGGATATTACTTACGGGACCAAAGGACTAATCGCATTTATTATCCTTATGGCAAGGATGGGGAGTAGGGGGTTGTTCTGCCGCACTTTTGTTCGCACGGTTTACCTTCGACTTGGAATCTTGAAAACGTGAAGCTTTTGAAGAGGCAATGGTGCCCGGACACAATTAGAGCATACACCTTCAGTCTAACAATGGCAGTAGGGAGAATATGAAACGTATCGTGTTTGCTTTGGCTTTGTTTGAAAGGGACTATGAGTGCTGATAGACCGGAAAGTGGGTGCGAGCTATGGAAGGGATTATATTTGCACGAATTGGGTTTTGGATCGGATAATTGCGGGGGAATATGAACAACTCACGTTTCAAGGAATTCATTACAATTTTTGAGGGTTCGGCGGTCTGGTCTGCGTGTGGCGAGGTAAGCAGACAGTGTTGATTTAACTCTGGGTTATTTCTTATACGTGAGAAACATGTTTCGTCGAATGGACGACGCCAATATATAAGTTCGTCGTACAGACGACGCCTCTACTGAATGCTAATTGTTTTTCATTGTTTATCTAATGAAGCATGGTCAGACTATCTTTCAAAAAGAAGGCGCTATACGAAAAATGAACACATAACAAACATTAACACGGCAGAAAACCAGATGGATGTCAAGTTGCGACGTCGGCTCGACGAAGCATGTGCCTCTATAGTTAACAAAATAAAATGCTGCACCATCTCAGACCTATTTCAAGCTGAACCACTTCGAGGCAAGAGTCTCCCTAGTCCGGCTGTCATGTGAGTCGATCTTAAGCAACAATTACTGCAACTTTTCAGTGAGCCGCAGAACTGGGGGCCAACGGTCTGGAGACGTGACCGACTACTTTTTGCACAGCAGAATTGTTTTATGTGAAATCGCTTTGTGCGATTAGAGACTTGCAAAACAACTGAGTTCGATACCTCTGACTCGAAGGACCAAATTAAGAATCTGGAAAAAATTCTTATTCTGCCAGTTCTGCTTTATGGAGCAGAAAGCTGGACATTAAGTAAGGCTGCAGATCTTATTCTTGGTCCCTTCAAAAGAAAAATTCTGCGTCGGATATAGGATCACGTCTACGAGAAGACAAGACATAACCGTGAGCTCCAGGATCACTACCAAGACCTGGATGTTGTCGGGACGGCAAATATCCGTCGACCACATCGAGCGCCAGCTAAGAGTCCAGTTTGAATCCGAGCCTGCTGGTTCTAGAAGGAGTGGTGGACCGAACCTACGGAACAATGGCCAAGTCATCGTCATCCCGTCTTGTTGACTGGAAGCAGTGCCGATGACCGTCACCGATGGAATGCTCGGACCCTCCATGAGTAGCCAGCCTGATAAGCAAGGAGGAGACAGCTTTGATGGCTGCTTGGATGGAAATGAATATAGCCAGCCTTGGCCTTTGCAGGATGTTTGAGTTTTGCTTTTTCTTACATGCTTCCCGAACTGGAACAGGCGCCAGTCTACAAATGTTCAGGAATTCTGAGCGCTAACCCCACCGTCTACGGCGTCGACCCCAACCTCAACGTTATAGGTTCGATTCCCGCTCTGTGCGACACAAATAATTTTCACGACACCACCTCTTTCGAGTCACTGACAATGCTCAAAGAGTATTTCCTGTCTAGAAAAAGCTTCTCAAACTTTGCCGTTCGGAGTCGGCATAAAATTGTGGGTCCCCTCCACTCGTGAAAGAACAATAGCACGCACAACACAAGTGGTTGCTGAGAAGCAGGCCCTGGCCCTCTACGGGCTGTAGCGCCACCCATATTATATATATACAGCATCTGTAGAGACGAGCTATACAGAGCAATGTCTAGTTTTGGCATCCCTACCAAACTCGTCCGTTTATTTGGAATGACGATGGAGACTGCACGCTGCTCCATTAAGGTCGGCAAAGACCTAAGCGAGACCTTTTGATGTCAAAAAAGGAGTCAGACAAGACGACGCGCTGTATTGCGACTTTTTCAACATCGTTCTTGAAAGAATTGTTCAAAACTCGAACGCCAACACCAGAGGAACAATCTTTCAGTCCGTCTAACTACTCTAATATGCCGACGATATTGATATTATCGGGATAACGCAGCGTGATGTCAAGGGCGATTTTGTGGGTATTGCAAAGGAGGCCGTGAAGATGCGTTTGAAGGAAACACAAAGTGTCTGCTTTCAACAAGAAAGGACACCCAACACCGACGTCTCGGTCAGAACGTCACAGCAGACAGACATTACTTTGAGCTAGTCAAAGACTTTGTCTACCTTGGTACCGCTGTCAATTCAGACAATGACACCAGCGCTGAAATGAAACGAAGAATAACTCTTACCAATCGCTGCTTCTTTGGGCTAAGAAAGCAGTTGGTAAACAAAGCCCTCTCTAGTACAACCAAGGTTACGCTTTACAAGACCTTAATCGTCCCGTCCGTCGTGCTATATGGCGCCGAGGCATGGACTTTGTCAAAAGCGGATGAAGCTGCTCTTGGTTGCTTCTTTGTGTGATTTCCGGTCCCTTTTGCATAAATGGTGAATGGAGGAGGAGATATAATGACGAATTATACGGGCTGGTCAGCGACATCGACTTCGCCAGAAGAGTGAAGATCCAACAATTAAGATGGCTAGGTCATGTAGAGCGGATGGAAGTCAACGCTTCGGCCCGGAAAGTCTTCGAATCCACTCGGGATGGCGCAGTAGAGAAAGACGGCATACGCAAGTTTAGAGGGACCTCAACCAACTATGCGTGCGAAACTGGAGACAGCTAGCTAAAGATCGAGCTGGCTGGAGACGCTTGTTGGTTGAGACCCAGGTCCAGCCCGGGCTGTAGGGCCACCTTAAGTAAGTAACCCCACGGCCCATTTTGCTGCCGTCAGTGTAAACCTGCCAGCTGTCATGCGGCCTGTCATTTCATTCTTTCATGGATAAGAGCTTCAAAGCCGTTGGATGCTTTAGGCTTGAGACTGTATAGTCTGTGGAGGCTTTTACTAGAGCGACCACAACGTTTTGACTTCCAGCAACCATTCTGATGATGATCTGATGACTTTGGGTTGAAGTGTTTCTTTGGTGTATAAGTCCTGAGTTGGAAGATATAGCATTAAAGTCAGAGCCTTTGTTGGTGTCAACCGAAGACCGCTGGTGGTGCCAATGTATGCTCCACCATAGAGGTTCATCGAATCCGAGCCCCCTGGTACGAGAAGGAGAGGAAGACTAAGCCGCCGGTATGAGGACCAAGTCATCGCGGACGTATCTAAGACAACATGACCTTGATGACTGGAAGCAACGTAACCGGCACAGACAACAATTATTCGGGCTCGGAGCCTCTATGGGTCGCCAGCCTTATAAGAAGATGGGGGTTAACCCTTCAGTCAATAAGTAGGTTTCGCCACACAAATTCGATTGTCTCTAGAGGCTGTTGTAGAAAAACTCTTTTTTCTCATCCACTTAGATTTTTCAATTAATTGTCTACACTAAAGCAATCGAAATATAAACACTGACACTGTCCGAAAATTTGGTACATTGCCCGCGGTGATGGACATTTCGAAAGTGGAAATGGTCTGGCCAGGCCTATTTATTGACAGAAGGGTTATAGAAAAACGTCGTTCGTCTGAACGTTAAGAGCATCACATCTGCTAAGAAACTAAGGACACTGACTGAACCAGGTAGCCGCAGAGCAGTACAACGACCCAAGCAATGTCTACCAAGTTCAAGTGGATGCTATTTTATTTCCGCCTAAATGTATGCAACAATCACATACCCCACTCGCCCTGTCAGACAAAATATTTCATCCGGCGATGATGAGCCGCCGGATGTGAAGCTACGACAGCAGCAGTCAAACTAAAGTCCGACAGACTAGGTGTCCTGCTTACAAGGCCTTATCTGCCATCCTAGGTAAGCGCCTGGAGGCCTACCTCAACAGTCGACGGGTTCACGAAATTCCCCCATCGACGCTAGATCTTTCTGGCCGACACCCACCAACTCTATCGACTCTACGGCATCTACCCAGAGACAGTTAATCTGCATTGCATAACTCCAGCCAGTCAAAGCACTCGTGCAAGCATGCAGTCTTTCACTACAAGATCCACAATGCGTGTCAATTTGATAATTGCTCTACTGCAGTACCTCTACTGCCTCGTTACATCCTCGACCCATTCAACTCGTTACGAGGGCAGAGATTTTCCTTCGGCATTCCTCTTCCAACTAGCTCTCGAGAAGAAAAGATCACACGCACACAGCCTCACACCAGACAGGTGAGTGTTGAGATTTCACATTTAGTCAGATACCCCCCGTCATTCCCTTCTCGATGGATCCCTGCCGCTTTCACGTTGCTGCAATCGCTCTTCACTCTGCGAACGCAGTGAATGAGTGGTGTGCCTGCGGTTGAGGTGCCTCGAGCGGGAATTACAACTCAACACAGCACCGGCACGGGTTCACTTACATTAATAGCCCCCCGCCAGGGATTCGCTGGCGAACTCCGCGAGGATTGAGTTTCGAAAAAAAAAAGAAAGAGAAGCCAAACCCGAGCGCACCAGCATCGACCGTCGACCAGACCGGAAGGTGAACCCTTTTAAGGAAATGATATACAAAACACTGGGTTGTTGGGAAATCTATGGGGAATTTCCGAGCGAAATTAATGGCCGGCCGCCACTTTGAAAGCCAAGCGTTCGGTATTCGCAGCCCGCCCGTGGCCATGCACACAGCCGCACACAAACAAACGCACATATTTATAGACCCTTTCCCCCCGTGCTCAGTCGACGGTTTGGATGAATTTATGCATTCGCAGTCGGCTTGAATGTGCGCACGAGGAATTCTCTGGGAAATGTTGTTCGGACGAGATACATATTGTGTGTGTCCATTCGAGTGGAGGGGAGCGGGCGGGGGGAGGGCAACCAGGACTTGTTCGTGTACCGGCTGGCAACGGATTTAAATGTTTCCTGTTGAGGGCGGCAAAGTGGATTAGGTGATGGAATTGTTTCAAAGGCCTTAGGTGGTGGACACGTAAATGGTTGGTTGTCATCTTGTGCGTTCCTGATTGCGGATACTTCGTTTAAATGTGGATTTAATTGGTTGGGTTGGGTGGGATTTATGAGAGGAAGGGATGTAGATGTTGGGGGGGATGGCAGGCGTCCTTTCTACAAATGTGCTAGTGACCAGAGTCGGGTTGGGCGATGGGTGTTTTTTCTCCACATTCGCCGATTCACCTACTAAACATCAAAAATGGCCACGGACCGGATATATGGTCCCGTCTGCGAGGAAGGCGAATGGTGGAGAGGACACAACCGCGAACTCTACGAGCTGTACAAGGATGTGGATGTAGTCCGGAAGGCAAAAATCCGTCGCCTACACTGGCTCGGCCACATCGAGCGAATGGACAACAACGCTCCAGCAAAGAGGGTCTTCGAATCCGAGCCTCCTGGTTCGAGAAGGAGAGGAAGACTGAACCTCCGGTACAAAGACCAAGTCATCGCGGATGTAAGACAGCTTGGCCTTGATGACTGGAAGCAGCGTGCCCAGGACCGTCACCGATGGAAGGCAGCAATTGCTCAAGCTCAGACCCTTCATGGTTCGTCTGCTTGATAAGTAAGTAACAGAGCGGAAACAGTCAACGATGCAGGAAGGCCGACCTTTAACTCAGCGGTGAGGCCGAGCATAACGACGATACCATTAAGTCTCAAACAATGCCAGAGATGCCGAGGCCATTACAGTCCCCTCCTGTCAAGAGGGAGGGACATGCTTAAGACTAATACCTTGTCGATGCCGCCTAATGGCCAACTCCTGACATCTGCCCACCATGTCTACCGCCTGTACAACGTCCACATCCCAGTCTGAGAACAGAAGCCATTCTTCAATTACCATACGAGTACGGCAATCATGCATCATCGTGTACGACGTAATAACAGGGTAGTTCATCACAAATTTACACACAGCCCAACGACGCCACACCACACCCCAACCCGCTCCCCCTCTGCAGGATCCATGCCTCTGGAACCTCTCTAATTAAAGATCCATTAGGTAGTCACAAGTAACAACTCCCCACAATGCAAGGATAATAAATCTTCCCTGGAAGGTATATTAAACCACTTCATGATGTACGTCACCGCAACTTCGCACTCCATTACATCGGGGGGGTGTGTGGGGGTGCGGCGGGTGGTTCACATGCACAAGCTAGGGTCTGCTATCGATGCAAAAATCTAAGTCTCAGGCATCCCATGTGAATTGCATGCGAACGCACAGAATTATGCGCCAGGAAGCCACCAAGTCCGGCAGCGTCGACTTCATCAATCACCAACTTGGAAGCAGCTGCTACACCTGCCTGGCTCGCTGGCTGTCCCTCGGAAGCGCGCACAGGAAGCAGCTAAATCGACGAAGAACAAAAAGGGGAATTAGGACAAGCAACATGCCACGACACGGCAACTGTAAGAATGAGTACGCATCCTGCAAGACAAGTGCCGGTGGTGCTCGTAATTATCGCCCTCGCCAAGCGGCTAACATGTGAATTGCGTGATGATGAATTTCAGCATTTGTTCAAGAACCACCCACTAACCGACCCGACCAGTGAATCAATTAAAAATTCTCTTCCACATCCGGCTCGGTGCCGTCGCCACTGCTAATCCACTCAGGACGGGAATGACGATGACGCAGCAGGTGAGTCTGATGGAAAAGAGCCAAAGGAAAACTTAATTTTCCTGTCCATCAAACTTTGTGCCAATGGCCGGGCGAATTGAGGCCAGCGCTTGGGGATGCAGGCGTTCCAAGGATCAGGGATCAGAATCCTCGGGATTCGGATTTGAAGCGCCTCTGCACTTAATCTTTGAAATTAATTCCACAATCGTTTCCTTGACGACTACCAGGAGCGGAACGGGAAGACACACAGTCGCACACAGCCACACAGAGGAGAGCGCTGTCGATTGGGGGAGAGATTCTCATCCCTTTTTTCCTAAATCACTTTAGGGATTAACTTTCAGTGAGGATTTCAAACAAACTCGCATACGCCCACTGCAGCACCTCCAGCTGCAGACTGTCCATCAAGGAGGGACGAACACAACGACGCCCCAGATTGAGTGCCCGTCCAGAGTGAACTTCTGTTTTAATTGAAGCACATGGGGCCGGCTTTTGCCCATTCTTTCGAGTACTTCCCGCCGGATCGGGCTTTGAAGACTGAAAGAATGAGATTAACAATGCTAATCGTTGCTGAGCTGATTACTGGGCGGTGGGGTGGTGGGGTTGATTTCGTCGTAATTATGCGCCGGTGCGAGGGGGCGATGCTTGTGGAACAAATTTTCAAGTGAAATTAGGTGTAAAATATGATTTAGATTAACGACTAGCACCTAAGACAGGCTTCACTCATCAACTGGGAGCCGAGGCGGTGCGGAGTGTGCCGCCGTTGCCGGTGACACTCTGGATAATTGGATGAGTTAATTACATTCTAAGTGCCTGAGACGATGAAATATTACACATCAAGGAAAATAATCCGTGCCTATGTGTCGGTTGGAGGGGGAATGTTTCATTTCTTCGAAATTCTGCTTAAGCTCGAGTATTTTAATGAGGAGTGGAATTGAAACAGGAAGTGGTGGGAGAGATGAAACGCTGCGTGCCTCATTTAGACTCGCTTTTTCAATTGGTTCTTGAGATTATCCGGCCTTGGGATACGCGCCTGCAATCAGAAACATTATAAAGGGTGTCCAGAAGTCCTAGATCCGCCTAATAGCCCCGCTGTGGCAGTCGAAAGATGAGCCAGAAAATCAACAAAAAAGCCTTACTAACCACTGTCAATTTTTTGGGGTCAAAAATTCAATGTTGTCGGATCCGCACCAAACTCTCGGAATCGGCTAAGAGACGTGAAATAACGTCACCGACGGTGTACAGAAGTCCTAGATCCACCTAATAGCCCCGCTGTGGCAGTCGAAAGATGAGCCAGAAAATCAACAAAAAAGCCTTACTAACCACTGTCAATTTTTTGGGGTCAAAAATTCAATGTTGTCGGATCCGCACCAAACTCTCAGAATCGATTATTAGACGGGAAATAACATCACCAGCGGTGTACAGAAGTCAAAGATAGGCCTTAAAGCCCCGCTGTGGCAGTCGAAAGATGGTGTACGTAGGTCGAAGGTACCCCTTATAGGGCCGTTGTGGCAGTTGAAGGATGAGCAAGAAAATCTAACTAAATATGCCTACTAGTTTCTGACGAAGATATATCATTTTAAAATAACGTGTCTTATTGAATCACCAAGCACCCGTCCGTCTTCTTCAGTCCACTTGAGCACACTCCCCTCGCACAGTTTCACATTCACGCAACGCACCCTTTCAAAGCCGTACCTGTCTTTGGCAGCAATCCAAATCTCAACCGATTGCATGCCATTTCCGTGTGTTAGCCCATCGTGCCCCGACCGAACCGAACCAAGGTCTGACTGTCTGTTTCAATTTGATTGACACAAAGGAAAACCCTGCAACCGACTCGTCGGCTTCAGAGGCAAAGGGGCCCCCATGGCTGTGGCGTAACCACCACTCGTTGGAGTTCGCCCGGCCAGGCGAGCCGTTCAACAGAAGCAATTTGCTGCCTCTATTAATAACTGTCATATTAAGCTAGAGTGGCAAATTAATTTCGCCCCAACAGTGAACACAAAAAAAGGAACAGACAAAATCACTTCGAAAGGATATACAATCCTTGAATGCAATTTCCGCACCGGAATGAGTTATGACTCCCCGCCGCACACACAAGCCCGGTGTGTATCGAATTGGCAAAGTGACCGTCACTTGGCGATCCCATGAATTATTTGCCAGATAATTAAGTGACAGGCGGAGTGAGGATGTCCTGCGAGGGCAAAAAAAGGGGCCAACCGACAGTTAGAAGTGAAATTTATTACCGTGAGAATTGAAGAAGTTTGTGGGCCTGTCTAGCCGGAGCCTAATTGAAATAACTTTGGTTTGGCATATGCCTCGCGCAAGGCCCGCTCACGTCCGTAATTGATTCTGTTTCTGCGGTTAAATTGCGTGTTTACATCCGACAAAGGCAAACAAGGAAATTACTACGGTAAGTCCGGCGCAGGGGACGATAATCGATGGTTATTTACCGCGCACTTTGATGGTCCCACTGCAGTGGTGGCGATGATGATGATGATGATGATGATGGTAATTATATAGCCACCAGCGATATCAGACGGAAGGATAATATCAAAGGTTACAGCCCATTTCGGGGGTGGACTACAAATGAATTCCTTGGTCGGCCAGTGCAAACCACTTGAGGAGTCAAGCAAACAGTTGGTATCATTGAAATGGGGTGGGGGAGGACATGAGAATTCAATTTGTATCGATTGTTGGGGCACAACTTTAACATGTCGTCGTTGGCAATGCACTCTCGTCAGACTCATTAGGAATTCATTAATTAAGTAGCATCGTTTCCCCGCCCAGAATCGCTGAAACGTGGGTTGCTTCTTTGTCGTTACTCATCTCGGTGACAAAGTTACACATCCTCACCCTCGTTCAGTGTTCCTGCATACTTTGCGCAGAGCAAACATGAAACCGACCCCGGTCATGAGCCCTGCCAGCACTACATGTCGAACTTTATGTCCCCTTCTCCCTCATAGACTAAAAAACACAGGGAGCGACAAAATGAACAAAAACAACGACTCTCAAGCAACCGCCTCGTACAAGGACCGAGTGGACTGACATCAACAGCCACCGAGGTAGGGTGGTAAATATTCTTAATTACAACCCCTCATTAATTTTTAATAATTTCATAATTTCCACTTATTCGACATGGGGCCGCCCCCAGATGAGCGATGGAACGGTGTGCTCGGTGTTGTCCGTAATTTGATCACAGTCCCCTCCCTTCGCCCCTTCACACATTTGCCGGTGGCTAAAATGGACATCTCTATACACTACGAACGTGCTAACATGGTGCCACTGAAAATTTCATAAAGAGATCTCATTTGGTATTAATCGCATGATGTAAGAGAATTCCCGCGCTCACAACCCCCACACACTACTCTCGGTCCTCTCGTCTCGAAGACAAAGTTGTCCCGTGATTAGAAGGAGCACTGGATAGATGAGGGTGTCGATGGCAGGGTCGGAGAGCTCATCATTTGGTGCTTTCAGCTGGTGCACCACCTGTCCTGTCATGTCGTGCGATGGAAGTAATTTTACAATCAATTTCGGATTAATGCTGCATCTTGATGGACATTGTTGAAGACGGAAAATTAATTTGTAACTAAGAAGCTGGTGTGCATTAGTTAGCGTTCCACGTTGGGCGCCACTCTCTTAAGGACACCTGTTTTGCCAAACTAAGGGATGACCAGACAGCAGTGATAGTTTTTTCAGTTGTCATGTTTCAGCACGTGCTGAAGGCACCAATGACATCTTGGTGTCGGAGTATTCAGGAAGATTTCCCATTTAATCGTGCATCACTTTGCGTTTACCGAAAGTTGAAGATTAATTAGAAAAAAGAACAGAATCGAAATTCCAAAATTTTATCGTGTAATCGGCCGCCATCATAGCTTCAATGTGCCGGCAATACGTCTCACTGTGGAAAAGTTCGGGTGGGAGTCTGGACTGTGAGTCACAGGCCAGAGAGAATGTGGTCCCTCGTTGGGCGCCATCCCATAAGAATATCTCTTGAGTCCTCTGAACTAAGAAAAACACCCTTCTTGCCAAATTCAAGGGTGACCAGATAGCAGTGATAGTTTTTTCAACAATCATGTTTCAGCGGGTGTTGAGTGCACCAATGACATCTTGGTATCGGAGTATTCAGGAAGATTTCCCATTTTATCGTGCATCACTCTATGCCTTCTAAAATTCCTAGGCTCATTGGAAAAAACCAGAATCGAAATTACGAAATTTTGCCGCGTAATCGGCCGCCATCGTAACTTCAATGTGCCGGCAATACGTCATACAGCTGCCATCATGACTTCAGTATGCCGGCAATACGTCGTACCGTGGGCAAATTTGGGCTGGAGTCTGGACTGTGAGTCACTAACCAGAGAGAGTGTGGTTCAAAAAGCAGATGCCATACAAGCGACGTAACGCTTGAAGGTGTGAAGGAGAACTGTGGCGACTAAGCCATCCGACGGGGAGTGCTCGTCTGTTGGCCTGACTTGACACCAATCTGGAGCCACGGCAGTTCGAAGTCTACGCTAACAAACCAAACACTTTGGAAGAGCTTGAGGAGAACATTCGAGGCTTTCTTGACGGAATAAAGCCCCACATAGAGGACTGAGTCATCAGAACGCGGATCGATTGCTTAAAGCACTTTGAAGGCAGCGATTTTAATGAAGCGCTATTCCGTATACAATGGCATACATGTAGCTTCAAAATAAAGCCAAATTCAATGTCATACCTCCTGCCGTTGTTGTCTTATTCGAAGTTCTTTTTCTATCGCTCTTACCTGGTCACCCGACTTATAATGACTTCTCACTTGCTGCTTGGGGTAAGAGGACGATTGAAGTCAAAAACAAGATGATGTGTAGAATCAAGGACAAATGCATTAACATCCCTTCAAAGTCACAAAGTCCACACTTCACACATGGGTAGGTACTCTCCCCCAGTTACGTTGATCTCGGTCAACATCGTCATCATCATCATCAATCTATTGACGACCCCCCCTACACCCAGTTGACTGCAGCAGAGAATACATCACAGGCCATCAGCTCATGAGAGCGAGAACATCAAATCAACGAAACGGGCAAAGCTACGAACGGGAAAAAAATTAACCACCCGTCCATCGATCCAACAAGCAGCGCACACGAGGGAAACTTAACATCAGACACGAACACGTCTCTAATGTCCTCCATCCGATGTGTGCGGTATAAAGCAGGAACATAAAACATCCTTAAACTAACCGAAAAGGGAAATGCATCTAAGGAGTCAGTCTTTCCTTCTTCTTTTTTTCAAATTGCATAAAAATGAACGACGAACCAGCGACCAAACGCTGCTCTGGAGTGTCCTAAGTGTGCGCGCAAGCAAGGGAAGCAAAATGAAATTGAAAAGTACCACCCGCCGGAACAGGACGAACGAGAATAATAAAATCGGGACCAGAGTGCATGTACTAAGTTCAAAAACAAAAAAAAAAAACCGAACGGAGACGAACTTCTCGCCAGACGGTTATTTCCTGACGGGGACCACCATCACCACCATCACCACCACCGCCACCGCCACCACCAGCCACCCATTCACCCACGGAAGCCTGTGTTTCACTATTCTCGCCTCGTTTCGCGCTGGCTGCCGGAAATTGCTTGTAATTAGATTGCAATTATCGCTACGAACATGAAGTCATTTTCATCATATTACCGTTAGGTGGGCAAAAACAAAAAAAAAACAGAAGGGGGAGGCGGAAAACGAATTCGATGTAAAATGGGAGACGAGACGGTAAAGATTTAGACTTTGAACCAGACCCACGGGCGCCAGGAGCAGGAGCAGGACCTTTGTGAACGAGAAAGTTGAGTTCACTTAACTTTTTGCCACCCAGTCAAATGTCGATGGGGATGTGTCACGGATGTGATCGACATCGAAGGGGGTGTGTGAGTGTTTTTTCCCCAATATTGATGGGTACTTTTTAAAAGGACATTAACTGACGGTGGGGCTGGTCTATTCGTGGATATGGCGAGTTTATTGATTACGACCCCTCGCCGTCATGGCAGACAGACAGAACGCCGGATATTGCAGCGAATGGCGACAGGATGAATGAGGAGAAATTGTTTATTTCATTATCGCCGCAGGGCCAGACAGGATGTTCCGCCCGATTGGAAGTCGTCTGCGAGTCGTAAAGAACGAATTTATGATTCAATTCAATTCATGGACCGATTGGTGGACATGGTCATTTGAAGTTATGTGATGGGGTGTGAAGTTTGTTTATGGAGGAAGGGTGTTATTTTCCTGTGACCGGAGACAATCAAGGAAATGGACTGCCGCAAGGTTGGCGAATGTCAGGTGGAACAAACGGGTGATCTGTCACGATCTTTTTATATAATGCCTTCTCACTTGCTGCTTGGGGTAAGAGGACGATTGAAGTGTAGAATCAAGATGATGTGTAGAATCAAGGACAAATGCCTTAACATCTCTTCAAAGACACACAGGTAGGTACTCGCCCACAGTCACGTTGATCTCGTTCAACATCGTCATCATCATCATCAATCTATTGACGACCCCCCATCCGGTTGACTGCAGCAGAGAATACATCACAGGACATGTTATATTCCTGTAACCGGAGACAATCAAGGAAATGGAGTGCCGCAAGGTTGGCAAATGTCAGGTGGACTTTTTTAGCTGGAACAACAGGGAGATCTGTCACGAGTTGTCATATCCTGTCAACCGATCTAGAGATCAGTCACAAGCACTAAGTCTTCTCCATCGTCATCACCCTGTCACCACTCACAAGTCAATGACCATCAGAGCACAACGGCGAATTACAAAATATTTACTTTTCGAATTTTCACCCCCAAGACCGGAGCAAATATTTATCAAAGCCAAACATGGCAGCATTCCAAGGTGTTAATTGCTTTAAAATTCCATTAACTGCCAAAGTGTGACGACTCACTGCGAAGGTGGCTCAATGGTGGGTCGGTCGGTTGTGCTGACTTCAAATTTCCCAACACCGACACACACACACACATTGTTGTAAACAAAAACACACTAACCCTAGCAAAATCATCAATGAAATGAGTTCCTGAAGCACTCGCTGGGCGGGTGTAAGCAGCAGCCGCAAAAATAACAACCACTTTGGAACTCTAGAACGACGTCTGACGTCCAAATAAAAACACCATTTATACACACCCCGCCTCCCAATCTTGCTCCGGAGGGACGTTCTTGACTTTCTTCTCGCGCTGGTCTACACTTCTGTCCGTGTGAAAGGAAAACATCCTCATTTCGTTATTCACACTGGGTGGGACTGGTGTATGAGAAGACACAGCAGTCAACAACACCCGAGCAGTGCGCGCGTTCGTCAAGTGGAAAATATCCCTTTTTGGGCCATCCCCCCCACCACCCCCTCCCCGGACCGGTCTCATAATTCGAAATGATGCCCCTAGGGCACTTCTACCCGATGATGTAGCATCACTAGTATCTTCACACTGGCTACAGCCGAGAGTTTATTTGACCTCCCTGCCACCCTATCCCACCCCCATCGGCACAGACACACACAGACTGGCATCATCTCTCGGTTTGGGGGCAGAAACATGTGTAAACATTAAGGACCTGAAAATAATTCTCGCAAAGAAACGGACGAGAGGATTCAAGCACAGTCACATAGTGAGATGTTTCAGGACCCGCTACTGCTGGTGCTCACCATCACCACCACCCCCCAGGGACTTGATATTAGAAACGTGACGTTTTAGTTGTCCTATATCAAATTACTACACGCACACACACCAGACAGACACTGACTGAGTTTAATCAGAATGACTGCACACACACTAGACACCAGCCGGAAGGTGTAGGAGAAGAGAGGCGCTTTTGGGGGTTGACTCTAAGGGATGTAATAAGCGTTGAAAGGATTTTCAGCCATTTAAAGGGTTCGTCGTTCCTGCTATTGAGTTTATGTCACACGAAGGGGATGGCACAGCGAAATAAATCACATTCCATCGTCAGCAGGGGAAAAAAAAAGAACGCACTCAAAAAATGTGTGGAAAGCAAAGACATCCCCGGCTGGCCCCCTGCCACCATCAAAGGTACAACATAAATTTTATTAGCACTTGATGAGAAATGTACGGGTTCGCAGGCACTGTGACGGACTGCCCGCCGGCGACAACACACGGAGGCCGAGATGTCTGAATGACATGACCTAACTCTGCAGTTGATTGCGAGGCAGGATAATAAATCGCGGAGAGAATAAAATGAGTGCCTCCGGTGGATACGCATCAAAATTGCCCGGATGCCTGCAGTCGATTCGGTCGAGATGCAAAGTAGCACTCAAATTTATGGACAACCGAGGGGCAAATGGAAAACGAAAATGAAATGAGATGAGAATTCGAAATAAGCATCGTCTGACGCGTTTTCATTTTTTTTTGTGCCGCGATTTTACAATCGGAATAGTGCCATCACGGAATGGCATTTAGGACGAACGGGAGCGGTGTGCTTTCATTTTTATGACAGCCGGGAGGTCATCAAATCTTTTCAATATACACTTTCACTTCCACTTCCAGCCCCGTGTTGATGGATCGTTTCGGTGAATCAAACTGAAATGCAACAGAGTTGTGCACGGAATGGGGGGGGGATTTTCGAGCTCGTTGTTGATGGCAGGTGGAACATATGGAAACGGGGGTCATTGACTGTCCTTTGGAGCGAAAAGGAACGAAGCACACATCCCTCCTTGCCGCCTGCAAAGAAAGGATCTTCATCGCGCGGTAATTAATTCCTGTTCCTTCACTCGCCTAAAGGCAACACTCACTCGCAGCTAAAAGCCCGTCGGCTGCGACGTGAAAAAAGAAAATTGTCATGTCACAACATACCCTTTTTTTTCTCCACCGTTCGCGCTCATCCATTAGAACGCTCGTTTAGATCAAAGGATAACCCCAATGCGCTACGCTAAACGCTTCCTGTCCCAACATCGTTGTGCACATTCATTGTTCATTGCTGGCGTGTTTCAGTCAACACCGTACCAGCAAGGACGACGACGATGACGACGTTTTAAACTTTTCCACTCTTCCACCCACCCCCCTCCGTATGTAAATAGGTTTTTGGCTCCTCGAATGTGTGACGGTGGTCTATCATCACCTGGGCAGCTGGCCGGGCTGACCAGCGAAAAGGGAATCCAGGCAAACATCAACACTTGCGTCAAAACAAAATGCTGCCCTTTTGGGTGAGGCGCGCACGTTTACTCGCGCAAGGAGAGACACGAAAAAAAAGTACTCACAAACAAGCGCCAGATACACGGGAGCCGGATAGAGGATAGTGGTTTCGCGTTGTCACGGTAATGGCATTCGAAATTAACGAGGTGCAAAAACGAGAACTGCCGGCACATAGTACATTTTCGTGGTGGTGTCGGGGGAGGAGTGGAAAAAAAATGAAATTCACTTCAAAGTGGGTGTGTGCCAAATAAAAACAAACCAAACACACGCATGTACTCAGAGGCCAGTTGGGATTCTGCTAAATATTAATTAAAATTGCAACACAAAACCGACTGCATTTCCGATGCAACCACGCACTCATGTGTGCGGCTAGATCTCATTCGGAGCTAGGCTATGGGGACTGTGGGCTTCGCTTTGACCATTCGGCGGTCGTTTGAAAGCCTCGAAGGGACAAAGAGTTTTGGTTAGAGGAACAACACTAAAATGGTAAATTGGGGCAAGACTTTGTGGATTGTAAAATTGACAGAGATGAAACTGGAATTTGTGGTGAAATTCAATGGTAAACGAGTAGATAGTAACACATGAAGTAGTTTAAGGGTACCTCAGGAGTCAATCATTGGTCCCCATAATTTTCCTTCAACGAAAATACTGCTTTTAATCGCCCAAATCACTTCTCTAGATCATTGAATTTCTCTGTTACAGGGGCTGTCAGTAACAAACTCATCAAATATTTTAAAAAAGGTACATGGACGTCATCAAACGGAGAGACAATTAAACTTCTGATGAACACAGTTTTCTCTGGAAATTCATCTGATTGCACCAAGAAACTACGACTCCAGTCACAAATCCTAAGACTCTGATAACGAGTCACACGACAAGATCATGGGCTAACTTCAGGCCGTACAAGTCACCTGGACTGGATGGCATAATACCAGTTGAGCTCCAACACACCACAGCCATGATCTTTCCGGGGCTGGAGACTATTTTCAAAGGTTGTGTTTGGGTGTGTCACATCCCCATCAGATGGAATCAAATTAAAGTCATTTTCAAACATAGGTAAAGTATAGTAAGAGCTCCCACGTTCACCCTAAGGATCTACATCATTTCACCTTATCATCCTTTCTCCAACCACTGGTAGGGCTCATTGATCTACATTTAAGATCCTCCATAGACCCAACAAACCGCTCGCAATCTCAAGTGAAAAAAATGCTTACAAAAAAGGCAGATCCGTACAAACAGTCCTCCATACTTTGGTACGCATGCCATTATTGCTTTCCTAGACAAAGAAGGAGCCTTTAACACCATCATCCAGCATACATTTACAAGGCCACTGGAAGAGCTAAACGTAGAAGTACGACTAGTACCACTAATATATCAACTACTTACAAGTAGAGTAATTAATGCTATTTTAGGAAGTGCGTGTGTAAAAAGCTCAATCAGAAGAGGCACACTTCAGTGGGGAGTCCTCAAAGCGGAGTACCCTCTATTCTGGAACATATCAGTATCCCTGCTGGCGAAGACAAGATGCAAAACCATTGCGTATGCGGATGATGTTGCCAAATCCTTCTCAGGAATCCTCAAGCAACATGGTCTCAACCTATTAAATAAATGGGCAATTCAAATCCGTCTAGGCATCAACGATCAAAAGATTGAAATCGTCCTTTCCACTTGGAAATATCAAATCCCACTCATTAACCCCACACTGTAACTGGTGCCAGTATTCCGTTCTCGAATAAGGCCTAATCTAGAAGAGGAAGAAATGTGAAATGTAGAAGAAAAAATAAATGCGGCCTTCAACCTCATATGACATACTGGCTCTTTTTAGCTGTCATCAGACCCATCCTCTTGTACGGCGTGGTTGTAATGTGATCCACACTAAACGTCGGAAATCACCTCAACAAACTGAGGAAGGTACAGAGACAAGCCTGCATCTACGTCAGTGGAGCCCTCAAACCGAATTTCTTCGAAAGTGAATGAAGATTGACTACAGAAATGATCCTGTGAAGTATAGTCCATGGACGGAACAAAAAAAAAACATTGCACAAGCCGAAAGGCACAATTAACGTAAGATCGTATTAGCTTAGAGTACTCGTATAGGGTCAGTTGGTTAGATGTAAGAATGATTGCTAAGTTATTTAAGCTAGTTTTAAGCATTTTTGTCTAGCATGTAAGCCTCACCCGTTGAATATATTTGGTAAGCAAACAGCAACCAGCTGCGCGGTTCGTTTAAAGTCTTATTCTTAATGGTGCGACACCCATGGACACGCCAAAATGGCACACGAACAAAATCTCACCACAATCCAAGCGGAGTCCAATACACCAGGAGACAAACAATTCTGTTCCCTAATCGCTGCAGCGTCCTTCACACGTATTTAATGGTAATTAACCAACCCTGTCCTGGCTAAGGTGGAACGTCTATTTTTGTGGATAGCCAGGCCACAATTAAATTCCTGACAAAGTTATTTTTAAACTCAAACATAGCAATGGACTGCCGCGCATCTCTTAAAGAGATATCCAAACAGTTAAAAATTGGCCTGTGCTGTGTGCCAGGCCATAGAGACAACCCCGGCAACACTGAAGAGATACCAGCTCCTAAACACGCCACTAGACTGGCGATTGATGAAATCTCCTGTAACATAGGTTCCCTTTAACTACTTATAACTAACAGCTCAAGAACCTCTGTACACAGAAAATAAATGCCAGATGGCTGACAGGCAGCAGCTGCAACAAAACTAAGCAAATCGGGCCGCATCTCAACCAAAAAGGTTCAAGTTGTCTGATCTCTCTACGGCGATTAAGAATTAGCACTGCAGTGGTCACGCAAAAAGACTAGGGCTCTTCTAGAACGGTTTCTGCAGAAGCTGCCTAAACGAAGATGAGGAAGAAAGCACCCAGCTACTTCTCTGCGACTGTCCTGCTCTCGCCTCAACTAGGAAAACCTCTATAATAATAATAATATGGGTGACCCTACACCATAGAGGGCCAGGGCTTAGCTACTCAGCAACCACTGGAGGGACCTACAATTTTATGCCGACTTTGAACGGCCATGTTTGAGAAGCTTCTTCTAGGCAGACAGAACTCGAAAAAGGTGAGGCTGTGAAAACCCTTCTTTGAACCGCAGGAACAAGTGCGTAGGAGAAGACGCAAAGACCCACAACGCCACGACCGCCACGAAGTCAGAGATGGAAGTGTACGGAATCATTGTGATAAAGGCTGGAGGGAAAGATTAACGACCTCTATATTAGAGGATGGGCGTCGCGTATGATTTCTAAAGAGGTGCGTGGATGAAAGGGAAATAGGGACCATACCATACATCACCTTATCTGATCGTTTAAAGGTCTGAATAGAGGTAGGTCCATACGACAAGGGTACTCCCTATTCAACAACCTCAAAAATTGAACTTAATGCCATCTATATAAATCTAGGGTCTAGACAGAAGTACTTTTCTTTGAGTATTGTCAACGACTCAATAGAGCTGGCGCAGTGAACCTAGACCGAACCTAGACGTGAGACGTGCTTGGGGGTCGACACACATATCAACAACGCCACTAGCCACCACACAAGACTATAAGCTCATGCTTTTAGAATAGCTTAAGTGATTCTAGTCAATACACCGGTAAAATTTGTAGACAAGACCGGCTATTATAACACCCCTCTTAATTTGAACCACCCACGAGGCGTTGCAATGGATCTACTTTCGCCAAAGTGCAAGAATGTCACAAGCCATCTACCTACAAACTCATTTTACTTGGGGTACCTCAGTAGTCCCTCCTTGGTCCCCATCTCTTTCCTCAACAGAAAATACTGCCTTTCATCGCTTAAATCACTCCTCCACATCATTGAATTCCTCAGACTTCCTTAAAGCCAAACTCTGGCATCCCCACCAATGCCCACCCACAACTCAACTTTAAGATCCACGATATATGCAATCCATAGGAGACCCACGTCCTAGAGCAGCCACAACCGAATGAGAATAGACACAAAAGAATGGAAACAAGAAAAATTAACAAATACAAATTGTTATCGTTCTTTCACGGCTATTAAAGGCGGCAAACATAAATCCCACTTCTGAAGACAAAAGCCACCCACCCACACCCGCTGACGGGTCCTTTAGAGAATGAAAATTTATAACCAACACCAGCAGTGAGAAGCACCGATTCAGAATGAGGGAGGGCGAATGCGTGGGTGGAATGGAGGAGACGAATGTAAAACCAAATCACACGCCCATAATGAGTCTCATGAGTCCAATAAACAACTTCCACTGCAAACAATAAATTCCCAATCTCATCACTCTTTCAAATGTTATATACATGGGCCTCGGCGTCGACCAGCGACCACAGGACCGCCCCCTATTTCCAGCAATTACTTGAAACAAAATTTCCAATTAAATTTAAGTAGGTGATGGCGGGATGCGCGCCGCAACAATTCTTTCGAACCATATCACCAACATCATCGCCATTACACTTTGGGGGCGGGGACCGCCCTGACGCCCACTGAAACAAGCAAGAACAACAGTCAGACACAAGCGGAAAGACACAGGAATTGTTTATTCCATCCAGGATGCTCAAGTGTCACTTTGCTGAATAAATATTACAAGGAGCCGGGCGTCCCTTCAATGGCGGCTACGAAAGTGTAGCGGCAGCCCACGATTTATCGCTGACATTTCGCCCGAACGCCCATAAATTCTCGCACCAAAGAAACGGAGATGAGCATCATCGGCATCGACTGGAATTAATGGTGTGAAAAAGAAGCCCGACCTGGCTCCGGGAAACGACGAACGAACGAATCATAGTGAATGATAGTGACGGTGGCGGTGCTGAGTGGATGGAGGAAGGATGCGCCCCCCCCCCCCCCCCCCCCCTCGAAAATCCTTGCCATTCAAAGCAAAAGGAAAATCGGAACTAATTCTCTAAATTACGAATCAGAAGTTAGTAAATCTTTTTCGCCTAATGACTCAACGAAATTACTTTGTCCGGGCGGTTGGGGGGAGCGGCGAACACTCAAGGGGACTGCTCTGTCTGATGGTTGTATTGCTGGCTCCCACTGAGTGTGGATAAAAAGTTGGACGGTCCCGAAATGAATTCGGTATGTATGGAGACTGGAGAGTAATATGGTGACTTACTGGCTTGTGTGCTGGTCGAACGATTATTATTCGCCCAAATGGCGCATTCACCACCATCAGGTAATTGTTGAGAACTCTGCTCGGCCATGAGAGTGGAATAGAAATCTTCGGATTAGCACACCATTGTTGGGGTGCGCTGAGGAGTGGGGCGGGAAAAAAATTAACCGACCAAATGTTCACTGAACACACGGATGACAGTCGGGAGCGGGAAACGGAAAGGTAGTAGTTTCAGATGAGTTGGTTTGCTGCTCTTTTGATTTGATCAGAAATGTGTGCTTTCGGCTACAGGATGTAATCGAAAGGAAATGCGATACGAGCTCAATTTGCTGTGATCTAGGTGACTGCGATGGGATGGAGGGATAGCTGAGGATTTAAGGCGAATTTTCTTACAAGGTCTTGGGCAACTAAGCAGTGAAAGAAAAGAATAGGTCCAAGGTGGACAGCCGCTGAATATTATGGCCACAAGAGGTCTTGCGCTGTTCAGTTGTATTCAGTGTTGAGCATCGCCAGTGAATAGCGAGAGGACACCTGGCGTAGAAGTTCTCGAACAAGGAAAAGAACACAGGCCTAAATTTGTTATGAAACTCCTCCTTCACACCTCTCTTCTGGACAACCCACGTCAAATTTCTCAATTTTTGAAAATCAGTCCAAAGCCTTTTTGCCCCGATGTTTATCTAAGAAAATATCACAGATTCTGAGCCAAATTTAAGCTGTTCCGATTCCTTGATTGTTGAGCATGCGCACTAGTGTTCAGCATCAAAAGTGGATCGAGTAGGTAAGGAATAGAAGTCGCCCAAGCCAAGGACAGCCCTAAAAAAGTTGCCAGTATCATCCAGATTTCTTTCCCTTCGTAAAACCCCACAATTTTCCAAAATCCGTCCGAAAACTGTTGACCTAGACTGTTTATACAGAAAATATGACAGATGCCAGGTTTTATGTCGACTTCGAACGGGCAAGCGACAAAAATGTCATGTTGTCTGATGAGAATGAGCACAAGTGTTCAGCATCGTCAGTGGATCGGTATAAGACCATCATCCACTACACCTCCTCGAGCTTTGAAAAAAATCACAGGCCTACAAAAATGTTTCCAGAATCAATCAGAATTCTCTTCTGGAACACTCCCGTAAAATTATACATTTTTCAAATCAGTCCGAAAACTTTTTACCCCCACTGTTTTTTTTCCAAAAATATATCCCCGGTTCACAAGTTCAATTCGAACCAGACCCGACCAATTACAATTGTAGAACACACTTTGAAAAGATTTATTCTTTATTAGTCACAGACTTGCTTCAAAATTTGTTCGCCTCCCCTTTTCTTCGGCCCTGCCCATGGTTTCTCACTCGGCCCGCTGCAAGAGCCCGATAACAGCTGCCACCAGCGAGTCGTTAGTGCCAGTCGAGTCTGCAGAGAAAAGCACCCAAGGACCAGCAGCATAACACTCAGCAGGTGCCCGATGAATTTTCATTGACTAAGCCACACCGACGAAGAGTTCCACTGCCGAGCCGTGTAGCGCATTGGCTAGCTATCGGTGGTGCCAATAAATTATGCCCCACGACCAGGGTAGAGTGTGTGTGCAACGACAGGACATACTTCGGTCGGTTCAACTCGAACATTCGAATCTGTTGGTCGGAGTGGAGCTCAGCTTGTTTCGCTGCGAAACGAGAACAAGCAAATGAACAACATTACAAGCGGCGCGACGACGACCAGCGACCGTTGGTGCAACTTATTTTTGCGCCCCATCACAACTGAGGCCATAGATGCGATAATTTACACGAATTTGCTGCACTACAGGTAGACAAGTGGTCATAAATCAGCGGGAGAGATTTGCGCCCACCTTGGGGGACGGGGTCCTGGGCAAGAGGAATATTAATTTCTGCCGACGAGGATCCTTGAAATCGTCTTCATTTTTTGTATTGGACTTAATTTTTTCCTCCTTTTCAGTTTTCCCATTCAGCCTGCAATTGGCAGGGATATTCCTGAATGCACGAACAATGAATGACGACGAGGACGAGCGCGAAGACCACGTAAACTTGGCCACCGTCTGAGGGAGAAACTTTTCTTCACAAAACTCGAAGTGAACCGAAGAAGGAAGTCATTGAAAGGAAATGATGGAACCGAGCTCGTAATAAAATTAGGAATCACTGAGATAGAAGTGCACGCTACGGAGGGAGCCGGATGGAGCTGGATGGAGCTGGAGACAAACTTAAGAAAAATCCGCGAGAGAGAGAGATGTGCGCTCGAAAAGGAGTGAACTGGAAAATGACATCTCCTTACAATGGTAATGGACTGCGGAACATTGAGCACGTATACCTTTCCCCCGAATGGAAAACTCAACGTCTGAAACCATCAACTAATGAAATGGGATTAAAATCAAGTGAACTCTAAAAGGAGACAGACACAGAAACGAGCTCGCAAACTCGCATTTTGATCAACATTCCAGTTCATTTTCCAGTTGATTTGATGGATTGTCAAATGGCGCCTCAGACAGACTCTTCAGCCGGAGGATGCTGCTTACAGTGTTAATCAAACTCAATGATCCTTAAAAATGTCAATTTACTCCTAATCCCTCGTGATTTGATACGACAATCTACGCACATGTCGGAGGGTACACAGTACACAGCACACACACCCTCAACTGCTTAAGTAGTTTAATTAATTTCAATTTCGAGAACCGGCGCCCCTGTCACGAGTGTGAGAGAGAGTCTACACACAATGGAGTATCTGTGCATCTTACAAATTGACATTTACCGCTTTAAGGTATACACGCATCTAACAAGCACGTAATGTAACACGCCAAATAGATTCCGATTACACACGCTTTCGTTCACCGTTCTACGTTCAGTGCCACACCATCATGCTGGGGGCGAAATAAATTTTCAAAACGACGCGACGTAGCACCTACACCAAGGATGAGCGCATGTACCCACCACCCACCCACGCGGGGGCGACTGGGAATGGAATCAAATGTCACAGCATTGATCGTAATTATCCAAACGGATTAGCGTAATTGGCAGGCAGAGCCAGCTATTTGTTACCTCCGATGCAACTGCTAATAAATCTCGACAAACATCTCTGCACCGACAAATACTGCCGCCGGCAAAGTACTGTACACACTGTCAGTGCAGCAAACATAAAAGCGCGCCATGCATCCTTGTTAATTGGGCGAAATAAATTTCACAGCTGCCGACAAACAGAGGACTGTCTGCGCCGGCATATCCGGCGAGAATCACCACAGCGACTCTGGTGGTGAATGATGCACTGCCTGCCAGTCAGCGAGGCGACGGATGGATCCTTGCTAGACACACGAGGAAGAAGTGGAATGCGATTTCAATTTCGCGGTTGGCGGCGGAATGACCCGGGGATGGATTGTGGATTTATGGCAGATAAGACATCGCACTACTTGCGCAGTCGCAACATGCCACAGAATCACAGAGCTACCCTGCATGTCCTTTTTCTGAGCACTGTGCAATTAAAGGCCATCCCGCCGACCAGTGACCCAGTAGCAGCACCATCGCAACCAATATTGGAAGTGCTAATTACGACCAACAAAGCGAGGCATCCCCTGAAAGCCGAGCGTTACCACATTACACCGATTCAGCGAATGCGGCCTACTCCGCCAGTTCGCCCGGCATTTTCGACCGAAAATCGAAACTATCCAGTTGTGCTCATTCACCTGGAGATCGGATTGAAAACGGGTAAAGGGCGGTTGTGGGAGTTGAAAGGACCCAGCCCAACCTGCAAATGGCATCCACCGAAACGGAAACCAATCGGCTTTGATTTTCCAGAAAATCAACCCAACCAATCGTTCCCGATGGACCCCATCCCCAGCCGTCCTCGAATCATCGCATTTCGCTGTGCGGCGGCGTATTTGTGGGCAACGGAGGTAATCAGTATTCCAGACACACACTCTTGTAATTATATGACACATCCTGTGTGACATGCTGTGTCACACTCTCGGCTACCTTCTAGGCCACCCTCTAGGCCACCCTTTAGGCCACTCGTCGGCCCACAAACCAAGTAGAAGATCGTCGAAGATCTACTTTAGAGGTTGACTGCATTCGCAAGTAAAAGCGGATTCCTTTTTGCCAGTGGTAGGCGCTCTTCAAATAGCATTAAGGACATGTTTGATTTCTCGCTTCACAAGGCGTCTGACATCCATGCGGATAATTGCTGGAGAGGAGAACACAACACATCCTCCACTCGCGCACACACAGAGAGTCGCCTTTATTGGATTTATGCGGCAAAACAAATGTTTGATTTTTTGTATCCTTTGAGACGAAGCGGCAATCCTTATGAACTGCCTCGTTTGACACTCGCACACTGGCACACATCGTGCAGTCACTATTTTTAAATTCAAGGCAGACATATTGCCAGGACCCAGTCGTCGTCTGAGAGGAGGACTGATGAAGGGTAAATCGTTTGCTGTACGGTTTGTTTAATAAACTTGCCGTCTGTGTGTTGTCCTCCTTTAAGGACGTGATGTGCTCTGGGAGAGGTTGCCCTTCCTTTCTCGACCGCCACGAGATCAAGGAGCACGAACTGAGAGTAGTTGCAGAGAAAACAGACAGAGCTGAAATGAGTTTCGGATTCGAGTCACCAGCCACGGTCGCACGTAGAAGGACGTTCATGCGGCGCTTTGAGACAGACAGACTGCAAGTGGTTGGTTTTATTGGAAAAGAATGGTTATGAGGAGCACGAGTCTCATTACACGGACAACTTGTCAGGATTGAGAATCGAAGCGAATTGTAAACAGATTCGATGGGCCATCTGGTCCCCGCGTTGCACTGATCCCTATGCGACAGACGCTGAGTCAGCAAACGAGGCAGAATCTCCATCAAATCAAAAGCGACAAGACACGTTACACAAATTGGATGCCATAAATTCATTCCACTGCCAACATGAAAGTAATGCGTGCCCAAAGCTCACCTGTTTCCCATTCGTCCTGACGCCACATTTCATTTTTATTTGCAATTTATTGCGCACTCGTCTTCGCATATTCCATCTCCAGCCAGCACACCACCTGTCGTTGGCCTCCCGTCTAATGACGTTCGTTTAATTATATTTCTACGCCAGGCGTACACACGTCTAAGCCTACTCTCGCGTTGGCACGCACGCACTTACACTCGCCCTCACAGGCACCCACAGTTGCAATCATACCTGCCTGCCGCTGACTGACAACCACGGCGGTTAGGGGAAGCGGCAATGTCTACAAAACAACAATATAACCACTGGCGATGAACCAAAGCACAGCACAAGCGAAAGAAGGTAAAAAGAAAAGAAGAAAAGCATAAATCCAAACAAACTTTGAAGGATTTATTGTCCTTTAATTTGCTTTGTCTACATCGATTAATGGGGTGCGATAGCAGACAAATAACGAGTCAAAGAGTCAAAGCAAATGAGGGCGGCGACTGTGGGCGTTACGAGGCAGCAAAGGGGAGCCGGCGAGATGAGACGAGATTGCACGGTTAAGATGATCGGATGTAGAGGAAAGAGCCATTTTGCTTAGAAGAGCACTCGAGGACTCAACCCAGCGCTTCTGTCGAGGACCCTTCAATCTCAAGTAATTTAAATGCAAATTCTTCCTGCTCTCGCTTGCTCTCCTTGGCCACGGCACTGATCCATCGGCTCCGGCAGTCTATTGTTTCATCGTAAAGGTCGAAAGGAGGGGACGTAAATCTTTTTGAAAGCAAAGAGATGGACGGCATATTGATGAACAGAAAGAAGCGACGGAAAGTCTACCACCCACTGGATGGGGTGTGGGGGAATGTTTATGTTTTGTATCATATTTGATTGTAACTGAGAGGGTGTGGAAGAGCGGAGAGATGCGCTGCGAGAAGCTTTGAAATGAGAAGGTTCGCCTTTGGAGGTACAAAACGTTCGAGAATGAAGGGTGAAATGATGGACACAAAGAGGAAGGATCAAGGAGACTGGTCCAATTACGACACTTACGAAGTATTTTAAGGATAAGTGAAAGATGATGCTTGAATTCCCAGGAAAATTGATAAAAAAAATAGAACTGACGAAAGAAATAACTGATGTTCCACAAGGCACCGGACTACGGCCGCTATTGTTACTCACACAATCACGGTTGATTAGAAACTCAGTCAACACATGACCCTCTTGTGTTGAATCTGAGTGCTCACAGCTAAAATAAGTGGTATTCCACAAGGCACCAGGCTACGGCCGCTATTTTTTCGCACACATTCACGGTCGATAAGAGACTAGTCAACCCTCTTGTGCGGAATTTGAGTTCTGACAGATAAATAAGTGGTATTCCCCAAGGGTGCAGCCGATGACCACTACTTCTTCTCACATATTTTTCTAGCATACACATTGAGACAAACTGCCACTTAGCCGACATCCAATAACATCGAGTTGTGCCGAAGCAGTGTAGTTACATGTGGCTAAAATAAGTGGGATTCGATAAGGGTTCAGACTAGGGCCACTAGCGTGTCACACATTTTTAGCTAGAAGAACAATATGCCCAGCCAACATGAGTACTGATGGCTAAATTAAGTGGAGTTCCCCACAAGGGTCCACACTAGGAGGTATAGACATTGAAGCAAACGTACAAACTTAAAACATCGACCCTCTTGGGTGAATCAATAGACATCTCAAAAGAGGCCAAATATCTAGGCTTTTGACGTCTAGACGAAAAACTCAAGACATTCTTACATAAATCAAACCATTGACAAAGCCTGGATCGACTTATGAACCAGCAACAGTCTCATTGGTAAAAAATCGCGTCAACGCCAAAAGAAGTCATTGGGTATACGCAGGCATCACCAGACAAATACTCGTTGCACCAGTCTGGTGGTATAAGACCAAAAAACTGCACAAGCCAAGCGCAACAACCTGCAAAGACTAGTTTGTGTCAGCACCACAGCGGCAGTAGAAGTTATCACTAAAATCCCACCCCTCCATCTACAAAAGCTATGGTTACAAGCTCATCACAGATGACGCCTCTAATCACAGGCTAATCCACCCTGACATACTCAACAAACTGAACTGGCACGAAACCCTGTAAATATTTGTACATGACAACTGTCTTCCTAGATACCACTTCTGCACGACACAACTGGGAGCAAAACAGACCCACCATCATCCGCGAGTCCCTTGTCTAGTCTAGAGCTGGAATATACGGAGCCAACACCAATACCCAAATATATCCCACAGCATTGACATTCACAACTCCGTATTTCAAGCAGAGACATTCGCAATTGTACTCTATTTCAGAGTAACTATAGACAGAGCCGTCGGCTGTGGACATATATCAACCGGCACATTTATATTCTCTCTGACAGCAAAGCTCCTCTTCTTGCCCGCGAAAGCTACGAAGTCAGCTCTAAACTAGTATGGGACTGCCTACAACTGTAACACCAGCTGGCCAACACGAACAGAGTTCACCTCATTTGGATACCAGCGGTTATACAGGAAACGAAAGAGAAAACCTAGTAACCAGAAAAGGATCCGGATCACCATTCATGTCACAACCATTCGGCGGCACACCCATCACTGCCGGGGATGGGACATGGCCCACCATTACTGGACACACGCAAAAGGTAACAGGCAAGCCAAAATGTTCCTACACACTATTTCTCTTTCTAAAACACCTCAGACTCACAAGGAGTCAAATTCGTATAATCACAGGTTTCTGTACTGGGCACTGTCCAGTAAATAAACATCTAAAAACTATGGGCCGAACAAAAGATGGCACTTGCGGAATGCGTAACGAGGATGAGGAAACTGAAGAACACATCTTATGTCACTGACGTGTGCTGACGTCATCGACACCTAGGCGGATACTATCTTGACGCGGTCAGTTCACTCAAGAACATAGTTCCATCATGAGCTCACGCTTCCTGTGTGAGCTCTAAACGGAGGGAATCAGAATAGGCCCATCTGAGGCCGCAGTTACAGGCGATACCTTCCGACCTCCTTCCAATAACTTAAGTTCTAATTGAAACAACCTCCCACTCAGTTAACGTGCAATATCACCCAACTCTGCCGAAGCAGGTCAGCCACGGCTAAGATAAGTGCGGTTCGATGAGGATTCAGACTAGGGCCACTACCTTTTTCACACACTCCCACACACTTTCAACATCTAATCACGAACAAAAATAGGCCCAGGCAACATGAGTATTGATCGCTAATGGGAAGGATGATCCACAAGGCTTTTCATATCTCACAAGTTCACGGTTCATAAGGATCTTCTGAAGCAAGAGAGAGATGTTCCACAAGGGTCCCGTTTGAGACCACTGCTGCTTTTTAAATGTTTCTCAAGTCGGAGCAAGTAAGTAACATGCAATAGCTTCCAATTCTGCCAAGGGAAGGCTTAAAGCAGTGGGATTCCACCAGGTATCAGAATAGGGCCACTATCGTTTCTCACAAGTTGAGGGTCAATTAGGACCCCCTTGATCTGACGCAGTGTAACTACGGCTAGAGTAAGCTGTGTTCCAGAATGGTCCACACTCGGGCCATTGTCCTTTCTCAAAAATGTTTAGTCACCCAACACGGACAGTAACAGGTACAGTCAAGACATGACCCTCTGAAACAGATTACTCACGACAAAAGTGTGTGACGTTCCACAAGGGTTCAGTCTAGCACCACTGTTCTTTTTTCAAGCTCAAGCAGGTTACCTAAACGAAAGAAAATGACGGCCCAGTGAACGTACAAAAACATTGGCAAGGTACCCACGCCAAAATATATGATGTTCCACAAGGCTCCACACCGGGACCACTATTCCTCTTCACAAATTTTTAACAAGTTATTCAAATTGAAACAAATTGGTGTTCACATCACCTTATTAGCCACCGCTCAAGCACCACAACAGGCCCACCAGACAACATGCAATAAAATGTAAGACACTCTTCTGCCGCGGCACTGACACGCCATTTGCCAATGCAACTGCACTAATCTAACGATACAATCCCTCCCCCCGGGGGTCTACTCATATTGTGTCGGCATTATACTCGTACACCGCAGCAAACGAAATCTTGATTCACTCGTGCTTTGCTCGTTAAAGTTCCCCGGTTGAGTGACGTCGTTCCTGCCAAACGAACCTGGAACCACAATCAAAGACACGAAGAATAGAATTTTGCCAACTACAAGACCCGCCCAGCATAGGGTCATGTCATACACCGACGAGTTGCGTGCCGAACACAAGTTAAGTCCGTGTTTAATATGTGTTCAAAGGCTTAATTGATTTTGCCTTATATTACCCCGAAGGCGGCTTGTTGCGAGGACCCTTTCTTTCGTCGATCCACAGCATAACCCACACCCCCCATCAGTTCGGTTATGTAGTTACATTCTCCTGGTCGGATACTTCTCAACAGTTGAAGTGGCTCTTTGGCCACCCACTGCTCAATCTGATCCCCTTCAATCCACCTTCAGGGACTAAAAATAAATCCACATAACGACGACAACGACGAGGAGTATGCACAAAAGGTGCTCCTCTTCACATTCACTTTTCTTCTCATTTTTTTTTTTTTTTGCGAAAAAGGACTGAAGTGTCCTGCTCAGAGTGGGCGAGAGGCAGAGGCAGGGGGTTAGTGTGAACAAGAGATTTGGTAGCTCAATAGAAATTCAACAGCAAACAGCACCGCTCCCGACAAGCGTGTGCATGTGTGATGATTCGGATCCGAAGTCGCTGTTGTTCGACGTGTTTACCCCCCGATGAATAGGGCTCTTTGCACAAAAATCCTTCACAGGTGAGCATAATGCTCGGCAAGAAGAAGAAGGCGTAGGACGGGCGGCTGGTGGGGTGCCTTTGTTTCGAACGTCAATGGGGCGTCAATATGCAATCGAATGTGAGTGGAAACCTGCTGGAGAGGCGCATGTATTGTGTGCCCGCCCCCCCTGCCAAGGAAACTTTCGAATGGAAATTGATTTTTGAGGATCCCCTGGAGTTGTTGTGCCAAGGCCTGCCGACGAGATCACGATAACCTTTCAAACTGCTTCAACAACGTATCACCCACTCACCTTCGTCGCCTTCCTGAGTGTGAGACGCACAATCCACTTACTCGGGCGGTGCTGTGTATCGTCTACGTCAAAATGCGTTTTGCATTGTTAACTTCCCAGCCACCCGTCATCGTGCACACACTTAAAATATCCCGTATAATGCTCAGGGATTACCGCACTTAGTTACGGCAACTAATTGAAGTAATTACAACACACGAACCATTTGCCAAATCCGAGAGACACATCCGAGGGAGCATAACGTTCCATAGCAGCACAAACTTGCCCGCTGGCCCGCCATGCCTAGCAGGCGTTTCCTAACCACTTCGTACCACTTCGTCACCACCCACCACCCACCAGCGCCACCACTCAGATTCGCCTCCCCCGCCTGGTCAGGGGAGTTGGCTATTAAAATAAGGATTTCAGGTTGTCCCTAGCGATGTGTGTGTGTGTGTGCGAGGACGTGTGTTAAGTAACACCACCATTACAAGGGGGTTGGAGCGAAATTATGACGATGATGATGTGAACGCTGGTCGTGCCACAGAACACATTTGGCTGGCGATGGATGGAAAGTTTGGGCGAAGATTGAGGCGAGCAATCTGCCAACCGGCCAGACCGACAGCGGCACACTGTGGCACGGTTGAGCATTGGTGCGGGGCTCTTAAATGCAAATAATCAAGTTAGTTTCGGGGCCCCGATTGGGATTTATCGCCGCAATATCGTTATCAGCAATTTATGGTGAATGCGTGTAATAGATCTTGTGGCGTTTGTAATTTATACATGAAGAGGTGTGGCGACCTGCTGATGGGTGCACAAATTTTGAATGGTCACCGGTCGGGGGGTACGCAATCGGATAACGAGGGAGAATTTAACAAGCGATTTGAGGTTTGATGGGGAATTGGTTGACAAGGAAATGGCTTCGGCCACTTCAAGCGATCAATTGGCACTGAATGCAAAGTGGTGTGGCGTTTAAGGGAGAGACGCTAGCCTGCATGGGCGAGGAACTCCGTGTTGAGCAGCTGCTTGTTCGAACGGAAAGGGCTTTGCTGCGATGGTTTGGGAAAGTGGAACGAACGTCTGTGCATTCACAACTTCCGACGTGTGCCTTGAATGCGGCTTCATCAGGTAGGCGACCGCTTTGCAGACCCAGGACGAGGTGGTTGGAGAACTAGTTGCACTTGGACCAGATGCCTCCTCAGAAGTTCTAGTCAATGGAGGAGGATCGATTGGCTTGGGCATCCCTCATGTGGGCTTAGGCCTCATAAGATGTGTGGCGCTACAGCCCCCTAGCTTCTCAGCAACCACTCGTGTTGTGCGTGCTATTATTGCTCTCACGAGTGGAAGGGGCCTACAGTTTTATGCCGTCTCCGAACGGCCAAGTTTGAGAAGCTTTTTCTAGACCGGAAACACTCCTGAGCATTGTTAGTGACAGTTTGGGGTCCAGTCAACACTCTGTGGAGTCTGTGAAGAGGTGGGGTCGTTAAAATATTTTTGTTAATACAGAGCAGGAATCGAACCTACGTTTAGACCTCATGGAGGCTAGTGAACATGCGATTAGATGGGAAGCAAAAGACATGCAAAATTTACTCGATTTAAGGACAGAATGCCTGTGGTATTGAACCAGACATGGCCTAGATTGACGTCTCTAGTGCGCTCTTATTCGAGTTGTGAACTACTAACACCTCTTAGCAATATCGGACTAGGATAGACAGCGTCTTTCAGGCAGCGACGAAATGTAGTAAAACCTGACAATTTGAACTACCGTTGCGACGAAAGAAAAGTTGTCCGATTTGAAAGCGGTCCTATGGACCAGTCAACTTAGAAAGGTTTGTCCTAAGATTAAAATTAAAATTTAAGTAAGTAAAGTGAAGTCCAATTAGACAAATAAATCAGAGCCCCATTTTCGGGTGTCCCCTTTAAAATATCCAAATCCGGATGAAATTAGCATGAAATGCACAACGTACGGCCCGAATGGGTTCGATTGTACACTGTTCCGATTAGCCAGGCTTATTTTACTTAGAGTTGAACATAACCACATTCTTTGGAGCTAAGTGTGTGGGTTTGATGATGCCACATCGGAATGTGTTAACTGTGTCTCCACTTAGAGACATAATGCAAAGTGCTTTCTATAAACTGCATGCATGAATAAAAAATAGAAATTATGCTCATCAACAGGGTCTTTCGCTGATCATTCACCCCGCTCAGTACAAATCTACAATGACACCATGTTTACACGGATTGATCGAAGATCCTGACAGGAATATCATGCGGTTGCATTTACACCAAATTGTTCAGCATTTTCTACTCTATCATAATTAATTTTTGAAAGAGGCTTCCGATATTGTCACTCTGTCATGTGTCATGTCATGCACGATCTTCAAAAAGTTTGTTCAACTGCTTGCTTACGTGGACGATGTTGTCGTTATCGGACGAACACAGCGAGCCGTCAATGAGGCGTTTGCTGGCACTGAAGCGCAAGCGGCTACAATGGGTTCAGCGGTAAACCAGGGCAAAACAAGGTACATGCTGTCATCACGAAAGGACGCACAACATCGACGTCACGGACAGAGCGTCACAATGGGCAGCAGAAACTTTGAGCTAGGCAAGGACTTCGTCTATCTCGTCTCGAGACATGGACGCTATTGAAAGCGGATGAAGAAGCTCTTGGTTTTTTGAGAGAAAAGTTCTGCGTGCGATCTTTGGTCCTGTTTCCGTTGATGGTGTCTGGAGGAGAAGATTGCCGCTGTACGGCGGCATCCACCTATGGGTCGTGTAGAGCAGTTGGACACCACAGCTCAGGCCCGAAGAGTCTTCAACATCGAGTTGACGTCAATGTCAACAGCGTATGCTAACAATTGTACGGACTTCCGGAAGACGTGGCTCTAGTGTTGGCGTGTGAGTTTTCCACCATCTTCTCCAACGCAACAGAGGACGTCCTCGCACGAGATTGCGCACACAAGTGGAAAAGGAGCTCAACCAACTTGGTGTTCAAAAGCTGGAGGCAGCAGGCGAAAGATAGTACTGGCTGGAGAGGCATGTTGGTTGAGGCCCAGGTCCACCCCAGACTGTGGCCCAAAACAAAGAAGAAGAAGAAGATGTTGCCTCCCTAATAAACAATCAATCTGTCATTAAAGCAACAGAAATAATGTTAAAACTGGTCGCAAGCTGCCACGAAGAGCTCAAGGTTTCCAACACTCGATTACTCTTTAGACATCCGACAATGGGTCAGCAGAAGAACTTCCCATGAAAATCAATGAAACCGATTCATCCCAGACAGATGTCATGAAAAAGGTGGACGATACGATACGTAGATCTCTCTAGGCTCCTGTGAGACCACTCATATGCTTTGGGCCAAGTTGAGCGTACCAAAACCGACAGAGTCCCTCAGTGTGACAAAGAGGTGCTGTCGATGGTATCTACATATGTCTAGAAATACCACCAGGATCTGCAGGATCTGATGGCTGACCAACTCTTGAGATGACTGATACGAAGAGGCAGTAAAGAGGTGAGGTCCCAGTAAAGAGATTTGAATGAGCCCACCAGAACCTAAGTAGCTTACAACCATCTACCCCAGCCTATACCAAGAATCTCCACCTGTTTCGCCTAATATACTCATTCACCTCCCTCCGCAGGACTTATTTGAAAGCAGCTGGCTTAGGATTCACGTCACTTCGAGTGGTGGTCGGAGCTGACTAGAGGGCACTTAACGAACTCAATCCAATGAAACTGGTTGCCTGCTAAACTCTGGTACGAGATAGGGATATATCACCGTGGAGGCACATGCAAGACCACTGAATCGACTTAGTGTGGTACAACTTCCACTCCCAGGAAGTGATACACTTAGAATGCCCAGCCCCACAGCCAACCATCTTCAAACGACCGATTTCATGTTTCAGTTAAAACCTTGCAGCCACCATGTGCCCAAGATCTTAAAATGGGACGCTGTCCGTTCAGATTAAGGAGACCTGCAATGAGAGCCCTAATTGATACAGTACTCGGCAGGATGGGTGTCCTGTGTCATTTTTGAAGACGCTGTGTGACTGACGAGAACGATAAGTACAGACCACACATCACGTCTGCTTGTAAGCCGTGCTCTGTCTAGTTGTGCGAACCTAGACGTAGGGGCTTAAGTGTTCAAAGGCTCTGTTCTCGCTAAGAAGACCTGCAATCAGAGACCTCATTGAAGACACTGCAAGGATGACGAAGATTAGATACCACTCCTTTTCTGCTTGTACAACGTCTAGTTGTACGAACTTAGACGCAGGGTCTCAAGTGTTTGTTTAAAGGCCTTAGAGGACTGAATGTCATCAGCATTAGCTAGCTAAACAATATCCAACCTTCCAAAGGACAGACAAATTCCTCAGCATACTCAATCCCATGTGATTGGGTTCACTAGGGACATCATCAACCGCCCGTCATTTTTCAACCGAAAATCATGCAGAGCCATTCAGGACTCGAATGTCCTTTGTGCAGCATCCTGACAAACAACCAGACAGACTGCAAAAAATCATTGAACTCCCACGCAATTCCAGCGGCTACTGTCCCCACCCGCTGACACGGGCACACACAGCACAATTGTGCCACCACCTGGCGCCCAGTGACGACGCCGACGATGCGCCAATTCATACCGTGCACAATCGTTTGTTTGTTGCCATCGAATGAAATTAAAATGTCAATTAGGTTAATCGCTTGAACAAAAAAAAGAAAAAAAAACCGAACTCGATGCACCGACGCAAAGAATGAAAACAAAACCAAAGCAAACAATCATACACATGTCCGGACGGCCGCCGAACTGTTTACAATCATTATGGCGCCAGCAGGCCTGTGGCGCTGTGTTTTTCTACAAAATTCGATCAGAATTAAACGCGTGCACAATCACCATTCGATGGTAATGAGCTTGTGCAAGCCAATAAATAAGTAGCCATGTTCCGGAGCGCCGGTTAATGAGCCGGAATCGGCCAGTAACACGGCATAAGCGCTGCCGCTTACGCGGGTTTTGTTTATTTAAGCGTCAGCTTTGTGCGTGTGTCCATCAAATCCAATTATGCCGAACAAAAAGGTTATCAATTTTTCTGTTTGCACGGGCGGTTGTCTTGCAGACGACGCATAGCCGGCCCGGATCAATTATAAACCCATTGCCAGAGTCCTGACCAAACAGCCCCACAAACTAGCCGATTAATTGGCCAACAAAAGCTTCAAAGCGCATTATCGGTCATCCCCGTGCACACACTCCGAAACCAATCCTGTCACCATCACAAAGTCTAATTTGTCAAACAAACAGCACCGGCAGCCGACGATGGAATGTGTGCACCCTGCTACGGCGCAGCAGACACCCCAATTAAGCACGCATATTAACATCAATTAAATCGACTGGACCCGGGCCCTGGCCGCATGATGGATTCGTTCATTCATTACCAGGAATAGTTTCCTTAATCTTACGCAATGAGAGAAATTGTGGTGCGCTACGAAGTCTGGAATACCGTCGCCATGTGTGCACGGGCTCGTGTGCCAAATTGAATTTTCAAGGCAAACAGGACACGGGTTCAAATGAAAAGTGGCCCCAAAACTGACAAAGAGAGAACCCGGTTTTCGCCCAATTAAGCACATGTGCACCCGGAGGAGGGACAACAGCACACGATAATATTTCGATGGTTCTTCAATGCACCTGTGTCACATACTCTCTCTGGCTCTCCCTTGGCAACAATGTCGTTTGTTGGACAACAGAAGCAGCGAATTGAGGTGTCGTTTCCCTTTTCGGAGGACTCTCTGGTGAGTGCTGGGGCGGTAGTAACTTTTATCCCTGGCAGGCACCGGATCCATCCACTGAATTGGCTTTTCTTCCCCAGCTGTTGTCCTGGCAAGTAGAGGGACACCCCGTGCGACTGTGAATACGAAATGTTATTTAGAAGTTTTACTTCTTCACATGTGGGACATCGGCTGAAAAAGTTGTGAGTTTTGGGATTCGAAGCAGGTCAAGGAGAAATTTTGCACTGAGGAGGAATGAAATAAGACGTCCGATTAACCGAAGGAATTCGAGGACTTATGGAGTTTTCCAAATGAAGTCTAGGGGTCTTTATTTTTCTTTGATTGGCGCTACAGTCCGGGGTGGACCTGGGCCTAGGGGTCTAAGCCTGGTTAAAGACTCGCAGGGAATAGAGGCTGTAGCACTGCCAGCTGTCCCTTAACTGGCATGACCAGAAGACTCTGATGCCTAACATCAAGAAATCCCAATATCCAGACGATAATGGTGTCGCCGAAGCCTTAAAAAATACGCTTTTTCTTTTTATGGCTGCTAAACAGTCCGAAGTGAACCTGGCCCTCAACCAACTCTTAAGAAGAATAATGAGGCTCACAAGGTTCTCCAGTGGGGATGTTTTGTTACGAATCTGCAGAGTTGGGAAAGACAAGAGCACGTGAAAAAACGAAACGAAATCCTCTGAAAAGGCGATCCTAAGAAGTGATCAGACAGCAATGAATGAGAACCGAAGGAGGATCAGTTCAGATCCTTGAGCATTGTACGAAAAAGAGCTTGCAAGAAAAATTTTAGAGAATTAAAAGAAGTCATGAGCTAAGTTATAAGTCGCTCATGTATGCCACGTGGCCATCCAGAGAAGGCTTGGGTTCGGAGGCCTCTCACTGGCCCGCTTCAAACGCATGGACAACTTAGCTCCGTCACGAAAAATGGTGGGAGCAGGCGGCAGAGGACGCTGGCATCTAAATGGAGAAGGCGTGCGAAACTGAGGTACGCTAACATTTTTCCAGACAGTTAGGTAGGACTCAAGACTCTATCTTCCAACCTAGCCGACTCCAAAACAGTCAATCCTTTGCAAAAAGTGAACCAGAGCCGGGTGTCTGGAAACAGGAGGATTGGAGACAACTAAACAACAGAGGAGCTCGCTGGAGCTACCTCGACATCTGTTTTTACAACTGCTGTACTGCAATGTCAACTGAACAGTGGCTACCACGTTGATTACCGAATGGGGAAATGAATTTCGCTTAGACAAATAGGCCAATGGGAATGCACGGAAGAGGAAATGACGTCCGAGAATATATTATCAAAAGGCCCGGTGCTTTTCTGGTAAGAAAAACGTATCTTCTACGGCATATAACTCAGTTATTCTATTTTTTGCAGCTTTTAATCGATTTCTTGTAAGCCTATGACAAATTCAGGCATTACTAAAGAACTTGTTAAAATTATCGATTTTTTCGTATCAATGTCACCGATCAGTTGTTAATCCGAAGCAAAAATATCCTCAATACTTTGATTCAAAATGCGCTCCTTTATGGCAAGGACTCAGACTAGCTTCTACAGTAACCACTCGTCATATGCAGGCTACTGCTAAATTTGAAAGGCCCTTGATATTAGCCAGCGACATGTGATTGTGAAGGTTGTTATCCGTAATTCAGTTGTGACAACAGCCCTTTGGATTTTGTTTTCTCCATTGGGTGCATTAGAAGGAGAATTTGTTAAGAAGGATGTACTAATGCTCGTTGGATCGATTTTATGTCGACATGGTGGTGGCCAAAGCTTTGAATGCTGTCATGACAAGCTATAATAAATAACTGTGTCAGACTGCCTTGCGAACTGAATCTGATTGACTGGCGATCGAGACATTATGGAAACTGTGAAGCTGAAAAACTCGTAACAATCGCCATACAATTGCCAGTTAAAGAAATCTCTTATGACATAGGTAGTCCCACAGCCATCTTAAAGTTACAGCTCAGGACAGGTATCGCATGCCAAGCTTCGAAGCAAATCTGGCCTTGTCTCGATCGCTAGAAGATCACTTAGCCCGATCCCATTAAAGAGAGCTCGAGATCAACACTGCAGTACGAGTAATTACCGGACACTTGCAAGACATGCAATACTACGGATATTTCCGCACCATTTCTGGAGAACCTGCCTATATAAGGAACAAGAGAAAAGTTCGCAAAACCTTCTATTCAGCTGTCCTCGGTCTATCCTCGATCAGGAAGGCCACAATAGGCTCTTATTTTTTCGATAGTCTAGGTACGTGAAATACGTTGAACACCGGTCAAATCATTTCTGGCTTTCACTGGCAAAACTGGCTGACTGTCGTAGTAATCAAGCCGATCTAACGTCTTGTTAATCAATCCACGTGGCAGTACAACGGGTTGAGTATATCTTTCAAAGCTATACACAACCTAACTTTACCACGTCATGGAAGAGAAACCCATCGAAAGAGAAACATGGAGCCTTCTAGAGATTGTTGCAAATGATCCATCTGTCTAAACTCAAACAAAAAATAATTCAAACAAATTATTACAAGAGCTACAAGAGAACGTTTTGCTTCTTCTTTTTTGTGTGGCGCTACAGTCCGGGGTGGACCTGGGACTCAACCAACAAGCCTCTCCAACTAGCGTGATCTGAGGCTAGCTGTCTCCAGTTTCGCACACCAAGTTGGTCGATGTTTTTCTTCACTTGGGTGCGCCACCTTAAACGCGGGCTTTCTCTGTTACGTTGCCCGACAGGTTCGGATTCGAAGATTCTTCGGACGGGAACTGTGGTGTCCATCTGATCTACATGACCTAGCCACCGTAGGCGTTGGACCCGTAGATGCCTAACTAGGCTCATGTCGCTGTACAGCCCGTACAAGGAGAACGCGCTTAAGATTGATAATTATTCTTTGGCCCACCCTGTTGTTGAGCTTCATCTCAAAGCACCTGTCAGACGTTTGAAAGGTTGTCGTCATGAAGAATACCTTCTTTCCGATGGAAAAATAAGGGAAACACTACGATTGTGACAACGTCCATGCACAACATAATGTAAATGCATCATATCATCGAGGTTTTTACATTCCCAACCCTCCAACTTTCTCACATGGGAAGTGCTCAAAATATTTTCAAAAAAGTTTCATGTTCAAAAAGGTAAAATTGACACAACAATGCTGAGGAATCTATTGAAGACGGAGACATAAGGACTGAATCAACAAGTGAAAGTGGACCACCACAGGGTTCCCTCTTCACACCCAATCTCTTTAACAAACTGTTGCCTGTGAACTGTGGAGTAAAAACAATGCACTTGGGGGCGATGACTTTTCTCAACACAAATCAAACAAGAACGTAGGCTTTCCCTTTCCGTCTTGTCGACGCGCGTAAAACGCACAATCAAATCGACATCCACGTCCTCACACACTCCCTCTTTGAACAAAACCAAGCCAAAACAACAAGAAGAGAAAAAATTAAATTTGAAAAAACATTCCTCTTGTTCAGTGCCGCTCCTCATACTGCTTCTGATTTTGTCGGTCTTGTTGCACAACTTTTCACGAGCAGTCGTTTATTATTACATTTTTTTTTTTGCATATTTTCCTGAAAAGTGTGCCGTGTCCGCTGGAGGGATTCGAAGCGGAAATCCTTTTGCTTGGACGGGGCGAAGGTTCCTTTTTTAATTCATTTATTTTTTGTTTTGTTTTCCTTTCATTTTCCCTCAGATGCAAAGGTAGCGCAGTGAAAGGCTTCGTTGCGCGGAAATCTCTTTGCAAATTTAGCATAGACTCTTACTCTCTCGGTTACGGGCTAAGTTAATTAGGTTCAATAACTTGTTTTTTTTGTGAAACAAAGTGGCTGAAGGGAATAGTAACTGTGGCGGGGGTTTGTTTTTTTACAGCAGATTGGGGAAAAACGAAGCGACGGAAGTGATTGAATGAAAGGAAGTGGATTGGCTACTGAGCAGGCTACTGAGCAGTGGGAGCTGCTTTTTTAAAGGAATTTTTGATGCAAGAAGGGCTAGAACTAGAACATCTCTCACAACCATTCCACGTTCCACAACTCAAGACAATCAACTAGACTGCCTCTTGCTGTCCTTCGTCAATCCTTCCTTAACTGTCACACCCACCCACACACCTGGTTAATACCACGAGATGCCGTGTGCCGGCAAATAAATGCAAATCCAACGACAAAGTACACACAAATTAAAGTTAACCTCCCGCATAATGGATTCCCCCAACAATTCGGTCGGCTTGTAATTACTTCTGCTAATCACCGTGTCCTCAGAAATGTCCTTAATCCTTCATTTCGCCAAAGAAAACCACCACGCCACCACCGAGGGGCAAGAAAAGGATAATGCGAAAAATATGGAAATTCTTAAGCGAAAATAAGAAACTCCTCTCGAGCGAAAGAGTAAAATCTAATTTATTATCCTCCAGCAGAGCGCAAAGGCGAACGCAAAAGGGAAATCCATAAGAAAACCATCCGTAATACAAAGGACACGGCACAACAGTCAACCGGCAAACCGGTAGCTCCCCCTCCGGCAATTGTTGCCGCATCGCTGCCGCTGTCGTGACCATCAACAATTACACCGGCGGATGATTAAAAAAAAAGAAGAACACCCACTTTCATCCTTCAATTAGCCTAATCCTGCGTACTTTTGTTGCCCTGATTGGGTTCATTTGCTCGCCGCAATGTCCTTTTTATGAGCACACCCCTTTTTTGCACCGTGAATCGAATTCAATTTTGAGGGATTAATACTGGTGACTTGGGTGGTGGTGGGAAGCGCTTCCTGGACAGGTGACTGTGTAGTCGTAGAGTGAAGGCGGCCGGAAGGGAGAACACGGACGCGCCAGTGTCCGGGCTAATGATGGGATAAATGTGTTTTGATTGTCCTTTTTTCCCCCCGTTGAATGTTAATTGAAAACTTTGGGGTCCCTGTCGGAGTGGAACGTTGTTCTCCTCTCGGAATGTGGGTGGTGTTGGTTGCGTCGATTGCATTTCGATGCGGAATAGTTAAGACGGACAATGCCCGCCGATGACCACAGCAATGGCTCTGGCTGGCAGTGGCTTTTGTCGATTGGATAAGGACTTTGGCAGATCACTTAATTCCTACTTGAGGTTTATCGCCCTTAACAAGACGAAGGGATCTCGTGATGCTAAAGACTGGGACTCCTATAAGGAACACCTCTGTACCTTTAAAACTGAATTGAGGAAGGCCCAACGAACCTCTTGGAGACTTTTTTGTGGTAAAATCGAAGAAGTCTCCGAGGCTTCCGGGCCAAGAAAGATTCTAGCATCATGCCTTAAATCACCTAGCTTGACGGAACCTAGACCACATCCAGTGAGGAAACCCTCAGTCTCCTTGTCGATACGCACTTTCCGGGCAACTTCTCGATAAGAGCCAATAGGGAAGTCGTCCAGTCTCCTCCTCACCCCATGTGATCTTATAAATGTCAGCCACACTACTATCATGTGGGCACTGACAGGCTTCAAACCCTTCAAGTCAGCGGGACCTGACGGCATCATCCCGGCGGAGCCTCAAAGAACAGCTGACCTCATCATGCCTTGGCTTCTCAACATATTCAAAGGCTGTATGAGTCTCAGTCATGTACCCAGCTCCTGGAAAACGGGTCAAAGTAGTGTTTATTCCCACACCAAGGACCTCAGTCCAATAAGTCTCTCCTCATTTCTCCTGAAAACCCTGCAGAAACTTATAGACCAATATATCAGGCAAGCTATCCCAGCATACAGACTCTTATCTGCACAAAATGCCTACAACAAGGGCAAGTCTGTAGAGACAGCCCTCCACGCTCTAATAGGCACCATCGAGACCCGGAAGCAATTTCACTTGCGCTTAGCAACCTCGGGAGCGGAAAGCCCCTAGTGCCCTTCATTCATCAGCTACTCACCAGCAGAGTAATACACTCTCAGATGGGAGACGCTAAGATCCATAGAGGAGTTAATAGGGGCACCCCACAAGGAGGTGTTCTCGCACCCCTTTTTTGGAACGTAGGGGTAAATGAACTGCTTTTAATACTGGAAGAGGTAGGGTGCAAAGTTATTGCCTATGCGGATGATATTGCCATAGCGGCACCTAAGAGACATAATGCAGAATGCCTTCGACAAGCTAGAAGCATGTACACAAACATGCGGACTCGTCGTCAACCCACAAAAAACGGATATCGTACTTTTCACCAGAAGATACAAAACCCCCCAGTTTGACCCCCTTACTGCTGTGCGGCGCTACATTACAGCTAACCACCAGTGCAAAATTTCTGGGTCTCACTCTCGACAGCAAGCTAAATTGGAAGCTCAATATCCAGGAGAGGGTCAAAAAAGCCTCTTCTGCACCTTTTAGCTGCAAAAAGGCCATTGGGCTGCACCGAGTACAAAGACTGGCCTGCCTGTGTATCAGCGAGGCTCTGAGAAGTACTTCGTAAGACGCACTGAATATTCTCCTCCAACTCCCACCTATGGAAATATTCGGGAAACAAGCAGCAGCAAGCACAGCCCTGAGACTCAAAACACTTCGATTGTAGTCCGAAATCAACACCGGCCACTCAAGCATTCTCAAGGAATTCAATTTCCTTCCTAGCGACGAACCGCCTACTACCCCAGGCCATCTTCGAGAAGAAATTCTCGATCAGCGCTCCTTCTAGATCTGACTAGATGACTGACAGGCAAGATCCTCTGGAAGATCCTCTGCGCATTTTCACAGATGGATCGAAGACTAAAGAAGGGGTGGGTGCGGGTGTCTATTCGCATGATCTCAACATTGCTATCTCCGTGAAGCGCCCTGATCACTGTAGCGTTTTTCAGGCAGAAACCGTAGCGATTAAAGAGGCGCTGTCATGGCTCAAAAATGGATATCACCATCTGTTCCGACAGTCAGGCCGCCATAAAATCCCTGGACAATGTCATGTTCTACTCTAAAACATCCCTTAATTGCAGGCTGTCTCTTAACGATGTGGCCGAGCATTTTAAAACTCACCTCATGTGGGTGCCGGGACACTGTGACATGCCAGGAAACTGCAAAGCCGATGAACTCGCCAGGTGTGGTACAACCTCATCCCTAACAATATCAAGGGTACCACCTTCCATGGCGGTCGATACAGCTTACCATCTTCTCAAGATCCACACAATTAAAACCACCCATGACAAATGGCTAGAAGGCACCACCTGCCTTAAAACAAAAGAAATCTGGCCATCACTTAACCTAAAACGGTCACTCAGTCTACTTAGACTCAGCAAGCCCTCATTAAGGACCCTCGTTGGAGTCATAACCGGGCACTGTGCAATTGGCACTCATGCTCGCAGGATGGGTGCCCCATATAATGATTTCTGCAGAAGCTGCCTGGACGAAGAGGAGGAAGAAAATACTCATCACCCTGTCTGCTCCTGCAGTGCCAGTCGTAGGTTCCTGTACCTAGGAGCCCTCTACTTCAGCGACCGCAACGAGCTACAAAGTGCCAGCATTGGCCAACTAAATCGTTCCCTTAGCACCACCAACTGGTTCCAGCGATAGGAGAAGTCAATCCGCGTGGTATCGCAATGGGCCTACTCTGGCCTAAGTGTGACTGCTTTGTAGCCTAACCTAACCTAACCCACTTGAGGTTGAAGTTGACCATCAATGAGTCATAGTTTACTCAAAAAGCAAGCTCCCGCCTCCGAGTGAGCCTGCCTCTGTCCACGTCTGCTCAGAGGTTGGTCCCAGAGACGCAATGCCATGTCAGCAGTCATTCAAAGTGCCCGATTTTCCACCGGCGATTAGCTCCTGTCGTGTTATTCGGAAATTTCTCTCGCCCCGCCCTTGTCAACGTGACACTCGCTAACAATGCGATAACATTCCATTCCATTGCATTGGCAGCTCGCCCCACGCCCCCATTCTGCCGGTTCGCACTAAACAAGCAAGAGCGCCCTTCAAAGTTTATGAATAAATTATGCACCACAACTTGCTGGCGGACAATCTGAGCGCAGCCAATTCAATTGTATCCCGTGCACCGTTGCGACAAGATGAACACTGGCAAAGGGCTCCTTATCCTGGTGCTTCTCTCCATCCCGGTGTCAAGTCACCAACTTAATCGAATCCTCGACTACTGGCAGCCGAATGACGTTTATGTCATCTTAAACTCAACCACCGGTGACGAGGCTCTCGGGAGCATGGCGTTCCCCCGTTACGTGAGTGTTCGCGGTGATTTCTCCCGTTTCATTCAACGGAATCCGATTCGTTCCGTTTTCCCGGATAACTTTGTGCTCGTCTTGTTCACCGACGACAGCTGCCGCAGTGTGGCGTCAATTTTGCGGGATCAGCTGTCGCAGGGCATTATCGTCAACCGATCGAAAGTGCTTGTCACAACGGCGACACGCGTGCAGGCAATATCCGCGGCGGATACTTTCCGTGAACTTTGGGCGATGGGACTGCTGAATGTGTTCATCCTCGACATCTCGTTCATTTACGGCTTCAATCCATTCACCGACGACTTCCGGATCCAATTGCCGGCGTCGCACTACCGCCGATTGATTTCAATTGACACTGCTGCCAGCCTGCACGGCGCTCCTATTCGCATTCCCCAGATTGAAGTCTATCCGGGCTACCAGAACATCACTCGTCACGGCCGGCAGCTGATGATTGGCGAGAACTTTTTCACCCAGGCTCCCATGGGCGGGTACTTCAACGCCAGCCTGCTTGCCTTTCCCCCGAAAGAGATCAACTTTGGATTTGAATTTTTCCGAAACGCCACCTCGTCCGTCGTCCATCCCGGCATCGGGGAGGAACTGGTCGCTGGCCGCGGAGACGCAACACTTATCCCCCGAGCGTACGCCACGTCGAACTACTTCGACTTCCTGTCACCGCTGCACTTTCGTGACTGCTCCCTGCTGGTTCCGAAGTCGGGCCAAGTCCCCCAGTACACCATCGTTGCGTCGGTCGCCTTCAGCTGGGTCGGCATCTCCAGCATCATCATCCTCGCATTGATAGTCCTCTTCACGGTGTTCATAAAGCATGTCCTCGTTGCGAACATCGATATGGTGCGTTTTTTCTTCGAACTCGGCTCGGTGTTCTTCGGTCAGCCGTTCAGCTTTCACATCAGAACGATGACAATGCGCTTGGTCATCGCCTGCTGGCTGCTGACATGCATTTCCCTCGGTACACTCTTCAATGCGGAGATTGTGACAAGCTTCCTCACCACAATGTCTGTGGCCGATGTCGACTCGCCGTTCGATGCGATCCGAGGTGACGGCTTCAATGTGTACACATTCGATGACTTTGTCTACTACTTGAGGGGGTAAGTATTGTGGGTTTGTGGAGGTTGGGACTGTTTTTTTTTTTTTTTTTGTGTCTCCTTTTAGGAATTCAAAGGAACTCTTCCCGTCGGAGGAGGTCTTTCAGCAGTTGCTGCGGAAACTTAAAGGCGTACCGAGGGAGGAGTTCTTCGATCGGATTATGCACCCGAACGGACGGGACATGTTCCTGGTCATCGCCATGGGGGCGCATCTCGTCGAGAAGACCAAGTACCTGACGGAACAAACGTACTCCTATCACAAGACCAAGCCGTTGTGTAAGTGATTGCATGTGGTGTGGCTGCACTGAGGTCCCCGTTTTTTTGCGCAGAATTTACAGAACCGAAAAATCCAATTGACTGCCGCAAACACCACCGATTTCAATTACACCGTTCGAAATCGAAAGGGATTTGGCACAACCAGCACCACAACCACCACACCCCATCCCATGGTTCTGCTCCTCTGAGTGTCCCTCCCGCAGTCCCACCCTCTCCCACCCATCTTGAATAAGTTTTAATTAAAAACCAACAAAATAAACTTTTTTGCGCCCATTAATCCCATTTTTTTTCTCTCCAGTTATCAGCCTCACAGCGAACATTGTTCCCCGCGGCTCTATCATCTACAATCACTTCAACGACTTCAACTATCGCATTTTCGAGGCTGGCCTACCGCAGTACTGGAAGACCCTTGAGTTGCTGCACGAAATAAAGTTCGGCAGCGGCAACGAGGCGCAGCACAAGTCCCTAACAATCGAGGACTTGTATTCGGCGTTTCTGGTACTCGGCCTTGGCTACGCCTTGGCCGTTGCCGTCTTCAGTGCACAGATGCTGGCTGCATACGCTCGTGACTGGGTGAAGTTTTCCCAGCGTCCCGGGCCGCAGCAGAGGAGAATTTAGACGGGTATTGACATGGCGCCATCTATTGGCGATCAATCGTGTTAATTAATTTAGACGGGTAATGACTGGCGCCATCTATTGGCGATCAATCGTGTGAATTAATTTAGACGGGTAATGACTGGCGCCATCTATTGGCAATCAATCGTGTGAATTGATTTAGAATTTTCTTTGAGAAATATATTGACGGGGGTGGGTGGGTTTGCCGGAATCAGGTCATTTTAATTAAATCATCCCGAAAGGGACCGCGGCGGAAAGCTGGGAGAGAAATTAATTGAATCGAAGTCAACTGGAAGTGGGTACACGAACTTCGGTTCAGTAATGTCCCTTCAGGGATAAGCTGAGCGACGAGGAGGAGACACAGAAATCGTCGTTACTAGATTCAATCAGGAGGCAATGAATGCGACAAGGACAACGACGACGAGGACGACGAGGATAACGATTTGAACGGTTGTGAGTAAACAACCGGTTTTGTACCTGCCCTGCGGTACGTGAACCTGGCCAAGTTTAAAGCGGAAAACTTTGCTTTTCCCTCGCCTCGCCACCGCCACCGCCCGAGACACATAATAAAATGAAATTTAATTATACAGTTGTAGACGACCAACTGGCAAGGTACCACCACCACAAGGCCATGTCTCCCGCGGCGCGGTGTGTCTCTCGGTGTGACACTCGGTGCGGTTAGTCGGTTCGTTTCAGCTGCTCTGCTTCTTCATTTTCCACACGAAGTCCTCGAAATTAATCCTTTTTTTCCCTTTTTTCTCTGCTTCTCTTTGCTCTCCTCCTTGCCACTGTGTGTACTCTCGCCTGGGCTTCTTCATCTTGCGCGCGGACGAGAGCCACCTCCTTGGGGGGAATGTAATGAACCCTCCTGGGAGATCTGTGGAATTTAAAGATGTTGCAACTTTTTAATGAGGTCGACATTAGAGGAGAACACACGCGTTGCATGTGACACGATCCGCCACCACCAGGGCAGGCAGATGGCAGCAAACAGCAGTCTGTAGTCGGGAACAAACACCGAAACTATTAGCCGAGTGTGTCCGTGTTTCCGCTTCCATCCGGGGACAGTAAGAGTCAGAGTCAGCCTGTGTTGTGTCGTCTAATTAACTTTATCTCAGTGAAAGGAGTGTGAGGGGAGGGAGGAGACGGTGGAGAGGGAGGGGATGGAGGGACATCCTCATTCAATGTCTGCATGTTCTATTTCTTCTCGGCGTCTACATTTTCGTACGACATCCGCGCGGAATTCTTTTGTGAATGTTTGCCTGGTGATGTCGCAGTTTCCGGGTGAAACTTGACTCGAATGCAAGTTTGTTGTCCTCGCAGGATTCTCCTCCCGCTTTCATTTTTGTTATCTTTTCTTCTTAGTTCGCGATAATTAGCAGAGAGATGCGTGCTGATGGGGAGGCGTAGGGGAGAGGACGATGGAGGCAAGGAGATAGAATTGAAATTCATGCGGCAGGATTAATTCCAGTAAATGTCCTGTCGCGTCACCCGCCGGCGGGAACGGTCGCCTCGGGTGCGAAAATCTGACGGGTAAGTGACGGCGGAATGCCATCAGTGGCTCCGACTGGGAATGGTGGCTTCGGATGCTTGTAGCTGCGAACTTTAAGGATTTGAATGGAGAAGGAGAGAAGTGTGGCTGTGACAAGGAAGTGGCTTTGTTGCCAAAAGAAATGACACTTAGACGAAGAATAGTGGCAAATGGGTAAGAATGACGGAATCTAAGGGACAACTAAGGTGGTGGCAAGAACGGAGGCAAATGACAAGACAGACGGACCAAGAATGAAATCTAAGGGACAACTGAGGTCAAGGAACGATAGAAAAATGGGATAGAGATTTGGGTGGAGTTCCATCTCCACATCTTGGCTTCGCTACCAAGCTCGTCCGTTTGTGTAGGATGACGATGGAGAATACACGCTGCTCCATCAAGGCCGGTAACGACCTAACCAAGACCTTTAATGTCGAAAAAGGACGCAGACAAGGCGACGCGCTGTCATGCGACATTTTCAACATCGTTCTTGAAAGAATTGTTCAAAACTCGAACGCCAACACCAGAGGAACAATCTTTCAGAAGTCTGTCCAACTACTCACATATGCCGACGATATTGACATTTTTGGAAGAACGCAGCGTGATGTCAATCAATGGCGCTTTTGTGGGTATTGCAACGGAGGCCACGAAGATGGGTTTAGCGGTGAACGAGGGTAAGACCGAGAAAGGACACCCAACACCGAAGTCACGGCAGACAGGTATAACGTTGAGATAGTCAAAAACTTTGTCTACCTAGGAACCCCTGTCAATTCAGACAATGACACCAGCGCTGAAATCAAACGAAGAATAACTCTTGCCAATCGCTGCTTCTTTGGGTTGAGAAAGCAATTGGTAAGCTAAGCCCTCTCTCGAACAACCAAGGTTACGCTGTACAAGACCTTAATCGTGCCAGTCCTGCTATATGGCGCGGAGGCATGGACTTGATGCAAGCTGCTCTTGGTTGCTTAGAGAGAGACTCTTCGTGTGATTTTTGGTCCCGTCTGCATAGATGGTCAGTGGAGGAGGAGATATAATGACAAACTATACGGGCTATTGAGCGACATCGAGTAAGACAGAACAGTGAAGAGCCAACGATTGAGACGGCTAGGTCATGTAGAGCGGATGGAAACCAGTGCTGCGGCCCGAAAAGTCTTCGAATCCACCCCCGAGGGACGACGCAGTAGAGGAAGACCGCGACTCAGGTGTCGCACGCAAGTGGAGAGGGACCTCAACCAACTATGCGTGCGAAACTGGAGACAGCAAGCTAAAGATCGAGCTGGCTGGAGACGCTTGTTGGTTGAGACCCAGGTCCAGCCCGGGCTGTAGGCCCACCTTAAGCAAGTAAGTAAGTTCCGTCTCGTCGAAGGCAAGGACTAGATTTTTAAGCTCTTAGTGAATCATATACCTTACTCCCGTGAACGTAGGTGGCAAGGAATTCACAGGAAAATTGGCTCTAAAACTGAAAGCACTCTCACAGTGGACAAATCAGCACACAGGTCAGGCCAGCATTCTAAACCCATTAAGTGTCTTATCCTGGAATGCAGGATACCAACAAAGTGTTTCACGTTCTTAGATTTTGGACACACTGCACGTCAGAGTGCAAGAGTGAGCAGAACCGCTCCAAAAGGAGTAGAAGACGTGGCACAGAGGACCACATGGCGAAGAACTGCTCCCTTGAGCCGAAGTGCTTTTGGTGCAAGATCAGCAACCCCGAAAACCACGAGGAGGGAGTGCAAAATATCCGTTTTTCAGGAGGACCCCCTACTAATAAGACTTTAAAGCTATACAAATTAACGTAAACCACTGCGCGGCCGCCCAAGACCTTTTGGTACAAATGGCAAAAGAAATGAAAGCGGATGTTGCCCTCATCAGCGAACCGTACAAGCCTTTTAGATGGCAGCAACTGGACAGAGGACACAGCGAAGAAAGCGACAATATGGACCTGTTGAACCTACGCCTTCCAAACCATCGACAACATAACAAACTTTCATGCGTCCGCCCGGATAAATGGTATCCAGTTCTATAGCTGCTACGAGCCCCCTACCTGAAGCTCTTAGACGACATATTAGCTGACGCGCATGGGAAGCACCTGATCTTGACTGCTGGCGACTTCAACTCGTGGGCTACGGAATGGGGCAACAGATTCATCGATTCAGTCGTCGTTGCCCTCTTAGAAGAATTCGCATCGTGGGAGATTGGGGCGAAGTGGAAGGACTCTGCCTTCAACAGGGAAATGCTTGATAAAGTGTTAAGCTCTGATTTTCTGGCCAACCTCACATCTGCGGAAATCATTTCTAGAAAGCAGATCCAAGCAATAACAACAGCATGAGACGTTGCGATGCCCAAGAGGTACATTAGCGGAAGGGGTGATACCTGCTACTGGTGGAACGACACGATTAAGCAATTTGCCTTAAAGCACGTCGCAGATCCCAGCGTTCCGGAGGTAGGCCAGAATTTCCGGACCAGTTGGCCATCTGTAGGCTCGCAATGTGCAACAAAGGCAATTAAGGAGAGCAAGCAAACTACTTCCAAACCAAAGCACAGAGTAGACCCAGTAGTGAACAGTAACAGCGGCAAGAAACTCTGAACAGACGCTGTCTTCACAGACAGGGCCTAAGACTGGTTTAGGAGTAAGAGCAGGTACTTACTCGGAACATCTCTGAAGCAGACGATCTTTCAAGCGACCAGTTCAGTGTATTGCATTTTTTTTTCAGGAAGACAATGCAGCCTTTCGGTGCACAGGGTTCCTGGCGGTATTCCAGGCTAGTGAGAGCAGCAAGCTTCAAAAAAGATTGAAAAACATCTGGGTGCCATTAGTGACAGCACAATGGACCCTTGGGTCTAAGCCTTCAGCTAACCTGAATCACAGAATTTGAGAGAGAACACTGCTTTAGTGTATGATCCCCTTTTCATTAAAAACAAAATTCACGACATCATGTAAAGATTTACCAAGACTCAAAGCGCCGTGAAAGTCATTACGCACAGCAAGTCAGTTCATCTTCGTTGCCATGTCCTTTTCTCGAATACTAAGCGAAGTATCGTCCAAACTTGCTTCAACCTGTGAATATAGTAAACAAAATATACGCTTAATTATTAAACAATAAATACAATAAATGGAAAACGTGTGCTCTGTCTTCTCAGACAATTTCTCAAAAGTACGCCTCCAGATCAGTGAAACAATCAATCCTAACCGAGATCAGTGAAACATCACACAAATACCCGCTCGTCCTTCGAGCAGTTAAACCGATGAATCTGAAAACCAAAGCAAAAAAATAAATAAATAATCTAGCCCTACGCCCTTCAACAACCCCTCTAGTTCCACACAAGGACCCCCAGGAGCGCCCTATTTCGCCAACCGACCCGAGCTCACAACGAAGTGGTAAATTGAACCCACTCGAGGTCGGCTGCGACCTGAAAAAGAGAGTTGCATTTGATGAATAATTAGACGACCAACCAGGCCCCGACTACAACCCAAACGGACCCCAATACTCGCTTCCCGGTGTCACTTGGTGTCCCATTGGAAGTCCAGCCCTTCCCGCAGACCACTGCAAGCGATAATTGAAAGAGGGTACTCACTTAGTTGAACACGAAGGAGGAGTAGAGCTGCTCCACCGCTGGCCGGCTGGATGTCTATCAGACTGAAGACCTACCAGCTCAGCTTGTCCAGCGGTGGGTGTCCGGGAAGCGGGAACACACACAAATACACATTTCACTAGGCACTCCCGACGGGTTGGTTGCACTCGCGATTGGTAGAGATTGGAAGGCAATGACGCGAAGGACTTTTAAGCGGCGTTGAGAGAGACACAATCAAACCCGATACCGAATCGACACTCCGCGAGGGACTGTGAAAAGCGATGGAGAAGCACAAGCACGACACTCCCGAGGCGTCGACGCACTTATGATCGGAATTGCACCCGCGAGGGACTAACGCGACGAACGGACTCGATATCGAACCGAAGCTCTGGATACAACACTAAAATAGAAATCGCGATGAATCAAACGTCGTGAAGGGGCTTTAAACGCGAGACTCCAGACTCCAACTCAAGTAATCGCTGTTGGAATCGGTAAAACACACGCGAGGGCTTCAAGACACGATATTCAGCGGACTACCGATAGAGCAAATCAGACAATTACAATTACCACGCGGAAGGAACGCCGTAAATGGGCTTAAAGCGGCTAAATTCCCGGGAGATCTAAGCTGTGACCGGCAGAATAACATTTGCCAAAGGAGCAGGGATTAAGCACGAATTGGCGATGGGGTGATGAACATTGCGAGGAAACACGCCCGCGAGGGACTATCAAAGACGAGCAGGAACCCGATACCGAACAGACACTCTCGACGCGTCCATGCACTTGCGATCGAACCACTTGCCACTTGAACTAGCGATGCACCCGCGAGGGACGTTAGGATTCGGAGCAGACACACAAACCCGACACTGAACGGGAAAACTGTCGAAACATCGCGAGGGACTATTAGAGGCGAAGGAGATGGGCAGACTTGATACAGAATCGAAGGTCATGATGAACAGACTCATAAAAGACTGAAAGGGGCTTTATACGCGAGACTCCAGGAACACCGAACTATTTAAGATGGGAAAGGATGTGTGAGGAAATACACTCGCGAGGGCTTTCAGAATCGAAGAATATACACAAATCCGGTGTTCAACCGACAAAACCGACAGGAAAAGGAGATTCGTCGGGAATGGACTTAACACGAGAGGTTGTCGGAAGAACTATGCAACGGGAGGAATAGCACGAGGAAATTACCGCGATGGACTTTCAAAAGCGAGAAACAGGTATGAAATGAGATAACGCCGAGTACTGGAGATCGACATTGGAAGGATAAACACCCGCGGGGGACATTTTGTAAAGCGAAGGGGCACACACACCCGGTTCCGATTAGGAACTCTGAATAAAACACAACAAATTGAAGGCTATTGCGATCAATCAATCGTCGTGACTCCAGAATAGGCGATGGTAAGGGGATTGTAAGGCAAACTACGAAGAACACACGACCAATTCGATACTAAACCGACGTTATCGGAAATGGATTTAATTTAGATTCTCGTAACAGAAGCAAATGGACTTGAAGTGGCTAAATTACCGACAGAACTTTGCTGTGGCCGGAAGGAAAGCATCCGCGATGGACAAGGAGGCAGACATCAAACGCGAGTGTGACGAAAAGCCGACCGACATTGCGTGGAAATCTTTACGCGAGGGACATTCAAAAACGGAGTAGACACACACGCGATACCGAACCGATAAAACACACAATTAAACACTCACCAAAAAAAAAACACAAGACTGCTCTCACTTGAAGGCATCCAATTGGAAATATTTTTGCAGGCAACTACAACAAGACATAAAGAAAATAAAATGCTTTAACATCAATTCACAGCGTTCAAAAATCAAATTGGTGGCGAAGCACCCTCTTACCGTTAGCCTGCAATATAAAACTCTCAACTCACACCGGAATATATGAAGAAAAACGCAAGCGTCATCTCTCCGTTGCATCAAAATTCCAATAAGACCTTCACGAGAGGAAAAGAAACAGAAATACTTTTGCATGCAAGACAATTCACGCACACATGCATAAAGTTGCAATTTTTGCAAGCGAATAGGTGGCGGAGCACCCACTTACCGCTAGGTCTGGCTCTGGATATGCTGCACTCGTATTTCCTTTTCACTTACTCTTCCCCAAAACTATACGCAATCTCTGTCGCCCAGCCGGAGAGAGACAGGAGCAGTGGCCACTTTTTTAAACCACTTGCGAGTTAATCCGCGCACCGAGCTACACAACACTTCACCGACTACTGAACCGGCGATCTTGACAGGAGGTCGAGCTGTGGGATGAATTCCCCCAAAAGTTCACCTCACCTGTCAAGATGACGGTGGCGCTCAAATTTAAGCCCAAAAGTGATGCCCCTTGAGTTGGTTTTTTATTGAATAGAAATGTTTTAGGAATAGAAGGGAATTCGGGGGAAATTTTGAAAAATTGCTGGTTCTTGGGTTGGAATGGATGAGGAAATGCGCTTAGCAAGGATTTTCTGTGGTTTTAAATTAAACCTAAGTGACATGCGCACATCGGAGAGGTTCCAGTCATCACACCTGGTTCAGGGAATGTCTTCAAATTCCCAGCCTAACCGCCTTCTATTCCCACAATTGTCCCTTAAGCACCCTCACACACCAGCACCGTGCAGTTGTGCTCTTAAACAATCGAATCACTAATTATTTCCAAAACCTCTCCCCCATCCACACACTCAACCGAAAAAACTGCAAATTGGCATCACTATATGTGCAACAAGCTTAAACTTGCATTCTCTCTGAATTTCCCCTCCCCACAACGTCACAAGAATATTCCCACCAAACCACAGCCCGTCCTTGTCACCACTTCCGTCGGCAACGGAAGCCACAGCGAACCAGAGCAAAACAAAAGATCGTCAGGTGACCGCCATCGCCGATGAGTCCATCTTGGAGAAGGGGATGAAATATTGCCCACTTGTAGGGAAATTCCACCAATTCCCCACAGTTCATCAAGAATATTCTCGAAGCTAGTCCGAAATGTTAAGTGAGTGATTTCGAATCAATTTAAACCCACAAAAAGTGTGAAAATGTTGTGAGATTTGTTCAATCACTGCTGAGGAATATATTTTGCAACAAATTGAACATCTGGCCGTCGTTTTTTCCCCGATTTCGAGCGAACGACAGAGTGGTACGGTTGAGACAAGCAGTAACGGTAAATGGCGACTCCGCCACCTTTGCATACATTTGAGCGGTGTTAATTTTGTGTTTTACTGCAGCTGGCGTTGAAATGCAGCACCCGGCTGTTGGATGGACGCGGATTGGCAGTTATCTTGTGTGCAATTGGACTCGTGAAGATTCAAGAAGATTGAGTGTCGCCAAAAGTTTTGCGTGAGTGTGAATTTCTTGTATTTTGTCCGCTCGGCTTTTGAATGTTTCTCGCGATGTCCGTCGGCTTTTCGTCACACTCGCGTTTAATGTCTTCCTCCTTGTCCATCGCGGATGCTTTCCTTCCGGTCACAGCATAGTTCTCTCGGTAATTCAGCCACTTCAAGTCCATTTGCTTCCGTTACGAGAATCTAAATTAAATCCATTTTCGGTAACGTCGGTTGTGTATCGAATTGGTCGTGTGTTTTTCGTAGTTTTCCCTACAATTCCCTTCAACATCACGGTTTCTGGAGTCACGACGATTGATTGATCGCAATATCCTTCAATTTGTTGACGACGGGTGAGTGTGCCCCTTCGCCATAGAATGTCCCTCGCGGGTGTTTATCCTTTCGATGTCGATCTCGAGGAGTCGGCACAATCGCATTACATGCCAGGTTTCCTCCGCCTTTGAAAGCCCTTCGCGGTAATTTCCTCGTGCTATCCCTTCCGTTGCATAGTTCTTCCGACAATCGCGCATTTTACGACCATTCCCGACGCTATTTTCGTTGCAAAAATCTTAATAATCTCCTTTTCCTGTCGGTTTTGTCGGTTGAACAACGGATTTGTGTATATTCTTCGATTCTGAAAGCCCTCGCGAGTGTTTTTCCTCACACATCCTTTTCCATCTTAAATAGTTCAGTGTTCCTGGAGTCTCGCGTATAAAGCCCCTTTCAGTCTTTTATGAGTCTGTTCATCATGACCTTCGATTCTGTATCAAGTCTGCTCATCTCCTTCGCCTCTAATAGTCCCTCGCGATGTTTCGACAGTTTTCCCGTTCAGTGTCGGGTTTGTGTGTCTGCTCCGAATCCTAACGTCCCTCGCGGGTGCATCGCTAGTTCAAGTGGCAAGTGGTTCGATCGCAAGTGCATGGACGCGTCGAGAGTGTCTGTTCGGTATCGGGTTCCTGCTCGTCTTTGATAGTCCCTCGCGGGCGTGTTTCCTCGCAATGTTCATCACCCCATCGCCAATTCGTGCTTAATCCCTGCTCCTTTGGCAAATGTTATTCTGCCGGTCACAGCTTAGATCTCCCGGGAATTTAGCCGCTTTAAGCCCATTTACGGCGTTCCTTCCGCGTGGTAATTGTAATTGTCTGATTTGCTCTATCGGTAGTCTGTTGAATATCGTGTCTTGAAGCCCTCGCGTGTGTTTTACCTTACAAATCGATTCCAATCGCGATTACTTCGAAGTGTCTAGAGTTTAAAGCCCTTTCGCGACGTTTGATTCATCGCGATAGGCTTCGGATGTGTGTGTCCAGAACTTCGGTTCGATATCGAGTCCGTACGTCTCCTTCGCTTTTGATAGTCCCTCGGGGGTGCAATCCCTTCTGATCGCAAGTGCGTCGACGCCTCGGGAGTGTCGGGTTTGTGCGTCTGTCTCGCTTTTCACATTCCCTCGCCGAGTGTCGATTCGGTATCGGGTTCGTTTGTGTCTCCTTCAACGCCGCTTACAAGTCCCTCGCGTCCCACTCATCCATTCTCTAGCAAACGCGAGTGCAACCAACCCGTCGGGAGTTTCGCGTGTGAAGTGCATTTTTGTGTGTGTTCCCGGACACCCACCGCTGGACAAGCTAAGCTGGTAGGTCTTCAGTCTGATAGACATCCAGCCGGCCAGCGGTGGAGCATCTTTATTCCTCCTCCGTGTTCAACTAAGTGAGTAGAAACCTTTCGATTATCGCTTGCAGTGGTCTGCGGGAAGGGCTTGTCTTGCAATGGGACACCAAGTGACACCGGGAAGCGAGTATGGGGGTCCGTTTGGGTTGTAATCGGGGCCTGGTCGGTCGTCTAATTATTCATCAAATGTAACTTTCTTTTTCAGGTCGCAGCCGATCTCGAGTGGGTTCAATTTACCACTTCGTTGTGAGCTCGGGTCGGTTGGCGAAGAAGGGCGCTCCTGGGGGTCCTTGTGTGGAACTAGAGGGGTTGTTGAAGGGCGTAGGGCTAGATTATTTATGGATTTTTTGAGTTGGTTTTCAGATTCATCGTTTTGACTGCTCGAAGGACGAGCGGGTACTTGTGTGATGTTTCACTGATCTCGGTTAGTATTGATTGTTCCACTGATCAGGAGGCGTACTTTGAGAGAAGGTCTGAGAAGACATGATGAATTAAGTACTTTTATCGGAGTGACGGGGATTTTAAGCAAGTGCTGATACAAAAGCTGTGTCTTTTGTGAGCAATGCCGCTAGTCTCCTGTTTCGGTTCAGGAGCCATACCCAATTGATTTGTTTGAAGAGGTCTCTGCAACAGACTCAAGTGTTTGTTGGCCACTCGACCTTTTGTGATCGCTTTTTTGATCTTTTTTAAACGAATACATTCCGAACGAAGTCCCTTAAACCCGCGTGTTCTTTTGAATGAATCAAGCAGAGTAGACGTCGTTCCTCGATTGAATGCAGCTAATCCAGAGCACGAATCAGTCCCCATCCCCGTGACGACTGAAGTGAAAAAAGAAAGACCATCACGCTCCTGATTGCATCTTGTTCACATTCCCGTGGCCCACTCGAACGGAGAAAGAATCCCAGACAATTTAATTTGCAGTGCACGCAAGTACATCCCAATGCCATGGCAATTGCTCCCCCCACCCTCAGCGGTCACCTCGCATTCAAACAGAAGTCCCCACTTGTTCGCCCTCGGCCCTCATGCCTCGCAGATGGTCATAATTAAATTAATTAGGATATAATTCCTTCATTAGGACTCGATGAGAACATTCATTACCACTCACTGTTGCCGGCGCTGTGCGCTGTCCACTTGTGTTTAATTTGTGAAGAATTTAGAAAACAATTAGCCCTTGATGGCATGCAAATCTTTGTTTCGTCTGTCGACGCCGTCGTCCCTCCTCGCACACACGCTTCTTAGGAAATCCAAAAAAATATGAATAACTTCCATGAAAAATTACAAATCTACTCCGAGCGGGCGCCGAACCGGTCCGCGCGAGGGAACGCCAGAATCCTCGGGACATTTTAATAATTCAGGATAATTACGCGAATTGTTTTTTCGTCGTGGACTTGTGTGTGCTTTCTGTTTTGTTTCTCTGAAGGCTGTAGGCTCGGCTGCAGTCCGCGAGGTTGAACCCTCGTTAATTGCCCAAAATTAGGGATAATCTGCTTTCTTTTCCTTGTCCAAGCGGGGACTTCTGTTCTTCGTGTGGCCTTGTTTGCTTGCGGATGGGCGTGTGTGTGAGGGTTTCTGGGAAGCAAAGGAGAGAGAGCGAGTTCAGCGACACGAGGGTAACGTGATACGGGGTTGGCTGCGATTTAAATTCAATCGAAAAAGTTTCGCTGGAACTTTTCAATTAAGATGCAGTGTTAGAACGGAGTTAATTGAAGCCAAGCGAGGGCTGGGTTTCGAGTTTTGAGGTGAGATTGGGAACTTTCCCGGGCGATGGATACGTTTGAATGTAAAACAGGAACTTTGCACTCAAAGGCGGTGGAGGGGAACAGCGTTGAGTATAAGGTGTCCCACTTCAAGTGAAGTCGTTCACTCTCTCATTAGGGGCGAGCATTAGCCTGGTGCGGTGGGATGGGCTGGGTGCAGGTGACGTGCCGTGATTGGAAACGATTTGTTGGCGGTATTGTGCAGAATTCTAGGTTGTTGCAATCTGCTGCTTTGTTGCACTGGGGAAGGCGTTTGTTTTCAGTCGATTGCGAAGCTCTGGTGGTGTGCACCAGCCCTGTCTTGGGCTAGGTTTGGTGGTACTCAGACTTAGAACAGAGGAGGCCCTTTGAGTTACACCAAGGTTCAAGTAGATCATAATCTGCAAGCCATTTAAAGCTTCTAATGCAGCGATGTAGATGACTGAAGCTGATAGAGATTACCTCTGAGAAATAGTTGAAATTAAGGGCGCCCAAGTGGCTAAATTGTGGCTTCTCCATCTCTTCAGCTTCCGCAGAAGTCATTGTAAGGGATGTCTACCCTGGAGGCGTGTAAGCCGGTGGATCACAGTGATCACCAAAAGGGTTCTGTGCAGGCCAAGACTGCTGACTGTTCAAGAGCAGGCCAAGAATGCTTTGTGATGAGGCATTACGTTTCATGTCGTTGAGCGTCTTGAGCTTTAGTAGATGTTTTGCAGTAGCGATAGGCATGGGCTACAGGTCACCATCCGGGAAGCGGTTCAGGTAGTGCCCTTTCCAGCGAGTGTCTACTTCTTCGCAATTCTCCGCGATGTCACTGTGTCCCGATATCCGCATGAGCAGGATGTTCAAATACTTGGTCATCTCGTTAAGAGGCAGGTGGACACATGGAAAGGACGTCTTGGAGCTGAATTTGACTGCGCTTAGAGATTTGATTGTTGTGTGTTTCCATTGCAAGGACAAACGAAGACCCCTCAATTGCAATGGTTTATGCCTGTTCCTGCCTACAATATTTGGTAGATCCTTGGAGAAGACACCCGCACCCACGCTTGCACCCATGTCCATCTGTGAACATTAAAGTTCAGACGTCCAGCTACTTCTGGATGGTACGCAGATTGAGAAATTCTGCTCGATGACTAGCTTATTCGAATTCCGAATCCTTATCCGATTTTATTGAGGATAATTGCCTGTCTGGAGCGAAACTTCTTTAACGTAATGAGCTTCCAAAACAAAAATGTTGTCTTCTCGTCGCTATTGTCTCTGTCCATGAGAGAAGGTTTTGTGGAAGAAATTGAGCAGCTTTCTATTCCCAGTATGCGTGCCACTGTCAACAACCATCTGCTGTGGAAGCACAACATATTGGCTGAGCTGGGGTTCCGATTCAGATACGAGACAGATCCATAGCTGAAACAATTCCGTCTCTTGTTTCTTGCCTCTCTTTGTTTTGTCGATACTTTCACAAGTAATGCCCAGCTGGAAATAGCCAGTTAAATTTTTCCTCTTAACCAATCCAACCGGAACACACGTGCGTCTGGGAATGCCTTTTAGTTTACTTCAGTTCAGTTAACTAACTGAAAGGCTTTATATTGACGAACGGGTCCATATAAAGATTCTTTCTGTAGCCAACTCTATCTTTATTTTGTTCTTTACCACTCCTCCACTCCTCTTGGGATCATCTCCATCTCACTAGGTTGGTTGCAGCTGTCATTGCACTTTTCCAATTGTGTTTGCATCTTCCTAGTTCCTGGAGAAGTTATCGATTGTCTCCAGGCGTTATTCGGACGGCCTTTTCCTCTTTTGCCTTAAGGGTTCCATTCTAACGCCATTCTGGTAGTACTTTTTTCCTGATGGTCTGCTCTTGTTATTTCTTACAGATCCACGTTCTTGTCACTGGCCAGAATATTTTATAGATGAATGCCTGTAATTTCGGTGAGATGTTCGAAATCAATCAGGTTTCGCTACCATGTATCGGTATTGATTCGACACATGAGCTGTTTGTGGAAATTTGGGAGCTCCTTCATATAGGTCGTAGATGTCAGTTTTCCGAAGGCCGGTACCAACATCTACTTCGGTGCCGCCTGTAGCAGGAGCTACCTAGCGTAATGTCTCCTCTTTTGCGGGTGTTCGTTCTCATGTTCTTAGTCTTTTGGATATTTATCTCCAATCTGGCGCATCGTGCCAATCTTGGGAGGTGTTCTAATTGAGCTTTGTCTGAGGGGTGAGAGTAGACAAAAATCGTGTGAGACTCCAAGTTATTCCACGTATCTGCTCGCGACTTCTCTCATAATTTCATCCAGGACAATTGTGAAGAGTTGAGTTGAGAGTGGGCAACCTTGCCTTACTCCATTAATTGTAATGAACGAATCGCTGATGTTTTCGTAATGCAGTACTGCGAGATTTGAATCTTCGTACATTGCTCTAATGATGTTAATCTACGTAAATCAGTGCTCTTCATATTCATACTCTTTTCTGGTGTCAGAGGCCGAACAGATGAACAGCAGGTAGGATAAATGCACCAGTACCCGGCCAGTCATTGGTCTACGGCCAGTTTCTACTAAACGTCAACTATTTGTTCGTGGTCAAATAAATTGTGACTACAATTCTAGGTACGTTTAATATTTCGGTAAAGTTTGACGGAACTGCTCATCGAAGTTGTGTGCCAAAAAAATGTATTCTGAAACTTTTAGAAACAGTGCAACCGATAAAAAAAGGACCTAGAAACACCGAACAAGATCGGTTTTTTCCAATGCGGTTGTTGTTCAAAGCTTCACTTCCAAGCTCCATTCCTACAACCTTTCCGGCGTCTTTTGTCTTGCCAATGATCCCTTCTACCCTACAAAATCTTCTCTGCCGTTCTGTGTGAGCGCCTGAAACCATTCGTCAACAACCTGATAGGTCCCTATCAGTGCGGTTTCAGGCCTGGGAAGTCCACAATAGACCAAATATTTACCTAAGATGGCTAGGTAATGTAGAGCGGATGGACACCACAGCTCCGGCCCGAAGAGTCTTCGAAACCGAGCCATTGGGACAGCGAAACAGAGGACGACCACGAACCCGATGGCGCACTCAAGTGGAGAAGGACCTCAACCAACTTGGAGTGCGAAATTGGAGGCAGCTGGCTAAAGAACGTGCCAGCTGGAGAGGATTGTTGACCGAGGCCCAGGTTCACCCCGGACTGTAGCTCCACAAGAAGAAGAAGAAGAAGAAGAAGAAGAAGAAGAATGATCCCTTCTGAAGCTATTGGAAATGCAGAACACTTTACAGAATTAATGCGTTCCATTTCATCTGGATTTCAGATTTTCCAAAGGAAAATTAAAGTGGCCGGATATTGAGTCAAATTGGCCGGGTACTGAATTTGAATGGCCAGGAACATTCAAATTGGAAGAAATGTGTTAGGTGGCCGTTTGCTGGTGCCCTTACCCTATAGAGGTGTACGTCATTCTATAGATCAGTGATCCTCAACCTGTGGCACTTTCAGGGGCTCCACAATGGAATTAAGAAGGGTCCAGTTCAGTCCTGCATTCTTTCAAGTTATCCTTCTTTGGAATCTTTGCGATTATGCGTTTCTTCCAAGACGTGAGTAGACTTTCTGCCTTTCTGTTGTGAGGGTATAGAAGTTCACCTGATGTTCTGCTGCCAGCGCGTAGTATTTCGGCTGGGATACCACCATTATTGTCTTTTTTGGTCTCTTTTATCTCATTGGCACTGGGTGGTTCATACGATATTTTTAAGCTGTTATTTGTCTGACAGTTCGTCTTCAAACCGTGTTTCGCTGATTTCTTCGCAATGTTCCCTCCGTCTTTAAGTTTGAGCATCTGTGTTCGCAAGCAGCACATCTCTGACTGTTTGTGTCCTCTTACCCTTACGATTTGTGAGATTTCCCAACCCCATCCTTCCCTCTGATGTTTACAGACTTAAAACCAATGTACATCGGCATCTCCTTTCTTACCCTCTCCTATTTCCACAACGCTCCTACAGCGTTTAACACTTAAGGGCTATCCCAAACTCCCTGAGTGCGTGCAAAACTTAAAGAAAACCCCTGAATTTGCAGTCGGATCATCAGGATAATCAGGAGACGTGCACCAGTTGCGCAACCAAGAGAAACCCCTCATAACTCCATCGACATAATCTAATTGATTTTTTATTCTTTAAACATTACAAGTACAATTTAGTTATCTTCTACTTATCCGTCTACATACAAAAAAAAAAAAAAGCACTTAACTACGGCTGAGTATAGGTTTCAAAGTGCGTCTGCTAAACTTAACCTAAACCCACACAGGGTGGTCCTTAACGGCTAAACTTATCCGACTCCTCTCCAATCAGACACTTTGTCCGCAAGTCGATCCAAGATTCAGGCCGTCCGCGGGCAACCTCGGAACAAAATGGACAAAGTTCGCTTACGTCTAATCCATGCGTGCGTTCACTAAAAAAAATGGTGTGTGTGGGAAGGCGACTGCCCCCTAGACGGTCACGTGTAGCCCGCTCTTGACGATGGCCTCGGACGGAGTGGTCAGCGACGAGAACCGCCTGCCCTCGGGCGGTGACTTGACGGCGGTGTGCGGGCGAAACGTCCGAATGCCGGAGTTCGAGCGGACGGGCAGGAGTGTGACGAGTTTTGGCATTTCTGTGGTGCTCGGTGCGGTCAGCGGGACTTGCGAGGACTTCAGCATCTCCTCGTACTTGTTGGGGTCGATCACCTCGACCTCGGCCTCGCCCTCGATGACTTCGGGGAGCAGCAGTGGGTCCAGGGGTCTGTAGGTCGACTCGAGGGAGTCCCGGATTTGCTCTCGCGAGCCGTAGTCAACTCGCGGTGGCGCTGACGTCGTCGTCGAGGTGGTGGGTGCAGTCGTGGTGGTCGTCGTCGTCGGGGCGGACTTGGTCTTGGTGTCGTTCTTGTGGCTGTTCTTGAGCTTGTTGTGGGCGAAGTTGGGCATCTTGGTCGGCATGTTGGGCGTGATGCCCAGCTTGGAGGCGAGCGTATCGAAGATCAGCGAGATGTCCTGGATGTTGGTGGCGTTGTTGATGCGCGTCTTGATGTCGTTCAGCGTCAGATTCTCGGTCTTCTCGATGTCCTCGGAGACCCAGGCCTGCAGGGTCTTGTTGAAGACCCTCCTCATGGATCCCGTGGTGTGGCCGTAGGTGTTCGGGGAGCTTCCGTTCACGAACTCCCACTTGGACTGGCTGGGGAACAGGACCGAGTCGTCCATGATGTTCACTGGTTTCTGTGGCCTCGAGGGGCGCACTCGGTTTCGCTTCGTCGTCGGCGGCCTGAGGGTGGTCGTGGTGGTGGTGGTGGTGGTTGACGTTGTCGACGTCGACGTGGTTGTGGTTGGTGCGGAGGAGGAGGAGGAAGATGACGTGGAGTTGGACGACGGCATTGCCGACGTGGTCGTTGTGCCTCGGTTGCGCTGCAAGATGATCTCCTTGAGGTTCATGAAGTTCGGCTTCTCGGCGGACTCGCCTTCGATGCGGGACTCCAGCTTGAGGTTGGCCTGCTCGGTCTCGTTCCGCTCCTCGTTGGGCAGCTTGAGAAGGTCCATGAGGAACTCGCCGATTTGGTGCGTCAGCTCGGAGGTCTTTGAGCCCTTGTCCGGCTTCATGGGCGTCGTCGTTGCGGCCGTGGTCGACGTTGACTTGGGCGTCGTTGTGGTCGTGGTCGGCGCAGAGGTGGTCTTGTGGGTGTCGTTGTCGTGCTTCTTCACAATCACGCCGCCCCCTAGGTGCTCGAACCGCTCGCCGTCAGTCTCTATTTCGAAGGGGATCTTGCCGTTGGAGCCCAGAGTCGGGTTCAGTGGCTTGAAAGCGGGAATCATGACGTCGTCGATCAAGGGCACCGGCAGTGGGTGGGGTTTGACGTGAGCTGCTCCTAGAGGCTCTATCCCGTCGATGCCGGGCATGAACACTGGTCCGCTAAAGCCGTGGTAGTAGACCATGTCGGGGGCGCTTATGTCCTCGCGGGTCTCCGGTGTGTTGAAGTTCGGCTTGTTGAAGAAGCCGGAGGGGTAGGGCTCGTGGCCGGACGAAGCTTGGACCATCGGTGGCTTTAGGGGCTCGTCAGGGACCGTCGAGCCGTTGGACGCTTCGGTCTGCGTGGTCGTGTGCTGCGGCGCTTCGGGCATCTCGGATCCTGGTCCTCGGATGGGTTTCCACGGTTGGGTGTCCAGCACCGGGGCGGATGTGAAGAGGTTCGCGTCGAGTTTCGGCAGCACCACGGTCGTCGTTGAGGGGCTGTTCGTCGAGGGATATGTGGGCGATGCCGGAGAGGGTGGTGGTGGCGGCGTAGTCGTCGTCGTCGTCGTTGTTGTCGTTGTGGACGTGGTCGTCGTTGGCTTGGGTGTCGTGGTAGGTTTCGGAGTCGTGGGCTTCGGTGTTGTGGTTGTCGTTGTAGTCGATGTGGTTGTGGTCGTCGTCGTCTTTGTGGTCGTTGGGGGTGAGGTGCTGGTGGTGGTGGGCTCCTCACCGGCAGGCTTGGCAGAGACCTTGTCGATCGTGGGCTTTTTGGGCTTCACTCTCAAGGAGAAGGGTGTCACGGCCTTGGGCGCGCTGGTGTACGCCTTTGTCGGCGAAGCCTTCTTCCTAGAGATGTCTGCGTCCGTCTTAGTGATCTCGAATGAGCCCTCAAACGAGCCCTGAATGACGGGGGCGTTTTCGACGTCGATGTCCGGCTCATCGTCCACACTGTGCGGCTTGGAGGGCTTCGATTTCGGCGACACCGTGGGCAGGGTCTTCAAGGTTGGCTTGTCAAGGATGCCGCCCTTCTTCAGGAGGCGCTTCTCCAGCTGTGTCTGGCTTGTTGGGGTCATTTGCTGAAAAGAGAAGGTTTCAGTTGAGTTTCTGAGAGAGTGGGTGTTGGTGTGACTTACAGTCTCCCTGGAGAGGGATGCCGACTTGACGAGCTGCTCATCGAGGATCCTCTTGACCTCCACTGACTCCGCATCGATGCGCAAAGACCGGTAGAGCGACTTGAGGGCCGTTGTCTCCAGAAACAGCGACTCCTTGATGTACTCCTCGACGCTGTGAATGTTTCTGAAAGAGAACCCAGTGAGATAGAGGCAATTTGTCGCAAAAAATCCAACTCACTGTGGCAGCTTCCTGACGTCGAGGAATGTCCTGAAGTTCACCTTAATCAGTGGCCCGTCCCCGAATCCAGCGACGTCCACCCGAATCGGCTGCAGGGCGTTGTCTGTGAGGCTCCTCTCAACGAACCGCTTGTAGAACTCAATCTTCTGCTTGTACGTGGTCGTGTGGTTGTACTTGAGCCCGGTCGTGAAGAGGTCCCCTTTCGCGATGCGAAACGATCCCTCAAATCCAATGACAGCTGGACGGAAAAAAACGAGATGCAATAGGAAATGTAAACAAAAATCAGCTGTCAGCTCAACATACTGTCTTCCATGTTCGACTTCAGCGAACTGAAGTAAAAGGCCAGGCCGGCAATCGAGATGACCGCCAGGAGGACGATGAACGCCGCTGTCGACAGGATTATCGAGAACGACTTGGTCTTGCTGTGCGGATGATGGGGCTTCGCTGAGAACGTCGACGGCGCTAGGTTCCTTCCGTCGCGCCACATGCCCCAAGTGCTGTAGGCACCGGCGCCACCCGCACCGCCGCCGCCGCCACCGTAATGACTGCCCATGCTGTGGTCATTTGTGAACGAGGGCTGCTTGTTCATGTGATAGTAGGCCCCGAGCGTCGATCGCCGGCCAAGTGTGTTCTGGTACGAGTAGTCATTTGTCTGCAACGAGAAAGAGAGAAAGAGTCATGATACCGGAAGAGACATTCATTCATGAGAAGCTTCACAATTCACACCCTCAAGGCAAATTGATCCTCGCTGCAGTCTCATTCCTGCCGCTCACAAGTCGTTGCATAAAAACAATTCCGCCTTGAATAATTTATGCGGGAATATCTAGTCACGAAGATGAAAACGAGAATCATAAAAAAAAACCACCATCAGGGAACAAATGGCCGCAGTCTGGCAGAGTTCTCCTGTGCACAGGTGATGGTACTCACGAGTACGTTCATCCATCCATCTTGTGGCCCCGTCGCCGTATATATTGTCCGTTCGATGAACTCGCGAGAGCCTGTACTCGGCTCCCCAGTACCACCGCGGGCTGCCTGCCGGTGCGGTTGATCTATAATTATCCGCTGGACTCTCGGGCTTGTACTTTCACACATGGATCTCTTGCAACCGCCGCGATTATCTTATTGAATTCTGATCTTGCTCGTGGCCAGCAGAGTGTTATGGCACTTGATGGTTGAGCACGATTGCGCTTTCGCGGGAAAGCAAAAACAAAGCCACAACTTCGTGATGTTATCAAACGGGTAGGGGAGTTACGAGCATTTTGGAATACATTTGATGGCGTTGTGATAGACATTCGTAACCTGATTTCTACTCATAATTGGTGTATGTATCTCTCTCCGGTCTGGTTCTTTGTTTTGAAGTTTTCTTTCTTTTGCAATGATTCGCTACCAGTGTTTCCCTATCAACGGCTATGTGGAAGCGATCATATGCCAGCGGTTATCTGCTACCAATCCTCTGCCAGTGATCCTCCTTTAGCGGTCCTCTACCAGTGATCCTCTGCCACTGGACCTCTGCCAGTGATCCTCTGCCAGCGATCCTCTGCCAGTGATCCTCTGCCACTGGTCCTCTGCCAGTGATCCTCTAGCAGTGATCCTCTGCCAGAAACCTCTGCCAGTGATCCTCTGCCAGTGATCCTCTGTCAGTGGTCCTCTGCCACTGGTCCTCTGCCAGCGATCCACTGCCAGTGATCATCTACCAGTGATCCTCTGCCAGAAAACCTCTGCCAGTGATCCTCTGCCACAGGTCCTCTACCAGTGATCTTCTGCCAGTGATCCTCTGCCGGCGATCCTCTACTAGTGATCCTCTGCCAGTGATCCTCTGCCAGCGATCCTCTGCCACTGGTCCTCTGCCAGCGATCCTCTGCCAGTGATCCTCTGCCACTGGTCCTCTGCCAGCGATCCTCTGCCAGTGATCCTCTGCCACAGGTCCTCTACCAGTGATCTTCTGCCAGTGACCCTCTGCCGGTGATCCTCTTCTAGCGGTCCTCTACCAGTGATCCTCTGCCACTGGACCTCTGCCAGTGATCCTCTGCCAGCGATCCTCTGCCAGTGATCCTCTGCCACTGGTCCTCTGCCACTGGTCCTCTGCCAGCGATCCTCTAGGAGTGACCCTCTGCCGGTGATCCTCTTCTAGCGGTCCTCTACCAGTGATCCTCTGCCACTGGACCTCTGCCAGTGATCCTCTGCCAGCGATCCTCTGCCAGTGATCCTCTGCCACTGGTCCTCTGCCAGTGATCCTCTAGCAGTGATCCTCTGCCAGAAACCTCTGCCAGTGATCCTCTGCCAGTGATCCTCTGTCAGTGGTCCTCTGCCACTGGTCCTCTGCCAGCGATCCACTGCCAGTGATCATCTACCAGTGATCCTCTGCCAGAAAACCTCTGCCAGTGATCCTCTGCCACAGGTCCTCTGCCAGCGATCCTCTGCCAGTGATCCTCTGTCAGTGGTCCTCTGCCACTGGTCCTCTGCCAGCGATCCACTGCCAGTGATCATCTACCAGTGATCCTCTGCCAGAAAACCTCTGCCAGTGATCCTCTGCCACAGGTCCTCTGCCAGCGATCCTCTGCCAGTGATCCTCTGCCGGCGATCCTCTACTAGTGATCCTCTGCCAGTGATCCTCTGCCAGCGATCCTCTGCCAGTGATCCTCTGCCAGCGATCCTCTGCCAATGACCCTCTGCCACAGGTCCTCTACCAGTGATCCTCTGCCACTGGTCCTCTGCCAGTGATACTCTACTAGTGATCCTCTGCCAGTGATCCTCTGCCAGGGATCCTCTGCCAGTGATCCTCTGCCACTGGTCCTCTGCCAGTGATACTCTACTAGTAATCCTCTGCCAGTGATCCTCTGCCAGTGATCCTCTGCCAGTGATCCTTTGCCAGGGATCCTCTGCCAGTGATCCTCTGCCACTGGTCCTCTGCCAGTGATCCTCTGCCAGTGATCCTTTTCTAGTGATCCTCTGCCAGTGATCCTCTACTAGTGATCCTCTGCCACTGGTGCTCTGCCACTGGTGCTCTGCCAGTGATCCTCTGCCAGGGATCCTCTGCCAGTGTTCCTCTGCCAGTGATCCTCTGCCAGGGATCCTCTGCCAGTGATCCTCTGCCAGTGATCCTCTGCCACTGGGCCTCTGCCAGTGATCCTCTGCCAGTGATCCTCTGCCACTGGTGCTCTGCCAGGGATCCTCTGCCAGCGATCCTCTGCCAGTGATCCTCTGCCACTGGTCCTCTGCCAGCGATCCTCTGCCAGTGATCCTCTGCCAGTGATCCTCTGCCAGGGATCCTCTGCCAGTGATCCTCTGCCAGCGATCCTCTGCCAGTGATCCTCTGCCAGTGATCCTCTGTCACTGGTCCTCTGCCAGTGATCCTCTGCCACTGGTCCTCTGCCAGTGATCCTCTTCAACCGGTCCTCTAGATGTGATCCTCTGCTTTACTAGTGATCCTCTATCGGAACCAACCAAAATTAGCATAACCCCGCTTGCCTATCGTCGTCGATCTCTTGCGTTGTCTCATTTGTAGGTCGCTCCAACCACAAATCAGCTGGAACTCGATTCCAACCCACTGGTTAACGTTCTCCCGGCAAAGAACAAAACGACTAAAATTCCCACCGAATTCAAAAGCCTCCAGTGTTACCGCACAATCCAATCCCGTCGCTGGTGGATGACAAAACCAAACCAATGAGTTACGTCTGCATGCCTCGAGCAATGGCTGGCCCCAGCCCCGTTCGTGTGCGGAGCCTCGTTGCTCGTGTAAGTGCTCGCACATGTCATATCATGCGCGATATGTATCTCCTATCCGTGATATCTTGCGCTAACCTCCGGTGACACCGGCCGACCGACCAGCCAACCAACTAACCGTTACGACATTCTGTTCGGTGTCACAATTAGGCAGACAAACAGCCCTGCCGCCACCGCCCCACCGCGCAGCGACGACACCCAGTGACATAGTGGTCGAGTCAATTAGGAGAAAAATGCAAAGCAGTCGCCGAACAGAGACGGCGACAGAGGCAGAGCAAGAGTCACAACAAATGTCTACTGGGACCAGATTTGGGCACCGTTACTTTGTTATTTTTGGGCGGAGAAAAAATGGCATAGATCTAGGCGGCGGATGAGGAGGAGGCAGCGGCAGGGGAGCCGAAAAGATTCGAAAACACGTAAAAGGTGAATGCACCGCGTCGTCGGGTCTGTGCCATCATCGTCTTTGGTGTTTGTTTCATTGTCACGTCAAATCTGCCAGCAGGTGATTCACCTAGACTGGGAGAGGAGTGTGTGTGTGAGAGAGAGAGCGCGCGAGAAGGGCGCTTAAGAGAGCTGGCTTTGTGATTTTCACATCTTCTTTGGAGACTTTTACGCGTCTTCTATCTGTTCGCTCGGATTGTGTGTGAGCGCGCGTGTGTGTGCGAGCGGAGGAATGCAACGCGTTTCGGTTGATATTCCTTTCGGATTCATTCGCATAAATTATTCAACGCCGCGGTGCCGTGGATATGGAAGCAGCAGGTAACCACCGTTCGCTGCAGATTGACTTCTTCCTCTTTCACTGGCACTGACTGGTGCTGTGACTGCCGACTAGCAAGATGCGCTTGCAGACGTCGTTTGTTTTGGAGTTTTCGGTGCGAAGGCAGTGGGAAATGAGATAATGTAGTGGTTCGGGCGAATTAATCCGGCTGCACTTGCCAGCTCTGCTTTTCGGGCGGGTGAGCTCGAATTAAATGCGCTCAGCAGTGCTCGGTGTTACCTAATGGGTGTTTGGTAAGATTGAACTTTATGTTTCTAACTGGATGCAGGTGCATTGCGTCAGAGGGCGTTAGGGGCTTCGGCGGGTTTCAGACGAATGATTTAAGCGGGGTCTTGGAAGGCTGGCGAAAGCGATTGAGCGACGCACGTGGGGTCAGCGGAGATTAATCGTCTGTGCGACGGGAACGGTCTTCGTGCAATGCGGGCAATTGGCAGCGGTAACTGGAAATTTCCCCATTTCACTGGAAAATCCCATTAAGGGGTGATTCTGTTGGGGGTTCGAATTTTTAATTGATTGCGTGGCATAACCAGCAAACCGACCAAAATGTTGCTCCTAAAATTCCCCCGAAGTCACTTCTAGTTTCCTTATGCTACTCAGCCTGAAATGACGCTTGTCTTGCGCCTCCACCATGCTGTTGCGACAAGTAGAAATCAGGGAAAAAATGTCGGGGAAGCTCACCTGAAATGGTTCACTTTACAAAATCGCCCATTTCTCGAACATTTGGAGCTTTTGTCCATTTTGCTTTGTTTCAACGTTTTTGTTGATATGTAGAGGGTGTAAAGATGCCTCTTTTAAGCTCAAAGCCATGCCGATAGAGCCAGTGGAAGGCAAGGAGAAGTGTCAAAAAAAAAGGTTTATTTTGCAGAATCGCTTTATCTCGAAAACTAAGCGCTTTTCGGTGATCTTGCTCTTTCCGAATCTTTTTACGGATACCTAGAGGATGGAAAGGTGCCTATTTTGAACCCAAAACCGGCTAACGGCTAGGCTAACGCTAACACTGACCGCTAGGGTCTAGGACCAGTGAAAGATAGGAAAAAATGTCAGAAAAGGCGGCCTGGTATGGTTAGTTTACAAAGGTAGGTAGGTAGACGCTCTATTCTAGAAATAATGGCATGAATGTCACTTTAAAATGAAGTCAAAAACGATTCCCTATCTCCCACCGCTGTTTTTTGGTTTAAATTTCTTTTTCTATCGTTCTTACCTGGTCACCCTGTACAAGACGCCTCGAACCTTACATTTTTACAGAGGTAGGTAGGATAGCTAGATCGAGGATCTCATTTGAATGCCGCGCTTTTTTATACATAATGGCATGAATGTCGCTTCAAAATGAATCCAAAATCGATTCCCTATCTCCCACCGTTGTTTTTTGGTGTAAATTTCTTTTCCTATCGTTCTTATCTGGTCACCCTGTACATGACGCTTATTCCCTCAAGTTCGTGCTTAACGACACCAAAGGCCAGTCTTTTAATCCTAAATTGACCCCTTTTACCAACCATCGTAAAGTTCTGAACTGCCTCTCAGCCATTTGTCATCAGTAGATTACCCTCTCTGAAATCTCGTTAGTCTCCAAACCCGCTTCGCCCAGTGAACGCATGTGTTTCGCCTGAAAAACAGCCACCTCTCTGCTCAGCTCTGACCCATATTCAGCGGCCACCACGGTCACTCAGAAACTTTATCATTTAAATTAACTTCATAAATTCACGAAAAAAAAACCAAAAAAAGGAAGACGAAGAGAAACGAGCAAAACACGGTAGCTTTTGTCTCCGAAACCAGTCGGAATCGCCTCACCTGATTTGCATACGAATTCATTCGTTGGCCGCCGAATCGGATTCAACTCGAAGCCCTCTCTCTGTGCCCAGATGGGCCGATATCAGCTCACCAATTAAATGTGCCCTCCATTCCAGCTGAGAGTGTGTATTTTTGTGAAGCAGAGCATGACGCTAATGCCTTCAAAGCCCACCATAAATGGCAGCAAAACAAACCGAAAAAAAAAATGCATGACGGCAAAAAAAGAAATAGAAATAGAAAATCATCGTTTAGGGATCAGTGGTGTGCAATCAGAATTCAAGCAAAGGCAGCCCAGCCAGAGAGTGTGTGTGTTCCCATCGACCGATTCTGGGTAAAAGTTTTGCGCCTGACCTCACAAGGCACTCATACACTCAGCCACTCCGGTGAGCTATTCCACGATCTGTACTCCATTTGGGTTCGGGGGCGATGGTGAACCTGCTTAATCTCAGCGGCGTACTCTCACACTCCCGTTAAGGACTCAATTTGACTTGATGAACGCTTGGGGTTCATGCAAGCGACTCGACTGTGGGATATGTGCCACGGGGTCGTGTTTGTCGATTTCTAATAAATTTTCCGTTTCCTCCGTGGAGTTAATGTTTACCCTCGAACCGGTCGTCCGGTGTTTTCTTCTCGTGTGTTTCCTTTTTTTTTTGCACTTTTGAGATGAAATAAACGTCAAAATGTCTTATTACTGCAGTTGGCAGACGTGTGTGGCTGGGTGTCTGTCTGTGGTTGAAAGAAATTGATCGCATGTCAGAAGAAGCTTTTGTGGAATGAAATGTTGTTGTTTGTTGAATATTTCAATCGACTGGAGGAAGGTTGGGACCTTGAACAGGGGTAGACTGATAGCCGATTGATTGTGACAGGTTATGAGGTTGGTGTATGGAATCAAACCATAAATTGCTTGTGAGGTTAGATGGTGGCGGCTTAGCCTCACATAGACCTAATGGTCCCTAGGGAAACCACTAAACAGGGTACACCTAGTTGAAGTACACATAAGCCTTTTTTAGGCAACATTTTCCAGTGGTTTTAGTTAAGTTCGTGTGGCCATTGGCTGAGCTAGAGTTTTGGTTACGTCCGTGTCTGTGTTGGCAAAGTCACTATTTTGTAGTTTTTGCATCTATCTGTTCGAATCGGTAGCCTGTAGTGATCGCTACTAGTAACAAATCAGTTTGGATTTGACCTTGTTGTATTCGGGTCAGAAGATCTTAGCTTTGAGGCGTAAATTAGTGCGCTTGCAGCATTGTTTGTTATCACTAGTTCACTTTCGGATCAATCTATGTTTCATTCAATGCCGAATTCGTCAGATGCCATTATGGCGCCACTCTTAGCCAACAGCTGACGTATCTGTTTCATTTCCCTGGATTTCCATGTGGCTAGAAATCCAGCAGAGGGAGACTGTACAGCTACTGCAGACGTCCTGGAGCGCATCAAAGCAGCTGAGCAGCTATTTTAATTTCATTTTACCGTCGAACCACCACAAGACCCATGTTAGCTAACGGCAGCAACTCGGCATAACCCCACCTTGGACTTCCACAATGCACTTGCCCTGCACACTGTCTTTATAGCTTACATTGCACATCCGTCACACACTCCACACACTTACTCCAAGCACATTCACCCTGCACTTCCGTCACACGATCCACTCTTTCAGCACATTCAAACTAAACTCATTCACCTCAACCCAATCACACATGATCTGCACATTTTCCCCATTCATGCACTGCACCGAACATTACCCTTACTAATCATTTTTTATAAGAATTGTTAAGAATCAAAAGAAATAAAGTCAGTCTTAGACTGGACACAAACGACAACACGTCGTGTCATTAAACTTGTACCCATCCTAGGTTCGATCCTTGATACGGCAAAATACTTTTCACGGTTCCACCTGTATTCGTGAGTATTTCTGTCTAGAAAAAGCTTCTCAAACTTGACCGTTCGGAGTCGGCACAAAACTGTGTGCTCCCTCCACTCGTGAGAGGACAAAAGCACGCAGAGCTGAGGTGGTTGCTGTAGTGCTTCCACGGGCTGTGGCACAAAAAAAGGCTCATCAAGACTTCGGGTTCTTCATCAACATCATATTCTGACCCGTGTGATCCCATATAAGTGCAGCGTTGGTGAAGCACGCCATCGACTCCAGCTCATCCGGATTCATGCCCAGGCGCAACCAAACGAGTTTTAGGGCTTGGTCCAACCATCTCGTCCTCCGGATTTTGATGGCAGGCCGGTACCGCTCGACAGTCAGTTGGTCTTTGCGAGAAGAAGGTACTAGCAATCCCATTACTGAGGTGTGGAGGAAATCCCGCCATGTACTCACCAGTGAGTGGGCAGATTTACAGGCAACAGACTTCGAGTTGTGAAGTAAAATACAAATAGGCAATTATTTGCACAGTATGGTAACATAGCCAGGTTTTATAAAAAAAGATGATCTTTCTCCATTACAGCACTGTCATCGTTACTGTCAAACTGTAAAGGTATCAGTGGCCTACCATCTATTTCAAAAATCATTTTTTCTTGATATCAATGCAGAAACCTACATAGGAATGTTTATTCTCTGATTTTCTACACGTGCGCCGCTGTCTGGATTGCCTACAGCTTAGATGCCAATTTTATCATCAATTTTTAGATTTTAACATCTTCCGATGCGTTGTATGTCCCAGCACCGACTCCTTCGTGCTGTTGTAGATACATAAACAGAGTTTTCGACTCAGGGTGGGTTCTGTACAGTGCTTGCTAGCCGGTGATGGGCTGTTGGTAGCTTGTATCAATATTGGCAATATTTATAAGGTTACTTACTTACTTAAGGTGGCGCTACAGTCCGGGGTGGACCTGGGCCTCAACCAACAAGCGTCTCCAGCCAGCTCGATCTTTAGCTAGCTGTCTCCAGTTTCACACGCATAGTTGGTTGAGGTCCCTTTCCACTTGCGTGCGCCACCTGAGTCTCGGTCTTCCTCTACTGCGCCGTCCCTCGGGGGTGGATTCGAAGACTTTTTTATAAGTTTACAATGTTCAAAAGTTCTAAATTTAAAATTTGTAGACTCGTTTAGCCTTAGTGCTGCCTCAGCCGTAATGGCTTTGACAAATAAGCTAATGGGAAGTATTTGTGGGATCACGATTAGTGACGCTGTGGACTTGTTTTTTTTGGAGCACCTGTTTTTGAAATGCACACAAGGCCTTGTAGCTTTGCCTCAGTTGATCGTTTTTTTTTTCGGAGCTTTCCACCACACCACGACACTGTACTGTAGGATTGGTATTACAAGGGAGATGTACATTTAGTGCGTCACTTTTGGTTGTTTCGAACATACAAACGTCCACCACTTCGATCCGAACATACGTTTACACGCGTAGTACACATTTGCTGCCTTTTTGGTTCGTTATTCGATCTTGCATTTCCAGATAAGTTTCTTGTCGAAGATTGTACCAAAAAACTCTGCTTTGATTGGAGCTCGGCAGAGTTCTAAAGGTGGGGATTTTGTGTCTCTTGGCGAAGATCACTGTCTTGCTAGAGTCAATGTTGAGCTCAACAAGTGTCGCTCAAACGATATGCCTCTCTCCATTAGTTCACTCAGAGTGGTTAGGTATTTGTTCGATACAAGTACAGTGTGATCTCCCAAGGTCGACGTCGAATTTTCTTCCAACATTTTTACTGGCCATATTTTAGCAACCTCCTCAATTTTGTGTACAAAAACCGTCTAAGTCGAACGTATTTTGATATCCCGTGAATAGACGACGATAATGTTAATCAGAGACGCCGTACTGATTGTGGAACTCGGTACTCAGTACTCAGTACTCAGTATTCAGTACCCAGTACTCAGTACCCAGTACTCAGTACTCTGTACTCAGTACTCAGTACTAAGTACTCGGTACTCAGTACACTGTACCCAGTACACTCTACTCAGTACTCAGTACACAGTTCAGCTCTATTCCATAATCGTTTCCCCATCCCTGACATAAGTGCGTCTACAAAAATAATGCCAGCTATCATGTGTGATAATGCCCAGGGATGTCCCACATTCGACCAGACTTACACACACAATCCTCATAAAGAGTCCCAAACATCTGTCGGAATCCACTGCTTCATCAGAAATCACACCATCACCCCAATCGCCACTCGGAAAAACAGATTCATTCCACTTCATCCTTCAAGTCGTCGTCTCACTCCCTCCCCTCATTTCCTTTCGGAAAACACAATGCACCCAGTTTGCTGCGGCAAATGCGACTTAAGTCGATTACTTAATTCCGGAAAAAAAAACTTTCCCACTCCGACTGGCGGCAGCCGGCAGACTTAGCATTTTCCCAAGTCGTGTCTCTCCCTTATATAACTGAACCCAGCGACACGGCCAAAAACCAAAGACGGTGGAAAAAAAAACTGACGAAATAATTACCTCAGATGATACATCACATGGATCAGGGCGTGTGTGTGCCGAGTGCTGTGCGCTGTGGCTGATGGCATTCAGAACGCACATCACCGGCGCGCTGGTTAATTCTTTAAAGTACCTTCCATCGTCAACATGAGCACGGATATACGCCGCTGATGATGGCATAATCCGGCGAGAGACGAGCTGCTCCATCGGAATTCGTTTGCCGTCGTTTCCGTCTCCTTCCGATGGCACAGCCCGAGCTCAAGGCGGGCGGTTCAATAACCGACGGCAGCCGACAACTGCGACCATGACTACGACTCGAACTATGAGACGAATTTTCGTGTAAGCACCTTAGTCTCTTTCTCTCACTCGACGCTTCCGACTCTCATCCATATGTATGCTCATAAGCGTGTATCTCTCAGATACGGGGCATAACTGTAGCACTCGCTGTGGATTAGAGAGGTCTTCTCCTTCGTTTTTCTATTTTTTTTTTGTTCGCCGCTCAGCAAGTGCTTGCGAGAAACTTTTCGCGTGATGATTAATTATTCACGCATGACGTGTGGGATTTGTTTGGCAAAGAATTCACGTTTGCGAAGCACTTACTGAAGCGAGGGTGAATGTGTGTGTTGGGATGGATTACACACAGTTTGGCGATGGTTTCGTTGGATGGATGGGAAAATATTTTAATTTTGCGTGTGGATCTGTCGTTCGCGAGATTTTAATGAATCTAACGGTGGAATGGTTCGGGAGAGGGAGAGAGGGAAGGTGACTTGCACCAAAGGATGGGGATTAGTCCTTGACAGCGGTTTTGACAGTCGAATTGGCGCAACCATTCCCTCAATTATTCAACTTCGCCCATTGAAATGAACTGCAGTGGCGTGGCCTTTATTGAGCCAGCTTAACGAGGGTTCAATTATGATCTAAGCAAACTGGCAAAAAACTTCAGCAAAGTTTTGAGGGCCACGCCGGTCCACACAACAGAACAAAACAAACCAACCCCCCAAGTCCATTTCCTAACAAAAACGCCACCAGAACCAACCATCAGTCAGACTACAATAACGAGTCCTTAAAACTTTACCAAACTGTAACTTTAATTTAACGAAAAAACGTTCCAGAAAAACCAAATAAAACTCTCATTATAGCATAATTGAATTTCAAAGCAGTACACTCACTCACACACACAGAGAGTAGAAAAAAGAAGAAGAAGAAGGAGAATGTGTATAGAGAACGATCCTGCAACTAGAATAACAAAACGACAAAAGGAAGAAAGGAGGAAAAAAAAAAGCCACGAAAGAACCAACTTGAGCTATTTCGTTGCAAATTGAAGCAAACTGAGTGAGAGCGAGCGAGGACTACCTTGGACCAACATCCATCCCCCCTTCTTAGTGTAATTGCATTCAACCCTAACCTCCAGAGGGGCTCCTTGACGATAAAAAGTAATATCCTCCGAACAGGAGACTACAAGAAGGAGCAACGGGGGGGCCAGCTCAACTCAGCTCAATTGAAAAAGCTTGACGACGTGCAGGCCATCACTGGGTGGTTCTAATAATCTTTAATGCACCTGACCGCTACACAGGGGACGCGCGCCGCGCCACCAGTTCCGGACGCGCCATCATCCACTGATTTGCCACTTCACGAAAGAAAGTGGCAATTTTCTATAGGAAACTACTGAATTCTTCTCCTTCTCTCTCTCGCCCCTTTCACCTGGCTGTCCTTCGTTTATTTGGTTCCGGTGTTGTTGCTTTTTTTTCTTCTTCCTCCTCTATCTGGGTGAAAAAGTGCTCTGCAATAATTTAATATTCTCTTAAGTCCTTCAGTCTGCACTTGAATCCGTGCAGCTCGCAGTGGCGGTGGGCATTAATGTATTCACAATAAGTGCTTCTTCCCTCTGTGCACAATCTCGTTCGCATTACACAAGAGCACATCACAGCACACCAGACCGGGGAACTCGGAAGATCGTGAGATGGGGGTTAGAAAGGATTCAAAAATTGGTTCGACTCTCGGTCATGCTTCGGGTCATGCTATCGGTGAGTCTCTTTAAAACACCTGGAGCAGCGAGTGTGTGTTTCTTTTTGCTTCCTTCGTTTTTTTTTTTTTTTAATTGAATTACTGAAGTTTGTGCCTGGCATGCTGAGTTAGAGTGGTGGCTCACATGCTTACGGAGGCGGAGGAGGGTTGCCTTTTTTGGCGTGGAACGTGTGAATTGAAAGAAAATCTGCGTCTGGATCGTGCCATATTCTCGAGACGTTTTCGTTTCGTTAAATCCTTTGATGTTGGTTTGCTGAGAAAGTTGCCGGCACGGACGTTGCTTTTCTCTGTGACGTTGGTTTGGAATTTCATTTCCTTTACATGCTCTCTCTCCCTTTGGTGTGGTTTTCGTGGGAAGATGATAAATGACGGCTTTGGGGGTGAGTTCAGGAGGTTTCTTTGGATGTGTTGGGGGCAATCAATTACATGCAAAAGAGAATATTTGAAAATATTGGTCCAGGTCGAATGTAAAAAAACGGACGACAAGTGACAACAACTGATGTGTGTTTAGGCCATTGAGGCATCCATCTTAGGAACATTATTCCCATTTCCGGGCATCTTGTAGTTCCCCATTTCCTCATGACCAATTTAGGGTACCTCAAGGTAGGCACTATAGTCCTCTGATTTTAATTCAGTCAACAAACTATAGCAAGCCTCTGAGAAGAAATTAAAAAAAAAAAAATTCAACACCCGTCCGGAGCGTGGCCAAACAGGGGGCCTCAAGCTCCTTTTAGACTCTGGCACGACCTTAGTTATGTCCCACTCTCGACCATTTTGGAGTACTTCAAGGTAGTCATCAACTAACATTGGTAGAGCTTTCGGTAAAAATTGAATAAAATCGATACCAGCCTTGAGCTCGACCGAGCAATGAGTCGCAAAATCCTCCCTCTAAGCTCTCACAGTCAGTCGCGAACATGACCAAGCAATGAGTCTCATGCTCGTCCCAGCCTTGGTAGAACCTGAGTTATGACATGAACCCACTTATATCTTGAGAAACAACTTCATGCAGTCCCCTTCAGAAGTTCCGCGTCTGAATGATTTTGGGGTACCTGGAAATGGTCCTGTGATTTTCATTCTTTCAACTAACGATGCGAAACCTTCAGAAAGAAATTACAGAAAAATTAACACCCCTCTTTAGCATAAGCAAACAACAAGTATCAAGCTCTTTCCAGGCGCTGACATGGTCTAAATTGCTAATAACGTAGTCCTTATGTCAGACCTTAAGATTCAATCCTTTGTTTCTCGGATTTCAATTCTTTTCATCTAACATTTAGAGAGCTCTTTCAGAAAAAAACTACCAAAAAATTAACACTAGTCTGGATCATAAGCAAAAGAGTCTCAAGATCGTTCTAGGCGCTGAGGTCTTAACGACTGACATCACGTAGCCCCGTTCACCATTTTTAAGCACTTCAACGTTGACTACTTTGGTCCTCTGATTTTAATTTTGTTCATCTAACGTTGGAAGAGCTTTCGGTTAGAATACAAAAATCGCCACCAGTCTGGAGCATGACGAAGCAGTGAGTCATCACGTCGTCCCCTTTAGCAGTTCTACGGCTGATCGTTGGACTGCCTAAAGTTGACATCATGGTCCTCTGATTTTAATTTTTTAGCTAACAAGGGGAAATCTCTCAATTAGACACAACTACAGAAATGGAGGAGCATGATCAAATAATGAATCTGAGTCTCTGACAGGACCTTAGTTGTGACTCAGACTCACCTCCATCTTAAGGCTAACATCACGTAGTTCTTGTCAGACTTTCGTATCAGACCAATTTGGGCTGTCTCAAGGTAGGCACCATGGTCTTCTGAATAGTCCAACCAGCAAACGATGGGAAACTTCTCAGGAAAAAAAATTAACAAAAAATCAACGATAGTCTGAAGCATGACCAAACAGCGAGCTCCAAGCTCATTCCAGGCTCTGTCAGGACCTTAGTTAAGACACGGACTGACTTTTCTCTTAAGGACCAACATCATCTTAAGATAAAAGAATCACATCCATCATCAGCTGCTTCACGTCTGATTATTTTGGGGTACCTCAAGGTAGTCATCATGGTCCTCGGATTTTAATTTTTTCAACAAACTTTGGGAAACCTCTCAGAAAACTTACAAAAATCGATATCAATCTGGAGCATGACCAAATAATGAGTCTCATGCTCATCTTAGACTGTGACGTGATCTAAGTTATGACACGGACTCACTTCCGTCTTAAGGGCAAACGTCTCGCAGTCCTTTCCAGACTTCCGTATTAAACCATTGTGGGGTACCTCAAGGTAGACATCATGGGCCCCTTATTTGAATTCAACCAACAAACTATCTGAAGCCTCTTAGAAAAAAAATTACAAAAATTCAACACCCGTCTGAAGCATGACCACACAAAGAATCCCAGCCTCTGATAGGACTGTGTACACAAAAGTTCCGGTAACTATTTGTTTGTTGCCAGCACATGGCACTCTTGCTCTCGCTCGCCCACCTCCCCTCACAACCAGCAGACGTTTACGTTTATTTCATTTCAATTCTCTTAGGCGCAGCCCTTAAACCTTTCGAGCACGCTTCGCTTGATAAATTTTTATTTTATTTTCTCAGCTCGTTTACGAGTCCGCACACCTATTCAGAACATATCCTTCTTTGCCCGAGAAACGGATATAAACCCATGCATTTTTTATTATGTCCCGTCTCGCGGAAACCAATGAAAACCTTAATCCACTTGAATGCAGGATGCTGGCTAGTCGACGGGGAGGGCTTTCTTCTTTCTCTCTTCCGCTTTTTTTGTGTACTTTCTGCCGGCCTCCTGGCGGATAGATTGAAAATGCAATGCAGGCTGGAACGTTGCCGCAACTGCCACCCGAACTATTACCACTACCACTGGCACTTGGTGTCCTCCTCCTGGTAGTCGTTGTCGTTCTTCTCACTCGCTTCATCCTCCTGGCTCTCCAGTTGTCGTCGTCATCGTCACAGACTCTGGTTGGATGGTGGAAGGAGAGGAGGCAAAACAAAAAAAATGCCAGGTTGACTTTTAGTGAATTGCATCCTCCGGTGGTGGCTCAATTTTGAACCAACGACAACAATAGTTACCCCATAACCTCGGCGAGGTGAAGGATAACATCTCGCCGAGCGTCAGCTCACGGCCCAAGCGGGAAGCCGGTTACCCTGTACCAGGATTTTTTTTTGTTCATTTCATTCGTCTGATATGAAGTTCTTTCGATGGCTGCAGGATGCAATCGTGGTCACAATATTCCGACTTTTGCATGGAGACACTTCAACTGATTCAGCGAAACAATGCCACCACTCGGCAAGCTCAATCTGTTGCCTTGACGGCGTTATTTGTCTGCCCCTGGCATCGGCATTCACCTCAAATGGCTGCAAAAATCACGGATTTCCCCCGTGAAACATTGCCCCTTTAAGGCAGTAATCAGCCCAACATCAATCCATGCCAGGTGTAGAATCGCTCCCGCACACACCACCGTTCCACCATTTCTTGCACCCATTGTTGGGTAACCCATTCACTCGCGGCGCCCACTTATCTCATCCGCAAAGCAAATTACATAACGAATCCCAGTGTGCAGCGTAAGTCAACCATTTTAACAAAGTATCCTTCGCCGGCATTCCGCACAGACGAACCGTCAAAATAAATAATTTCTGTTCAAATTCAGAGAGACCTCGCTCGCCGTGCATATCCAACCCACTTCGGCCTTCGACGACGATGCCACGAATAAGAACGGCAAACATACCGACCTAAAGATCTCATTATGCTGAGGGTTTTTACGATTCAATGAAGTAGTAGTCCCAAGCCCTTTCTTCTCTTCACCTTCCTCACTGAGTGTGCGGGTAGACGACGAGAGAACAGGAGATAAGGAGGAGAGAATCAAAGGGGTTGTGTGTCGCGCAGCGGCGTCGTAAGAGTGCTCAGGGAGTGTGCTGCATGAAGATGAAATCACCTAGATAAGTAACAAAGACTGCTGCAGAAAGACGAAAATAATGAACACAACCGACCAGAACAGAACAGAGGGAGAGAAGACAGTCAGAACGTAAGAGGATTCCCGAAACTAGAACCGAGCAGAAGGTACAGCTCCTGCCCTCCTCCTGGCATACCACACGACGATACCGAACGATGGCAACGATAGGAGCTCCGGCCGATGGCGGAGGAATGAACCTTGGTTGCAGAGTTCATGTGTTCGCTCGTTCCAGCCAAACTGGATGGGACAGTGGGAAGTTGAGTTGTTACTCCAGGACAAGCCGGAATGCAGTGTGATTGGATTTTTGTATCAACCGACTGAGGGAAGAGGAGAAATGAAATCATCTCGTTTCACCTGAACTCACAGCTTGAGCTTCCACTTGACGTTGCACAATGCCAAGTGTGCTGTCCCATTGTCTGCCGCCACCCAGTAAACACTGACCCAGACCCTGCAAACATGAGCCGTTGTAGACTCAGCCAGGCTAATCGTCTATTTGCACAGATGTGCGCTAAAGCCTCGTGGCCAGCTGCCTTCCGAGATGTGCAGTTTCTGGCGCATATAAAATGCGAAGCTCGCCCTCCATCATTCAGTTCAACGGAGCTTCCCAAGCATCTCTTCTAGAGCAACCGAGAATCCTCTTCTTCCGCAACACAACCGATACACCTCAACATGAAGTTCTTTGCAGTCCTAGTCGTTTGCCTAGCCCTGGCGGCTTCGCCATCCCGGGCCAACCCTTCCATCTTCGATGTCATCAACAAGGGGATCGAAACGGCGGGCAACGTAGCTGAGGGAGTCATCGAGGGAGCTGGAAAGGCCGCTTCGGACGCATCCAACGCCGCCAACGGCCTGGCTCAGGTAGCCATCAACATCGCCACACAAGCGGGCACTGGTGTCGTCAATGCCAAGGTTGCCGGCTTGAGCACTTTGAACAACCTGGCCGCAACCGCTGCCAAGAACATCGCCCAGGCCGTGCAGAACATCAGGAGCGCGATCGTGAAGACAGCCATCAAGAAGGCCCAGGAAACCATTCAGAACATGAGCGACGCCACCCAGCGTCTGATTGCCGCTGCCGAACAAGCCGGCGACAAGGTAAGGGACCACATTATCGGCGTGGAAGATCAGCTGGAAGACAAGCTCCAAGGCTGGGCCAACAAGGCTCATCAGAAGCTGGACGGAGCCGACGATGATACCAAGCAAGCCGGCGAGAAGCTCATCGACGAACTCACCAGCCAACGCACCGAGGAGCTGAAGCAGTGCACCGACAAGATCCTCTCGCAATTGGAGTCCCTGCAGGAGCAGGCCAATGCAACGGCCAAGAAGTACTACGGCCCAACCCAGGATCTGATTGCCACCATCGGAGAGTGTGCCAACCAATCGGGCGCCAAGTGCTCTCGCGCTGTGGCCGAGAAACTGAAGCCACTCGCATCGGCACCAGCCGATATGGCCGCCCTCAAGTTGAAGGTCGACAAGGCTGTCATCACCAACATCCGCAGGAACGTGTGCATTGCAAATGTCATGACCCGATTCAACATTGACTCCAAGCGCGTCGAGGCAAACCTGGACATGCTGATGAAGGGCGTCACCACCACAACCTCCACCACCGCAGCACCCCAAGATGAAGTCGCTCCTTCTGATGAGACTGATGTTGACGCCGAAGAAAACGACGAATCTGAGGGTGAGTCTGAGGCCGACGCTGAGGGCGACTCTGAGGACGACGCCAACGAGTCCGAAGAATAGATCCTCACCGGATCACGGCACATTTGTCTCAATTTAAAACTGCACAAAAAAGTTACTTCCAATAAATGATTGAAGCTTAAGCGTGTGTGTCTTTTCTTGTGATTCAACTGAACTCAACTTACCATGGCCCTGCAGGTCGACGATCTGTAGATGTCGCTGCCGGCTGACAGACTTTGAAAGTACTTCTTTGTCCCGTACACGGTGTCCATGGTGATGGCTGCTTAGCTTCAGAGCTCGATTGTCTACTTACCAAATTCACGAAACAGAAACACAAAAACACCACGATTTCAATTCACGTATCGTCTGCACTTTAAACTAAACGCATCTGTTGTCCTTTGAAGGACACTGGTCAGCAAACATTACGTCATCTACGAACGAAACAAAGCGCGACTCATTTGCAAGATACCACCGCACAATTATCACTTTTCCCTTTCGATTGACTGGTCAGCGTCGCGTGTTTTTTCTTGAGATAAACTACAAATCCTTGTTCTCGATTTTCCGGTATATGCCGGGCGCGGAAATTCGCGGATTTAAGAGCAGATTTCCAACGCGATGTGGAAGAGCCACTGTTACGTCGGCGCTGGTTACTGGTTGCTCTGCTCTGCTCTGCTCAGCTCCTTTGGCGACGGTGAAAACTATCGATGGCCAGTTGCGAAAAACCGGACTATCCTGTTTCGTGCCGTTTGGTCGGTTTCTTCTTCACACGAGCGACTGTGTATCGGGTCCTGTGTGTGTCTGTGCTGGCGCTAAGAACGGCTTGATGGTTCTGCGGCTGTCCGTCTGCAATTATTCTGCAAGAAAGAAGAACGAAAGAAGGAGAATAAAAACACTGAATGACTCAGAAGGCGGAGATGAGAAAGTATTTATTAGATGCACTATACGATAAGGGGGAGCAGTGGACACGTTCAAGCTAATTGCGGGTTTGTTGGGAATTTCGGAAAAGTACGCGCTGTAGATGACGGGCGGATATTGACGAGCACAAAGTGATCAAGACAATGAGAGAGTTGACAGGTTTTTGGGTTGAAAGTGAAAAGGCAAAGATTCGACACCTGGCTTGAGTTTCTTCCCGAGCTGTCTTCCATTTGTGACTGATATCATCACCGTTTCCCGGTGTCGATGAGTGCCTGTGAGTCTTCCATATCAACATCTTTTCCTGATCTAGACGAGTGCCCTTAAAATAAGTCGAATGAATCTGCCTATGTAAGCGGATTGTTACCAGAACGCAGCTGGAGTTGGACCGGAGTGGCATATGGACCAGGATGTCCGATGTGGCCATTTGCCAGATCCACAAAAAATTATATCGCTTTCACTAGATCGCCTAGTCATCTCAGTCGTTTTATCTCAGCGCCTGACTGCTTTCGCGAATAGTCTATTGGGCCCTTGCCAATGCGGGTATAGGTCGAGCTGAAAAGCTATGCCCTGACCCTCTATGGACTGTTGCGCCACTCATTTTATTATTTTTCAGAGTTTTCGATACCGAGCCATTGGGACAGCGCAACAGACGACGTCCTCGCACTAGATGGCGCACACAAGATCGTCCTGGGCTGGAGGGGCATGTTGGTTGAAGCCCAGGTCCACACCGGACTGTAGCGGCAATCAAAGAAGAAGAAGAAGGTCGAGCCTCAGCCAAATCTTCCCTCTTCGGCAGATTCCTGAAACAAAGACCCCCAGACAGTGCAGATCGACCATAAGCACTCATTAGTCGACCTCTTCTTCTTCTAAGGGGGCTACAGTCCGTGGTTAACCAGCTAACTAGCCTCAGCTAACAAGACTACAATTCCGTATAAAACAACGTACATGGAGACGAGCTGACCATATCTAGTTTCGAACATTCCAAACTCGTCAGATTGTGCAGAATGACGATGGAGATCTTGCCTAGGACCCGATTAGACGAACATAGCAAACTGTCAATGGAGAGTTTGCTGCCGTTGAATCAGAGTCTCCCAAAATGGCATTCGCCGTGAATGAGGGAAAATTGCTGTTCATGTTTTCTTTAACGAAGGACGCACGTCCTCACCTACTTAGCTTACACTTTATTAGAGGCTGAGGTACTTTCAAGCTGGACACAGAATTCGTCGACATCAGCTTCCAAGTAAACTGTTCGCATTCGATTGGAAGCGAGATTAAACAAAGTCGTTGATTGAAACGGTTGAACTCAAAACTAGTATAATCGCTAACACCTTCACCCGTCACAGAAGAAGCTACATTATTCATCGGTCGGCAGTCCCTTCGGGTGTGGTGTCCGATTTTGGCCATGGGACTATTTGTTTGTTGGAATATTTGTTCTGGCAAGGTCAAGGAGAATTCCTGGTCACATTTTCGAGCCGACTTAGATTGACACCCATGTGCAATTCATGACCATGTGCAGTCCATGCTTTCACTAGAGCATTCAATCCGAGACCCCTCAAACGAATTACTTGAGGGGACTAAAGCAACACTCATTTTGACAGAGGTGCTGTATGGAGTCGAAAGAACAATGTATTGGACTTTTCGTAGTAAAGTTCGACGAACTGCGAGAAAACTGAACAGAGGAAGGAACCTACGAGCTGTAGCAAGGTGAACAATAGGGGCAATACAGCTTGGTAGGGATGACTGGAGGAAGCCTACACACGACCAGGAAGTTTTTGCTCTGACTCAGTTATTTAATGTGTAGCCGCCTGATAATTTAATGAGTGCGTCATCCCATGTCGCGCTGGTTGGGGAGGAGACATGGACAATCTCAAAATCGAATGCAAAGTCTATGATTTGATAAGTTGACATGACAAGTTGACAGTCATTACTGGACACACAGGGAAGGTGACAAGCAAAAATATTCCCGCCGGCTACATCTCTTAACAAATCGAGACTGGCTCATTAAGAGTGAGATTCGTAGAACCATAGGCTTCCTGACTGGTCATTGCCTCGTAAACATACACTTAAAAACCATGGGCTTAATATGGGCTTACCAAGATGACACGAAGACGAAGAGCCTGCACAACATATACTGGGTCACTTTATGTTAGGTTATTCGACTTCCAGAGAAATTGCCAGCTCACTCAGACCATTGTTGGGTCTTTGCGATATCCAGTGCCGTTAATTGGATGCCAACAAAACCAGATAAAAGCATATTAACTCTTGTATTCACCGAGATTCGAACGATTCGGACTCCTATAACCAAGGGCAGGCACTTAACCAAATGCGCTATCCAGCCGTTTCTGTGTCACTGTAACTGCCTAGTCAGTACACGTCATCGACACATAGGCGAATACTGCCTTGAAGCGGACGAAATTGTCGCTAGTTCACTCAAAACTATTCAAGTTTCATTATGAGCAGCGTGAACTCTAAATGGGGGAAATCACAATAGGCCCATCAGGAGACCTGGGGTCTATCATGCAGACCCTGGTACGGCGACCATAATGATCCATTGTACCTCCTTCTTTTCGTCTAGGATTTGGGTGTAGCCATCTGGAATTTTCCTTGATGGAAGTTCTTGTAAGTCTCTTCCTGATCTCCCTGTTCTACCTGTTCTATTTACTATTTTCAATCTTTCTCGGTCCACGCGTGGGCTGCAGATTATGAAGTGTTCCATAGTTGCCTTCACGGCCACAGTGCCTGCAGATTTCTGCAGAGGCGCTGGTGCCCATGTTATGGAGGTGGTAGGTGCAACTGATGAACTAAGTTGCGATTTTAAAATCGCAGGCCCTTGACATTGGTGTCATGATGGCTAGTGAAGAAAGGAGAAGGAAGGAACAACACTAGACATAGCATACTCAGCTTTTGTACAAGCGCACGAAATTACATTCACATCGCCCAAACTTCATGTCGTTGAACATGGAAGCGTTTGTGGGAATCAATATGCTAATGGGGTTGCTAAGGCGTATATATGACTCCAAACTGCTATTGCGAAAAATAGCAACAAAGGCGTTGCTAGGTGTGATATTAAACTGCGATTGGGACTGTGGATTAGTCCATTGGATCAGTTTGTATCGTAATCGCAGTTAAGAACACAGTCGATCGCAGACTGCTTATGCGATTTTCAATCACTGTGAAAAATAGCAGTTAGTCATTTTTTAGTAGTTGCATGCTCAATGACCTGTTACTGCTTTCGCTCCATACAGTGATGCATAAAAATGCTTCCATGGCACACCAATTCCACTGCAAAACTGAAGCAAAGTCAATGGAACCTGTCAGCCATTCCCAACGTCTTTATCAACTCGTGATATTTCCGAGGCATCACGTCACGTTTACGCTCACAATCGATCCCGACTCAATCTTGATTTGCTTCCACCTCATAAAGCATCAAGCGAACCAAAATATCATAACATTTCGAATGGGAAAGTTCACTGGAGAACAAATCAATTGCGCATTTAATACAACCCCCCACCAAAACCATACAAGACCGGTCCAAAAGATAACAATTCCCTCCCTCTCCCAAACTGCTCACACTTCCAGCTTCCCAGGCGAAAAAAGCGTGCGCGCAGCCGGGGCCATACACGGCTGGTCTCCGATTTCGGATAAAACTTTCCAAGAATTTTCAAGACGAAAAAAAAAGAAGCAGCAGCCACGCTTAAACGAAAATTAAATAATTCAATGGGAAGTCGTTGGGTATACTCGAAGAAAAACCGTTAATTGAGGTAAAAATTCAATTTTTACTTTCATTTATGAGAGCAATGCGCGCGATATGGCTGAGTATCTGGTCTGGCTGTCTCTCTCTCCGTTCCTCCGGTGCCACCGGTGCGAGTGACAAAACACCAGAAGGGAAAAAAAACAAGAAGAAGATGAAGAAAAGTATCTTTTGGTCGGCACGAAACTTTCCATTTCGTTCATTTGTTTCGGCCCTGAAGAATGAAGACACCATCGACAACTTTTTCCTCATCATCATCATCGTCATCGTCATCAGCATGTTCCTCTCGATCCGTGTGTATGCACGGGGGGGCAGGGAGACCCACAGTGGTTCACTTAGAGAGATGACACATATGAAAGCGGCCAACAGCGGTATTCGGAGAATTCTGATTGAATAAGAAAAACTCTCAGCCTCTCGTCGTAATGACAATCTTGTAATAGGCATTGCCTTGGTTTTGCCATCACCTCCGCCCACCAATGCGAGGGTGTGAAATCGACATTTCACGGAAGACAATCGAATGACGAGCGATGGGGTCTCTGAACGCCCGCACAGATGCGGGAGCACGAAAAGTTTCTTTCGAGGAACTTCTTCTGGCGGTCAAACGCCACAGCCGAGGGGGCGGCGAGATGTTTGCGATTATTTTGGTCGGCCCACGCAGAGAACTTGGAACAAGGACAACTTTGAATTGAGACGAAAGTTTTTCTTCTTTTTTGTTTTGGCCACAATGACGGCTGTGTAAAAATAACTGCTGTGTCAGTGATTGGCTATAATGACTGCTGCTCCTCGCCGTGGGAATGCGTAGAAGTTTGTCAATTGGTTTTAGTTTTTTCTTCTTCCTCCCCACTGTGCCACTGATGCTGCTGCGGGTCCATCAAATGTGGGACACATCTTGTCAGTCGGTGACGATGACGATGACGATGATGATCATGATGGTTTAGATGAATTTCAAGGTGCGCTGCGAGAGCAATGAAACCGAAGCCGAACGACGACACACAATATGCCACAAGAAAGTGTTGCAAATCGGTTAAGATTAACTGCGAAAGCGGAGATAGTTTGTTAGCTCACACAAGGAGGGCAGTGTTACCAGAGGGACTCTATAGAGTCAAAAGGACTCATTTGCCTTAGTCTGACTCGGGGACTCATAATTTTAGAACAATATACCTAACGCAATTTTATTTCACATTTCCATTTTCATAACTCTCCAATGTGTGAACTAGGCTTTATTATTTCCTAAACGCTTTCACTTGAAATGCCTGAATACTAGCACTGGATCCAGGTATGGTTCTGGCCAGACTTCGAGCCACGAAAACAATGGAGTCGTATCTTCATGTATGGCTCGAAAACCAACGAAGGCTCCGGCGCTAGTGTTTTCGTAGAGGGCGACAACATTAGATTGTACACCTCTTTAGGCAAATTTGCGCTGGTTTTAGAAGCGGTGCAATCCAAATGGCAACAAACTATATTATGAAGGACTGGTGGACGGGTCGACACATCTGTGTCTAGGCCCTACACAGTCCTTTGACCACTTCCACAATAGTTCAGGAATGAAAATCCTCTCTCAATTTGATTAGCAGTCGAAATTCATTGAAACTGATCTAGGTCTCAGGACACCAAGGATTCGCTGGAACTGAGATCGCAGAGGAAATTATCTCAGGACCTGAATCTGCGCTCGGACTACCTGCGTCTGTGGTTAGGGTTTCCATTGATGGTTGGAGCTCTCGGGAGGAAGCATAATTGTAGATGGCATGACTCTCAAGGACGCAGACAGACCAAGCGGCATTCTTGTTGTCCCTTGACGGAAAAGACTGTAGACGACGTACCGGTGCAATAACGAGCTACAACACTTAAATTTGATCGGTTAAAGCGAAGACACCCTCTGCGATGCCTGTGCAGAGCACGATGACACGGCACAGCACTTCCTTTGTCACTGTCCCGCCTTTGCTTGGATCAGGTGGCAGGTCTGCAGCACTGATGTGGTGAGAGCTGATTCTGTAGGCCCTTCATCACAGAAGGCCTTGCTGGTCTTCCGACGGGGTTTCAGGTTGCTGCTTGGCAGTACAATGGACCAGTATCGTATTAAAACCTCAAACAACATGAAAAATATACTTTTCTCACATAAGGAGTCATTATGTCACCAAAACCTCATTTCTTTTGTAAATTACTCGTTTTTAAAGCTTCTGGGAATCATAAATAATTTAACCTCTGGTAACACTGAAGGAGGGTTTCTTTCTCTCTCTCTCTCTCTCTCTCTCTCTCTCTCTCTCTCTCTCTCTCTCTCTCTCTCTCTCTCTCTCTCTCTCTCTCCCTCCCTCTCTCTCCCTTTCTCCCTCTCTCCCTCTGTTTCACCCCCTTTCCAACGAAGACGTGTGCTTCCAAATGCCACTCGAATCCAATCCAATAATGTCCCATCCCATCAGACAGCCACTTAAACGTCGAATTTTCCTCAGATTTCCCCCAAAATAGAACACTCACTCACTCAAGTCGTGGCCACTGCACTGACCTGCCAATGAGCAGAACATCTCGCCCCCAGGGTGTTGTCTTCTCTAATTGCACGAGAGCACACGCCAGTGGGGCCCTGGGCCAAGGTCCATTCCGCTTGATTTCACCCAAAATAACTTCTGATTCATTGACCTCTCCGCTCTGAGATGCTGGTTTCCGCGTTTCACCTCTCCTCCGAGGTCATTCTGCGATAAATCGATGCCACAAGGCAGTCTTTCATGTTTCATCTTCTTTCTGTATTTTTTTTCGGCGATCCAGTGAATGTGGGTCAGTCGGGAGATAATGACAGAAACTTCTGCCGCCCACGATCGCATCCATCATCTCCTCGACGCAATCAAGTCGTTTGCCAATCTCCGTGCCGCTCGATCTGCCTACTCTGCCTGGTCATCAACGGACTCGAATCGATGAAGTGCTCTGACCCACATCGACGGAATGGGTGATTCACTGCTCAGTGCGGTAATTGTCTTGCCACCGGTGTCACAGTGTCACAGTGTGTTTGCAAAAGAAACCGACTCGAGGAATTTCATTGCATTCCACGTCTCCGCTGGCTGAAAGTTATGTAAATGGGAGCGGCGATGTAAGTTTCTCCCCAGATGATGGCATCTCATCCACCGATCAGAACCCGTTTGAGAATGCCCACATCCATGCCGTACCGACCGATGTCCAAAAGTAAAAGTTACGAAAATTAATTGATTCGTCTGTTACAGGTTGTCGCGCGCTGCAGTGGCTGACGACTTAGTCAGGTTTTGACCTCAATTCGATGGAAGCTGACTCTGCGGCGTATCGTTGTAAAAATAACCTTTTTTTTGGGTTATTCAAAGAAATTCCCACACAGGGGAAAAAAATACTGCACATCTCGTCGCTCAAAGTAAATCCCGAAGAATGTGCGGAGGAGAACTGAAATTGAAGCTTTCTAGGACAGCTTACATTTCTGACCTGGAAACCTCAAAGGAAACCACGAATGTAGTCGTCTTTGTCGTCGTCAGTGAAGCGAATGCCAGGCGCGCCGCGATGACAGCCGACAATCGTGACCGCAGCACTAAAGTTGGCATAGCTACGTGACGTGAATTTCGTGGCCAAAAGCCACAACAAAAGACACTCGTGAGTGGCACACAAAAAGTGCATATCACTGCCCCCGCGGTAAATGCAAAATGAGTTGCAAGTTCAGGCAGGGCGTGTGACGCGAGATATCGCTGCATAATCAAGGTTAATTGCAATCTGTCAGATGAACAAGCGTCTGTCAAGCAGTAGGTAAATAGGCAGTCTGTGTCATTTTGTGTGCAGTAGTCTACTTCCGGCGCAGAGCCAATTGAACAAACAGATTGCGCCTGTGGGAGGGTAGACTGTTTAATGCTTCTCTCATCGGAGGGATAGATCACCCGTACTAAGCTGAATACGGGTGTGTTCGGTCAGTTTCATAACAGCAATCGATATCGCGAGGAATCAAGAAATTGTCCATGTTTCAAAGTGAAGTGTTGAACACGTTGTTAAAGAGTGCAGGAGTGGGTGCGCTTAGGGACGTCCTTAATAACTTGAGATGTCCAGCTACTGGCAACAAAGCTGACTCTAAGTCCGTAAAGCCTGGGCTTCTGGCTAGGAAGATAGGCAGCAGTGGCGTGACGAGGCAAATTTGATAATACGCCCTACAATCGCTTTCTAAAACTACTTATATTGTGTATTGCAAATCAACAATAAAAAATCAGTTCAAGCCAATTTTTGTACTCCAGTTCTTGGAAGGGAAAATGTACAGAGCGTTAGGTATCTTAGTTAATACAAACAACGACAATACTGCTGTGATAAAACGGAGGATCACGTTGGCCAACCGCTGCATTTTCGCACTCGGAAGGCCACTCAGGAATAAAGCCTCCTCTCAAAGAACCAAGACATCTCTATATCAGACCTTGATAGTCCCCGGCCTGCTGTATGGCGCAGAAGAATGGACACTAACCAAAGCGGACGAGGCTATTCTTGGTCGCCTCGAGAGGAAAGTCCTTCGAATTATCTTCGGTCCCGTATGTACGGAGGGTGTTTGGAGGAGGAGACTGTATGGGCTGTACAGCGTCATCGATCTGGTCAAACGAGTTCGAATCTCTCGTCTCAGAGGTCACTTAGAGCGAATGGACACCAATGCTCCGGCCCGGAAAGTCTTCGATTCCAAAACCGAGGGACAACGCGGTAAAGAAAGACCACGCCTACGGTGGCGCACGCAGCTAGAAAGGGACCTGAACAAGTTGAACGTGCGTGGCTGGAAGCAACTAGCACAAGACCGGGCTAGATAGAGAGGCATGTTGGCTGAGGCCCAGGTCCACCCCGAACTGAAGCGCCAGCCAAGGAAGAAGACGTTAGATATAATAAAAGTGTCTTCAAAAGAAACCTTCCATACAACTTCACTCAATGACCGTCTGTTAGTAGGTCCAAGACTTCAAGAATGGATTAGAGTCAACATCATTCTGTTCATTAGGACAGACATTTGCAAACGACATCGAGCAGATGTGTGAACATATCGGAAAAATCGAAGTCAGGCAACCAGGACAGGACAATTAAGGGCTCTTAAGCTAAAACCAGTCGTAAGGTGAGTGAGCTCAGCAATCCAAGAAGATGGATGATTTGAGGAGCGGTGATGACTCGATCGGGGAAACTAAATTTCTTATTAAACTAAATCCAGTGTGGACCATTTTCTCCCGTAGGAATCAGGCTAAATGGACGTCACGCCACTGTTTGGTAGGGATTTGGGCGCTCTTTCGGCCTTGATCACAAAAAGTTGGGTCCATTGTTTCCGAAATTTTTGATATTCAACTTTACACCGCACAAGTCGTCTAGGCCTCTAGCAGATGTTGGAAAGATTAATTTTCTTCCTTATCTCTGCGGCTCCTGCAAAAGTTGTTGTGTGGTAAGAAATTGTTCAACCTCGGATTGATTTTAGGTTAGGTTAGGTTATTGTGGCTGAATGTTAAGGACAGTCACACTTAGGCCAGAGTAGGCGCATTGTGATACCGCGCGGATTGACTTCTCCTAACACTGAAACCAGTTGGTGCTTGTAGTGAAGCGATTTAGTTGGCCACGCTGGCGCTGTTTAGCTCATTGATATTGTTGAAGAAGTAGGCCCCTAGGTGTAGGAACCTACGACTAGCAAGAGCCCTACAGGAGCCGAGAAGATGATGAGTGCTTTCTTCCTCCTCTTCGTCCATGCTGCTTCTGCAGAAATCATTATCCATTCTGCGAGCGTAAGTGCCAATTGCACAGTACCCGCTTATGACTCCTATAGGAGTCCTTAATGAGTGCTTACTGAGTCTAAGTAGACTGAGTGACCGTTTTAGGCTAATTGATGGCTAGATTTATTTCGTTTTAAGGCAGGTGGTGCTTTCTAGCCATTTGTGATTGGTGGTTTTGATTGTGTGAATCTGTAGAAGATGGTCACATTATTAGATGTGTGTTGGGTCAAAAGACGCATAAAGTCCTCAAACCTTGTGCTGATTTTTGGATGATAAATTCAATCGGAGAAGCTTGGGTACTCTTTTCCGCGAGAGAGGAGTAATTCTGAGCCTTCCCGTATGTTAAGCCTAGCTGGGTCGATTTTGAAAACAGCTTGGAACATCTGAGGTCAGGAAAGCCGAGCTTGGTGTAAGCTTGGCGGCCTTCAAATCATTTTTTAATCCAACTCTAGTGACCGAAGGTAAAGAAACGCGAACACAAGCTGCCGAGATCAGATTTCTTCGTACACTTGTGGGAGTTACTGGAAGCCATGATAAGGGGAGAAACATGGCAGTTCACAAGTGTTGAGGAATAAAAACTATCCCTTTCCTGAATCGAGTCAGCATGCGCCACCCTTTTGAGTAAAGGTGGGAGTGGGCAAAGATCGGGTGAATCAGGGAGGACATGCCATAAGGTACGTTCATATTATACTACCGGATATGCCCAAACGACCAAAAACGATTCGCGTTCGCATTGTGCTACGCGGTTTACGGACTTTTGAGAATAGTTTCGTGGCATCAACATCGACAAACGACTCTAAACTCTATCGAGAAACCAAATCAATTACATTCATCCCCTGATGGTCACGTGAATGAAAATTTGTACTACGCTCGTAGCACTAGTCTCCACAGTGTACTAGCTGCTGTACGATCGAGGGAACAAGTTGAAATAATGTCGTTCGATCATTTGGTACAGTCATTGGTCATCTCGTGGTGGAGCTTTGATACAAGGGCACAATGAACTCAATGTTGAGCAGGTGCTTCTTCGAACGGAAGAGGGGCTTTACCTCTATGTTTGGTCAGGTGGCGCGAAATGCCATCGACTTCAAGCGTCTCTTGAATGTGAATCCATCAGGGAGGGGATCGCTTGGCAGACTTACGACGAGGTGGCTGGATCAAGTCAAAAATTGGCCAACATGCGCTTGGGACAGCTCATGTAACTGGCGAGCCTTTAACTAATGACTGAGGATCGATTAAGTGCTTTGCCCTCACGAGCGCCTTTGTGGATCATGCCGGTCACTGAGGATGCGACCGCTTAGCTTATCCAGGAAGAGGTGGTTGGACAAGGGCCGTAAGTTCTGATGAGTTAGAGTCCATAGCGAAGGATGGTCTGAAAAGTGGCCTAGAGAACCTTCGTGTGTACTTTGCCTTCGTAATCTTCATGCGCTTAGGATAACTTCTTCACCTGGTGACTTAGAGTCAATGACCGAGGATGGATTTTGTGCTTGACCTCCACCATCGCCTTTGTTGACAATGCGTTCCGACTGAAGATGAATCGAGAAGGGATGAATATCAAGCTCGCTTCATCTTCTGTCTGACCACAGCCATCTCACCAGCCTAAGGAGAGTCCTGCTGGGAACTGCAGGAAGAAACCGGTTTTCTTGGCAGGTTTGAGAGAAATGAGTACTGGGCATAGGACGGAGTGGGGCATGTGCATTGGAATCAGTAAACTGCCTGAAACCGTCCACCCATTTGCACTTGCCGTGAGTGTCTAGGAGGCCTGCCAACTAAGAAGCGGAAGCAACACACCCGCGCTTGTTGTGCCTTCCATCAAACACTCCTCCAACTGACAGTTCAAAATCTACCTGTTTGCCATTTAGTTAGGCTGGAGCACACACATCGTGTGTATTTGGTAAGTGAAATCTTAAAGATCTTCACTTCATTCCACTTAATGATGACAGATGGATTCGAAACACAGAAAAACTTGTTCAAAATAACAAGCTGGCACCGCTGCACACAAACACACATCCACCGGGGCACTACAGACACTACAGTCAGACTGGCTGGCTGGCTGACCATTGAAGAAGTGCCATGACAGTGTTCCGACGAGAGTGTATGGCTGAGTGTGTCTTTTTGGCTCTGCTTCAGAGAAAGTGAGGCTAATGCTGTTGCTGCTGCTGGTGATGGTGGCGACGACGACGATGATGATGATTGTGGATTTTAAATCTTAAAATGAGATTATAAGTGGAATGCAATTTTGCTTTTTAAACTCGGATATTTAGACATTAAACTGTCCACTGGGTAAAGTGGATTTTGAGGGGAGTGTCCGGTGTATTTGCGTGAATTTTCATAGTCACTCCACCGCAGAGATGACATTTGCAGATATACGATAATGCCGGGAGATGTCCAGCCGGCTGGACGATGAGGGGAGAGGAAGAGATAGATGACTCTTGATAAGGAAGCCGGGGCTGAGAGGTATTTTAGAAATCGCCGGTAATTAATTTTTGTAACTACAAACTTTTGCATGCAGAGTGGGTCAGTAGGGGAACGAGTTGGGAAGAAGAAAGTGAAACCAGATAACCTGGGAGTGGTTTATGAAATTGCATGTCATTTGTTTTTTCGTCTTTCGTGTATTTCTTGGGCAAAAATTGGGGATAGTCGGTTGTAAGTGATAGCCGAGGTGACAGAGATCAACTGAGTGGAAGAAATGCCGTGCAAACGGACCACTTTGTCGGGGATGGAGTTGGGAGGATGGTGATTGTGGAATGCGATGAAACTGAGTCGGAAAGTTTGGCAATAGTTGGAGAGTTGTAGGCACTTTTGTCGTGTGTGCCGCCTTATGAAACGATGATCCCTCTTTCTGCTGAAACCTGGTCAGCCTATTTTGTGAACGTCCTAGGCTATGGGTGAATTTAGGGTCGCGAGAAAATATCTCTAGCACCGTGCAACTCGGCTCAATGTGGAGGTTGTGGAAGTGTGCGGCAGTTAGAAGAGACGCGCTGTGGTGTGATTTTTTTTCAATCTCTCTCAGGAAAAAATAATGCGACGGACGATTATAGACTGGGAAGGCACTACCCTGTACCAGATGATATCTAAATCGTCCTGTGATGGGGCCGAGTACTCAAGGGGCTATTAATACCCTTAATTGTCCGGGGGCAAGACACAGTACCCTTCGAAGGTACAGAGGGAGATTGAGTACCCGACCACATCGGTCTTAAATATCTGCGGATTGTAGTCTGTTTGAAGTATTGGGCTGAGAAGAGCATTCCATTTTCGTGTAGAGCCTCTAGACTCGAACTTATCCAACTTGAAATATAAGCAGAGATCCATGCGACGACCACAGGCATGCATTTTCGACAAAAGAGCATGGTGTCAAGCTCTGTCAAATATCTCAGAAATATCAAGCGCAACTATCTCCTTTTCGCCTTTATTGTGCAAAGATTGGTTCTACTTTTCGGTAAGATGAGCTATCAACCAGTGGACCTGTTGCTGCGGCAGCCGTACTGCCGGATATTACGAAGCTGCCGCGATTCATGATTTTTGATAAGCTGAAGATTTATGAGCGGTTCCATGAACTTAGAAAGAATGAACGTTAGTGCTCTCGGTCGGTACGAAGTGGGTGACGAAGACGGGCTCATGACGGCAAATGCTGTTTTCCATCTCCTCGGAGACTTAGAGGGTAGGTTAGATGAAGAAACTTGCGCAGTGGTTTTGCAAAGCGATGAACACCTCTTCAGAAGCATTGGGGGCATACCATCCGGCCCAGTGGATTTGTGCACGTCGAGATCTTTAACTACACCTGCAAGCTTACACGACAGTTGAAGAACAGGCGCAATGAGTTACAGCAAGACCTCCTGTCATTCTCACCAATACCACTTGGTACAACAAATCTCAATCATCAGCAGCAATTTTGATCTAGTTTCCCAAGTTTATCCACTTCAGCTCGGAAACCAATCGACAAACTAGCCACTCATTCCTCAAGGGAGAATCCAAGTCATCAGCACAGTCAGCCTACGGCTTCACTCAGACTTAATCTACCCTCCTTTGTGTACCGAGGAAATCCTCCACTCCGCAAAAATGTAACGACAGTCATCATCATCATGTTGAACCGAAAGTCTATAATAAGTCACCCTCTCGTTACGCCTAATCACTTCATCCCTTCCCCCCTTGATAACTCATCTCCATTCGCATCTCAGGTTCCTTCTAAAAACTTGCTTAAATCAACGACGCCCCCAACCCCACCAAAACCATCATCAACAACAACGTCTCATCGTCTCATCGAAAATTACCATCAACTTCCGTTGACTTAAAGCAAAAAATATTAAATTTCCCACCCTCCCACTTGTTCCACCGATAGTAGCACAGAGTATCAAACTTCATTCTTGATTAAAACACGAAACGAAAAGAAAAACAACAAGTACCGCGTACCGTGCGCTGCGCGCGTCGCACGGCCCAATCAAGTCCACACCCGATTTGCATAGTTACGCATCATAGCCTTGCCCCGAGCGCATATTTAGCTATTCAGAGACGACGGGCTGCGCTAGATGCGTACGCGTACCAACGTAAACTTAATCATTATTAGATTCCTTCCCCCTGGATAGACATCAGATATCATCGTTTCGTTTGCCTTCCCTTGCCCCCGTCCGTCCTCACGGTGTTCAGTCAGTCAACCCGTGGCCGCAAGTTCTTAATTTCAGCGAAACTCGTCCCGAGGTAAAGATTTTCATTTTCGACGGTGACTTATCTCCCCACCGCCGCGCCTATGCCACCACCCACCTCGCATTCCATTTATCATAACAATTTCTCGTGTTTTTTTTTTCTTCTTTGTTTCCTGCCGTTGCTGGTCCTTTGCTCCGGCAGTGCTCCGCATCGACCGGCGACAGATGAAAACAGTAATTGAGACCTTGACGGAGAAGGGGCTGTGCTGGTGGTTGTCTCGCCTAATGAGTGTTGTGCACCTAGGCCTGTGTTGCAGTAGAATCTTAAAGCGCCTGATGGGGCTTTAAAAATTCAGTAAACAATTCCATTGAATTAATTAGAATTAAATCCTTTGTTGGGGACACAAAAAGCTGTCCTCTAAAACGCGAAGGAAGTCAACCGGGGGCGGCTAAGGTTGAGGTTGAACGCGAGCGGCGGGGTTTTCTTTCAGATATGATTCAGATTCAGGGGCGAGCGCGGGTGGCCTTGGTTTTCTGTGTAATTAAATATTCTTTTTTTGAACATCGGGGAAATGTCACGAGTGCCGGTTTGTTATTTTAACCCTGCGGTATGGAAACTCGTGTAAATTCACTGAATTCCACGTCAAAGGGTGGGGGTTTCGTTTTTTTTTTTTTGTGAAGGGCAAACCTGGGGATGACAACTGTGTTTGGCTTGCTGGAACGGAAACTCATTTCCATAGAATCGTGCAACTTCCGCGGTTTCGTGGTGGTCGTGAACTTTTAAATTCAAGGGATTGAGGCTCTGGGGAACTAGGTGGTTGGGTGTCTTCTGTTGACTCTTCAGGTCATTGTGATGCTTCGTAGCGTCGGACATCTTGACGACGAGACTAGTCAGATTATGTGCAGGTATAGCGTTAGTATAATATGGTGAGTCTAGATGAGTCTAGAACAAACCGCATTTGAGCTGTGTGAATCTGGGGCAATCCATCACGGCCACATACCACTCAACTCCCCAAAAAGGGCGAAGAAAATCCTGGGTGTAGCCAGACCTAGTTCGATCAATCTGGAAAACGGAGTTATGGCAAGGGCTTTGCGGCTGACGCTAACGAAAAAAAACTAGACTGTCGGAGAAAATGAAGTACGCAAGGCACAATGGAACAACTTAGCTTATTTTATAGTGTGACTACGATAATCTTTTCAGTGATTTGAGTGAAAAATCCATTATTAACACAAAAATAGTTTAGCCACGGACTCTGCGCTTGCTTCTGTGCAGAATCCCAATGGAAGACAATCAGGGTATGTGTGTACATTTTAAGGAGATAAAATAAAGTGCAGGTCCTTAAACGTATGAAAATAAAATACGAAGCATCAGCATTTAATTTTTTATGAAATGAAAACTTAATAATTTGTGCCCTCCATCGTTACAATATTAATCGCGGCCACAAATAGCTTGAGCATGCTTGGAACCAGTTCCTTTAAAACGTCGTTTTGAATTTTCTCCCATTCCTGTTTCAAACTTGTCCAAAAAGACAGTAGACTTTGGCTCTCCTCTATTGCATTTCCTTCCTCCTGGGTACTGAGGGGGTCCCTCTAACATTCTAAGAAACGTTACTTAAGGAAAAATAGTCCTTAGCTATTTTTCTTGTGTTAGCCCGTGCGCTTTCACTGCCTCACCTCTTTCGAGTCACTGACAATGTTCAAAGAGTATAACTGTCTAGAAAAAGCTTCTCAAACTCGGCCCTTCGGAGTCGGCATAACACTATAGGTGCTGCCACTCGTGACAAGACAATAGCATCCACAGCAGGAGTGGTTGCTGAGAAGCTAGCCCTCGTCCTCTACGGGCTGTAGCGCTGGCCATACTATAAGTTATTATTCGCTACTTCACTAGTGTGCTTCTGATCCTTACCTTGTTGAGAAACAAATGTTCCTAAGAACACAAGAAGAATAACCAAAATGTTCAGCATCCCTGAGCTGGACCAGTCATCTTAAAGGAGAAACATTCCCACACCAAAATCCACTCACCTCCGTGCTGTACGGTTCTTTTAATGCACCTTTGGCTGAGCCCTTCAGAGTGTTTACAGTCTACACTGCAATTGTTTTTTTGTTTTGGAATTTTCAACAAGAACTTGCACTCGTCGAACAAAGAAACAATTTGCCAGAATGTCTGCGGCTTCGATGAGTGTTTTTTGATATTTACAGGCTTATCATCATCATAATTTTCAGACCCGAATGATCTACTTAAGGGGTCGTGAGAGTAAAGCACGCACTAGAGATTTCCAGGTCACCTCGATCCTCCACCATCGGGCTTAATTCCAGGCGCAACAAAGCGAATTTTTGCACTTGGTCCACCCACCTCGTCCTTGGTTGCCAAGAGGACGCCTTCTTGATGGAGTCGCATGTATGTAAGGCAGGCCTCGGAAGACGTGATATTGGAAAAAATTCATGCTGCGTGTCCAAACCATCGAAGCATACCTCTTTCCGTTCGTAGAAGTAGCTGCTCGACATTGTGCTCCTCGCGTGCTGGCGGGTTTCTCACCCTATTCCGGCGAGGAAGCTCATCTTGGCAGCTTGCACTGGCAATCAAACTTTTTCGGCAAAATATCCCTCTCATTCGGACGCAACTCACCATCTTCCGATTTGACTCCTTCGATGGTGTTGATAGTGTGCCTCTAAGTCGGATCTGTGATCTGTGATCGCTTTCTGGCTTCCCGCGGAACTCCTTACAAGACTGCTCTTTAGCTGCTAGTATGGCCAATTTGCAGGTTCTTCGCTCTTCAGTGTAGTGGTCATGAGAAACAGAGTCTTCCAAGAGAATCCAGTCTCTGAAGGTCCTCTTCTTCTCTCTGATGGCTTCTTCTCCCTCCGAGTGTTTTAAAGTACTCAGTTCTTTTCTCACCATCAGCCGCCATCGCGCCAAGCTGCTTTACTCCACAAACTGAGGTCTGAGGTGCTGAAGTAAGCAGTGGTAATGACAGCTGTTGAAAACAATCGCCATTCGTTCTCTACATGCGACGGAGCAGTTGGAATTCGTTTAAGCAATTTCGATAAATGCCGTGTAAAGTTTTGCGTCACCTCACTGTTTTGTAATTTCTCCCACCGTATGCGTGTAACCACTCTTGCTTTGCGTCTTGGCAGAAGAGGCACTCTATCAGTGTCTTCTCCTTAACCATTCCGAATTAACGAGCATTTACTGCACCACCATGGGACCTCTTGTGAATAAAACGAACCGCTTTCCCTTACGAACTTCAGGCGGTTTTTGTTGTAAAGCACACCAATCCTTCAGCCTCCAAAATCCTCCCCAAAGAAGAACGAAGGATCTATTTTTTTTTCTTAGATCTGGACATTCGCAAAGTGGATGGTGGATAGATTTCTCTTATTTATTTTTGCAGCTTAGGTAGAAGAAGCGAATTAACTTCTAGTAGCACCCCAGTTTTGGTGCGACGATCTGCTTTATTCTGTTTAGATTTAGCATCAGGCTCTGAACACTAAAAGTGAATCAATTGCTGGTTACCAACAGTCGATATGGGCTGACATTTAACGATCATCGTTGGAGTCGATTGGTGGGCTGGAGATCTCTAGTGCGTGCTTTACACCGCGACCCCTTTACTAGATCACGCGTGTCTGAAAATGATGATGATAATATGTAGAAGATCATCCCGAACAAGCGAATTAAAAGGCTTCCACTGTAAATACAATTTCTCTTACTTACTTACTTATCAGGCAGACGAACCATGAAGGGTCTGAGCCTTCCATCGGTGACGGTCCTGGGCACGCTGCTTCCAGTCATCAAGGCCAAGCTGTCTTACATCCGCGATGACCTGGTCTTTGTGCCAGAGGTTCGGTCTTCCTCTCCTTCTCGAACCAGGATGCTGGGATTCGAAGACCCTCTTTGCTAAAGCGTTGTTGTCCATTCGCTCGATGTGGCCGAGCCAGTGTAGTCGACGGATTTTTGCCTTCCGGACTACATCCACATACTTGAACAGCTAGTAGAGTTCGCGGTTGTGTGTTCTCCTCCATTCGCCTTCCTCGCATATATCCGACGTAGAATTTTTCTTTCGAAGGCACCAAGAATCAGCTCTGCAGCCTTACTTAATGTCCAGCTTTCGGTTCCATAAACTAGGACTGGCAGGATAAGGGTTTTGTAGAGCATGACTTTGGTCCTTCGAGTCAGGAGTTTCGAGCCCAGCTGTTTTGACAGACCGAAGTAGCATCGGTTGACAGGGGCGATTCTACGTCGGATCTCCACTACGATGTCATTCGTGGAGTTCACATTTGCCCCGAGGTAGACAAACTCCTTTACTGCCTCGAAATTGTAGCTGTCGATTGTAACGTTTTGGCCTAGGTGGTGTGCGGCGGATGGTTGTTTGCTCGACAGCATATATTTTGTCTTGTCCTCGTTGACTTTAAGACCAGCTCGTTTCGCCTGTTCCTCAATTGCCGTGAAAGCTTCCACGATGGCACGTTGGGACCGCGCGACAATGTCGACGTCATCCGCTGGACTGACTTGTAGAAGATAGTGCCTTCCGTGTTGACTTTTGCCCGCCGCACTATCTTCTCCAGTACCAGATTGAAGAAATCACACGACAGCGAATCTTATTGCCGAACGGTTCAGAGGTTTTTGAACCGAACTACACGGTGCATCGCGTAGTTAGCGTGGTGCGACACAACCGGATCAGTTTTCCCGGGATCCCGAATTCGGCCATCGCTTCGAATAGCTCCTTGCGATGAATGCTGTCGTATATAATAATAATAATATAATATAATATGGGTGGCGCTACAGCCCGTAGGGGGCCAGGGCCTAGCTTCTCAGCAACCACTAATGTTGTGCGTGCTATTGTTCTCTCACGAGTGGAAAGGACCTACAGTTTAATGCCGACTCCGAACGGCCAAGTTTGAGAAGCTTTTTCTAGACAGGAAGTACTCTTTGAGCATTGTCAGTGACTCGAAAGAGGTGCGGCCGTGAAAATTGTTTGTGTCGCTCGGAGCTGGAATCGAACCTGCGACGTCGAGGTTGGGGTCGACGCACATACCCACAACGCCACGGGCCACCGAATGCTGTCGTATGCGGCTTTAAAATCGATGCACAGATGGTGAGTATCGATTTGAAACTCGCTGGTCTTCTCCAGGATCTGCCTTAGTGTAAAGATTTATAGTCTATAGGTCTATAGTCGATTGCCGGGTCTACAGTCGATTTGCCGGGCCGGAAGCCGCACTGGTACGTGCCGATTAGTGCGGTGCAAAACGACTTTAGACGTTTACACAGTACGCTGGATAGGATCTTGTAGGCGACATTCAGCAGGGATATACCTCTGTAGCAGGTAGGATCGCCTTTTTTGTGGATGGGGCATATGAAGCTGATATTCCAGTCCTCGAGCATTTCATCTTCCCAAATTCGGCAAATGATTTGGTGCATGCTCCCTACCATTACATTGGCCCCAGCTTTGAAAAGCTCCGATGGTAAGCCATCTGAGCCTGCGGCTTTGTTGTTCTTCAGCCTTTTAATGGCTGTACCGACTTCTTCAAAGCTAGGTGGGAGGACTTCTTCGTCGACTGGAGTTGGGATTTCCTGGTTCCCTATCACCCTCTCCTGGTCAGGCCCGCTAAGCAGCTGTTGGAAGTGCTGCTTAAACACATCCACTATTCCCTGTGGGTCCGTAACTAGGTTACCCTCGCAATTTCGAAGAGCCTGGGTGCCTTTCCTAAAAAAATTTGTAAAAGGCCCGTATTTTTTGCTTGTCCCTAGACTCTTCGATATCCTTGAGCTGGAAGGTTGCGAGAGACCTTTTCTTCAGGCGTAGAAGCTTTTTCTCCTCCCGTCTTCTAGCCCGGTGCTCCTCTTGCGCTGCTCTTGTTTTCCGTTGCAGCGCTTTTTGGTATGCCTCGTCGGTTGCACGTTTTTTCTGCTCACACTCGCCATCATACCACGGGTTTCTTGTCGTGGGTGGTAGGTAGCCTAATGTAGTTTCCGCTACCTTTTTGATGGCCAAGCCGGAATTCAACCACATCTCGTTGGTGTGCTCCGGTGTGCTTAGGCGTCCAATGTCAAAAGTTTTCAATCTCTCTATGGACACAAAATGTGTGACTGAGTGACCCACAGTCGTAAGACACCATCGATATTACGCCACTGGCCAGCCGGCCACCCAGTTCAGACCAATGAACTCTTAATACATGCCATTCACGTTCAGTAGCGGTGTCGGTGGCGTTGGCGAATCCATATTCAAAACCCGGCTAATTAAGAGAGCCCCTCAAATGAAAGTAAAAACCGAAGAACATTGCATAAGTTCCCGGTCAAACTAGCGTTTTTGTTCGCTATTTATTTAATTTAAACAAAAAAGAAAAATCCCACACATTTTTTGGTCAAAAAGTCAACAACACACTAATGTATTCAGTTTGATAATCAAGAGCTATTTGTCACTCCATTTGTGGCCGGCTGTGTAGTAAAATCAATTAATCAACAGTTACCGGCATAAATATAACTAAATATATGTAAATGTGATTAACGGCTGCCTGTTCCATTATTCATTAGCGAATTAAAAAAAAACAAACTCACAAATCTAATCTATTCAGAACGCATTTACGCGAATATTGGGTCGATGACAATGGACGGAGACCGAACAACAAACCGACATCATCTGCAGTGCTTGCCATGGAAGTGGACATCAATCACTTCACACACGGAGCACTTGTTCCAGATTCGCGTTGTTGGCCAATTTAAAGACTGAACCACCACGACCTTTCGCAGCTCCGATCAATGATGGCCCAGAAAACTACTGATTCTCCATCTCGTCAAGGGTCGCCTGAGAAGCGAGGTCTCTCTCTCTGTCTGTCTCTGTCGGCATCGTAGTAAATCACTTCAGTGTACACATAGCTGCCTGGCTTAACAGTCCTATTCATCATTGCGCCTTCTTCGTCGTCTTCGCCGCCATCATAAATATGGCCAGAGCCGCAGCACCGCGCCGTGCCGTACCCATAACAGAACTACTTCACAAATCAAAGATACAGCCGTTCGGAGATAGTTTTTCCTTTTCAATTCCATCTGCGGCACGGCATAACCCTCAGCAGCAGGCAAAACGAAAGCCAAGAACTAGACACAAGCTCCCCAGAGATGGATGTCGGCCGAGAAGGGAGAGACACAGAATCACCGTTTTTCCGTTAATCTTTTGTTTGCACACCCAAAAGAGATGGCAGCCCGGCCGTTTGCCATGCCTGCGCCTCGTGGCATTGATGCATCAAGCGTCATTTGTGTGTTCACTGTTCACTGTTCCCTGTTCACCATCGGAGCGCGAACCAACTGCCGAAGGAGAAGGAGAGGAGAGAATGCACAAAAACGACGAACACAACGCGGCCGCAATGGATTGATTTAGGTTGCTGCTCGAAATGAGATTTTTATTGTAATCAACCCACGGCTCGATCTCGATGGATAGCTGCTCTTCTGATCGATGGCCGATCGGCATGTGACGGCGGTAATTGAGTTTACGCGCTGAGATGCTGCTAGACTGAGTTTGTGCGCGACCTCCTCTCTGGATGGAGGTTTGCGGCTTAAATTGGCCTTTGGTTCGATATTGATTGCACGGAAATGTTGCACTTGAGGTGGTGGAGGGATTGTGTTTTACGTTTGCAACAATGTTGGCCTCATTGTGGTGTCTGAAGTCGCTGGTTCTAGGAGTCAGAGTTGAGGGAGTGTCGTTCCACGAGCAACCGGGAGCTGAAGTCACGTCCAGTTGAGATGCCTTAAGTCGCTGGTGCTAAGTTCTAGAAGACAGAGTATCATTCCACGAGCAACCGGAAGCTGAAGACAGGTCCCCTTGAGATGCCTTAAGTCGCTGGTGCCAAGTTCTAGAAGACAGAGTGTCATTCCACGAGCAACCGGGAGCTAAAGTCAGGTCCACTTGAGATGCCTTAAGTCGCTGGTGCCAAGTTCTAGAAGACAGAGTGTCATTCCACGAGCAACCGGGAGCTGATGTCAGGTCCTCTTGCGATGCCTTAAGTCGCTGGTGCCAAGTTCTAGAAGACAGAGTTGAGGTTGTGTCGTTCCACGAGCAACCGGGAGCTAAAGTCAGGTCCACTTGAGATGCCTTAAGTCGCTGGTGCCAAGTTCTAGAAGACACAGTTGAGGTAGTGTCGTTCCACGAGCAACCGGGAGCTGATGTCAGGTCCTCTTGCGATGCCTTAAGTCACTGGTGCCAAGTTCTAGAAGACACAGTTGAGGTAGTGTCGATCCACGATCAGTGGAGAGATGAAGTCAGGTTCACTTGCGTTGCCAAGTTGTAGAAGACACAATTGAGGTGGTGTCAATCCACCAGCAACGCCAATCTCAAGTCAAGATTCTAATGAACACAAGCACAGACACTTTCTTCACTTTAAACTCTCGACTTATTTGAAGGGAATTTGAATACTTTCTCCGCGCATTTGTATTCTCTATCAATCGTCGCCGTTTTGCCAGACACTCTCGTTCATTAAAACGGCGTTCACATTCATTCTAAGTTTCTCCGTGGTTGGATTTTATGTTTATGCCGCATTTGAATGAGCATCTAATTGAATAGCCCAAGGTCTTTAGAAATCATTAACACGCATCGATCACTCCATCACTGCTGTTTTCTCTTAGAACAAAACCATTTTAAACCGCCGATCATCGTCTGATTACCAAAAGGAAATCGTCTAATTAAAACTTCCACTGCAATTCTCGAACATCATTAGTTCCCAACCATAAACCCTCCTCCTGGTCTGGTCTGGAGAACTCCAATTAGACCGAAAAAAAAAAATACTGCTGAAGTTTCTAATTGAAGCAAAAACAAGAACACACTTCTTGCTCAAGTGAAAACTACACGCGCAACGTTTCGATTTCAGCAGAGAAATTCAGAAATTCTGCAGCACCAACTTCTAATCCATCAATCAGTCGCATCCGAAGACCAATCAGAAAATTGTTAAATACGTCTGACACCAAATGCGCGAAAATTAAAGTGAAATTTTTGACAGTTCATTTCCGGCAGACAATTAATCCTCGCTGTGCCCAATGGGGTGCCCTAATGGATGCCAATTAATCACAAAATCAATGTCAATCCGTTTTTCTTTCTGTGTTCTGTTCTGTTACTGTGGCCCCCCTCTCGGGAGGCAACACCATCTATCGGTGGCTGGGACAAATTGAAATTGATTCGCAAATCAATAAGTGTATCGACATTAATTGGAACGCGAACGCGGGGCGCGTGTTCTCGTTCACGATTCAGCAAAGAGAGAGGGAAAGACAATAGAAAACAACACCATAAATCTATCTGCAAGATTGGTCTCTGCTCTACATGAGTTGCTCAAACAACGACGGTTATAATGCAGCGCGTAATGCCTTGGCCAATTTCCTCAGCGGAATACACAAGCAGCGGGGGGAAGTCTTAAAGTGTATGCAAATCGATGGCAAAACAGAGGAAAAAAAAACCCGTGGAGAAAGAGAGAAAGAAATGATAAAAATAAGGTCACCACAATTATTGACGCCGCCGCGTGTAATTTGCATAAAGCTCGGGCATTATTCTCATCTCCCAATCATCATCATCATCATTTTCTACAATCTTTCCGAGTGGCAGCTCCATCGGTCTTCGTCTCAGATGTAAAACAGAACACAGCCACGTAATTGGGACTTCTGTGCGACTCTGAAGTTGCGCCTGCAGACACTTCTCTATCAAAGTGATCATTTTCGGTTGGGGCATGATTGTGCACAGGAAAACAAAAAATCGCACACAAAGTGCTGTTTTATCTGTGTTACCTGTTGCTGTTGTTCAGGGCGTTTTGCGGCAACGTCGGTGCTGTGAAGCGGTAACGGATGAAGAACCTTAAGTAGACACATGAAGACGTTCCATAGGAAGACAAATGGCAAGTCAGAGGCACAAAGTCGTGGTGGCCTTATGTTTTTCATGGGCGTGGGCAAATTATGGCTGGTATTTATGTCATATGCACCAGGGGGGGACTGTTGTGTAATGGATAACGGTGAGAGAATGTCGGACACGATGACGATGTGTTCCGTGTAATTCGCATTTCATACCCGATTGAGTTGTTCGCGAAGACAGCCCAAGCAAGTACTTTTTTTGTGTGCAAAGCAAACGGGTGAGAAGTGCTTCCACCCTTGTATTTTCGCACGAGCTAGTCTTGAAATCAACGAGGAATTTCAAGAGGAGGACATAATTCTAAAATTGTCTACCACCCCTCTTGTTGATTCTCATAAATTAAAGTGTCTTCATTAACTGACAAGTCTCGACTGCTCTAAACCTCTCTTGCAAACCATATGCACTTCAACACGAGCCCGAAAAATTGCCAAAACCTGTTATCCCCCAAAGCAAGTGGTTGCTGTCCGCATATCCTCGGGCATTTCAAAAATCTAAAATGCAAATCAATCATTCCCAGCCACCATCGTCCAGGCCAGTCCCCATGCACCATCGATCGACGGCGATAGAGACTCCATGCAGCGACCTACGAACGAACGACAGCCAACAGACATCAGACGACGGGCGGACAACTACGATGACGTTGACTATATGACGACGACGGCGACGAGCAGCGTAGATAACTTGATTAATTATCTGCAGCGAAAGCGGTCGCAAGCATTTACCCACCGACCGAGGGAGTTCATAAGTCACTGGTGTGCTGTGCCATGCCGTCCAGGCACACACCGCACTCTGCATCCATGGGAAAACGAAACGATTTCCTCCTGACACACAACCCCCGTGTGCCACGGCAATCATCGAACGGCGTCATAAAGAAACAACAAAAACCGGATTGAAAGCTTGTACTTGGGTCGACAATCAAAGAAGTACCAGCAAATGGTGAACAAAAAAAAAAAACGAGAAGAAACAAACCTTGAACTGGGCCATGCGAAGACCGCTTTAGGTGCGGGACATCTGCCGAAGACCCATAATGTCATTAACACGCCGTCGCGCACGCACTTGTTCGCGCTTAATTACCCTAGGCGGCAACAAGAAGCGACAAACTTCCTCTGCGCCGTCATCGTCGTTCGGCTTAATCGTCTTAAGAATTCTGCTGCTTCTCCCTTTGATACGAGAAAAGCGCTTCTGATTGTAAGCCAAAAAGCCATTACCGTGATGGACTCCGCAAATAATCGCGAACCATTGTGCTGACTGATGGATCAACGATTGCCAGGAAATCGATTGTCAAACCGTCGACGTCTTTGACACTAATTCTGTGCTTGCCCGCGACACGAAACCACTGGGAGTGGGCAGGTGATCGCAACAATTTTTGTTTGGTGAAATGTGAAAGTAAATTGTGATGGTTGCTGGTGCTGGTGGTGGTGCTGGTGCTTGTGCCCGCGCTTTCGTGTGTCAGTGGCCGAAGTGGAGAGGAGATGTGCGCGATCATCGGGGGTTAAGCATGATTCAAATGGTAGGTATGCAAACATCGATCGGGACTTTAGATGAAAGTAACCAGCCCATGACCGCGAACCAATGGGGAACGCATGTGTGGCCAGAAGATACCGCCGACCGCCGCCACTGGTCGGTGCACGGAGTGCGGTTTTATGACTCCAGATTCGAGGAATTTAAATGAAAATGAGTTTTGGGTTAGATTGGATAATAAAAAGAGGTTTTTTTTTTGTTTTTGTGTGGTGTTGGATCTGGTTGCCGTTCTGCACACGCTCTAGGAAGCAGACATGAGCTTTCTTTTCGTGTGTGCACTTACATTTTTTTTCTTAATTTAATTTCTGTTTCAAGAGAAACGTCGTCACATTGCGAAAATGAATTCAAAGGTCGACGAGGATGGGGGAATAGTAATTCACTTTCTTCGCACGAAATTGATATTCGGAATGCTAACTAGAACATGACAGGTTCTAGTGAATGCAAGGCACTGGAGTGTGTGCAGAATTCCGATGAATAGACTGCCTTGTGGGTTTCACTCTCTAGTTTTGGAAAACGATAAATCGAATCATTGACTATGGGGATTTGTGAAATCTGCGGCGAATGACTCCCCATGACACCTTTCGCTTCGAATGCAAATGACTTCTGAGCGGACGAGTGCCGCACAGAGGCATGACGAATTGTTTTCTCTCGCATTGACCTTGCCGAGAGGATTTCCTAATTTGTGGGGGGTGTCTAGGGGTGAAACGGGAGTCAGGTGGAGTTCTTGGAAACCTCCTTTTTGTGTGGGCCTCAGTCAAGCATACAGTCTCGTGAAATCTTTAAATAGCCATGCGGTAGAGGATTACAACCAAAACAGCCTTTGGGCATGGAGACACTTTCCAGGAAATCATCGACTGGAATAGATTGTCGAAAACGGATTCTGCATGTTAGTTCTTGGAAACCTCATTTTTGTGTGGGCTCCAGTGGAGTTGTGTAAATAGCAATGCGGTTTAGAATTACAACCAAAACAGCCTTTAGGCATGGAGTCACTTTCCAGGAAATCATCGACTGGAATAGATCGTCGAAAAACGGAGTCTGCATGTTTGTGTGGGCTTCAGTGGGGCATACAGTCCCGTGAAATCTGTAAATAGCAATGCGGCTTAGAATTACAACCAAAACAGCCTTTAGGCATGGAGTCACTTTCCAGGAAATCGTCGACTGGAATAGATTGTGGAAAAACGGACAATTTTCACCAGATTCCATCCCTAACTCCTCTGTAATCCATTTCGCTTGACGCAAAATTGATAAACATCTCACGAAAAGGGAAGCCATCCCTCCCCCATCCCTCCTCCTCGGGAAAGTACCGACTCATCTGCACACATTTGAAACGTGTAAATTCAATTTTTCATACACGGACATTTTCCACGTCCCAAGCTCGGGAATGTGCCGATTCATTCTGGGCGGTGAGTGAGAAATATCCTATTCCTCGAATCTCACCCTCTGGTGCGGTTGCATTGTGCCCTCATCTTCGTGCGTTCGGATGGTTTTCCCCTTTTTTCGCACCTTCATCCTTGGGTAACATGACCATTTATCAATTCGTGTGCTCAAGCGACTGTGAGGTGACTATAATCACAAGTCTCCCGTCACCGTCGCCATCCTCACCAAGAAAACAGGTAGCAGACTGAACCTGATCCCCGAGAGGATACAGATACCTCCTGGCAACATAATCATTCATGGATAATCCGCTTGATTAGAGAAGTGTGATGGGCACTGCTAGAGCAGCCTGCTTCGTTCGTTCGTTCGTTCGTTCATTCGTCGTTACTGCCTCTAATGGTAAGTGATGAATGGTGAGTACTTACACTTGATGGTAAATTGCAGTTGAGATCCTGCTTCACTCTTGCGGAAGTGTATCCTGTTGCTGCTGCAATGTCTTGACTGGTGCCTTCTTGTTCACACGTCACGATGTGGTTGCCTTCTGTTTTTTTTTCTCCTCTCTACTTCTGTTAACTAACTTCTTGTCGGATCACACCGGCGAGGAATGAAGAACAAAAAAAATAAAAAACAAGAAGTTTGCACTTTAAAACTTTTCCCGTCCCTTACGAGTGTTTCTTGTACAGAGATACAATTCTTCTCTGGAAACAAACTTTTTTTTCTCCCCTCGGTCTCTCGGAGACTACTTGAGCGCACTAGAGCATGTGTTTGGGAAATACACCGAAAACAAAAAAAAAAAAAACTAAAATCACACAAGAAACACGAACCGAATGTGCACACGAGGTAACCACTAAGGACGACCAACGAAAATGATAAATCGGCTTGGAATCCTTGTACACGAATTTAGTGTTCAAGCGAGATGGGATTTCTCTTGCACACACACTGTGGGGCTTTGTATGGCTCTGTAGCGCAAGCAGCGAGAAAGAAATTCTTTGAGGTCTTCTTGCGGTCGAAGACTTCTGTTAACTATCTACACTTTGGTTTGGTCCGCATTGAAGATCATGGCCATGAAAGAACCGGATACATTCGAGGTGGAAGGAACGACGGACAAAGAAACGAAGAAAAAAGAAATGCTTCTTGTGTTGTTGCTTTTTCTCGATGGATACACACAAAACAATCGCTCCCCCGTACCCCACACACACGATGGGAGTGACAATGAAAAGAAGAATCCAAGAAATCCAAGAAGTGGAGACTAAGAGAGAGAGAGTGCGCCAGAGTTGAAGTCACGTAGATTTTTATCGTGCAATGAATAGGACGTAGACTAAGAGATAAGCAGTCGTGATCACGTATAATTTGAATGCTTTTTTAAGAGAATTTATGGCAGTGTCTGGGGCGGGGGAACCCTTTTCTTTAGCAGGGCGCAAACGATGGCACGATGGATTGCATAGCAGGTGCAATTTATTGCGGGACCAAGTTGGTTGAATTTATTCTCCGTCTGAACTGCTATTGAATTTATGTCCCTTCTTACAGTTGACACGTTCTGTGTGGCTGTGGGTAGCCTCAAGGGCAACGATTGATCATCGTTCGGTTTGGGATGATTTAGGACGTCGGTCGTATTTGGTGTTGTGGGTGGAAGTGAAGGTGATGCTAGTTCAGTAGGCTTTTGGCGCACTGACTTAAAACGCGGTGTGAGTGCATGTACTTCTTCGAGGAAGATTTTTATGACTCAGCACTATTAAAACGACGAGGAGGCATCTACAGCGAGACTTTGACTAGCCAGTACTATGGAATCAGAAGCTGGGAGATATGCAAGCCAGAGGAGTTGGTTCGGAGTCATTTGCAATAGTTCAGACCATCGTATTGGTTCCCTTTTCGTACAATCAATTTTCTTGATTTCAAAAACGAAAATTTGAACAAAAACTATCGTCGACGCATCTCAGGTTATACGAAACTACAGCTCGGTATACTAATGAGACATAAATGATGCACTTGATGTAGAGGACAAGCAAATAGAGCTCGTAAGTCGCAGCTTGGTTTTTTGCATAGATGTCGGTGTGTCTATTTGCATTTTGCATTTGATGCGTATGCGACATCGAGCCAAGTACGCGTTCGATGCCGTTCATATATTTTTTATATTATATCACATTTTCTGAAGCCTTTCGTTTTATCGGACGATAAATGTGGCTTGTTACTATCCGTCATTGAAGCCATATTCACAACTTTGTTGTCGTACCGACTCATCTGACACTTCAAGCTTTCTATCATTTGTATTCTCGCGGCAGCCAGTGCATTCTGCTTAGCTTGTATAGCTGAACGTAATAAAGCACACACAGCTTTGAATATTTTTGTTGGACAAAGCTGTTGTTCAAGGAGTGCGTGCCAAAAATGGACCACTGGGCATTCAAGAGTTAATGCCTTACTCGACCCTTTAACCACTTTCAGACTGTTCAAAAATGCAAGCCTTCTCTGTGTTTGAGTGGGAGCCTAAATTCACTAAGACTTGTCTGGGTGCTGGACTACTAAGCGACCACAGGAAGTGTTGTCGAATTCCAACTTTCTGGACAAGGAACAGAATAGGTGCACCGAACTTGAGGTGGTTGCGCTCTCTTGAAAACACAATCGGACCTGGGACAAGTCTCCAGGATGAGACAAGCCAAGCGTATGCTCCCTAACGTCTGTAAGAAATCCACGGCATTCTTATTATCTCTTGACAGAAACAACTGCAGACGACTTACCGGCGTACAAACGGTCCACAACAACACCTAGCTTAGGTTAGGCTTGGGAAGGGGCGTGTCATTGTGGCTCATCACTTCATTTGTGGACCTCTCCTTTACAATTCTTCTAACCACTCATGTCATGTGAAAACCACTTCATTCACTTTATGAATATCCGATATAGCTGCAATCACTATATCCGCAGTCTCTGTGAAGAAACTTGGGGATCGTCTTCCTCGTAGCCTCAGCTCCGGCAGACATCGCTGTTCCGATCAGCCAGCGTCCCATGATCACTCCGGCAGGATTATGGTTCGAGCTTCAGTCTTACACCAAAAGTTCTTTGTTTTGCCGATATTAAGCTCTGGCCAAGTTGGTCTTGTCGCCTGACAGTCGATTCTTGCAAACCAAGAAGAGTTGGCATCTTGTTGTGTCGTATAAAATCCAGTATAATGCACTGATCCGAGATTGTCCACTTCGCTAATGTCCATTTCAGATCTTTGTCTAGCATTTCCTCGCCCCGATCCCTTATGCAATGTAGGAGATCAGGGAACTAGAAAGAAGGGACCGAGCAGAATCCTGGAACAATGTTCATAGCATGAAGCAGACCAGGAATCTCTCGGGTCAACACAACCGGAAGAGGTTTGAGGCATGTATCAATGTGAGCAAGAACAATCTCCGACTCCTACAGGCTCTTAACAGGGCACTGTAAACTCAGGGAGCACCTAAGGAGACTAGGAGCATCAGAAGAAGGTCTCTGCAGGTCTATCGATGAAGAATGTAACGAAATTACAGAACACAAACTGGGATTTTGTGAGGCATTAGCAGATCTACTGTTAGAGGAAGAATTAAAGTCACTAGAACCAGCTCCCATTCTCAGATTCTCAAAGGAAACTGGCTCAGAGAGTAGACTATGGTACATCTTTTCCAACATTGCACAACAAGAGCCTATATCCCCCAATACAACTCTGAGTAGAACTGTATGTGAGGGAAGCTGTAAAGATAGCAAAGTACGAAAGAAGGCACAATAGATCTTCAGATCGCGGTACGATACACCCTCAACAACTAAAATAATAATATTTCCCTCGCCAAACACAGAAGTGTATAGTCCTGAGCGATGAAATCCTCTTCGACGTCTGTGGAGAGGACGACACTGCCAAGTAGTCAATCAGTCAATGTCGCGCCTTTATTCGTATCAGATGGCAGATGTAGGCCCGTCAACACAGAACAGCCTTCTGGTTTTCCTCCTGATGGCCATGCAATTCCATTAAATGAAGATTGCTGCTTCGTAGTTCTTAGAATGGACAAGTTCTGGAGTAGTGTTTAGTTTTCCCGCCGGAAAAAAAAAAACATTTTTCAACTCATCGACCAAAAACCGTGGTTGGTTTTCAAAAAATAACAAGTGTGGCACGAAAAGGAGAGGACTGTTTCCGTCTCTGATCTCGATTTCTCGTCTTAGCTCAAGCATCTGTGTAATGCCGATCTGATCACGTAGTCAAATGAGTTTGTCCTCTTTTATCTCTGGAGCGCCATTCATTCACAAATTTTATTTTTTTTATCCTACCTAGTCTGGCTGTGGATGTGTATATTTTTGTGTTTTTTCCCCGTCATTCTTCACTTGTCAAAAAAAGGTACAAAGCAGATCTCTCACTCACAAAGCAATTGCATCGTCCACTTGGCAACTCTACACCATTTTCTCGAAGTTCAGTGCCTTCTCAAGTCGATCCATCGAAGGCCTCTGTGGTCAGCTGTCTGCTTGACTTCTCTTCAACAAACTCCACACTAATCCCTTCTCTTCCACAACAAATCACAACTCTTCTCTCTCATCTGTCATTCTTCTCTCCATCTCTCCATTCCTTTTGCCTTCACCTGAGTCCGATCAGAGACCCTTCTTCCACGGTGTTTGATCAACCTGCGTCTGCAACAACTGACTCCACTACCTGTTTGCCCCTCTGACGGTGGATGTGTACATTTTTTTTGTTGTCTTTTTCTTCTTCTCCTCCTTTTCTTTCTCTTGTTGTTCTTCTTTCTCGTGTAGTTTGTCAAAACGTATGATTACCCATGATTACCTCCCATCACGCGTCTAGAGTGCGTGTACAGCACAAAACAGAACACATTCATCACAGATGTTGTGCCGACTAGTTTTGGGTCCGCTGCCGCGTCGCTCTGACAAGGCTGGGCGGTCTCAATTTTCCTCCACTTTGGCTCGTGAGTCGTCTTCCCCGGAAAAACGTATGAACGTAGTTCATGTGATTTCCGTTTCACTTTCAGGCAACAATCAAATATTTACCCAAACCGATACCACTCGAAAACCATCGTGAGAGCCCCAGACACTTGCTGGTTCTCATTGTTGCATGCTCCCTCTCTCTGTTTGTCCTCGTGCCTTTGATTCATCAACAATTAACAGCTTAAGAGCTTCTAGTTGAAAATTCGTGGAAAAAGTAAACCAATTCCATGCAAAAAATTTCCTGGGAAGGACCTGATTAAAATTTTAAGTGCCCGATGAGGATAGAGGGAAATGACAGAAAACAAACAGAGGCTAATACCCTCTGTCTGTCCCCACCCGCTAATCCCAGCAGCACTTTGCATTTTTCGCAGTTCCTGTTTTTATGCTTCTTTGTGAGCAACATTTTGGCACAACTCTTTTGGATTGGATTAGGCGCGGCGGCGGCTTACTTGAACTGAACAAGCTTCTTCATATCTCGAGTAAACAGTGCAAAACATATCACAAGCACCCTCGCTGTCAGCCACTAAAGTGTTGCATTCATTGATGCACCCCTCGTCGGGAACCGGATGAAGACAAAATGCCCGGTATTCGCTTGCATAAATAATTCCCCCACGAGTCTGCGAAAAGAAAATGAAGAGACTTTCCCAGAGGCAGTGCCGCCACGATTAAGTAGGATATTCATCATCATGTGAATCCTCTGTGAAATACTTGTTGTTTAACTCTTTGAGACTTGCTGGGGGATGTGCTGTGATGCTATGCGGGGTAACTCTCGAGGTACTGGAAATTATATTCACTCGCATGAAATTTTTGAATTAATGGCGGGAATGGAGCGGCATTTAGGAAGAAATTCAGGAAGGCTCTGACGGTTGCTGTGTTTTTGTTTTTTACACCGGGTCGCTGTAGGTTCGTTGCGAATCCTCGTGGAGATCATAGTCAATCTTGTTCCGTAAACCAGTTGGGGCCTCACAAACGATAACGATAACCGACCTGACACTTATGCTGCTTGGGCCAGGTTCTTGAAGAGGTAATTCTCTGGAGATGCATTCTCTTTCGGTGCCCACTAGTTGGCTCCTCTTCCTCGTCACAGACGCTTCAAAAGAAGTCATAGCAGGTCAGGCCCAATGTTCAGGCGTGAGTTCCAATAGAGCAGTACCCTAGCTTCTTAGGTTGGTAATGTTGCAGTACTCAGTGACTGTGCTTTTAAAAGTCTCTCCCGAGAGTCGACCACTTCCTTCTGATTAGGCTGCGAAGTCGTCTTAGATCCAGAGTAGGTGCCAATTGTCTCGAAGTTGGGCATCCTCCTACAGTCGATGTTTTCCAGTAGCAATCGACAGTGATTGCAGTTCTCTGCTACTGAATCAAAGTCATTACTAGCAAGTTCGCTAGCTTCTCAAATGTTCTTTAAAGTTTCAGGGACCCACACAAGATGGATGTCAAAGTACTCATCTGAGCGATAGCTGAGGGAAGTCTTCGAATTAAATCTCACAACATCCAGAGACTTAATCACAATCTGCCTAGCAGAATAAATTATCATATTTGTCCCTGCCATCACATTGTGCCAAGCGACAGCTTCCGAGACTAAGTTTCCTTGAACGGCCATAGTTCGTGCTCAAAGACTCTTCAGTTGTACAAACGTTATTTAGGTCAGGTTCGAGTGACCGACTATCGAACATTTAAGTCACACTTCTGACCGTTGTGTTCTTCAACCATCCGCAGAGAGCGTGGAGGTAGTGCCTTTTCTAGGGAGTTTGTCTGCTTCGTAACACTCCGCCATGTCACTGCGTTACGGTACCGACATGCGCTGAATGTTGAAATACTTGACCACCTCGTTAAGAGAAGATGGCGCAGTTGGTTGAATGCCTGCCCTTGGATATAGGGGTCCCGGGATCGAGTGCCTGTGAAAGCAAGGGTTAGTATGCTTTAATCTGGTTTCCAAATCTAGTCCCGTCTCCATTAAGCGTTTGAATCTAATTCATGCGTATTACAATGGACCAACAATGGTCTAAGTGTGCTGGCAATCTTGGTTGACGTCCCAATAATCTAACCTAACCTAAGAGATAGGCGGCGGCAATTAAGGGACGTCTTGGATGTGATAGCGCTCAGAGATTCGATTGCTGCCTGACTGTCCGACCAGATGAGGATATCCGTGCCTAATTTTATATAGTTTGTTTTTTTTTTAGCCAGAATAGAGCTTTCGTGATCGCTGTCTGCCTGAATTCAGATCCTTGGAGCAGACTCTCGCACTCACTCCTTCGCCCATCTTCGATCGATCTGTGGAAATTCCCAGAGCACGATCCGGCCTTAGATGTTCAGACGTCCAGTAAATCTGCAGGGTATGGGGGTTGAAAAAATCTTCATGAAGATAGCTTGAGTATCGTGAGGTCGATGGTTTCTGGTAGGGTTGTGAATTTGTCGAGGATGGTCTAGTATCCGGGCGCAGCTCCTTTCACTGAAGAAGCGATTTCAACCTCTTCGGCCTGTGCTGTGTCTTGACCCTGGACAATGAAGGGAACTAATAACCCCATGAGCACGCTCATATTATAAAATAAGGCTGTGGTGGCAACTACCTGCCTGCTGAATTGGCAGAAGATTGTTTAGTGTATTCAGAGCTTAGGACGGAGTTGATCGTAGAGCTGTGATTACGCATATACAGTTAATCCGCTGCAACCTTTCGAGCGGTTTGCAGTTGATAGCTTTATCTGCAGCAGTCCGCTAGTTTGTATGCAGCCAGTGTATGCCACGCGGCTGTAAACTCCATTTGCTTCTTATAACCTTTTTGCAAAAATATAGAGCCGTGCCGGCCTTTCTTACGCACTCCATGATATTGTGTTACCAGCTTAGTTTAGTGTCCAGAATGAGACCAAGGAATGTGGCATAGTTGCTTAGTTTTACAGTGGTTCTCTCATATCTGGGATTGAAGACAGGAATTTTGTATTTTCTGGTGAAGAGGGCTCAGATGCACGATGTGCATATGCCGATGACATTGAAATCATCGGAAGAACACAACGGGCATCGTTGTTCGTGAACATCGAGATGGAAGGGGCCTAGATTAGGCTTACGGCTTATGAGGGTAAGACAAAGTATGTGCTGTCCACCAACAGCGATGTCCTGGACAAAACGTCAATATAGACAGCTTTAACTTCGAAGGAATGAAATACATTGTCTACCTAGGCTCTGAAATTAATACAAGCAATGACACCACCGCGGAGATAAAACGAAGGATCACGTTGGCCAATTGCTGCTTTTTCGCACTTGGAAGGTCACTGAGGAATAAGGTCATCTGCCGAAGAGCTAAGACCTTTGCCTAGTCCCAGTACTGCTGTATGGCGCAGAAGCATGGGCACTAACCAAAGCGGACGAGGATATTCTTGGTCGCATCGAGAGGAAAGTCCTTCGAATTTTCTTCGGTCCCTTATGTACCGATAGTGTTTGGAGGAAGAGACTGAACGACGAACTGTACGGTCTGTGCAGCGACATCGACCTAGTCAAACGAGTCCCTCGGCTCAGAGGGCTAGGTCACTTAGAGCGAATGGACAGCAATGCTCCGGCCCGGAAGGATTTCAATTCCATCCCCGAAGGACAACGCGGTAAAGGAAGACCACCTCAACGGTGCCGCACGCATCTAGAAGGGGACCTGAATAAGTTGAACGTGCGTGACTGAAAGCAACTAGCACAAGACCGGGCTAGATGGAGAGGCATGTTGGCTGAGGACCAGGTCCACCCCGGACTGCCAAAGAAGTGAAGAGGGCTAAATCTGTTTTTGGGCCGATTGATTGACATTCAGCGTCACATCTAGGATGATGGTTGTAGTCAATAGATGGGTGACTGGTGCACATTCGATTCTGTCAAGGATGATAGAGTGTCCTAATGGAGCTCAAACATGTGTTGATTTCAATCTGACCACTATACTGTGCTCTGTTGTGTTTACCGATTCGAACAGTCGGACATGAAAATATTAAATAATACAGAACCTCGAGGTTCGTCAGTCTGAGTTGTATATAATGATGAACACTGTTTTAGAATTCAGTGTCACAGCCCTATATTGCGAGAGAACTACTATGGATGGCTACAGACATAGAAAACACCTCAAATCATTAACAGGAAGAGGACAAAATAAAGCGAGCCTTACCCGGGCGAGGTGTCTTAAAATAGCTATATTTTTAATTAGTGGTGGTGGCTGAGTCTCACATAAATCATCATCGTCGACGTCTTTTCAACCAAAGGCGGGGAAGTACAAAAGATCTGCTACAGAGTTTCGCTGCCTGACCTGTAAGTCTCCAATACTTTTCATCTACGATTAATATTTATGATTATGATACAGTTTGGTGTTTAAAACTCGCAAACGCAGTCCATGTCTTGTCACCTGATTGAGTGGTTTGTTGTTGACGTCCTTGTCGAGTGCAGGCCATGATGTGCTACCATAGAGTCGTACCGGTATTACTGATACTAAGAGACAGGGGTCCATACGAGTCTTGCTTTAGCCCCATTTGCACAATATTAGCGTATGCCAGCAATACAAAGTCTCTAAAAAAGCATCTCTTAATGATGCAATTGCTGCCCTGACAGCACACAAAAATGACTGTCATCATTCAAAATTCATTCGCGGCGGAGAATGATTAGCTTGGCAAATTTAAGGTTTTATTGAAGTGAGTGACATTTTGTAAGTGACATTTTTCATAGCGATTTTTATGATCTGAGTGAGTTGAATTTTCTTCACTGACTCCATGTCCCCGTCGCCGACTGTCTGTCGTTTCATTTTTCTGTTTCATTGAATTCACTCGCTTGTTGTACAAACCATCAGCAGAGCATGCCAACAGAACATCTCCCAATGATCTCTCAACCATCACACCGCATACGCCTTTCAATATTGTGACTCTCAATATTAACGATGGACATCTCCCAACGCACCGGGGCCGACCGTGCCAGTGCCAGACAGGCACACAGGCTGCTCGCCCAGAAATAAGGAGCCGCACCAGCAACAGCCCGTGAGGATGCGAAAATCATCCGCTCGAGGAATATGCGAGGAGATGTGTGTGCTTACCAGCGTGTGTGGAGAGCACGTTAATTAAAATAACGTGCAGTCGAAATGAAAGGCGCCTACAAAGAGGAGCCACTCACACGCATCCCCTTTGATGAGTGAGCGAATTTATTAAAATATTTTATTAAGGATAAAGCGGTGGTGGCGAGCACGAAAATGAGATCAAATACAACAAGGATGGGGGGAAATGAAAATAATACAAATGAGGAATGATTACATTGTGCGCGTGGGACTCGACAGGAATCGCATAATCAATTGCAGGGCCGAGCAGCCGATGAGGATCCTGTTGAAAATGCCAAGGAGACTTTATGTAATTAAAAGAGCATTTAATTTGCCGTGCATCTGGAGTATCCTTCGCAATCGGCTGGATGGTGGATGGCACGAATTACTTGGAATTTTGCAACGAAAGAAGGGAATTCTGGGGATTGCTTAATTGGATGGCATCCAGCAGGAGTCCATGCTGGGACAGGTACTGTTTCTGGATTGAAATTGGAGAGGTTGCTTTTGTGGGCCTTTGTCATTTGGCAAACACACGGCTGTGCAGCGCCTAATTGGATTGAGCTTGACGCAGATCCTTGTCCTGTACGTACTCAGGAGTATCCTGTACTGCGTTGCCCGGCTGCCTCGGGGACGTCCGATGAGTCTTCGGATCGGAGACAAGTTTTGCACGGCCTTGCTTGTAAGATCCTCTTCATCCAAGGAAACACGGCCAATGACCGCACTTTCCACGCATAGTGCCCATTGGTCACCGCGCTTAACTACACGCGCAAACCCTCAACAACAAAAGCGCATCGCTGAGCTGGTCACCAGGGGATGCAATTAAAAAAAAATCATTCCCATCGCTGTGCGGATGATGAAAATTGAAAATCTTCCAAAACAACAGAACCGAAACACACGGTCTGGTGCCGTTGCCAGGCTCCCTCTGTTCTCTATTTATTCGAAATCATTGAACATAATTTAATTATTCTTCGTTTCGTTTCGTCTTTTTTTCAATTTAACGAAAATGGAATTGACAGTCGCGCTCCGAGGCCATAGGGTGGTCATTTTACGTTCGCTTTTTTGTTTGTTTGTGTGTTTCCCTTTCCTGTGCACGGTTTCATCGCGAGGGTCGCACCATTTGCCTTAGGGGAGACGTATGAAAGTGGTTGAAGTGGCTTCAGGCCGAGCTCGCTCCCAATCTCTCCACTCCGCGTTGCGATTCAATTTCGTGGTGTTATATCGCCCGGCCTCGGAAAAACTGATTGACTATTCATTATTTAATGGAAAATGCATAGGTTTGCACGTGAGTGGGTTGACCGAGCACTGGGACGGACATGCGATCTCCTCAGGGGTACACACACTCTCTCTCTCTTCCTCTTAATCGAATTTATTGCTTTGGTAATCAGTTGAAGTGAATTGGGACAATTTATTAATTGATTTCTTTTTTTCCTCCATCTGTTCGAAAGTCTCAGCGCGCTCCGTCTGATCGTAATTCATATTTTTTGCATCAATTTTTGGCGGGTGCCCTTAAAGGGTTCGAGTCCCCGGACAGTGCGAGGTTTTCATGAGAAATTAATGGCAACATTCTGCGTTGTTTTTTGGTTGCGGCAATGTGGGGTGGGGATGCGGTTCGTGTGGTTTTGGCCATGCGCTTTTTTCCACCAAATTCCGGAATAAACCGTCTGTTTTTTATTTCACTGGCCCCGGTGCCAATGTGCAGTTCAATGGGAGTTCAGTAAATAGTTCTGTGGTGAGTTGGACGCACATTAGAGATTGATTTCGAGTTCATTTGCGCGAGCGCTTAGTTAATTGCCAAGTTCTGTGATGGCATGGCACTTAATTGGTGGAGAAGCTAAGTACGTTGCCGGTCGTTGATTTGGCCATCATCCCACTGCAATTGACAAAGTTCAGAGTGTACTTCTTTCAAGAGCATTTCTTAAACTCAGCAGTTTGCAATGAGGATTAAATTGCAGTTCTCCTCCGGTCGTTAGGGAACAATACCACCCTCAACACAATTGGTTGCCAAGCTGCCCCATTGCAGTGGCAACCAGTTTTGAGCATTAGGAGTGTCATCTCTCATCCTTACTTACTTTCCCACTTATCAGCGACGACCCATGGAGGGTCCCCGGCTGAACAATTGCCATCCCTCAGTGACGGTTCTGTGACAACTTGGTCTCTGTATCGAAGGATCGGTCTTCCTCTCATTCAATAACCAGGAGGCTCGCATTAGAAGACCCTCTTTGCAGGAACGTTGTTGTCCATGCGCCCGATGTGACCGAGGCAGTGTAGTCGACGGATTCTTGCCTTCCGGACTACATACACATCCTGGTGGAGCTCTTATGTTTTGCGGTTGTATCTTCTCCTTCAGTCAGCATAATCGCAGAGAGGACCACATATCTGACGTAGAATTTTTCTTTCGAAGGCACCAAGAATCAGCTGTTGAACATCCTTTCAGTTCATAAAGCAAGACGGACACAATAAGAATCTTGTAGAGCATTCGGGTCAAGAGCTCCGAACCCTGTTGTTTTAACAAACCGAAGTAACACCAGTTGTCAAGGACGATTCCTCGTCGGATCTTCACTTTGATGTCATTCGTGGAGTTCACGTTTGGTCCGAGGTAGACAAACTCGTTTACTACCTCTTTGTTGTAGATTTCGATTGTGATGTTTTGCCCTCGATGGTGTCCGGCGGATCGTTTCTTGCTCTGCTCTGTTCTTGCATGTCAATGATATGCCTAATAGGGCCGCTGTGCAATTTGGAAGATGAGCCGTGAAATCCTTCAAAAAAGCCCTACTAACCACTGCTTGCATTTTGGGGTCAAAATCTCAACGTTGCCGGATACACTCCAAGCTCTCAGGATCCATTAGTACACACCCCAGAACATGCAAAACGGTGTGCGCAAGTCATTAGTAGGCATAATAGACAGTTGGCCGCTGTGCCAGTTGGAAAATGAGCCAGTACGGCATGTTGGGAGGGCGGCGATGATGTTGATTTGTAGAAGATAGTGCCTTCCGTGTTGACTTTTGCCCGCCACACTATGTTCTCCAGTACCAGATTGACGAAATCACCAGACATCGCACCTCCTTTCGGAAATCTGGTTAAGGTTTCAAACGGATCGGAGATCCTCAAACCGATCTACACGGTGCATCACTTATATGCCGCGTGGTGCGACACAACCGAATACAATGTCCCCGGTATCCCGAATTCGGCCATCGCTTCGAATAGTTCTTTGCCATGAATGCTGTCATTTGGGACTTTTTAATCGATAAAAACTTTGCTGGTATCAATTTGAAGCTCCTCCACGATTTGTCTTAGTGTCAAAATTTGCTATATTTTCGATTTGCCGGCCCGGAAGCCACTCGGGTACGTGCCGATTATTGCGGTGCAAAACGGCTTTAGACATTCACACCGTACGCTGGCTAGGATGTTGTAGGCGACGTTGAGCAAGGTTATACCTCCCTAGTTGTTGCAAGGAGTAGGATCGCCTTTTTTTATGGAGCTGATATTCCATATGATCTGGTGCATACTACCTGCCAGAATATTGCCACCAGCTTTGGAGAGCTCTGATGATAAGCCACCTGAGCCTGTGGCGTTGTTATTCTTCAGCCTTTTTATGACTGTGCCGATATCTTCAAAGCTAGGTGGGAGGATTTTTTCATCGACTGGATTTGGGACTTCCTGATTTCCTATCGCTCTCTTGGCAGGCCAGCTAATCAGCAGCTTAAACACATCCACTAGTCCCTGCGGGTCCGTAGCTAGATTGCACTCGCAATTTGGAAGAGCCTGCGCGCCTTCTCTTAAACCTCTCATCCTTACTGTCAGTTATTTGATCCTTCTCTCCAGTCGTTAGGGAACAATACCACGCTCAACACAATTGGTGGCCAAACTGACCTATTGCAGTGGCAACCAGTGGGGACGTTTAAGAGTGCCACCTCTCATCCTTACTTACTTACTTATAAAGCTGGCTACTGATGAAGGTTCGAGTCAGAGCAATCGGTGCCTTTCACCAGTGATGGTCCTCAGCACGCTGTTTCCAATCATAAAGGCAAACTGTCTTACATACGCAATGACTTGGTTTCTGTACCGAAAGTCCGGTTCTCCTCTTCCTCTAGAACCTCTTCCTCCTTCTTCTTCTCGTTCACAACCCAGGGTCCTTCTTGTCTACTTTCGCTTTATTCACAGTGCAACAAGTACTCATTTTTCTTCTCTGGCTGCCCTTACTCTCCGGTGTAGACCTGGGCCTCAGTCATGATATGTCTCCAAGGAGCACGGTCGTGGGCTAGTCACCTCCAGTTTGTACACTCATTTGATTAAGGTCTCTTTCCAGCTGGACCCATTGGAGGCAAGCCCCTAGTTGCCCCTCGGGTATAGGCTAGAAAACTTTCCGAGCCGAAACATTAATGTCCATTCTCTTACGTGACGTAGTCATCTGTGTTGTACAGCTTATAGAGTTCGTCGTTCAGTCCTCTCCTTCAAACTCTTTCTTCGCAGACTGGCTCGAATATAGTCCGAAGAATTTTCATCTAGAAGCGACCAAGAATCTTTTCATCCGCTTTGGACGTCCGGGCGTATTCTTCCGTCGTAGGCTATGTAGGAGGAGACAAAATCCATTGCTTTGAGTCTCCTAGGCAGGCCACCGTTTGGTCGTTGTTTTGCAATACTATTGTCCATATTTCTCCTGCACACAGAAGGACTAGGATTGTCAAGGTCTTATATAAAGTAAGGCGTGCTTCTCTTTGCAATTGCCGATAGAGCCCAAAGACGCGTCGAATGTTGTCTTTCGTCCTCTCTCCGTTGTGTTGTCGTTTCTGGAATTCATCGCGGAGCAGAGATAGACCAAGTCCCTAACTACGTCCAAATTGTGACGTCAAGATGTCGGTCTTGATGGACAAGCATGTTCATTGTCTTACCCTCACTCGCACAAAACCCATCGCTTGCTTCTCACTGCTCACAAATGCCCCGCTGACAACCTGTTGAACTCCTCCAATGATGTCAATCTCCCCGCATATTGGACCAGCCTCACAGATTTGTGGCAGACCGTCCCTCTGGCGTTGACATTTGCGTTCCGCACGATCTTCTCGAAGACGATGTCAAAGAAAGTCAGCGCGTCGCCTTGTCTAAATCCTCAACAAGTACTAATTACAAGATTTTTTAATTGTTCACGGCTTAGAAACGACCGTGAATGACAAATTCAAAGGCAAAGCTTCTAAGAACTGGAAAGGGGATGCAAAATGTCAACCGTTCCCGTCGAATACAAACCAATTACAGCGGCAATTTTGCAATATGTGGGCGTGAACATCTTTCCCACCCACCAGCAAACGCCCTCGGTTCAAGTTCAACGGCCCCTTTCGCCATGGCAACCCCATGAACAAATGACTTTCACCCACGCTGCAAGCGTAGTCCCATTTTAATTGATTCCAAATCCACCCGTGTTTGAGGGGGGAAACATTACGTTCACCATAATTCGAAATTCATGAGATGGATTTTCATCGACAGCCTCCACACGAACTCACCCCACCCCATGCCATGAATCACATTAATTTCTTATTTGCAAGCGGCATCGATCCGGGGCCACTCCTCACATCCTCTCGCAGTCCCTTTCCTCCCTAGCCACACAAGCGCATTTCCCTGAAATTCGATCGAATTTCCAAAGAAACAGGGAAAACAAAACAAAAAAACGAGGCATAAACATGAAGATACAAAACTTCCAGGTGGGGGAATAAAGTCACGTCTGACACCTCGTGTCAATCCGCCCGCCGAGTCGTCCTTCCAAGTCTTTGCATCCATTTTGCATCCCGACGCCAGCCACCTTCAGCACGGTTGACAAGTATAACTTTTACCTTTGACAGGAGTGCAAACTGTTTCCCGATTCCTGTTCACGTAATGCACGGCAAATACCCTCACACCTAGTTGGGGAGTGGGTGGGGGGCAGTGGGCGCCGCCAAATGGAAGACAGCTGAGCCAGGTGAAGCGATTCACAACCGCATGCATGCACACTTACAAGCAGTGCTCTACCTTGGAACATCACTTCAAATGAACGAATGAGGAACCTCTTCCTGTGGCAACTTCCTCAGGAGCAAATACCAACACGGATGCCGGCGAAGAATCCGACAAGACTCAAAAACTTGTCACTGAGCAGGAAATGTCATTGTCGGCAGCAAGAACAACGCTGCGCGGCGAACACTAAAGGGCGAACAAACACCGGTGGCATCTCGGCGTACCTACAATCGTCATCGCAAGAAGTGAGTCCTTGGCGAGGCCGAGGCTGTTACGTGTTCTGCGTTTCACCTTCGTTCAACCGCATTAATGGCAAGTAAATTGTTAAGTTTTCCATCTACACACACTGCGGTGTCAGGGGCGGTGGGTTACGTTGTCAGGACACAAAGGATGCTTGTTTGGCTGTGACAGCTTAAACGTACGCTCTGCGCTATCACACTGCTTAAACGGAAAACTTTTCGCTTTCTCCTTCCTTTCATTCACTCGGGACTTGCGAGTGAAGACGGATGAAAAAGATGATGCAGCTAAGATGCGTGTGAAAAGCTAACGAAATGGAGAAATAATTTCCAACTCCTTTGCATGTGGGGTACAGTCTCGAGAATAAATTACAACGTCTCTCTTTTCTCATGTGAAATTGCTTGTCGGAGTTGAGGCATGCTGGAAAGGTGCTGTCAGCGTGGGGTTTGGAAAAGTAGAAAACACGGGGATTCAATTGCAGCCACTGAGGTGTGCGGTTCCTCAAGGCACTAGACTCGGTCCGGTTCAATGAAACGCCTCACCAGGGAGCTGGTGTCAGCGTGGTTTTCCTAAAAGAAAGCACGGGGACTCATTTGCAGCCACCGAGCTGTGGGGTTCCTCAAGGCTCTATACTCGGTCCGGTTCAATGAAACGCCTCACCAGGGAGCTGGTGTCAGCGTGGTTTTCCTAAAAGAAAGCACGGGGACTCATTTGCAGCCACCGAGCTGTGGGGTTCCTCAAGGCTCTATACTCGGTCCGGTTCAATAAAACGCCTCACCAGGGAGCTTGTGTCAGCGTGGTTTTCCTAAAAGAAAGCACGGGGACTCATTTGCAGCCATCGAGCTGTGGAGTTCCTCAAGGCACTAGACTCGGTCCGGTTCAATAAAACGCCTCACAACCAACTTATACATTTATTCTCTTGAATTCGTTTCGTTTAACATCTGTCTACGGCATACTTCTGGTTTTCCAATTACAACATTTACTCTACTTAATTTAGAACTGCTCACCAGTCCGGTTTCGAATAAAAACAAAAATCAAAATCAAAAACAAAAAAGTCTTAAACAAATAAATGCATCTTCAGAAAGGACATTCCAGTTGGGGCGTCAGTCGCGGGCGCCGATGCCCAGGTGAAATGACCCTTCTCAAGAGTCTCTCTCTCGGTGCAAATTCCAGCCTCGAAGTGTTCAAAATAAAATAAAATACGTCATTAAACATAAAATTAATAAATTTGTGTGTTAAATAAATTTGTGCGAGTCGTGTTGTCTCTGGAGGTCCTCCACCGGGTCGCCATGTCGTTTTCATTCCTCAGTGTATCCCTTATCTATCGCCTCAAGAATGAATCGCAGTGTATGGCCCGCGTGTGGCACCCAATCGAACCAGCCTGCACTCGATTGCTGTTGCCGTTGGTTACGTGCCATACCGCCGACAGTCTGTGCTCCCTTGCCGGCTGTTGTTCCGTTTTTACTGCGGCCATCGTCAGCGACCGCCGCCGGTGCATCGGTATCAACGAAATCGGAATCGTCCGATAGGGAACGTCCACCGCCGAGGTAGTCAATGTAGTCATAGTCGCTTACCAAGGGATTAACTTTGGAGTAATAAATTGCGGCAAACGTTGAATAAATAATTAAAATGGCCGTTCCGACCTGCAGTCGCACATTGTGTTTAATGTTTTTTTCGGTTGGGTTTCAATGCAGCCAAGTGTGCATTTTATAGCAGGCCAAAGTGTTCCAGAAGAAAGCCAACAAAAAAAAAAGGAGAGAAATAAAGGACATGTATGAATAAAAATGGAAAATTGTATTATATAGAATTTATAGCATTAAAATAAAGGACGTCACAGCACATTCCGTATTAAGGGTGCCAGCAATTTATGGGGATAATAAAAGTACATGCACTTGGTGTCTGTGTGTGCTGCAGCTTGGGTAGAACGGATTCAGTGTTGTTTTGGTCGTTTTTCTGTTCTGCCTTCTCCTCCGAATGGGGAATTGTGAACAGGACAATTGATGAATTTCACCGAACGTTGCAAAGACAGTCGAATTGGATTGTAAAAGGGAATTCCTCCGAGGGATAGGCATGACACACTGAACAGTGGGGGGATGCTGTGGAGGATAAGGGATTTGAAGAATTCTTTACCGTGAATTACTGAAGGGAATCCATGCACAAGCAGCCATGTGATATGCAATGTTGCACGATGCTCCCCATGGAGGGGGATGACGAATTGCAGGCGGCAATACAATTTCGATTGGGAAATCTTCTGAGTGAACCAACTTGAGATGGGCGCAATTAAACCGATCGAACACGGCACTGCTGTGTCAAAGGTGGACTCTTTACTCTTGATTTTGGACGCTTGCTACTCGTCAAAGGAGGTATTCAAATGTGTTCTACTTCTCTGTGAGTTGGGGAGTCAATCGAGCGAGGGGTTCGAAGTCAAGGATGTTTCCATCCATTTAAGATCCCCCTCGACAACATAAAATAACGAATCCATTAAGGGTCCCACCCCCACCCCATCCCGTGGTTACATTGCATCCCCCAATCAATGACATCATTCCACTCCACAGAACAATCTAATTGGTTTAAAAAATTATTAATTAAATGCAGACGACAGTGAACTGCATAAAAAGGATGCTCTTACGAGGCGAGCATTCCACCTGTTCCGAACGTTGGTAACGTTTTATTGAAATAAATGCACACGAGGAGATCAATCCGCCGCCGCCACAATGGTGCGCTTGGATTTGCGTGGCAGTCGGAGGCGGGTGTGGTGGATGGTGCAGGATGTGTGTGACTGGCGGGTACGATACAACAGGACCAGCAAAATGTTTGCACTGATTTCCCATGAATTTTTATTTCACTGCAGTCGACGAGACACGGACAAACTGAATCCTTTCTGTGCGAGGCAGGTGGAAAGTTTGATCCTTTTCCCCCCCGTTCGGGGGCACAATCCAATTTGGGAGGGAACGCGAACAAAAAAGAGGAATTAATTGTAAGTTAATACTTTGAGTAATGGTCTCTTTGTTTCGAGTATTTATCTCAAACTGAGAAGTGGAGTCGCTGCTGCCATGTGTGGGTTGTGGGAGAGAAGCACGCTGCAGAGTGCTACTTAATTGGGGTCACGGGGATATTGACGGACGTTTTTTCCTCTCTCTGACTGTTTTCCTATGGAATGCAAATTGAAGGGTTATGCCATTCCACAGCCAACTAGCCCTGAATGCGGACATTGTTTGGCATGCGATCGACTGGGGAAATAAATGAATGGATGGTGATGGATCGAGGAGTCAATGAGGGAGGTCCGGTTTTTTTGTTGTGGGTCGTGGCGATGGCGGGAGGTTTGATGTCAAGTTCGATTTTGGTGTGGATAGACAGAGGAATGATTTTGAGTGCTGTCATTAGCAAAATATAAGAAATGGAATCAATTGCACTGAAAGGCAGCAGATTGTCAGGGCTAAGTGGGGAATCCGATCTGGAACAGCACACTGGTTGAAACAGCTGCACTTTACGCACGGCGCGGTGTGTCCTAGTCCGATGGACGGCACCACAAGTCAGTCGAAATATCATGAAAATAAACAGAATGCGGAGATCGGTTTGAATCTGAAGTGAAAGGGCGCTCAAGTCGACGTCTAAAGCTGGCTTAGAAAGGTCAGCTTAGATAAAGTAAAAGTGGCTGATTGCAGAAGACTGTCTCACTTGGCCAAAGCAGGCTCATTGTGAAACCACGCGGATTGACTTGCCCTAACACTAGGTTCAGTTTGAGCTTGAAGCAATGAAGCGATTGAGCTGACCGATGCTGGCGTTGTTTCGCTCGTTGAGTCTATTGAAATAGTAGGATTCTAGGAGTGAGTCCCTAAGACTTAGCGCTTCACGAGCAGATTAGGCGACTAGTGGTTTCTACCTCGTCTTCATCCATGCAGCTTCTATAGAAGTTATTCTATGCGACATGCACCCAGCTGGCATGAGTGCCAATTGTGCAATGTTCGGTTTTGACATCGATGTGGTGATGGGCTGCGGAGTCTTAGGAGACTGAGTGATCGTTTTCGATTAAGATGTGGCCATATATGCATTGTTTTAACGCATGTGGTGCCGTCTAGAAATTCGTAGTTTCTGGCTTCGGTTCTGTGAAAGTTACTGGATCAACAAACTTCCCAAGGGCGTTTATGGGAGGTTTTCGAGTACACGTTCAGACGGCTATCGCTGGTGTAAATCTCACAGCAAGAGGCATATGGAACTACTCCAGAACTATAAGACTTGTAAGCAATAGGACTATCTGACGGCTGCGCGCACTTGGAAGTAATCCACAAAACGTAGGAGATAACGTCCGTAAGCCGGGTTCCATGAAAATCTAGAGGGACGGACGCAAATTCGGTGTAGGCACAGGTTCAGGCGTGGATGGCAAGTCGTCAGAGTTTAACATTGCCCTCCGACTAACGAACTGCCGGCAGTAGTAACAGTTGTTCAAGAGGTAGCCTTCCAACTGGCTGTAAGACCCGTGGACCGAACATTAGAACATAGTCAGATGGCCATGAATGCTCTGCACACACTACCGATCACCTCCAAGACGTCGAAGCTCTGCCGACTAATCTTAAAGGAAGTAGAAGATAGATGCTTGTTAGAGTAAGGATCACTCCTTAAAAATTCGTTTCTCTTTTCAAATAATCCCTAAAGACAAACTCTACACCAGTCGACTAGAAGGAGAACGCGCTGAATTCGGATGTTTCAAAATCTGACTCGAATTCAGATTCCGATTCAAGTTGCATATCGTCCTCGTCTCGCAACATAGGGTAAGGATCCCTAGGTCACTGGACAGCGAAAGAGTCTAAGAAATTTGAAGGGACAGATTTGAAACTGGAGCCAAATCACGGGACACCGCATCGCGTTAAAGACAAACGTCTTAAATAACATCAATTGGAGCACCTGCATGTCGCCGAAATCGACGTGGGTGCAATCAGAACTAAAGCTCTCCTAGAGTAGGCCTCTGAGCTCAGTCACCTGCAACTTGAAAGCTTCCACTTTCTCTTAACGAAGTGGCCAATTATTTGAACATAATACTTATGCGGGACACGGTGACATTCCAGAGGACGCGCTAAAGATTCTTAACCTGACCCAGATTCAGATTCCGATTCAAGTTGCAAATCGTCCTCATCTTGCAACATAGAATAAGGATGCCTAGGTCCGTGTACAGAGAAAGAATCTAAAAATTTTACAGGGACTGAGCTCAGTCACCTTCGACTTGAAGACATCCGCTTTCTCTTAACGAGATGGCCAAGTATTTTAGCATATTTCTTATGCGGGACAACATTCCAGAGATTTGAAAAGCGGACGAACTAAGTAGAAAGGGTACAAATTCTGTAGACTTTTCGGATGACGATCCACCATCCTGAAGCTAGACACTCATGCTCAACCAAGACGCAGCTTGTCGACCGGCACAGGCGGCCTACTCTGGTCTGCCTTAGACCCTAATCGATCGCATAGCCTGATCAGTATGAGCAGTCCTAATCTTAGAACTCTTATTGGCGTCAATACAGAGCGCAGTGCGCAATGGTACTTACGCCTCTAGTCTCCGTCAACAACTTCAGTAGAAGCTGCAGAGACGAGGATGAGGGTGGAACCATTGTACACTTGTACGACTGTAGTGCCTGTAGACACAGTCTTCCAGAAGCATATTACTTCAATTACCTTGCCGAAGTAAGCAACGTAAACAGAGATCATCTTCTCCGCTTCATCAAAACCACACAATTGGCTTATGGAATGGGCACAGATCCGAGTGTTAGCATAATGGTCCTACGCTGGCGTAAGTGTGACTGCTGTCTTCTTAAGCAGACAGCAGTCAACCACTTCAACCTAACCTCACCTAGAGTTAGACAGGAAGCAGATCAGCAAATTTTTAGGAGTAAGGACGTTGAGGCCGTGGCTTTGTGGGTCTGTGAGTGAACCTACGGCGTCGAGGTTCGATGCCTGGTAACACAAAAATGACAAACAAATTGTTTCCCAGCCTTCTCTTTTGAGTTACTGACTGATGCTCAAACAGTGGACCACCCTATGTCAAATTAGTACGGAGTATGAAAATTACTTCGAAATAGAGGGAGTTCGACCTAGAGTATGGTTTTTGAATGGAAAATTGAGGGAAATGCCAAAATATGGCAAACAAACAAATTGATTTAGGGAGGGTCCACGGTAACTATCCGTCTAGAAAAATGCTTCCCAAATATGCCGCGAGGTGTCGCCACAAAACTGTATGTCCCGCTCAGTCGTAAGAGAAGCAGAACACGAGTGGCTACTGAGAAACTAGTCTCTGGTCCTCGTCGCCCATATTATTATCATTTTTATGGGGAACCAGGCACTGTCTCAAGCCAAAAGACTTGAGGTACCCTTCAATGACTTCTTTAGAAGCTACAGGGATGAGGAGAAGGAAGGAACAGTGCTACACTTTCTCGACACTGGCCTCGGCCTGACAGAAAACATAAGAAAAAATGCTAGAATACGGCAGCTCTGCAAAAAAAAAACAAGACCAACTCGGGAACGATCTACGTGGACCCAGAGTAAAGACCTGATCACAGCTAATTACTCTAAGCTTCCACCTCAGTGCTGTCACTTTTGACAACAAAAACACCTTACAGTCCAAATATTGTCCTTTCTCTCAGCACTGACCACAAGTGCACGAAGCGAACTCTGACTCGTCAGTCCTAAACCCAAACACACCCTCACCCCAGTGACTTCTCCCATTCATTCAATTCGAATCATCCACAAGTGATGACGTCTAACCAGCGACTGATTCACCGAATTCCGAAAAGCAAATATTTTTTCTTCTTCTTGTTCTCACAACTCCTCCCCTTATTTTGCGTGCGATTTTGGACAAACAACAAACCCAAAACCCGAGCCAAAGAGACCACTGTATCCCGGAAGTAATCACAATGAATCCCCGTCCGCCCGAATCACTAACCAAATCCGGGACACACTGTCCAACTCAAAAGCCCCCACCCTCTGACCATGCGAGTGGGAGTCTCTGATGCTGTCAGGGCTTTATCTGGTTGTTTCTCTTTGCCAGCCCACTCGTTGGATCAAGGTATCTATAATGATTCCTGGACATTAACTTTTCGGTGGACCGAAATGGTTCGTACACAGTCCTGGCAGTCCGGACCAGACAGCAGGCAGCAGGCACCAGACACTGGCCAAAGCCAATTGGCTTTTCAATATTTCACGGAATTATTCATTAGACGACGATGCCCGGCCACGACCAATGGCAAAGAGGATTACGTGTTCTGTGGGAAGATGCACTCGCTGCTCGGTGTCCGGATGCGTTTTGGCCAACGGGTTGGACCATCGACCATCCCCTGGCCGGGTGGACTGTTTGGACTGTTTTGCATGCACCGGAATGGTTTTGGGATTCTTAATTTAAATTCAAGCGGATTACACGAGTGAATCTGTAGATGGGAGTGGGAGTGGGCGTGGGTGTCGAACACCCGATCTTACCTGAAAAGCGGCCCAGAACTTGTAGGAACCCTCGGTGATTACGAAATCATAGTAACCTTTTAGGGGATCACCCTTAATGTAGCGTCCTTCCGCTACAGCAGTCGACGAGGAGGATGAGGACGCACTGGCATCGGATTCGGATGATTTTGTGTCTGACTCGGATTCGGATTCGGATTCCGATTCAAGTTCCATATCGTCGTCATCTGGTGAGCTCTCCGTTGCGGGGCGACTGGTCGTTGCTGTCTGCGGTCCGCTGACAGTTACATCCTGCGATGACCGACGGGAGCGCTGCTCCTCGGCCTCATCGTCGTCACGCGCGTCAGCGGTTGTGGGTGCCTTGGTGGTTGTGGTCTTGCGTTTTTTCGTCTTCAGACGGGGGTTCTTTGTGGTTTTTTCTTCACCGGCCTCTGGCTCATCGGCCGGTGGACTGGCTGTGGTTGCGTTGTGCTGAGGCTGTGCGTCGCCCAGGAAGATGCCCTCTCCGTTCTTGCGATAGCGATCCTCGATGCTCTTCCAAGCGGAGTTCATCGCCCGGAAGATGTCGTAGAATGTCTTAGCCTTCTCCACGAAGCCCATAATTCCTTGTGATTCTTCCGGTTCCTCCTTGCGAATTGCTGGCGTCCGGTATTGGCCTCGATTCGGGTAGCGCGGTCTGAAAAGAAAACAAATTTTAAAGAAACTGCTTTAAAAAGGCATGCAGCCCCACCACCCATGTCAAGGCAAAAATCATGTGTCAACTGGTATTCCTATTAGCACGCCGTGATTCCTTGAACTCACAGTCATGCCCAAGAACTCCACCACCCCCCCACACGGGTGACATGTGCGAAACTACATGAGCTCCCCGGGTGCGCTGAGTGACATTCATTGCATATGCAACGGATTTTCACTGCACACGAGAAGAAGTACACGAGAAAACATCGAGATGCCTGGATCACCACACACAACCGCCGTGCACCAGCTTGTCACTCGCTGGTACAACTGACAGCCGAGCAGGATGTTTATTGCGCATTTCAAATGCGAATGCTCTCGATGGCTGGCAACCCCCTTTAGTTGCTTAAAACTACAATTACACCCGATCCCGACCGAAAATATGTGCGCTCTCGCGTACACGGTGCAGTAGCTGCTACTGAACTGTCGAAGAAAGTCGCCCGGCCCTGCTCGTCCTCCCCGCCGCGCTGTAATCCTTCAAATATCGTCTCACTCGGTGGCGTGTCCTCCGCTCGGCTCCTTCGTGCTGTAAGGAGTATCAGCACATTTGTGCAGGGAAGTGCAAAATTCCTCCTCCCGCTGAACATAGGACCAGATGCAGACGGGGGACGGGGACACCCACACACACTCGGGCACTCCGTGTGCTCCGGCGGTGGGGTGAAAATGGCTTAAGACCCATTCACTTGGCAATTTCGCTTGATAATTTGATGATGCGATCATTGGTATCGCTACTCCCTGGTCTGGGTCCTGCTGTTGCTGTCTGATACTCACCGGGATAATGCTACTGCTGCTTCTGATGGCAATGATGATGATGATGACGATGATAATGGCAAGGATGGCGATGGCGGTGCAGGCGCCAACGGAACCACGAACCCGAACGAGAGTGAGTGGCAATGGCGATGCCAATGTATTCCATGTAAATGTAGGCCAGGCTCATTAGCAAGTGCGCGATGTCGCTGCCGTTGTCGTCCACGAAGCCAGAGCGCCACATCCAGGAGGTGAGCAAAATTTCTTCCCTTCGCAACAATCATCGTAAGGAAAATGCAAATTTCCTTTCTGGTTTTATGAATTTTCGTAATTCTCCTCCTTTCTCGGCGGGATTTCACGAGGAGTTGCTACAGTCTCGGGGGAGTGTGTAGTTGTGTGTGCACAAGCATAAGGTCCTTGCGGTGCGTGAGGTTTGTGCGCACGCAGGGGGAGCGAAGCCCGAAGTGTAAAACGACTGTAGGTGTGTGTATTTTCATTTGTTCGACCACATGTTTGCTGTGCTTGAGAAAATCTAATTCTGCTGATTCTGCTACTGCTCCTGGTGTCTGTTGCCTGGTGGTGGGGGTGCTGCTGCTCCCCACAGTCCCTGACAAATGAATGCTGTTGCAATCGTGGTGCTACGAGATAAATGAATGTAATCCGGCACACGTAGAGGGGGACTTGGCAGCGGACACGGAGGAGTGAAAGAATAACACTGAAATATTCACCCGGCAGCCGGTTGCGGTTGCGGATATATGTACGAACACATTTGCAGAATGATACGCATCCTTGAGGATTAGATTTGCAAGAAAACGAGAACAGATGTGCGAATAGTTCAGGCGAAAGTTCTTGTTTTAATTTTGACTACACACAAGGTGGGTACTCTCTCAGTCGGTTGGTGGACTTAAGATCGATTATTTTCCTTTTTCGAAACAACTTTGTTAACAAGTTTCTGTTATATCAGTTGGGGGGGTTTTTTTGTGTGAGAAATTTGGTTGAGATTGCCTAGAGGACGAGTCAAGCATCAGTGAATCGACTATCTAAGTTTGACTGTTTGGGGAGGGTTTGTGGGATGAATTGTGGAAGGAAGGACCAGCATCCTCAGTGGACTAGCCTCTTCCTGTGGTCAGAGTTCGATGACACCGACACTACATGCCATACAAGCTATGCAACGCTCCAAGTTGTAAAGAGAAATCTGGTGACTGGGTCATCTCAGGGCAAGCGTTTGTCAGTTGGCCGCTGCGATCATGTCGTTTGACACCACTTGACAACATCAAGTACTCAATCTACGCCCTAGGACGCGGCCAGCACTCGAGATGCTATAGCTGGAAAACCCCGCACATATAAGACCGGGTCACAGAAAATTGAACCAATCGATTGAAGCACTACCAACAATGCATCAAGCCATCGGTCCAATTTTCGGTCTTATATGCGCGGCGTTCGGATGTACTACCCCACAAAAAATGGCATGAATGCACCTTCAAAAATGAAGTCGGAGTCAATTTCATATCTCACACCGTTGTTGCTATACAAACACTTCTTTCCCTATCGTTCTTATCTGGTCACTTTGTGTTTTGAAATGCTTGTTAAAAAACCTGTCACATCCTTCTTCCATTTGATCGCCGGTTCGATTGCGTGAGTTCCCTCGTCAAGTAACTTAGTCCACGCTATCTTGGCAAGTACCTTGGATGAGCACGAGTTGAGACGCTATTGCCCGCACATACTTATAATACAGAATCATCCAAAATTGGACCGAAGGCTTGAAGCACTGCCAACAATGCCGGGGATGTACAATCCCACAAAAAATGGCATGACTGTAACTTCAAAAAAGAGGCAAGAATCGTTTTAGTATCTCACACCGTTGATGTTCTACAAACGTTTCTTTTCCTATCGTTCTTATCTGGTCACCCGCGTGTCTTGAAATATCTGTCAAAAATCTTACGACATCCTACGTACATTTGGACCGATGGCTTGAAGCACTGCCAGCAATGCCCGGGATGTACTTTTCCATAAAAAATGGCGTGAATCAACCTTCAAAATGATGCCAGATTCAATTCAATAGCTCACACCGTTGTTGTTCTAAAAAAGTTTCTTTTCCTATCGCTCTTATCTGGTCATCTCGTGTCTTCAAATGTTTGTCAAAAGTCCCTCGACATCCTTCGTCCATTTGATCGGTTGGTTCGGTTCCATGAGAGCCTTCCTTCAACTCCTCAACAGTGCCTACGAATTCCATGTCCACTCGCACTGCAAGCCAACACCTGCCTACGCACCTCCATCTCTCCACTCTCTGGCCACTGGTCTTTGCTTTTACATTTCAAATAATATCTCAGAAATTAATTAATTTCCACGATGACACACGATATAATAAATGACTTAGACATTCCTTCTCCGGTTCCAGTGGGAGCATATCTCAGGAATTTTCCATCTGAAATCCAGCACACAGTTCTGCACACATTGCAATGCGGTCCAGAGGTGATGAAATATGCACATGCCAGCCGTGTGCTCCGTCTGCAGCGTGTGTCACCTTGTGGTGACAATATGCGAAATGTTTAGTTTTAATTTTGAATTACACTTCGACGAGAACGAATTGCACATTCAACACCGGCAGGTGGGGGGATTTATGAAATTGCACGTAATTCATTCCGAGCATACTTCAGCAGGAATCCCTTACGTCGTCGCTTGTCGATGACCTGTGAAAATGTCGGAAACGGAAGAAAAGACGACGTTTATCTGCTTAGGACGTCTTTTTCTTCCAATTGAGAAACCATTTCATCCGATTTGAGGTCGATCACATATTCCCTTTTTGGGGAAACATGTGAACGGGAACATTGGGTTTCCATTTGAATAAACCTTAGGCATATTTCCGCAAGAAAAAAAGCCTAAAAATCTGAAGCAGTGGCAACGTAATAGGCTTTCATCCTTCATTACAGACACACTGTGCTCTTGCCAGACGAGGGTAGACCTCGGATAAATGAGAGGATTTTCTAGGTTAAGCGTTCGCTTTGAACGCTGTGGAACGTGATGCATGTGTTCTCGGCTCTGACCACATTTTGGAGAGATTCGTTAATTAAGGGATGAAGATGGTACGACCTTTTTTTGTGTTAGAAGTGGTGACTGAAGTTGACGTCTGTGACTTGGGCGGGATGTTCGGAGTGATGGAACGGTTTGGGGATAGTAGAAGATGATGATTGTGATGCAGGTTAATTGGGATTTAGGAGTTGGACGGGTAGTGGATCGGAGTAGATGTCTTAATGGATTCAGGACTGCATCAGAATAATACCCTAGACATGACTCCACTTGTGACGTTTGAAGCAAGCGTGATTCAAAGCTGGTCTATGCCATGGTTGTGGATTTAGGGGGACGTGGAATAGGAAAAATGACGTCCAAGCTGTGGTCACGATGGTGAAGCCTAAATTCATTGCCTGAAGCAAAGACTACTCGTGTCGACAAAGTGTGCATTTTCAACACGGAATGTTGTGAAAGTGACTACAGTGACTCTCCCTAAGTCGATTTGCTATGCTTGCTATATTTTGGCATCCCCCCTCAATTTGTAGTCGTCCCTAGGTAGGTAGTGGCATTGCTCTTAGGCCAAAGTGTGAAGGCTTAATAAACAGTGCCCGGTGATTATTCCCACTGCAGTGCTAGTTTTTCATCAAATCATCCGTTTCCGTGGCTTGTTGCTTCGTAACTAGATTTGTCTTCTGTGGCCGGGCAGTTATCCCGACGGCACATCCCCCAAACTGGAAGAGGCCAGTTCCTTTTTTGTAAGCCCTAGGACAAGAGGTCGCACTTATAAGTTTGGCAGGTTGAGCTCGGGTGAACTTCAACCAGTACCCGATGGCTACCACTTGAAGGTAAAATAAGCACAATTGGTGCAACACTGGGCATCGCCAGGTTGACACCAGTCAGTGCCTACCCGATTCCACAGCACCCAGCCAGCAGAAGAAGCTGCTCTTGGTTGTTTCGAGAGGAAAATTCTTCGTGTGATTTTGGGTCCCGTCTGCATTGATGGTGAGTGGAGAAGGAGATATAACGACGAACTAGCCAGAACCAACCAACTATGCGCGCTTAACTGGAGACAGCTAGCTAAAGATCGAGCTGGCTGGAGACGCTTGTTGGTTGAGGCAAAGGTCCTCAACCTTAAGTAAGTAAGTGCTATTTTTTTTATCGTTTTCAGGAAAGCAGGTGAATTTTGCAAACTCTGCTGAACTTCCAAAATGGACTAAAGCGGACTAAAACCAAAAGTTGCTCATTCCTAACAAATAGAGTTTGACCGTAGAGTTGCTGTACCCGAAAATGTTGCTTGTCTTCTCTGTTTTTTTTATAATTTGCGCGGGCTCAAGGGGTTATTAATACCCTTAAGTGTCCGGTCAAGACACAGCACGGGCCAAAGGTATAGAGAGAGAGAGAGAGAGAGGGAGAGGAGGTACCTGTGCTCATTGGTCTTAAATATCTGCGGATTATCTATGCGAAATATTGAGCTGAGAAGAGCATTCCATATTCGTGTGGTGCGGCTAAAAAACGAGTCTCTAAATTGCACAATGCCTCCGAAAGCAGGCTTAAGGGTAAACTGATGTGCATTCCTAGCAAGGCGTGTATTGCGGGTGAATTCAAGGAGAGGAGGAATGCAGTTGGCTAGCTCACTTGACCATCGTTCGTTGAAATAACGATAAAACACGGACAAAGAAGACACATTGTCTCCTATAAGTTTTATCGCTCGCTTTTGGACTCTATCTAGTAGGTGCAAGGTGGTCTTGGGGGCACCATTCGCTTAGGGCGAATATGTGAGTGTTGTGTTGATGCACATACCATAATAATAATAATATGGATGGCGCTACAGCCTGTAGGGGGCCAGAGCCTAGCTTCTCAGCAACCATTCGTGTTGTGCGTGCTCTTGTTCTCTCACGAGTGGAAGGGACCTACAGTTTTATGCCGACTCCGAACGGCCAAGTTTGAGAAGCTTTCTCTAGACTGAAAATACTCTGAGCATTGTCAATGACTCGAAGGAGGTGGGGTCGTGAAAATTATTTTCGTTGCACAGAGCAAAAATCGGACCTAGGACGTCGAGGTTGGGGTCGACGCACATACCTACAACGCCACGGGCCACCACGATGCAAGGATGGAAAGTATTCCGGTTTTGTCGATACAAGTGCCATTCATGGATAATGGCTGATTATCAAGGATCCGCTTTAGAGACAGCAGACAGCATTGAGTTTTGGAAGCATTGAATTTCACTCTGTTATTCTTTTCCTAGTTAGTTATGCTGTCAAGGTCGGAATTCAATGTGCTTGACATACGCTGCCATTCCAATACTACGTCCGAAGGGCAGGGTCGTGAATATAAAAAAGCAGAGGGTGCTGTCATCAGCCAAGGAGTGGATTGGATTAGAAGTTTCAGACATAAAAATGAGAAAGAGTGTCGGAGACAGAACAGAGCCTTGGGGGATACCAGCATTTATTTCGTGGATATCAGACTTGAACCCATCCAAGACAACTTGGATTGAACGGTTCGAGAGGCAGAGACTCATCAACACCATAAGCACGCTTTTCCGACAGAAAGAGCTTGATGCCAAACTCTGTCAAATGCTTTAGAAATATCAAGCGCGACTATCTTGCTTTCGCCTGTATTGTGCAAAGATTGGTTCCACTTTTCGGTGAGATAAGCTATCAACCAGTGGACCTGTTGCTGCGGAAGCCATACTGTCGGTCATTAAAGCTCTTTCACTTAAAGCCTGAGACCAATCCTCATTCTGTGTCTGGTGTACTTGTACACAAGGCCAACTTGGACCTACTATGCAGATAGAATTCAAAAGAGAGCTGAAGACAAAAGGTCCGAACTCGACTCGATGAACAGACTCGAACACCTCCGTTGTCTTGAGTCTCTGTCGTCCCTTCGGGCACTATTTGTTACACCTAGGGTGCCTGCAGTCCTTTGTCTGAAACCCGAAACGTCTGAGCCCCTGAACTCCCCCCAACTTTGTAAAGAAAGCAGTTCATCTTTCGACTAACACCTTGAATAGTTCATAAATGTGTGTCCCTCTAATCAACAATCCCCAAATGCTGTTCATTTAACCATGAAAAGCCCAAAGTGCACATCTTCAAATTGTATCACCGAGTGTATGCACACATTGATTGCATCAAGAACGCTTTGCCAATTTCAAGGATCTTTAAATCATTCAGTTGGAAGTCGTTACGAAAACCGATTACGTTGATGCTGCTTCAGCCTAACACGCATCGGCATTAACAGAGATTCATATGCAAACACACACACTCATGAGGAGAGAGGCGGCTCGAAGTCAATCAGAAAACGATATTCGATTTGAAAATGTTGACTTAATGCATCCGTAATTATGACAGCACACACTTAACGCAATAGATACACTTATCCCAAATCATATTCGTCTGGCAAATACCGTTGCACATCAAAGCTTAAGCAGGGATGCTATAATTGGCATTTTAGAAGAGGTGATATATGAGCTCTGAGGGGAGCGAGGGACTCAGTCTCCGTCGCAACGAGGAGTTCTGCTCAAACGGATGTGCATCTGCATTTGCATCCGCTTCGAACGTATTGTGCTACACACGGTCTCTCTCTGGATGGAGCTCACTTGCAGACGTGCAGACATTTTTCTGTTGCGAAAAACGCAATTTGCATCAATTGGGCGATACATACCTAAATCCAGATATGAGCAGAATAATCGACGTCGGTGGCGTAGGAGGAGCGAGGAACGATGCTCAACGGTGCAGCAAGCATGGCAGTGTAAAATCAATTTCAAACGACGATCATGTGCTGTGCTTTGTGCGATTGATGTGCGACACAATTCGGATCGAATTCCAGCATTCCGAATGGTACACATTCACGTCATTAATGCCGTTGCTTTGTTTGTTTCAATAACGACCGACAATGGGTGGCGAGCGGCTGCACTCAGGTGGTTGCTGGCGCCAGTCGTTGGCGTGTGTGTGCGGCCGACTGGGGGAAGTGCCAAACTTGAAATGCCTTTTAATTGGCATGTAATGTGAGATTACTTCAGCGGCAGACGCATGCGGCCAGGCTGGCTTTGTTGCACTGTGCTTAATTAAGTGCGGAAAGTCGGTTCATATTCGATGGCGGATGGACTGCTGATGGAAAAGGGTGGAGCTGTGTGAGTTTTTCTTTGATTTGTCTTGACTTCCGGTGACACACACTCTCACACACAGATATCACGTATCACACCATAATCCTGTCGCAGAGGGAAACCCTCACCATGGCACGCATGCACTCAACGGGAAAGTTTGTGCGGAGAAAGTTTCCTGTTTGCCTCCGGGACACGGGTAGTGTTTCACTTGGTAAACAAATCCCAAATGATAATAATGCCGTTACACTCAATTCCACATTATCCCTCAATGATGACGACGACGACGTGGAGGAGGAGCGGCTTCGCTCCCAGCGCGAAGCCACACCGGGGGAGATTAACGCGATAAAAACCACCTCCTCCCCCATGCGCCCAAGGCGAACAAAAAAAAAAACGACTTCTTGTGCTAAACGCCGGCGTTCCCCTTCTCTTAAGTCATCAACGCATCCAGCAGGCGCTCCAACAACTCGGATGTGAAATGAAGGATGTAAAAGATAAAACGAAACAAAAAAAAAATACCGCATCGTCGTGTAATCCTGAACATTAATCGCGAGCTCGCCGTACGTGTGAGCAGAACACGTGAAGAGCTCTTGCATCGCCCCCGCACACACACAAGACGTGCAAACAACTTCTTTTGCGCCCAGAGTTGTTCCTCGCCACCCCTCACACGACAAAAGCCTGCCGCACGGCGAACAAAAAAGAAAACCCTGCCGCTCTACATCCTTTCCCTGCTCGCACAGGTGATCGGGTCGAAGGAGAAGACAAACACACCCGACCGCACCCGACAGCAAGGACCTCTATTGTAAGCGTGACGGAGGCGCCGATGGGGGTGGTGGTGGGAAAATATAATAATTTTATTGGCGTATAACAGTCTTCTTTTTTCTCCCCCGATCCTGTTATGTTTGAGCGAGGCGAAGGTGGATTATAGCGGTTTGAGTCGGCGTGTATGTGCGTGCTCGTTTCATTTCTCATATTTTGCGGGCTCGTTTACTTTATTTACGAACACAATGGCACTCGGATTCGCTTATTTTTTGTTTGCTTGTGCTTTCCTGAAGGATATCATCGTGCCCCTCGCTCGCTCATGTCTTGACGGTATTTTTCGGTTTCGGTTTTTTGCTTTTCAATTTTTTACCATGCGGCTTATTGAAATTCAATGGATGCGCGTAACGTTTTATTCGGCTTATATCCTGGCGGCCATTAATAAATAAAATAAAGGAAACCAGCAAACAATTTATAGACGAGAGGAGATTACGTATGCACGGGTGTTTGTGTGTGTGTGTGTGTGTGCGGCTGGGCGTGCTGCTGCAAGGTAGCTGCTCCTTGAATGGCAACGCGACAGGAATACACACGGACTTACCTGACTGACAGGCGGTTCGCTCCTGACGGGATAAACACCCTGAGGCAATTGATTTCTTACCTCTCCGCCCCGTCGAGTCACTCATTTGGTGTGGTGTTGGCTTTTTTGTTAAAGATTCATCTCGGTTTTCTTCAAGGGCGCTTGTGCTTTAAACCGGGGGGCGATGGGAAGGTGAGCACATTTAAGGAACGTTTTGCAGATATAATCAAAAATTCATGCTGTGGCTTCTAATTTTGAAGAATTTATAGCCAATATAGGCGGCAAGGACAATGTGTAAATAAGAGATGAGGGTGCTTGGATAAAGGGAGCAAATTCATTTGTGGCCCAAATCGGGTTCATCAGATTTGAGCACTTGAACTGAGCAGACAATTGATTGAGTTATGAACGCTTTGATAAGGGTGCTTGGCGTAGGTGATCGTTGGGAGTGGATAACAAGTGATTTGTGGCGTTTATGTGTGACCTTGTCGGTGTAAGGAGGTCAGCCGTCAGGAGGGGGGTTAATAACACCATTCTAGATCTAGACTACTGTCGCAACGGATAATTGAACTTCGCACAATCCAGAAGGTGAGGCAAACGAAGTGGAGAGTGAGTGGAGAGGTCCCGGACAGGGACAGGGACCTCTCCACTGGTCAAACAGTATCAGATGGTGACCAGAGACCAGTTCGTCGTTCAGCATCTCTCTGTTGTTTTTCTTGCTTCTTGGCGCAATGAAATGCCAGAAGGGGGTATCTCCTTGTGTTGCACTCATCCAATGTGTCTTGGACAACATAAGCGTGTCTGACAAGTGACTGACTTGTCACCAGACAAATGCGTCTTCAAAGGATTCCGACGGACGATCGTCATTGACGCAGAGGAAGTGAGAATTAATTAAAGCAGAAACGAGTTCTTGTGAGAGAGTTCTTGTTGACTTTGCTCAGACACACGTACATTGTCGAGATGAATCAAAAAAACTTATGAAACTCTATTTCATCAAGAGTAGATTCAGTCTAGGGCAATCCTCGTTTTCAGAGCGAAAATTGGAGGAACATTCACGACCAAATAGCAATGATAGTTTCAACAAAATTTTTCAGCAGAAGCCACGACGTTTGCCTACTGTCGCATCGGATAATGGACCTTCACTTGATGCCCCCAATCCAGAAGCTGGGGCAAACAAAGTGGGGCGCAAAATAAATACAGAAAAAACCAAAGTCCCGCTCTTGGGTGTCCGCTGTAGAGAAGCCTTATTGTCCAGCATTATGCGTTCCGATGTCTTCTCAAATTCAAACAAAATCCAACTCGTTGACGATGAGTTCTTTCTCAGCTTGAAGCCCAATTCAACTTCATCTAAATGCCCCAAAGTCACGTGAATGATTGCTGACACTCAATATCATCTGGTCTCCACCCTCCATGATGAAAACAATTAAAATGTTCACTGAGTACCACGGATATGGAGACTGGTGTCTACGTTGGACCCATACGACTCAGGCTCAGGTGGCTTGCCATGACCGCTCTTGGCGATGTGGGTCTGTGCTTCGATCCTAACGCCTATGAATCTCGATGTCTAGGCTTCGATTCCATTTTTGTCTAGAAAAAGCTTCTCAAGCTTTGCCGTTCGGAGTCGGCGTAAAACTGTAGGTTCCTTTTACTCGTGAGGGAACAAATAGCACGCACAACACGAGTGTTTGCTGAGAAGCTAGGTCCTGGCCCTCTACGGGCTGGTATTCTTATTTAGACAGGGCCTTAGAACACCTCGGCTCTGCAGATGCCATCGTCGAGCCTTAGTCGAAGCCTTTACGCCGATTGAAGAAGAATTGATCTGAATGTCAATGAGGGCAAATGATTGTTCGTTCCATCACACACCAATGAAGCATTGCAACCGACAGCTACCACTTGAGGTAGTAAAAGAGATCCGACGTAGAATCACCCTTGGCAACCGGTGCTACTTCGGCTTGTGAAAACAGCTCGGGTCCAAACTATTCACTCAAGGGACCAAAATCATGCTGTGAAAGCATTTCTGCAGCGTCGAGTGCAGAAGGTTTGTTTTTCTCAATGGCATCGGCAAAAAGCCAATTTAAGGGCCTTCACATGGCAAATTGAAGACGTCATATCCATGGATCCTTAGCTGCAGCGATCACTGCAGGTTCTATTTACATCGTATTCAGAAAGCAGCCAAGGGAACGACATATTGCACAATTTTACAGTGACTTCGATAGCTATGATGCTCCGGAAAAATGCGTGACGCTGGACTTCTTCAATCATGGTTTATTGAATAATAAATAAATGCGAAATTTCAAAGAGCGCTTCATGGAACATTGCCGAACAGGAAGCCGAGGAAGTTAGCAGTTGTTCACACCTAGGACGTGTGGTCTCGGCTAACCGCTTTGGCTCCGACCTAGATGTGTGCAACAGAATAGGCTAAAGCTGCGTTCGGAATGCTATCCACGATCTGGCAAAGCAATGTAATCAGCTTAAGGACGAAACAGCGTCTGTTCCGTTCTAATGTAGAATATGTGCTGTTTTATGGATGCAGTACCTGGAAAGTGGACACCACTGCCACATGAAAGCCGCTTTTCTTCGTGAACAGATGTTTGAGGAACATCCTTAGTATTTTTTGTCAAACCGTATATCGAAGCAGCAACTATCCCTGTGAACGTGCTAAGAACCGGCGTCGGCCAACCAATTTTATTCGAATAATCGATGCTCGGCTGAATATGCTTTCGATCAAGACCAAGGCACGTTCGGTCACAGACAACCATCATTTCGAGACAGTAAAGGAAGGGGTCTTCCCCAGTGCAAACCTAAATTACACAGGCGTCTTAACAGTGGAGATCCGATGTTGATCCACCAGTGGCAAGCAAAACAAAAGGGAGTCAAAATTCCTGGCTCGAAGCTCCATGCTCATCTTCTAAATGCCACAGCAGGGTTATTAGGGCTACCAAAAATGTGCGCACACCGTTTTGCATGTCGTGGGGTGTGTATTAATTGATTCTGAGAGTTTGGAGTGCATCCGGTAACATTGAGTTTTTGACCCCAAAATCCAAGCAGTGGTTAGTAAGGCCTTTTAGATGGATTTCACGGCTCATCTTCCAACTGCCACAGCGGCCCTATTAGGCCTGCCATCTGACTTACGCACATCGTTTCGCATGTTCTGGTATGGAACTGAAAGCTGGGCAATAAGCAGAGCAGAGCTAACTCTTGGTGTCTGCGAGAGGAAAATTCTATGTCGGACATGGAAGGCGAATGGAGAAGACGACGCAACACTTCGAGCTGCACCAGAATATGGATGTAGTCTGGAAGGAAGAGACCTATCGAGTGCACTGGTTTAGCCACATCGAGCACATGGACACCAACGCTTCAGCTAAGAGGGTCTTCGAATCCGAGCCTCTTGCTTTGAGAAGGAGAGGAAGACCGAAACTTCGGTATAGAGACCAAGTCATCGCGGATGTAAGACAGCTTGGCCTTGATGACTAAAACCATCTTACCCAGGACCGCTAGCCATTGAAAGCAGCTATTGCTCAAGCTCGGCCCTTTCATGGGTCGCCGGCCTGATAAGTAAGTTAGGCGGCCATAAAGGCTCTGGAAACACCATAAATTAACACCAAGGTGGGACAACTTTGCCGGCTATCTCTAAGGGAGACAGCGGATAGATGGAACCTTACCCTGAGCTGGGTCCCTGGGCACAAGGGTATTCCGGGCAACGAAAGAGTGGACGAATTAGCAAGAAGGGGAGCGAGTCTAACACAGGCACAAATTCAAGGGACACCCATCTCCCAATGAAAGCTTGAAATCATTGTTAACTGGAAGCAGTGTGCCCAGGACTGTAATGGCGTCACCGATGGTAGGTAGCAACTACTCAGGCTCTGATGATGCTCCATGGTGCTCCATGGAAGGGCGACACAGGCACAAGGTCTCCAAATCAGAAGACGCTACGAAAATCAGTGTCTTCTGAGGTGTCTGCACGTGCTCTTCGAGCCACGTTTGTTGTGCATCATCGTGAGACATCACAAATGTAGACGTTGGGCTTATATGAAGTCAACTGTCACATTACTCTCGTAATTGGATAAATGCAGGTCGCAACGTTGGAAGGAGTGATAGCCATCATTTACAATACATCATCATCATCTGCTGACCCACATGCTCCACTAAATGGGTCGCGGAGCTAAATCCCACTACATTTCATTCAAAAACTAAATGTCCCACGCACTGTTCACACGAAGCTTCCACCATTCAAATTCTTTTTTATGTCACCCGTTTTTTTTTCTTCCAAATTGTCCACACTTTAACTCCCACATTAAATGTGTCACCGTCTAGGCAACAAGTTTGAAAGGAAACCCATTCACGTCCACCTGGACAAAGCACTGAAAAAGGATACCCCAGCAGTTATCTTGTCAGAGACATCATTAACTTTATGATTCCTCAGAGCGCGCGGCCCGTGTCGTGCACCCTTTCATTTGTGCTCGCACCACCTGGTGATACTACTTCCTCGCCGGCTGCCTTTCAATTCTCGCCCCTCATTTGCATCAACATCTTATTGGCACACACAGTCAACAAGGACACGCTCCTTCTCCGTAGAGGGCGCTCATCGTGCAATTATTTCTGTTCATCTCTTGTCGTCTCCATCGCCAGCTCTCTATCTGGAGGATTTGTGGATTCCAGGATGCGGATAAGAAGTGTTTACGGTTTATTCAGCATAAATTCCACCTCGTCGAGTGAGCGGAGGGGGAGACCACTTCAGACACTGAATAGAGACGGCACACTCGTGATGCTTCTAAACATGAAAACATGAGGATTTATTAGCCTCAATTTATGACTCGAGTGCGTTTTGTGTCTGTCGGCGCTTGTGAGAGGCACCCTGCCGAATGGAAGGAATTAGGGAAACGAACGAAATTATGAGACCCAACGAGTGGCAACCCCTTTCCGAATTCGGAAGTAATTATAATGGCTGATGATAAGCCGCCTGACGTACGCTGATCCCTGATGGCACTTACGTCATGTGCGAGTGTGTGCTCGGCTCATGATTCCTCTCGATTCTATTTCCACTTAATCTGCGAGTAGATTGCTCGTGAATGAATGGATAATGAAACTCGAAGCGTCAGAGAGTCACTCAGGCGATGGCGCGCGGGATTAAATAAAAAGACGCACAGTTTGTGGATAATCTGGCTCCCTGAGCGGCAGGAGATGTAAACAGGAATCTCGAACGAATGTGTGCTCGTTAGACAGATAATTCTCACTCACCTATTCGGCGCTCCCTCGCTGGATTGCTCCCCCTGCAGCAGGTCCTCCTCGCGGACGGCGGCCTTCGGTGTTGTCGAATAGTACTTCTGGCGATAGTAGCCCTCTGGCTGCTCCTGCTCCTCGGCCCCACCATATCCACCGCCACGGCTCGGATAGAATTGCCGACCCTCGAAGCGGCCGTCCTCGTACTCCTCGTACGAGATTGAGCCCACTCCAGCCGGACCGCCGTACTCGTTCGGTGTCTCCCTCGACTGGATCTCATCACTGAATATCGGCTCCTCATCGGCATCGGCATCAATGGTCCGACTTGCGGACGCCACAACAACCGGTGCCTGCTCCTCATAAGTACCCCAATTAGTGGTAATGACTTTGCTCGCTCCTGCCACTGGTGCTGCTGGCACATTCACGTCTTCCCGCCGATAGCGGGTCGACTTCGATGATACACTGCTGTCATTGTTATCCTCCTCGTTATCCCGGTGACGGAGATACAGTTCACCTTTCTTGTGCACGCCAGCATCATTGTTATCCGTGCTCGGTTCGGGTGCGGGCTTCTGCAAAAATTTCAATCTAAACCCTGACTCTGGGGGATTTTCACTGCTCAGCGTAATCGACTCGGTTCGGGTGTTCAAGTCCACCGTGGCCGCCACCGAGGATGCCTGCACAATGTCGACGAGTGCTGCGGAGCAGAATGCCACGAGCATTGCCCAGCAAATTGCCGAACTGGTGCACTGTTGCTTTTGGGTCATTTTTGTTTTTTCTCTTGGTTTCCTTTTCAAATCCACTTGACAATGATGATGATTTAATCCGAGTGCGTTATGATTGTTTGTGCTTGCTTATGGAGGAAATTTCGCTTTCTTGGAACACACACTTCACTTGACTTCACTTGACTTCACTTGACTTGAGTCGAACCGACGAGGGGGATGTCTCGTATCACACTGAATCACACTCTTTGCGTTGCGAACTTCCTCAGAACAACATCGATTTGTTTATGAATCGGATCGTATGATCTAGACACTACCAAACCATTGTGGTGACTTTTTTCCACTTTTTATCAATGTGAACTACAATCGCTGACTGACCGTTCGTTATATTCCATGTCGTCGTGAACTTGGCCATCGGCCCCCGTGTGCCGTCTTGGTGTTCGTTCTTCCGAGAGTGGGGCTGTTGCTGCTGCTGCTGCTGCCATCGTGTGATATCAATTAGACCCTTTCGTGGTCTTTCGTTCGTCGTGGTCTACATTTGAGAGTGAGTCTATGGATAACGGTTGATACACATATCCAAAAAATTAGTACGTACCTCAGTCGGGTGTATATTTTTTTTTTGTTCATCTCACTTGACCAACATTCACGAGATGTTGATTCCCCTCGAAAATTGTAACCCAATCGGTGGTGGTGTGGAATTCACAGAATGTTGGAACTAGTAAATAATTAGGTCTAATGAACTTTCGCGGATTCCAGCATATGCAGCGTTCGCCCTCAATTTACACATGTAATCGGTCGCACTTGGCCGTTCGGCTGGTTTCGGCATCGGCATCGGCATCGGAAGGAGTTTGACGATTGTTTACCGACGAATTACGGGAGTTGAAGTTATTTTTGAGTGAATTTCAAACACTTTTGCTAGCGAAAGTACGTGCGAGTATTTATTTTGTTTTTTTTTTTTTTCGTCGCCTCTTAAATATTTGCTTATGCTTTTATTTGAAGTAGGCGCCGGGCGATGAGTCAGGTCGAATGGTGGTCTGGTGTGTGGGCGGATGGGTAAGGAGTGCTCTGTCGTACACCGTCTTCTTATTGGCCTATTTGCGAATAGCGTTGCGGCTAAAATGACGCTGATATAAAAGAGGCTAATTATTTGTAATTTAGGTCGGCGTCAGATCAACTGCTAGTCTTCAGAAAATTGGCTCAAGACAGTATGAAAAGGTCGAAGCTCGGGTATCCAGGAATACGATCTCAGAGGTCGTTGTAAACTGATCGAAAGGTGGAGCATTTGTCAGCCAGAATTGCTTGCCATTCGGGAAACAACAAAACTGTACGCACATCATCGTTGAAAGCACATAGAAGTAAGTCCGCAACGTGGTTTAAAACACACGGAGTCCAAGAAGGCAAGAGGAAAAATGTTACAGACCTTGGCCCTCTCAGAGGACTCTGCTTCTCGTGACCGATTGACTGAGGCGATAAGAACTTGGCAATTGGCTATGCGAGCAGAGAAATACTTTTTTTCTTAGTTGCTAGAAAAAAGTACTTAAAACTAGCCCAATTAACTTATCAATTGTAATTAATCGTAACCTAGATATCGTTCCACTGAACCGGAGGATATCCTCGTGACTGCGAGCGACATCCTGCCGTACTTTAGTCACCCCTTTACTGTTCGGCAAACTACATGTCGGATTATAGGATATACCTCCTCATCCTGCATCAGGTCATCACTGTGATGTCTCCGCGAACAACGTCGAGTATATAATGTCTCCTCGCCTTGGCTGCTCAAGGAACTGTTTTTGAAGCTGCCCCTGAATAGAGAGCAGGACCGTTCTCAGATCCAAATTGGTTTCAGGTTACCAGGCCACTGAGACCAGAGCTACCTTCGGCACTGTCTGTTGTACCGGGCGCCTACCTGATGCCATCTGAGCAAAGGCAACTTCCGGGGTAACAGTGGTAGCTTGAACACGCATTGGCATTGGCCTTTTTCCTCTTGGCCTCAATTCTTCTCCTAATCTCTTGGACCTTTGGACAACACCGATTATTAGCAGGGTTCCAGCTAGTCTTGCAGAGTACGCATGTAAGCTTGCTTCTGGCGTCCATCTTCGTCCCCAAAGACATTCCCAGCAGTGCAGTCCTTAAGGGAGTTGGATAGGGACCATAAAAACCAATTGTGTTGGAGTTAAGTCCAAAGGTGGTATGATTCTGTCCGATGAGTTCGACATTTTGGTCTGATGGAGCGAGCATTTGATTAGCTCACGGAATATGACATTAATGTAATAATATGGGTGGCGCTACAGCCCATAGTGCTATTGTTCTCTCACGAGTGGAAGGGACCTACAGTTTTATGCCGAATCCGAACGGCTTTGCTTGAGAAGCTTTCTCTAGACAGGAAATACTCGAATGTGACATTAACCTACTCTTAAGTCGGCGGACAATACTTCAATACTAGAGGGAGTCATCTTAACGATTCTTCCTCGAGTTAAACTCTGAGGTTTTCTACAGGGGTATGGAAATGATTGAGTTGCAAGGCTTCTCTTGACTGCCTCCTATCTCTCAACTTAATTGCGAAATATCTCAACATCCTATTTATGTGGGTGCAGAGACACTGTGGTTGGACAACTAGTAGTAGAATCGCAGTCGATGCTGAGAATTTGGAAAAATCATTTCTGTAGACTGTTAAACGGCGATGACGACACAAATTCTGCTGTCAGGCAGAATGTTTCACTCAATTTGGACGATGATGAACACGAATTCCGTCCCCCCGACTTAGACGAAGTCAAGAAAGCGATTTCTAGACTGAAGTCGAACAAAGCTGCTGGAGCGGACGGATTGTCCGCGGAATTGTTTAAGGCAGCTGGAGATGACCTGGTTGGGCGCATGCACCAGCTCATCTGTAAGATATGGTCGGAGGAAAGCATGCCCGATGAGTGGAATCTCAGCGTCGTTTGTCCGGTCCACAAGAAAGGAGACCCCTTTGACTGCGCCAACTATAGAGGGATCAGCCTCCTTAACATCGCTTATAAGATACTCTCTGCCGTTCTGTGTGAACGCCTGAAACCCTTTGTCAGCAACCTGATAGGTCCCTATCAGTGCGGTTTCAGGCCAGGAAAGTCCACAATAGACCAAATATTTACACTCCGGCAGATCCTGGAAAAGACTCAAGAGATGCAGATCGACACCCACCACCTATTTGTCGATTTCAAGGCCGCATATGACAGCGTGCATAGAGACGAGCTATACAGCGCCATGTCTAGTTTTGACATTCCTGCCAAACTCGTCAGGCTGTGCAGGATGACGATGGAGAACTCTCGCTGCTCCATCAAGGTCGGTAACGAACTCACCGAGACCTTCAATGTCAAAAAAGGTTTTAGGCAAGGCGACACGCTGTCATGTGACTTCTTTAAAATCATACTTGAGAAGATAGTGCGAAACTCTAACGTAAACACCCGAGGCACGATCTTCCAAAAGTCCGTTCAACTGCTTGCATACGCGGACGACATTGACGTGATTGGACGAACACAGCGAGCCGTCAATGAGGCGTTTGCTGGCATTGAAGCGGAAGCGGCTAAAATGGGTCTAGCGGTAAGCCAGGGCAAAACAAAGTACATGCTGTCATCACGGAAGGACGCACAACATCGACGTCTCGGACAGAGCGTCATATTGGGCAGCAGAAACTTTGAGGTAGTCAAGGACTTCGTCTACCTAGGCTCCGGAGTAAATAGGGACAACAACACCAGTACCGAGATCAAGCGCAGAATTACTCTTGCCAATCGCTGTTTCTTTGGGCTCAAGAGGCAATTGAGTAACAGAGCCATCTCTCGAAACACCAAATTGACCTTGTATAAAACCCTGATTATCCCAGTCCTGCTCTATGGCGCAGAGACATGGACGCTATTGAAAGCGGATGAAGAAGCTCTTGGTTGTTTTGAGAGAAAAGTTCTGCGTACGATCTTTGGTCCTGTTTGCGTTGATGGCGTTTGGAGGAGAAGGTTCAACCACGAACTATACGGGCTGTACAGCGGCATGCACCTAGTTAAGCGTCTTCGGATCCAACGCTTAAGATGGCTAGGTCATGCAGAGCGGATGGACACCACAGCTCCGGCCCGAAGAGTCTTCGACACCGAGCCATTGGGACAGCGCAACAGAGGACGTCCTCGCACTAGATGGCGCACACAAGTGGAAAAGGACCTCAACCAACTTGGTGTGCGCAACTGGAGGCAGCTGGCGAAAGATCGTGCTGGCTGGAGAGGCATGTTGGTTGAGGCCCAGGTCCACCCCGGACTGTAGCGCAAATCGAAGAAGAAGAAGAAGAGACACTGTGGTATTCCTGAGAATTGCCAGCCGCAGGAACTTGCTAGAAAGGCTACAAGCTATGTAATCTTTCCAAATGGGGATTCATTATCCTGAAACTAGACCCACTTGCTCCATCAAATCGCAGTTGGTCGACCGACACAGGATGCTTCATAGGCAACACAACAAACAACACTGCTCTACTTTACAATCGCTTAGCGTGATAAATATGTGCATTGCTAATCACAGAACTCCTATTGGCATCATAACAGGCCACGGCGTCATGGGAACTCATTTCTCTAGAATAAGTCTTCTACAACGACTTCCGCACCAGCTGCAGAGACAAGGATGACAAAGAAACCATTGTACACTTTCTGTGCAACTGCACTGCTCGCTTATCCAAGACTTCTGAAAGCCAACTACCTCAATAACTTAGCTGGACTAAGTAACACAAGAGTCTTCGCTTTATTAAATCACAGACTGGTTTGCGGAAAGTGTTCAAAGAACTCCGTGGTAGCCTAAGTTGGTCTTAGTGCTGCTGCTGTCTTCTTTCACAGTAGTCAGCCACTTCCAACTTAACCCAAACCTTGAGATTGATGTTGGCTTTGTGAGCTGCAATTCAAACTGTAGGTTCTATTTTCGGGTTAGCAGTGCTAAATCAACAGCTTTCTCTGTGAGCAATGGACTCCGCCAAGGGGGCGTCTTGTCGTCTCTATTTCTTTATATATGTATGAACTGTGTGTTACATTTCAGTCGAGGCGAGGAGAGTCATGTTCTTTTTGCAGATGACTGTCCTCAACTGTGAAGCTGGCAAACTCGCAAAAATCGCCATTAAACTTGAAGCTGATTGAATTTATTTTTTTGTGACACCTTTCAGCCACTTTCACGGCTGAATGGCGCAGTTGGTTGAGTGAGTCAAGGGTTAATATTCTTTTATCTGGTTTTCAAACGTGATCTAGTCACCATTCCCCGTTGGGATCATTCACTGACTACCCAATAACCTAACCTAACCTAGCTACATTCCAACTCTCCAAGCAACTCTGGCCTGGTCTTGGTCCAAAACTATGTCTTACCGGACACTGCCTATAAGGAATACACGCACAAAGACTAGGACTATTCTCAAATAATTTCTGCAGAAGCCGCCAAGATGAAGATGAAGACGAACGTATCCAACACCTTCTCTGCAGCTGCCCTGCACTCGTTTCAAGTGCTCCTAATTTTTCTGTAATTTAAGTGCAATTTAGGGATAAAATGGCTGTCATAGTAATCACGCCCATGTAATGCCTTCTTTTTGAAGCCACGTGGCAATACGACAGACCTACATTGGTACCTAAGTGCATTCTTTGAAATCACGTACTATCTACTTTCCTACCGATTTATCCCGACATCCTTCCGGAGGGAACTTCAGCTCGCGCTATATGGACTTGGACATTGCCAAATCGGAGGTTATGTTTATTTTGAGAATGCAGTCTACACGTTAGTGGCGTCTGATTAAATCAGGAGGAGAAGAATACATATGTATGTCCTTGCGTTTTTCACGATTAACAAAAGCCCTTTCTGTGGGATTGGCCATTCTGGGTCAGTTTAGTGTCATCTTAGCGGTCTAGTGTCAACTCACAGCTATGGTTATGAAATTTGGGTAATGAGCGAAGTGAGTGAGAAGTGAGTTCCTGAATATACAACCTGGTATCTGTGAACCGTGATAGGGTGTGCAACAAGGAACTCGTTCCTTTTGGAATGGAAAGGGCAATACTTCGATGGTTTGGTCAAATGGCATGAAAATCGGTATCATCACGATTTCCAAGGCGTTCCTTGAATGTGAATGGAAATGTGTTTTAGGTTGGAGACAGGATGACACAGATGTCAGTCAGACCCAGGACGAACCACATTCGAGATTTAGTCAAAAAATTCCTCTGGTCGGACTTGGATATAACTTCTAATGAGCTGGAGTGGATGACGGGGACAGCTGGATGGCGCAGTTGGTTGAGTGTCTGCCCTTAGTGTGTAGTGTTCCCGGTTTAAATCCGGCTTGTCCAGTCAGCATTCGCCGTTGGGTTTGACGGCACTATCGCTGGTGTTGTCGATCATTGGTAGTAGTTTGACTATGGATATCAGACCAACATGGCTTAAGTGTACTCGCGATTGGGGTGGCAGCCCACCCACTTAACCTAACATAGAGTCGATAGCGGACAATCGATTGGCCTCTCGTGCGTAGCCACTTTTCTCCTTGGGGGGATCAAGGTGAGATGAAACGATACTTCTGCTTCTTCTTCTTTGGCTGGCGGGGTGGACCTGGACCTCAGCCAACATGCCTCTCCATCTAGCTCGATCTTGTGCTAGTTGCTTCCAACCACGCACGTTCAACTTATTTAGGTCCTCTTCTAGTTGCGTGCACCACCGTAGGCGTGGTCTTCCTTTACCGCGTAGATAAAACGATACTAGAACTGCTTTAACGCAAGCTACATGGTGTGTAAAGCTCTCAAGCACCCCAAAATTCGATAAAAAATGTCAGTCTTAAAGTGATGTGGTCACTGGACCACTCCTTGCCTCAACAAGTCCATAGCGGAGTCGAACAATGTTTACCCTGTGTTCCCTCCTGGTTTGCAAAGTTTCTTCCGAACCTCAACACCCATCGGATAAACCTCGAAAACCGCCCAGTAGTTGGCTGCCTGCCCACCCCCAAATGAATCTGAAGTACCAGTTGAATATCGTTAAGTGCGAATGCCCGAACGTCCGTTAAGCACCACTCCAAAGTGAGTTATCGAAGACTAATCGAGTAATTGAGTTCGGTTAGCTAAGTGCCCCATCAACTGTACCTTGCGGTGGTATTCATTTTTATTGACTAGAATCGTTCAAGTGTTTTAAAAACCAAAACAAAACAAAACTCCACTGCAATTAAAATACAATGCGAATGGCGAATACAAATACTCATTCGCCTGCAGACATTATTTACCCTCATTTTCGTTAATTTTATTGCCTTTTCCGTGGCTCCTTAACACGACCCGGGGAGCACTTCAAATGCAGTAGGCGAGGGCTCCAGCTGTTACGTCGACCCCCAGTTTTCATCAGTTCTCACCCAGTCCCAGTCGCTCGGTACACCAAACGGAAAAATCATTTTCTGAATTCTAATTAAAAAGTTTTTCAATTATCCTCTGGAAAATAGGCAGGTTTTGCCCACACACAAGCCGCAGAGAGAGAGAGAGCGGGAGGGACTGACGGAACTTAAATCAGATTGATATCTAAATGACACAGATCGACCGGGGACGGAGCTGGGGAGTCTCTCTTTAAATCGAGTCAAAGATCCATTTTCAAAAATTGCCACACAAACAGAGACAGACTAGCTCCCGCATGAGTAGTCAACCTATTTGCGCAATTGGTTGTGGCGAAACTATCAGATGTGTGTTATCTGTGACCGGGCGCCGCAATGTTTGGCCGAATTCCCAAAAGATTGAAAGCAGAAATCAAAATTCACTGCTGCTGACCCTTTTTCGAGTCGACCATGGACTGGACCACTATCCGGATGAATAAATAAATGGAAAGGGAATCGTAGTCCAAATCCGAAGCCGTATCGGTATCAAGCAAACACACCCCAGTGACACACACGCCAGCCATGGCAAGCAGAGCGTTTTGTTACTAATATCCTGGGTATTTTAATTTTGCTTATCCAATAAGTTATCCTTTCGCATCGTTGCAGTAAATAATTGCACCCTTAAGAATGCTCTCCGAGATGATGATGATACCCTTGCTCCTGATTGCACTCCGCACACACAGTCGTGTCGCCGCTCGTCTGCTGGCAGGCACTGATGCATGTGCTTGCTTAGGCAGCTTTTACATTGCGTTAAATCGAGCAGCAATTTCTATCGTATTCCCTTTTGTGATCCCAAGCCACTTTTACACACAAAATCCCAACGATCCCAACGATCCCAACGATCCCAACGATTGGGATTTTTCGTCATTTTTATTTCGTCGCGAACCGGGGTGGTTCTGCGCGGAGAAAATTTTTCTGATAAGGAGAAATTCAAAGTGACGCTTTTGATGTTGAAATGCATACTGTGATACATTTATGTACATTTACAGAAAATAGAATAGACATTGCGAATCAAATTGCTGACAATTATGTATAATGTACCCAATAAAAACAATTATCGATGCCTCTTGATAATTGTTTTTAAAAAAAGTTGCAGTTTTTTGCGCAATTACATGCGTACTTAAAAGGGTTCATGACAATAAATTTCATATGCGTCCATATTTAAATCCTGAAAATACATCCCAAAAAATATTCTAAAAATTAAATAAACAGTAGATAAGAGCATAACATCATCAACAAGGTCTTCCTGCAATAAAGCCCCTAATAAAATGCATTTTCATTCAAACAATCCCCGGCCTCATCAAACATCTGTGGTACGCATCTGATAATTCGTCCGTGTACCAGCCACACAAGGCCGCACACGATACTAAAGGATAAATCGAAGAAAGATAAGGGAAAACACGAAGAATGAATCTCGATCCTCGATCATCTTTTCACCCTTTCACACATACGCCCCTTCTCTTTCTCACATATGCATAGCATCCATGCAGTACCCATCGCTTCGAGAACAAGAATGAAGCAACCGAAAAATAAGCGAAGGGCGACAAAAGAGAATAGGCCGAATCCCAAGATTTTTCGTGTACATGCAATTCGGTCAACCCCCCTTACGTTTCACTTCCCTTGCCTACAAGATGAGTCCCGTTAGTGACGAATTTAGTTCGTGTAAAAGCCGCCTTAGGATTTCGGTGTGCATTTCGGACCCGTTCTGTGTGGGCCGGGGTGTGCTTTCAAAAATGAACTCGGAGAGATACGGCAAATGCCTATCTGCACTCTAATCTAAATGGCAGCTTCGTAGTCGTTGTACGGAATTAAGTGGGACTTGCCGTCTGCTGAGGTGATGTTGTTTATGGAGTTCATCTTATAAATTGTAAGTTCCTTAGGCCTAGTCGGTTGCTTGTTGAAGGGATTTGCGTTGCAATGCAATTCTCGGTTTGGCTTTGGATGGGCTTTGCTCGGGATCTGTGTCTCTGTCTCCCTGTGTTTGCTGCTTCGTGATGCATGGCTCTGTGCAAACAGCACCGTCCACTGACTTTCAGGCCAAACTGCACTCTTCTCCCGCCCGGATCCTGAGATTAATGCATGCACGCCTAGTCGGAGTTGTGGAGTGGAACCTTTCACCTCCTCTAAACGCTTCACATGGCAGCCTCCCCCGATTCCACTTACCTGTCTTTTTTTTCCCGAACTGATTCATTTGCCAAACAAAATCTCTCTCCTGCACACAAGCCACCGTGAAGGGTTCAAGCTCCAAGCTCAGTGTTTATGCAGGCCCTCCGCCTGCCCATCGTCCACCGTCTCTCATTGGCAAAAACAGTTTATCCCTCGGATGTTCAATTAAAATTCAATCTGCATTTGCAGACATTCGCAGCGGTTTCCACAGCTCACCCACACGCACACACGTGAGTGCCCTTTGAAGTGAAAACCATTTAGTGTACACTGCCAGCACCGCCGCCACCGCCGCCAGTTCTGAAGACTGAAAGTGGTCATAGTTGGAGTGGAGTCACTGATGGATGGAATCACGATTTTAACTTACAACAGTTGAAGAGCATTCGCAACAACAGCAAAAAAAAAAAAAACGAGAAGACAAATCCGTCGGAACGATCGGTCGGGATATAGGAGGAATTAAAATCGAAATCATTCTCCGCATGCAGGATACACGAAGCACGGCAAAAAAGCATTTTTTTCTGCACCCTTCATCGGTCCAGTTGCAGTCGCTGGTGGGGGAGCCTATGAATGGATACCAGGACTGATGGGAGCTGGTTTTTTTTTCTTTTCCTAGTCAGTCAAATCGATTTGTCCTTTCGCAGTGGGATAGTATCATCATCTTTCTCATTCGAGCAGACAGAGTGACAGATTGGCAACTGCGTTCAGTTTAGATCGACAGCGAGTGGGTTACTTTTGCCAACTGTTTTGGGCGTATGATTCAATCTGGAGTTTTTGTTTTGCATGCGAGCACGGGTGTGTGCATACGGGAGTGCAATATTCTGGTTTTCGTCTGCGCTGTGGCACTTGGGAGTTTAGCAAGGATGGGGCTTAGAAGAGATGGGCAGATGGTGTACGGGAGGTGAAAACGGTCGATCAAGGGACAGACGTCTAAGACCTTTGACTGCACTCGCTAGAGAGGAACGGACATGTGTAAAGGTTGCGTGAATATTTTGTGGATGTCGCCCGATGCTCAAAATCTGAAGCCGCGCCTGGTTTCAAATTATCTTGAGTGAAAAAAGTATGGAATGGCTTACAAGTTCATCAGCGGAACACTAAGAAGCACTCCGTCTGCTGCAGTTAGCATACTCCTTGTTCTTCTTCTGGCCATACAGTCCGAGCCTCAGCCAACAAGCCTGGGCCTCAGCCAACAAGCCAGGGCCTCAGTCAACAAGCCTGGACCTCAGCCAACAAGCCTCTACAGCTGACACGGTCCTTATCCAGCTGCCTCCAATTTCGCACGCCATGTTGGTTGAGGCCCCTCTCCATTTGACTGCACCATCGGCTTCGTGGTCGTCCTCTATTGCATTGTCCCATTGGTTCGAAGTCGAACATTCTTCGTGCTGGAGCAGTGTTGGCCATGCGCTCTACATGTCCTAGCCATCTTAGGCGTTGAATCCGTAGAAACCAGGCTAGACTAATGTAACCGAACAGCCCGTACAGTTCGTGGTTGAATCTTCTTCTCCACAGACCTTCAACGCAAACGGGACCAAAAATTTAACTCAGAACTTTTCTCTCGAATAGACCAAGCGCGTCTTCTTCGGCTCTTGAGACAGTCCTATCTTCGGCGTCATAGAGCAGGACTGGCACTTAGCATATACGTTGGGTCAAATACAAGTTTTGTTTTAAAAATTCAATAAAATGAGCACAATTAAATGTTGTGGACCTTTGCAGTTCGAGCCTGAGCAAAATGTGTCTATGCATCATAGCTTTATACGTAAAAATAAACATTCCCATTTATTATGAAACACAACGTCATTCAAGAGGCTGCTTCGTCTAGCTTCGCAGTAGGACATTCTGTTACCCTAATTTTCCAAGACCTTGCACATTGTTTCGAGCTGTAGCTCAGTCGTTTCCTGATTGTCGATCCTTCACGATTCCCCACAAAAAGAGTACAAACGGCTGCAAGGCGACTAACCAGGGATTGATATCGCCAAGATGGCTGATAAGACGATTGTTGATTTTGGTGCAAAAAATATCGATTGTAGCATGGACCATGCCCACACATGGTCGTCCATATCCATGTCTTCAGTTTCTGTCAAAATAAAAATCTGTTGATGTGGTTCTGTAAAGCCCACTGTCGATAGTTGTTCGTTGTTTCCAACCTCATCACCTGAGTCTCACCCTCTCTACCACAGCAGCCACGTTCTCATCTGTGCGCACAGTATGAAGACGGAGACTATGAGTTTTGTCCAATAGCATAGGTACTAGTCTCATGAAATTTTTGCACAAACTTGCGTACAGCAGTCGCGGTATGTTACTCATTTCCGCAAGAGCTTCCAAATCCAAGTGCATGGCCCACAAAGCTACGGACCACTACTGTTGGTCAAGCGTAAAGAGACTCATTTCTTTGATTTGAAAAAACATTTGATGGCACACGCTGTACTCATCTACCTCCCTTCGCTGCACTTATTAGGCAGTTATGCAGTCTTAAGACACAAGACACATCGACTGTGCCCAGAACTCAATACCGTCCACTCAACTTTTTTTTTAACCAAATTAACCACCGATAGCCCACTCTCCCAGCCAAAATGTCCCTCCTTCCGATCGGATTAAATGTATGGCTGTGGACGATGAATCCGGTTGTACGTGCTTGGTTCAAGCCGATGATAGGTTAACTTATAAACCGACTTACATCCAAACAGAGTTGAAGAGGCCTTAATATACCATATGTACAATCGAGTTGACGCGAACAAACTGAATGTACAGTAAAATTAAAGGCGCAGCAACGCAACCGTCGATTCAGAAGGCATTAATGCTATTTCGGGACGAAGACCATAGACACACGTTGGTCATTAGCTAGAAGCAGTGCAATGGACCCAACTAACTTTTTAATGATATCCCTATCAGTGATGTCGACGTTCTCCATTTCCACGTCCTATTCCTGCCATGGTCAATTTTTGTTAGCAGTCTGCAACCGAGCATCTTTTGGAATTCCTGCTGAAATAGGGTGATCTGTATGTCATAACATAACAGAGCTGAGTTTCAATCAATTTAAAACAGTTGCGGTTAGGCAGACGTCAATAGTACCCTTTCCTTTGTACTTCCAACTTGCCCTTGCTCAAAAACAGTTCAAAAGGGACGTCGCTGCCTATTCGGATAGCCGAGCCGCAAACAAAACCCTAAACAATGCCACTTATGACATCAAGAACATCCCAAAAAAGCTGTCTGTCACTAAAGGAGGCGACTGAGGATATCAATATGCACCTGATGTGCGTGCCGGGGCATTGCAATTTCAAACCCGATGAACTCGCAAGCTGTGGTATAACCTCTGTCTTAACATCATAAAGAATCCTCTTGCTATGACGATCAGCCTACCATCGTCACATGAAATGCACCATCTTCAACAAAGGAATGGATGGCCAGCACTAAATCGCAAACAATATGTCTGAATGCTTAGACTATGAAGGCATTCACCCAGGACGCACACCGATGCCACACCAAAGATGTGTGTCCAATACCAGAAGCCACTTTAACGGACCATATGTAGTAGTTAGTCACTTGCGAAAATCAAGGACAGCTACGAACTAAACGCTTGACTCCAGCATCGGATCACAAACGTCTATTATGATCTACGGTCATTGCTTGACCTCATAAACTCGAACTTAAAGAAAGAAATTGAGAAGAACATGTCGGCTGCCTGAAAATGAGGTTCCATGAGGAGGTTTTGAACGTTGTTTAAGATGCGTTCCGATCATTCTGTCAAACACTCGATAGAGTGACCATCGCGATGAGCAATGCATCGACCCTAACTTCGTCTTCAGTTTCTTTAAAAGACTCCTACCTAATACTGGGAGCAAAACAAATTTAAAATATATTAACAATTGTATGAGGGCAACCCGAATCCAATTCAAGCGCAACACACTATCCGTGAACCCTAATTCCTTCAACTCCTCACCAGACGGGGCCCTATCTCGAACAACCAAGGTAACGCTTTACAAGACCTTAATCGTCCCAGTCCTGCTATATGGCGCGGAGGCATGGACTCTGTCAAAAGAGGAAGATTCTTCGTGTGATCTTCGGTCCCGTCTGCATGGATGGTGAGTGGAGGAAGACGAACTTTACGGGCTGTTCAGCGACATCGACTTCGCCGGAAGAATGAAGATCCAACGATTGAGATGGCTAGGTCATGTAGAGCGGATATCTCCGGCTTCGAATCCACCCCCGAGGGACGGCGCAGTAGAGGAAGACCGCGACTCAGATGGCGCACGCAAGTGGAAAGGGACATCAACCAACTATGCGTGCGAAACTGGAGACAGCTAGCTAACGATCGAGCTGGCTGGAGACGCTTGGTGGTTGAGGCCCAGGTCCACCCCGGACTGTCGCGCCACCTTAAGTAAGTAAGTAAGTAAGACGGGGCTTAATGTGCATGGCTCTGCTTGAAATCTATTTTACTGAGTTCCGCCAGAATGTGTCGAAGGATTCCATTCCCCTCCAGGATATTTCATACTCTGTTCAGTCAGCATTCCATGAGGCATCATCAATCGTGTCGCGACCTTTATTGCCTCGCAAGTACTGTATTTTGAGTTAACATTGGCTCTGGCATAATCGCCCAACTGCCACAGGAATTACATTGGCTGAACATTCCGAACACACAAGCCGACGATGTGGTAGGACCTCTACTCTCAGTTCCTCTTTGCCGTTGTCTAGAGCACACAGAGGTGTCTAATCCGGACCACGAATGAGACGATCTATTATTACTGTCTGATCGCCTGGCTGTGATCCGCATCCAAGGCAGATTCTACAACATCAGTCTCATATGTGCACACGCCCCTACCGACGAAGCTGAAGACTGTCAAAGAGGATTATTACGACCTCTTGGACGGAGCCTGTCCGAAATACGATGTCAAAATCGTAAATCGTGCATTCAAGTCTCCATGCTAAAATCGGGAAGCCTTTGCCGACTGGGAGAGCAGTCAGGACGTCCAATTCAGCTATGGACAGAAGCTATTGCTCAGCCTCCAATCAATTCAGCGTTGTTGGCCTGCTAAGTAAGTAAGTATTACTGGAAGCATTGTACGGCGTTACCTTTTTTTACTTTCGTTGTCTACCTTTCTGTTTCCCTCCTCTTTCCTTCCCTCTCTCTCTGTATCTTCCCCACTCACCAAAAAATTGTATAACTTGCTCATGTAAGATTCATCGATCGAGGCTAGATGCCCGAACATGATCAAGCCACAATTGAGTTCTCTGCTAATTATCACCCCTGCTGACCCGAAAACAGAATCACAAGCGGATGCTATTGGCTTTCCCTTTTGCTTGACTTCTGTAAGATATTTCCCGTACAAATCGCTTACAAATTATGGTCTTTACAAGAATGTTGTGCAAATTAACACGATTAGCTGCAGACATCTCATCCAAATTGCCCGCTCTCAGTGTGGGCGGGCATGCGCTCAGCTTACATGCGGCTGCAATGGTCTCAGACGACTGCCACTCCCATCGATGATCTAATGCCGTGCCGACCATCGATTCGGGGAGATTAATTATTCCCGCTAACTTCTAATCCAATACCGTTGTAGCATATTTTTCCAGCTACGACTCAGCGATGGTCCTCTTCCTTATTGTCGCCGCAGAGAGGGAGAAAGAATAGGCAAATATTTGCCTTTTCTTTAGACTATGGACTAATTTGTTCAACAGTTCTGTTCACGTCCGATACATATCAATTGGACCGATAACGCGACACACGTCACACCGGCCACCTCACGATTAACCCAGTTCGGCGAGTGTCATGCGCCTAATCATTCGCTTCCATTCATCTGTCGGGCGGCCCGTCATCGAGCAGAGTCATCAACATTTCGACGAGTTATCCTAGCCCTGTTCCCCTCGCACGGTCATCTCTCATCGGACATTGTCTAAATTAGCGTCCCATCAATAATGAACCAATAAAAAAATGTTGAATGAACAACAGTTAGAGACAAGACAGCAACAGGCGACAAGGCAGCGCCGCGTCTATGCTCGGCCACAGCTGCTGTTTGGCCAACTCATTTGGACAGCCACGAGACGAGCATGAACGCAGCATGATTTCGAAATTAACTCTGCCCTCCTCCCGCCAGCGGAGGTGCATAAATGTGAGAATCCTCTGCGGAATTTAGGCCAGCCACCGTCGGTATGTAAGCGATCTTGAAGCGTGTCAATGGTGAACGCATGATGCGTACACTGCCTCTGGGGAGCCATAAGCCCCCCATTTGTAAATCACACGAGCAGCGCAGAGGAAAAAGGATTATCCGGCTATACGGGCGGGATAACGATGTCAGACGTTTTGTCTGACTAAAGTGTTCCACTTTATCACTCCTGACGGGCTGACGGAGTGGTGGTGGTGTTTCTGTTTTCTCTGAATGATGTCTTCCACGGCAGTTGGGAGATAACACTGATGGCAGGAATTAACTTCTGTCAGTGCTGAGGCCGGTCTCGGTGGATTCAATTATGGGCCAGCGTTCGAAGGGACACTCTTTCCTGAACGTCACATCTGACTTTCTGGCTGTCGACAACACCCCAGTACAGAACAACCCTTGCGCAGGAAAGGCCTTGTGTTCGTATTTTTCGGGGATTTAATTGATTTTGGTTTCTCGCACTTTTTGAATGGCTCCCCCGGCGACGTTATTCAAATGATTTCCTCCTTTTTCTGTGCCCTAGGCGCTGGCGCCGGCGAAAGGACAAACAATCGTGCGGCGGGGTGGGGGTGGGGCTTGGGGCTGAAAGGATGTTTCACTGTGTAACCGTTTTGTGGGAAATTAGAGGATTGTTGGGATGAAATTTAATTATTAAATTTGAATCTGATTGAAGTTCGGCCAAGTTGTTCGCTGGTAGTTACACGAAAAGTTTGATCCAGTCGGTTGAGGTTTTGTTTAATTTCTTTGTGGGGGGGAAACATTTCACCGAAATTAGCATTGAATGGCTGGAAAATGGTGGTGGGCTTTGATAAAATGTGGGAATGACGTTGGGGCGTGGAAAATGGTTGTGTGGGGTGATGGTGATTGTCTATGAAAGTGCTTCTTCTGATACATAGGTAGCATCGTATTTGACTCGTTAATCTTCGCAGAATATTTACAAATCTGACACAGGTTCCAAAGCGGCACTTGAAAGCCTACGACGACGATCTGGTGGCTTAGAGATCAGGTCCCAGTTCCGAAGGTCGAAGCAGTAAATGGCTACTGACATCGATTAAATGCAGGGATTTTGAAGAAGACTACTGACTGACTATTTTTTAATTTACTAGTTACGTTAGCTAACGTTCAGTTCTTCAAATTCTAACTCCCTGGCCCTCGGCGAGCACTCTAAGCTACTCACTGACCATCAATTGGCCTAAGTACGAAACTTTCCTTTGCAGTAAGCCGCTGTTCATGGCTCCATGGATTGCCCCCCGAAAAAGCACACGTTAGGCATTGCTTATCCGCAGCGACGCTTACGTTAGATGTAAAAAGTCGATCAAAGCATCTGGTCATTTGGCTGGACCATTTTTCTTTTTGCTGGTAGATAAGCATTTTCTGTAATTCCAGAGTAAAGATAGTCTTCTACATGGCCCTCATCTTCTGTGGTTTAACCTGAGTCCTACGCAGATGGAGGAGTTTCTTCGAGGGACACTATGTTCGGACCTATTACCGTTTGCATTGTACGGGCGACTCTGGCCGCAAGGAGTGCTCTTCTCACTATGTGGTCTACCACGTGGCGAACTTGAAAAGGACGGAACTTTTTTTTTACTAAACTGAATAGAAATCAAATCTCATTATCCGCAACTTATACTAACAGCCTGATATGGTGGCTAACTTGAAGACATAAATTTGATTATAAATTTTGATTTATTGTCAGTGAGAAGTTCACCCCTTTTCTAGCTACGTCTTCGGCTCATTCAATGGCAGTAATACAACTATTCTCAGAGACCTCTGTCTGTCTATATACATCACAATAGATGACCTAATCGGCTTTATGAACAATAAGCGAGGATTCTCTTGGATGGCTTTACTTTCCTCCTGAAATACACTACAGTCGAAGAGACAGAGAGAAGATCTCCGACAAGAACGCGCATACTCCGGGTGCGGTTCCTTCGTCCTTATTGGAACCATCCCTGTGAAATTCGAGATTGGCAGAATGTCTGACTGCCTATATCTATTCCCCAAAGTTCCCCTATCTGGGTTCAGTGATTTGTATGCATATTCGAAGTCTTAAAAAAAGTATGACATAGTCTCTATGCCTCGCACATTCTTGGTTGATTCCATGCGAACGGGACTATGTGTGCTGCTCAGCGGCGGTCACATTGTGCCACATACAAGTGTAAATGATCTGTACGACCGCGACATTCATATAGAAGTTCGACATGTTCGACTTTTTTCCCGTGGTCGAAATGCATATAGCACTAAGTGAACACTAGTGGTACGACCATAGTATACATTTTCATTCACGTTCTTGTTTTCAACAAGTGAGTATCAGCGCGAATGAATGAAAATAGTATTCCTTCTCGATAGACTTAAGGATCGTTTATATATGTAAGACATCAGCATCACTAAAAGAAGAACATGCGCTTCTATTTTGATGCCTATAAACTACTCCCATAAAAGATGCCTGTCACCGGCCGCGTAGTAAAATGCGAACGGAAAACATTTTTTGGTAGTTTGGAAGACCGGCTTGAACTACATTTGGACTACGCCGCGCTTTCTGATGCCGATAGCTGCATCGGTTCTTGTCAGCTTTTCGTAAATATTCAAATGAACCGAATGCAGGCAGACTTCAAGAATAAGGTGGACTATAAAATCCAAAAGCTAGCCAACAAAATGGATTTTATAACCACCGGTAGGACAATTCGGACGTCGGCCCTCATTGCATTGGTTTCAACCAACCTACGCCAATTTACCTAATGTTGTCGCCCTCCATGAAAGCACCAGTGCCGGACCGTTCATTGGTTTTGAAGACATCCATCTAAGTCTCGCCAGAGCCATGCCTAGATACAGGAAAAGCGAATGTGTAAGTGCGTCTCAACTGAAGTTGTGGTGTCCGTGCGTCAGACGGCATATCCATAAGACTGTGGTCAAAAGAAGTATATGCAGCTCGAAACTCCATTGCGTGTTACATCAAAGACCAGCTCTTTTAAGACGAAAGATGGCATTGTGTGTGCAGCCCATGATGTGCATATCAAGAGGAGAAATTAACCAATCTGAATAGAGCTAGATCCGACAAAGTCCTTCAAGTCTCTTTGCCACATGGCGATGTTATTTCAGGTACAAAAGTAGGTATTTTGTGTCTTCTTGTGAACTCAATGAGATCTATTTTAGACGGATTTACATGTAGAACTGCTCTTTCTGTCCACTTTGCTAGCATTTGATTCAAAGTAGCACACAAAATGTAGATCTTCAACTGGTGGTAGGAAACACAAGTTTAAGTCGTAAGTTTACCTCGGACTATGGTGTTGCAAATGGCAGGTCATATCTACTAAATGCGTACAAACCCCCTAAATGCGTGGCCTTTTAGAGCACAAATCTTACAATAACTCTTTCCACTTGGCCAGAACATATCTGACTAGACAAATCCAGATTTCAGATTTATGAAAATTACCACCGCCTAAAATTCCGCCAAACTTTAAACGGTTATTCACTCCGCTAGCGCAAAAAACTCTCCACTGTCGAACTATAATAGACTCCCAGCTGTACACCAATCTACAAGCGAAACACAAAAAACATACCTCCTTCCACCAGCAGACTGCATTCCATTCAAATTTTCGTATTTCACACATATGCCTTTCTTCCCACCGGCGCGCAGCTCTCGCATTCAATTATTTAATTCGTATGCAAAAGTTTTTCAATTTACCAGACAACAATTTGTAAATTTTTCATTTCAAGCAGTTCGGTCTTGTATAAACGAGATTTCCTAGCCGCCTTGTACGCACCTTACCTGCAGCAGTGAAAAATGAATGAGAACATATTAAAATCCGCCCCGAGAGAGAAAGCGGTAGAAATGTGAACAACAAACAACTGCAGCAGCAATCCTCTGGCACGTTCGAATTGAGCGATTGTGGCCAATTCCATAAACATTGAAACCAAGAGCAGCTCTCTTCCACACTCGTCCTCTCCACCTCCCTCGCCATTCAATCCGACAGAGGAGAAAAAACACGCGCGCCGCCCTCCCTTACCAACCAGAGCCGCCCCCAACTCCAGTGCTCAAAGTTCCCAAACAACCGCACAACGACGACGACGACGACGAGGAGGAGGAGTAAGAGGCAACCACTACGACCACATACAACATTCAACATACCGCAGAGCAGCAGTTGGAATTTCATCTTCAACCGGGCCACTTCAACTCCCTCTCGCTGTTGGACTAAAAATGCTCCTTCTCCGGCGTGCCACCCACTCAACACACACATGCCCTTGCCACACACCATTTCCCGCTCACCCTTGTGGCCGGGCTTGGAGGAGCCGTCGGTAGTTTTCGGCGCAAAGAAGGAGCACTAAGCACCAGAGTAGTGCGGAGCACCAGATAAGGGTGCAGAATGTGTGGGATAACATACCCCGATGGTTTCCAGTGGTTGCTGGTTCAATCGCCACCATTGTAGCGTTCTGTCACTGCCACCGCTGCTGTTGTTGTTTGCGTCTGCGGTTCGCACATCCATACTGACAAGAAGGTGCCCAGTTCTGCTTTGTGGATGGGGGGGCTATTTGTTTGCATTTTTCTCAGGAAAATATTGCACGTCATGAACTTCACCTGGACGCTGGACGACAAAAAGAAGCCGACACCAAGACTTATACCTCGACTTGGACACAGTGTGGTTTCCGTTCGCATTGTCCCCCACGTGCACGGTGTGATGCACACCCATTGCTGCCGGTCAACTAAATCTCGTCGAACCATTTAGCATACACACCCTTCACGTGCACCGCTCCATCCATTCGAACGATTTCCCAGAGAATCTGATGGAATGCCTTAACAGGCAGCAAGCTCATCCCCGAGAAGAACTAAATAAGCAGTGTGTGATGTGAGTGGATCCACCACCGACACAGATCCACTTTGTGCGCGGGCAGACGACGCACGGGTGGCTGCTGGATGCCGCCAGTGAAACCCTTGCAATTATGAAAAGCAAACTAGGGTAAACTGTATTTTGAAACATAGCGGGGATTTCATCTTTTTCCCCAAAGGACTTGAATTTCTGATTACAGAGTAATCAAGTTTTTTCTCCTTCTCCGTCCTCGTGCGGTATCATTAGGGGTCCAGGATTTGGTTGTCTCGTCGTGTCGGCGCTCGAGTTGTTGCTGTTGTGTGCGTTGGATGTTTGCTGCGTGTGGAAATGAGGAGTCAGTCGCTGATCCTCTGGGGACCTGGAGGAGTTTGAATATTGGTTCGTTAGTCATTTTGGAACTGATTGCTCGGAATTGGAGATATGCTTTGGTATAAGGTCTCGGCAGGCGCTATGCTATGGGCCCAACTGGCAAATTCGATAGGTTTTCAGCAGATAGATAGAAAAGTTGTCATATCTCGAAAACAGTCCGTTTGGTTAAATATGAGCAAAGACGCTTCTGTTACGCCTTCAACAGAAGCTGTAGCACTGCACTACGGCCTTCAACCAACTGTTCACGACCAGTGAACAGTAGAGAGGTGGCAAAGGTGCCGGAAAAGCTCATCTGAAGTATTGAAGTTTATTTTGAGCTACCAGCCACATCTCGAAAGCCAAACTCGAAAACTTCTCAACTTTATTCAAGGAAAAAAAAGTTGTAAGTCTGTCGGTAAAATTTCAAAAAAATTACAATGCTTCCACGCTGTAGTCGCAATTTGCGCATCCAACTAAAAGCAATTCTCACTCTCTCACCCTCCTACACACACGAATGCCTGAAGTATGCGAGAATCTCAGAAATTTATGCTAGACAACTTGATTTATTCAAGGGGAATGTTGTCTATTCAGTTCTGGAGCGCGTCGCTGCAAAGAATTTCTCGTAAAATGACTCAGCTTTCAATCGTAGCATTTTCCGGATAATACCCTTTTTCTATGAGACATGCCACATGCATGTCGGTTTTACTTTCTGCTGTGACGCTCTGCCGCAGAATATGAGAAGATGTTTGTCAGAAATAGAGAACGAATGTTTGTCAATTCAACGGCAGGTCCTTTGTGCGGGCTCGCCTCATATCCTCATCCGAAAAAAATTAAACATTTTATTGTGAACACGTGTAGTGTAGTGTAGTGTACCACACTCGTCCGTTTATCTAGGGTGGTATGCAGATTTGCAAGTCGTGTAGAATATGCAAATTAAACGACGAACTATACAGAGAAACGATGTGCCTGCGACGATCTTGCCTGTTTACAACAAATTAAGTATTCAGATATAACCTACAATAGTCTGCCGTAGGTTCGATCCCTGGTCTGTGCGACAGAAATAACTTCCACGACCCCACGACTTTCGAGTTTCTGAGAATGCTCCGAAATTATTCCTGTCTAAAAGAAGCTTCTCAAAAGTGTCCGTTCGGAGTCAGCATAAAACTGTAGACTCCTTCCACTCGTGAGTGAACAGAGAGCTAGTGAATCTAGATACGGTTACTATTATATTTCAGGTCCTCGTTTGGGACACCTTTCCCACTCAACTGATGAAATCCTATCTACTGGCCTTTTGACCGTGGGGCAACCGGTCTGGTTGAGGGCTGAGGACATGCGTCTTCATACTCTTAATAACCGATAATCGTTGACGAACAACTATTCCCATACAGAGGAAAGACACGATTTATACGATACAAAACCAGAGTCCAGCTGAACTTAAAAAGTCCCTTACACCCGTCAACTAATGAAACACAACGTGGCAAGGGCAATCTCCTGCTTCTATTGTATTTTTGAATCATCTGGGCTTATTCGGCAGACAGCCTTAAGACTCATTTTAACTGTGGCCTGAGCTCAGCATCGGCCACTCACCTATTTTCAACGAATGAGACTCATCTTTCCAACGAAACCAATGGCATGTCACCAAGGCCATGTCATGTTTACTTCAGCAGTCCGGCTTACTCAGGAAGTCTGACAATCAGGCCATGAACGATTCGTTGCGAAATTATAAAAATCCATCGAAGATGGATGAATGGTTGATCTCCAAAGACCTTTCAGTGGAACAACCGCTCTAGGGTCTTCTAGGCAGAAGCCATTGCAATTAACGAGGCGCAGTTACGCCCAAGAACACGGTGATATCCAGAGACATCACCCACTTGCACTAGAAAACTTAGTCAGTTAAAACTGAATCAAACTCATTACCCAAAGTATGACTAGCACTCCATCTTAAAAGCTCAGACTAAGAACATTTTCAATCTGGGTCCTCGTTGGCAGACAATCCATAGGAAGCAACATAGATGAAGACCCGTGGGTACACACACGTAGGGGTAACCATAGGGATGTGAATAATGTCAACATTAGCCAGATAAAGCCTTTGATCACAAGCGCAAATCAGTATTGGAGTAAGTTAATCGACGGGTCATTTCAAGGGGCCTATATTGGCCTAACTGTGACCACTCTCTGCAGCCTACAGCGTGCACAGAGACGAGCTATTCAACTCCATGCCTACTTTTGACAATTCTTCAAACTCTCGTTGCTCCATCAACGTCGGTAACGAACTAATCGAGACAATCAATGTCAAAAAGTTTAAGGCAAGTCGACGCGCTGTCATGTTATTTGTCCAACATCATACTTGAGAAGGTCGTACAAAATTCATTCACCAACTCAAGAGGCACGAAAATCCGTGCAGTTACTACGATACGCGGACGACATTGACGTTATTGGTCGAACAGATCTAGCGTTTGCTGGTACTGAAACGGAGGCGACAAAAACTGGTTTAGCAGTTAATGAGGGCAATACGAAGCACATGCTGTCCTCAAGAAAAGACATCGACGTGTTGGACAGAACTTCACAATGGGCAGATATAACTTCGAGGTGGCCAAGGACTTAACCTACCTCGGCTCCGGAGTAAATTGTACAAATAACATCAGTACCGAGATCAAGCAAAGGATAACACTTGCCAACCGCTGTTTTAAACTGAACTGAACGTTTTTTTTTAGTTTTGTTCAGTGAGAGTGATGTATCAAAACTGTCAAAGTAATCATTACTGGAGCGTGTTAGAATCTATAAATCGGATGGTGCCACAAGCCATACAGCACACGTTACAATCAATTCGTTAAAGATTTTTTCGTTAAACAAGGAATGGGCTAGTCGATTGGCCGCCTCGTTCCCTCGCTTTAACGCCGCTTTGCTACTTTCTCTGGGGTTACGTTAAGTCATTGGTTTATGCCAACAATGCCGACAATGTTGGAAGAGCTCAGAGCCACTATTGAATGTATACAAGCAATGGAGATGGACATCAGAGAGCTGTAAAATTGGGCGAGAAGGTGATGCCAGATGTAAAATATTATTCCACAGAGTGTATAATTGCAGATTACGCGACGAAGTATGCAGGAAAACAAGATTTGCATGCATTCTAAAAACGGCATCGTTGGCGCATGCAAGTAGAAAGGGACTTCAACAAATTATACGTACGAAGCTGGAGACGCTTGTTGGTTCAGGTTGAGACACCTTAAGTAAGGAAGTAACTAAGATGATGTGACAGTCGGTTAAGCCTCGATGAGGAAGCTCGTTTTAACAGATTTTGCGCCTTGAGATGGCATTGTCCGGGATTGTGTGTTTCTCAGTCTTCTGATTGCCTCATTCGGATGGTTGCTGATGTGTCTAGAAGCTGTTTTGTGAACAGTGTCACCAAAGGGGGCGATGCGTGCTTCGTCGTCGCAAACCATCTTGTTGCTGTAGTGCTTCCGATGGTCCCTTTCGAAGGTAAGACCGGGACACATTCCTTGTTTCTCCAAGCTTTTCTAAGACACTAAGACCGCCCGTTTTAGCTGCTTGTAGACCACCAGTTTCGTTCCCTGGCTAAATCCGTCTTAAATTGTTTTTAGAAGGCTGTCTATCCCTGCCTCATACCCCAACCAGATGGAAACAAATTAAGGTTATCGTCATACCTAAAGTGGGAAAAGAGCTCCCACGTAAAACCTTTCTCCTTGACTTGCCACTACACTGCTACACAGACGACGGAAACTTTTATGACCAAAGTAATCCCCTAGCTACCTCCAAAGCATTTGGCTGTTGACGCCTGACCTGCATCCACTTCTGAATGGTCTCCCCATACACGTAAGAACCTGCATTTATGTGAATGCCTCATTTGGTGCAGTAGTGAAATTTCTCCGCCAATGTATTTCGTCTCCCAGCCCAGCCCAGCCTCAGTGGTGACTTCGCAGCTGGCATGAGTCTGTGAGTCATCTGCCAAGTAGACAACAGTATTCTGTGTTGGTTGGAAGGCAGTTGATCTGCCGGGAAGATATTAAAGAGCATCGGTCCCAGCTTCGACCCTTGCGCAACTTCTGCCTTTGTGGTCCGCTCGGTTGATTGGAGCTCTGCTTGCAGGCCACCAGCGAGTACTGGCTCTGTCTAGAGCGTCGTGTTCAAGGTTTTGCTGTATTGAACTGAGGAGTGCGTTGGTGTATAGAACTGCTAGGCATTCCCACTTGGACGTTGCATCTTTTGGAGTGCAAAAAGCTATAGATTCTGATTAGGGAATTCCATCGTGAAATTCTGAACTGATTCAGCTTGTAGATGACGCCTCTATACAGACCGTGCAGAAGCCGTTTCTCACGTCCATGAAGCAGGCAACGGTCACTTGGTTTTTGTTAAGGGTTTTTTTTTTCTAATTCAAGATGCACGAACAATGTTACTACGCCTGAAACCCTTTGTCAACAACCTGATAGGTCCTTATCAGTGCGGTTTCAGGCCAGGAAAGTCCACTATCGATCAAATTTTCACATTACGCAGATCCTGGAAAAGACTCAAGAGATGCAGATCGACACCCACCACCTATTTGTCGATTTCAAGGCCGCATATGACAGCGTGCATAGAGACGAGCTATACAACGCCATGTCTAGCTTTGACATTCCTGCCAAACTCGTCAGGTTGTGCAGGATGACGATGGAGAACTCTCGCTGCTCCGTCAAGGTCGGTAACGAACTGACCGAGACCTTCAATGTCAAAAAAGGTTTTAGGCAAGGCGACACGCTGTCATGTGACTTCTTTAACATCATACTTGAGAAGATCGTGCGAAACTCAAACGTAAACACCCGAGGCACGATCTTCCAAAAGTCCGTTCAACTGCTTGCTTACGCGGACGACATTGACGTGATTGGACGAACACAGCGAGCCGTCAATGAGGCGTTTGGTAGTATTGAAGCGGAAGCGGCTAAAATGGGTCTAGCGGTAAACCAGGGCAAAACAAAGTACATGCTGTCATCACGGAAGGACGCACAACATCGACGTCTCGGACAGAGCGTCATATTGGGCAGCAGAATCTTTGAGGTAGTCAAGGACTTCGTCTACCTAGGCTCCGGAGTAAATAGGGACAACAACACCAGTACCGAGATCAAGCGCAGAATTACTCTTGCCAATCGCTGTTTCTTTGGGCTCAAGAGGCAATTGAATAAGAGAGCCATCTCTCGAAACACCAAATTGACCTTGTATAAAACCCTGATCATCCCAGTCCTGCTCTATGGCGCAGAGACATGGACGCTATTGAAAGCGGATGAAGAAGCTCTTGGTTGTTTTGAGAGAAAAGTTCTGCGTACGATCTTTGGTCCTGTTTGCGTTGATGGCGTTTGGAGGAGAAGGTTCAACCACGAACTATACGGGCTGTACAGCGGCATGCACCTAGTTAAGCGTCTTCGGATCCAACGCTTAAGATGGCTAGGTCATGTAGAGCGGATGGACACCACAGCTCCTGCCCGAAGAGTCTTCGACACCGAGCCATTGGAACAGCGTAACAGAGGACGTCCTCGCACTAGATGGCGCACACAAGTCGAAAAGGACCTCAACCAACTTGGTGTGTGCAGCTGGAGGCAGCTGACGAAAGATCGTGCTGGCTGAAGAGGCATGTTGGTTGAGGCCCAGGTCCACCCGGAATGTAGCGCCAATCAAAGAAGAGCAAAGTGTTTCGTTTGTTCCCTACACACGTGCCGTGTGTCGCCGCAACCACAGTACTGTGCGTAGCTGTGGTATAAAAAAGACACAAGCAGTAGAAAGGCAAAATTAATGTTTTGTGATATTATTGCAATTGGTAGAATTTTGTAAGAGCAGATGCAGCCAAAAAGTTTGGCCAAAGAATTGGTTTTGAAAAAAGATGAGTTTTGAACGAAAGACTGCTGATAGAGCTGAAAGATCCCAAGCCATGCCACATGCAACGGTTGCGGCAACCTACCAATAAATTGATAGTTCTGGCAACGGTTGGTGCAACACCAAAATTAATGAGTTACACACGAAGGAATGGCTGTTTCGTGTACATCTAGCATAAGGTTCTTCAATTCAGTTCAAAATGGGCGCAATGGAGCCAACACGTTGGTCGACATGAACCACTGCAGTAAGGGCACCTAATTGCCAATCTACCAACCTGGAATGAAAAAACCTCACCGAGACACTAGAAGTCAAACAGAACCTGTCTGCGTACGAGACCTTGCTCATCCCGACCCTTGTCTAGATCACGGGCATTGACCATATAGAAGTCCATGGACGATATAGCTACGAGTACATACGGGTCGTGCAGATACTCAGTCTTGGAAGGGGGCTAGAGATGCAACGCCTAAGCTGTGTGCCTTGTAGAGCGCATGAGTGATTTGGCATTGGCTCAAATGATTGTCGCTATCGCTCACGGTGGACAACTTCAGTCAAATTTGTGTCGAAATGTGGTGAGGAATCACACTAGCTACAGGATTGATGAGTTTAACTTGACCTAAGCTGAGGATTGGATGCATCACAAGCTGTAAACTTCAACAAAAACAAAACATTTTCAATCCAAGCTGACCCATTTCAGTGCAAAACGACCACGCTCGAAAATGAGAGAGAAACGGGTAAAACATATTAACGCTCAATGAAGTAGGAGAACATTTCTATATTTGTACGCACATTTGGCGTGTTAACACAGATCCGAATAGAAAAGGGAATCGCAAAAAAACCAGAAAAAAAACACGCACACACATTCTAATTAGAACGAAAGCATTTTCACTCACGATTCGACCCGATTCGTGGATAAAAACGAACGGAGGACCGCGATTTATCTTCAACTGTCGTTCACGCATGAGCCCTCTAGATATGATCTCCACACTAATTGCCAGTCCGTACTCCGAACTAATTAATAACGATAGTCATTTGACAGTTAATACTTCGAATTAGCGCCGAATGCGAACGCGAACAACTTGTTCAAAGACTAAACAGACGCGCCACGCCGCCGCCGACTTTATGCGTGTATCGCGAGCACGGTCCACACAATTATTGCGGGTGGCAGGCGTGGACATGGACAAAACGGGGGAAAAAAGGACTGCGTGGTGCGTGAGTCTCGTGGTAAGTAGTAATTTAAATTAAATGCCAACATTTTAATTGGTTCGCCATTTTGTTTATTCATGACATATCCAAACACAAATGTGTGCACAGTTCTCGTTAAATTTGTTTATGCGCGCTCCATAATCCGACAGTGGTCCTAGTTGTGGCCTGATGGTTCTGATATTTGCTGTGGCCAACACACACGATGGCCGGATGGCGGATGGCGGCTGGCGGCTGGCAACGGCAACAACAAATGCTGATTCACTTTCCGAGTGCCTAATTAATAACACTGTTACGAACGATTACACACATTAAATCGATTGGGGATAAATAAATTATTGACTATTTACCGTTAATTGTGTGACATTAAAACAAAGAACAGTGAGTACGACGAGCATAACAGCATAACGTACTCGTCCTAATGGCGATGTGGCGTGGTGAGAATCTGTTTCGCTGATGAGAATCCCATGTGCGAGCGCGTATTCGGTGGGGGTGCACGCACTTTTGTTTTGTGCGTAAATAATCGTAAAAGGCGGCGAATCGAAATTAATTGATTGATGGCTTTGCAAGTAGTTTGGGATTGTTGGGTTCATTGAGAAATTTTGGCCGCGCTCTTGAGATGATGGTGAGAAACGGCAGTCATGCAGGTGATAATACTTCTCAATGTCATGTCATAAGGAACAATTGTTTCAGCAATTGCTATTTTCCAAGCAAGTTGTAATACCTAACAGGACGAACGCTGCCAGTGTTGCAGGATACATGCCCATTTCGCTCTTGATCAGCATAAGGAAGATCCTGGAGTGCCTAGTAGCGAAAAAAACAAGACAGATGGTCCACCGATCTGTAGTATAGATTCCCGGACAAACTTTCGACACTTCATCATCTAATGAAGTTTCATCACGAAGTTGTAGCTGCCCCGAACAAAAAACTCACAATACCACGAAAGGGTCATAACAACTTCGTCCCCTCAGAAGCTTTTCTCCATTTAGACAAGTACAGTCCCATACAAGAGGTAAATATGGTACCGCTCACTTGTATCTCTTCCACGACTCAACCTCGACGGCTCCGTCGCACAACGAGCCGAGAAGGTTCTCCCCCGGTTTAGTACAGCGGTTTCGAGGTGGGATATAGACGATGTTGCTGGGCAGCACCAAAAGTTCTGTTGGCTGGGGAGCGAGGAAACTCCAGCGTCGAACCCTTTAGATCATGGTTAGAAAGGCTAGTGCGTACCCCCTTATGGGGTGCAGTCGGTCTCCGTCTTGCGGTGTACTAGATGCAAATCTATCGGCCGCAAGCTATGCGGTGCCCGTCGAGGGCCAGTAAATTGATATAGTAACATTGTTCTTCTTCTTAATTGGCGCTACAGTCCGGGGTGGACCTGGGCCTCAACTAACATGCCTCTCCAGCCAGCACGATCTTTCGCCAGCTGCCTCCAGTTGCGCACACCAAGTTGGTTGAGGTCCTTTTCCACTTGTGTGCGCCATCTAGTGCGAGGACGTCCTCTGTTGCGCTGTCCCAATGGCTCGGTGTCGAAGACTCTTCGGGCCGGAGCTGTGGTGTCCATCCGCTCTACATGACCTAGCCATCTTAAGCGTTGGATCCGAAGACGCTTAACTAGGTGCATGCCGCTGTACAGCCCGTATAGTTCGTGGTTGAACCTTCTCCTCCAAACGCCATCAACGCAAACAGGACCAAAGATCGTACGCAGAACTTTTCTCTCAAAACAACCAAGAGCTTCTTCATCCGCTTTCAATAGCGTCCATGTCTCTGCGCCATAGAGCAGGACTGGGATGATCAGGGTTTTATACAAGGTCAATTTGGTGTTTCGAGAGATGGCTCTGTTACTCAATTGCCTCTTGAGCCCAAAGAAACAGCGATTGGCAAGAGTAATTCTGCGCTTGATCTCGGTACTGGTGTTGTTGTCCCTATTTACTACGGAGCCTAGGTAGACGAAGTCCTTGACCACCTTGGGACTACTGCAGTGTGTTATTCAAGCCAAAGTGGGACATAAACACGCTAAGGGACCTAAATGTAATCGGCGAATCGATCACTGCCGTTTCTAATAGTCAAGCTGCAATGAAGGCCGTGTCATCAGACACTTTGACACCGAAGCTAGTTGAATCATGAAGACAGACCGTTTAGAAAGTATCCCTGGTTGATTCAGTAACGAGAAAGCCGACAAGAGGGGCGAACAAAAACTCAGAACTTAACTTGAGGAATGCCTAGTAATTCTATACACCAACACGCACTTTAGTTCGATACAGAGAAACCTTTAACACGACGTCCTAGACGGAGCCAGTACTCACTGGTGGCCTGCAAGCAGAGCTCAGCACCATTGATCAGTCTTAGCCGCAAGAATGTATGCACACTAGTAGGAGTTCTTACCAATAACTCTCCCAGTGCAAGTGAACAAACCACACAACGACTTTTGCAGAAGCTGCAGATCTGAGGAAGAAACAGAATCTATCCACATCTACTCTGTGAATGCCCAGCTCTAGTCAAGAAGAGGAAGAACTTTCCAGGAATGCATTTTTTTTTGAGTTGGGGAAGTTTCTTTTTTGAGTTTACTGGTTTTAGAACTACAGTAGGTCTCTCGGTGGTTAACACTCGCTAACAGTGGCGCATCGGTTGCTAGCGTGTATCTGTATAACTTGTGTAAACTGGTGCAAAGCGAGGCCGACCGCCGGGATGGAAGGAATATTGAAGCTCCCACGAATCCACAGTGGCAGGCAGAGGCTTAGGCTGCAAGACTAAGAATTACAAAGAAAGCAACCAGGTAGGACATTTAGAGATCCCTTAAGTAAATAATATTTGGGAGTTAACTCGAGTAAGTGAGCTTATGTCTCCGTGGTTAAAGTTTAATAAATACAAAGAGATACTCATACAATGTGGTCATGAGTAAAGTGACGACCCCTTTAACTGAAGGATGGAGCCCGAAATGAGTCGAAATCCGGTAATAAGGTTAGTGTCAGCCTATACATTAAACTACGATCTTCTAAACACATTTTTTTTATTTTAATTCATTTTTATTTTTTCATTCATAAAGAGCTTACATACTAGACAAAAATGCTTAAAACTAGTTTGACGTACGGTTTTACTAATTCTAACTTACTGGCCCTCGGCGGGCACTCTAAGCTAAACTTAATCTTATACTATGTCTTTCGACCTAACCTAACTATACATATGTTTAAAATATATGATTTAAACTGAAAACAGTTGTATTAAGAAAAAATGTAAAAACTTAAAAACTGAACGGATAATGACATGCACCTAGTTAAGCATCTTCGGATCCAACGCTTAAGATGGCTAGGTCATGTAGAGCGGATGGCACCTCAGCTCCTGCCCGAAGAGTCTTCGACACCGAGCCATTGGGACAGCGCAACAGAGGACGTCCTCGTACTAGATGGCGCACACAAGTGGAAGAGGACCTCAACCAACTTGGTGTGCGCAACTGGAGGCAGCTGGCGAAAGATCGGGCTGGCTTTAGAGGCATGTTGGTTGAGGCCCAGGTCCACCCCGGACTGTAGCGCCAATCAAAGAAGAGTAGTCCCAAGGTGACAGGGATTTTTCGAAGAGATTTCAGAAGACACCAAATCAAACCTCCTCTGCTCCTGTAGCGCCTTGGCAAGAAGTATTGTCTCCCACTTAGGGGCCTAAGATTTTCTCAGCTAACTAAAATACTTTATTACTAGTTCCACTACATGATGGCAGTCGTGGCGTTGTAGGCCTGTTCATCAAATCATACGCACTTAAAACTACAGTGTCGATAAGCCGGAATCCGTGGATAGAACTACCTTTACGGGGCAAGGGTTGGTAGAGACAGTTTTTCCTGTTTTCTGCAGCATGGCCTTGTGGTTCTTCCGTCCGAAAACCCGCCTTCCTAAGCCTCGAAACTACACTGGTAACACAGAATAAGTCAAAGAGTGGGAGGAAGAGGCTGGAATCGACTGTTCTAGGCTTACAATCTGATCCTGAGTTGACTGCACAATACTTCCTCATCCGTCAGCTTCACCATTCATGGGGTCGATCACGATCATGTCGATCACCAACCTCTGAGGGATGCAAGTCAATTACGTACATTTTCAAAAGTCAGTTTTTACCGTCTCGTTTTTTTTCCCTGCATGTCTGCAACAAAGGATCGCTTTGCTTTATTAACTCAGCTTGAGGCCATAAGTCCCGCAAATTCAGCCGAACGACGCGTAATTAAATCACATGTCAATCCGACAAAGGACACCACTTTTCAGTCACTTTTGCCGAGTGTTTGCGTTTCGTTTAAGAGAAACTCGCATATTTGCGTGTTGTTCGTGCACCGCGTTGCACTGCAGTGCCGACATTCCTGTTCGGCGCTTCGCACTCAGCGCCCCCAATCCGCGAACTCGATTAATTACATCAAAGCCGGGCAGTATTCGAGCTCAGTCCCTCTCTCGATTTTTTTGTAAATTGAATCCTCTTTGTTTGTTTCTGTTTCCGGTTTACTTGTTTTTTTTTTTTTGGTAAACTGACGTGTGTCGAAAATTAAACAATAAATTGAAGCCCCCTCCAGCGGCAGGATGTTGTGTTGTCAATCAAGTCGAGGAGGGACAACATCAGAGCACACACACCGAAGGACTTATCATTTTAATATACAAATTGAAGGGATCCCCCTCAATGCAGCATTCGCTACTCTCATAAAGTAGCGTTGCCTAGACCGTCAAACCAGGCCAGGCCAGGCCTATGCTCGCTCCCAAGTGCGCCACTCGAATTCTCCCGCACAGTAAGTGCACTTAAAAAACATTTCATTTTTTTTTTTTTTGTAAATTTTAAAATGGGCACGAATGGTGGGTTGGATGTGAAGAAAAAAATACATCACCATCTCTGCTTACGTACAGTGTATGCAATGATCCCAGAGGACCCGCCCCCCCCCGTCCAGGGAGGGAGGGAAGCCAGGCCTCTCACTGTGTCCTGTAGGTGGGCACGAGTACGGCTGTGTGTTACTGCCGATGTTGGTTTTGCGGTGAAACTTTTACATTAGTAATAAATGTCAACCGCGAACATTTCTGAATTGCCGAGCACTACCGGTGCTGGTGTGCTGCACGGGCGGAGACTGGGACATTTCAACCGTGTGCCCGTGTGGCCGTGTGGCCGTGCGGCCGCATCCTCTCAAAGAGAGACCCTGTCAGGATGTGGTCGCGGGCGGAGACTGGGACGTGAGTGCGCGGGACCAGGAGAGACTGGTAATTTATGCAGCTTTCAAATAAAATTATGGACTATTTATTCAATTTATTCAATTGGGCATACGGTTTGGCCGTGTTCTCTTTTTCAGTTGTCTCGCCATTTTTCTGCGCGCCAGTGTCGAAGTCGGTGTGGTGGCTTCTGTTTGGCCTAGTCATTTGTATAATTTATTTTCGGGGTTTTTTCCGATCGATAGTTTGTTTGTTTCTCGTATCTGGTGGGGAACAGTAGGGTATTCGTTGGTGGATTAGGAGGAGATGTACCAGGTACCAGCTTGTTCCATAACCTTCCGTGTGCTTGCTCTTCAGCTGCTCTATCAAAAGGCATGGGATCTCTGTGTAGTCGTCCTTCTCTTCTGTTCTGTAAGGCTCTCTGTCGGTAGAGCAGGCTTCCTTCTTCAGCATTGTAAAGCGCTACAGCCAGATGTTTTCCTACCTGCCTCCAGTTACACACATCACGTTGGCAGAGATTGTTCACCACTCGTGTGGACCACTTTGAACGTGAATGTGACTAATGCTGTTGATGAGAAAGTCAAGTCTGAACAAAACTTGTTACCGTCTTCTTCTAGAAATTTATCCGATGACTGTCTATACCCTGTTGGTGATGGCCCGTGGCGTTGTGGGTATGTGCGTCGACTCCAACCTCGACGTCGATTTCTGCCCTGTGCGACAAAAACCTCTTTCGAGTCACTGACAACGCTCAAGAAGTATTTCCTGTAGTTCCTAGAAAAAGCTTCTCAAACTTGGCCGTTTGGAGTCGGCTATCAACTGTAGGTCCCTTCCACTCGTGAGAAAACTCTAGCACGCACAACACGAGTGGTTTCTGAGAAGCTATGCCCTGACCTCTACGGACTTTAGCACCACCCATATTATTATTATTTTGTCTATACTCTGTACGTCCCATTGCAAAAATTAAATAGAAAGGTCCCTTGTACAACCCATGTCGTAAAGGCCAGCACACCGCAAACATGAGCGATTTATTTCATCGGGGGTTTGAACAAAAGACGACGATAGTAGCTCCTTAGTTGTGCATCAACTTCGTCTTCTTCCTCCTTCGGAACATACGTTCTCTTAACCTGAGTAGTGCCGGATTTTCGCACAAAACGTGACCGGATGTCTAACCATCTTCGAGGCAAAGCCCAAAGACCGAGTCTTAACACATGTTTATTTTGCTGGCGGTGATTCATAACACAGTGGCCAGTAAGAAAGCTCGTAAGCTACCATGTTCAGATGGAGTGCTTCCTTACATGAATAGGGTCTGATAAAAGGATTGGATTGCCTAAGACCGTCAGAGGTGGTTCATTGGTCTAGTCGAAGTTTGTTAACATTCGATAAACAGCCTTATAAGTGCTGACGTTACAGTAGCGAACCTGCCTTCGTGAGCTTATCTGCGGATTCATTGCCTGTAGTCCTCCTGTATCCAACGACCCATCCGAGCTTCTCATTGTCGTGCCTGGCAAAAGATTGTATTGCGTCGAAGCAGTATTAGACCGTTTCAGAGTTCTAGCCTCTTTTAAAAGATTGAAATTCTAGCGCCTGACGCAAATCATGATGACATAGACTTCGATTTGAAACACGGTACGATTCGACCCCTATAGATCCAAAGATCATTGTGTTGGTTCCAAAGACTCACGCTTCTTCTACGGAGTCCATCTTTGATCCGTCTGTTTCCCTTGTTTGACCGGCATTGTACAAAACATGTGTCGTTTATTGACTGAGTTGAGTGCTAAGGTCAACCCTTAACTATAGCTGCAATTTGACGGCATATCTGGTAATTTTCTAAATTCTCCTAATGAAGAGAGCAAGCCCGACTAAAGCTTCAGCCCTAGAACAGTTCTGTGATGTTGGAAGCTCTTTAACTTGTGGAAGGATTTTCGGTCATCAAACGATGGCCGCGCATGTAATAATGGGTCCCGCCGTCATTGTGTAGTTTAGATTAGATAAAGTGACACAGGCCCGAGTTACCATACGGATCTCATATCCTACCCGGCAAACCATCTGGTTCTTTTAATGCAGCAGAGGAGTTACCTGATGCTTTCTTCGCTAAGTTCAGTTAATTTATCAAAATAGTAGCCGTCGAGGTCACGTTGCCTAGGATTGGGAAGAGCCTTGCTGTTACTAATAAGGCGTGCAATGGATTCATCTTCCTCTTCGCCTTTGCAGCGTTTGCAGAAGTCAATGAAGGGAAGGCTCTGGAGGCATGTCCACCTATGGCACAATGCAAGGTTATAACGCCAATAATGGTTCTAATACTGGCTCTACTCAATGTGATTAGGCTGGATGAGCATTTAGGATCAATGGGAGCCAGTAGCTGCTTGTTAGCGAGTCTCTTGCTAGCAGTAGACCATCTAAAAATTGTGTAAGAATGTGTTTCAAGATGTTTAGGCATGGATGGTATGTCTCCATCTGAAGAGCGTACGGAGCTGGCACTCCTTCTTGCGACTTCATCGGTTTCACAATTCGCTGACAGTTCACAGTGTTGCGGCACTTGGATATTTGGCCACCTCGTCAACAGATAGGCAGCAATGCAAGGCAGTGTTGTAGGTATAAGTGACTACGCTTAGAAATTCGATGGGTGCTTGGCTGTTAGAACAGATGACGATATCTATGCTCGATAGTGCATGGTTTTTAAGCCAAGACGGAGCTTCCTTAATCGCAGTAGTTTCTGCATGCAATGATTAGGAAGTCGGTATGACATTTGAATGTTCAATGTTCTTTAGAATGAACACCTGCTTCCACACCAATGCCTACCTTCGATCCATTTGTGAAGTTACGTACAGGGCAATCCAGTATCTAAAGTTATTGTGTACAACCAATATATACATACGACCTGAAGCCCTGCCGTCGTAGACCTCTACTGGTCAACAGTGTAGCACGTAGCAGCACGCTCTATGGCGGGCTTAATATTTGCATTCGAGTAAGGTCGCTTGTCCCTACATATGTACCTAGTTAATGACGCCTTCAACATCTGTCCAGTGTGTGGAATTGTCTTGGATATGACATCGGCATCGGCGCTCCTAGTAGAGATATGATGCAGGAACGCCCTAGGCAACCGATGCCACTTTCACTTGTCTGAATAACTTGGGTCGAGACCCCGACTCGAATGATGTCAACCTTAATGATTTTTCTAAAAATCGTCAGCCAAAAACTGGACGATATCATACGGACTCAGAGCGTCAGAGATTCGTGGCACAGACAGCAGCCAACTTGTACTGAACGACAAGAATCAGTGTGCCCAGGACAAAGGACGAGTCAAGGATGGGTGGTAGCCTGAACCGTCAAGTATGAATGGTGGCCTCAGCTTAGGCTCATATCCTGATTTTGTAGACGTATTTCTACCCACCCTCTTGAGCAAAATTCCAACGCATTCAGCTCAAGGCGTCCAATGCCTGATGATTTCGCTTGTCTCGTGAAACACCGCCCAAATCACCTATAACCTCTAATAGAATTCCATTAGCTTCATCGTTTCCCCGGCGGAATGCCTAATAAGCTGCAAATTCGTACGCACGTTCTTCACAGCGACGGCCGTGGCTTGAGTGAAAAGTTGAACCAATTAGTAACCACCCCAAGATTGCAATCTCTTCCCGCTCCGCTCTTAATCTCGTGTAATCACCGAGATTTTCAATTAATTTCCCTGAATAATCTCGCACAAATCTAAATGCGTCTTTACTCCCAGCAGCACATCCCTCCCTGATGCCAGCCCAGCCCAGCCACCCCCTCTTAAGGAGCGAGATAGCTCAGCATCTCGATGAACTCTCTGTGACTTGACCACTTAATTATCTGCACAAATCGAGGTAATCCTGAAGCGCGCGCACGCACACTGGCACAGAGTGGAAAAAAAACCATCCACCCACCAGTCACCCACCACCACTCTGCATCTGTAGCTGATGTGTATTCAAATGAATCGATGGACCGACGGCACCGCACCGGAACACAATTAAATATTACCTTCGCCAGTGTGATTCATTCCACGCCGTAGGTGAAGACTTGATCACGTAAAGGATGACCTACGTGATTCCACCATCGTCGTCGTCGATGGCGTCGGCGTCGGCGTTGGCGTGGACGTCAGTCATCCGGGCGAGTGTATGCGGGGAAATTACAGAGATTTTCCTTGAGTGACACTGGACTTTATTTTCCGCCACCGCATCCGAAACGTAATCCACAATTTTATTTATAATTTCTGTGTAATGGTGGCCGCCCTGCGACTGGCGTGTGCGTTGCGGCGGCAATGATGGCCAGTGCACCGGGCGGGCAAGTACGACGGAAGGAACGAAAGTTAATTAGTGGGCCGTGAAGCAGTCCGGGCCGACTTGGTAAACTGACATACACCAATTAATCAGTTGGATACCCTTCTTGACCGGACGCACATAAGTGGCCAGCCCAAACGCCCAACCGCCCAACCGCCCTACCACCCCATCAGCCCGATGAATATATGGTGAGTGAATTAATTATTAATAATTATGAAGTGCTGAGATTTAATTATCAGATGGGAAAAAATATTTATCATTTAAGCTGGAAAGTTTTAATCGGGGCGCACGGTGCGCACTTGCAGGGGGGCTGGGGTGGTCGGATGGAGAGATTACACGGAGGATTTATGGTTGTGTCGATGGAAAGGATTTGCCGCCTGCTTGTTGTGTGCCTTTATGGCGTTATCTCATCAGCATAACGAGAAGGGATTCGTTTTATATTTATGGGCGGAAGCAAGGAGCCATCTTCTTGCGAGGAAAGCTTAAGGAGCAGTTTCGTCGGAATATGAAATGCCTTGCTTTAAGCACCTTACCCCAACAGGTACGACCGCGTTGAGCGTACTGAGAGTCCTCGTTACACGTCGGCTGGGTGTGGCGGGTGTAAAAGTGATGCTCTCGCTGGCTTAAGTTGGGTTGAATAATTATTTGTTAACTGGTCACTTGTCCCAGTTGAGATTACTTATTGACTGGGGAGGTAATGAGATGAGATTAACTAACCAGAACTCATCTATTTCCCCCTTTGCATGAAATAGAGGAAAGCGGGGCTATAAGGTGTATCTACGACTTCTGTACACCGTTGGTGATGTTATTTCACGTCTATTAATGGATTCTGAGAGTTTGGTGCGGATCCGACAACATTGATTTTTTGACCCCAAAAAATTGACAGTGGTTAGTAAGGCTTTTTGTTGATTTTCTGAGGCATCTTTGGACTGCCACAGCGGGGCTATAAGGCGGATCTACGACTTCTGTACACCGTTGGTGATGTTATTTCACGTCTACTAGTCGATTCTGAGAGTTTGGTGCGGATCCGACAACATTGATTTTTTGACCCCAAAAAATTGACAGTGGTTAGTAAGGCTTTTTTGTTGATTTTCTGAGGCATCTTTGGACTGCCACAGCGGGGCTATAAGGCGGATCTACGACTTCTGTACACCGTTGGTGATGTTATTTCACGTCTACTAGTCGATTCTGAGAGTTTGGTGCGGATCCGACAACATTGATTTTTTGACCCCAAAAAATTGACAGTGGTTAGTAAGGCTTTTTTGTTGATTTTCTGAGGCATCTTTGGACTGCCACAGCGGAGCTATAAGGCGGATCTACGACTTCTGTACACCGTTGGTGATGTTATTTCACGTCTACTAGTCGATTCTGAGAGTTTGGTGCGGATCCGACAACATTGATTTTTTGACCCCAAAAAATTGACAGTGGTTAGTAAGGCTTTTTTGTTGATTTTCTGAGGCATCTATGGACTGCCACAGCGGGGCTATAAGGCGGATCTACGACTTCTGTACACCGTTGGTGATGTTATTTCACGTCTACTAGTCGATTCTGAGAGTTTGGTGCGGATCCGACAACATTGATTTTTTGACCCCAAAAAATTGACAGTGGTTAGTAAGGCTTTTTTGTTGATTTTCTGAGGCATCTATGGACTGCCACAGCGGGGCTATAAGGCGGATCTACGACTTCGGTACACCGTTGGTGATGTTATTTCACGTCTACTAGTCGATTCTGAGAGTTTGGTGCGGATCCGACAACATTGATTTTTTGACCCCAAAAAATTGACAGTGGTTAGTAAGGCTTTTTTGTTGATTTTCTGAGGCATCTATGGACTGCCACAGCGGGGCTATAAGGCGGATCTACGACTTCTGTACACCGTTGGTGATGTTATTTCACGTCTACTAGTCGATTCTGAGAGTTTGGTGCGGATCCGACAACATTGATTTTTTGACCCCAAAAAATTGACAGTGGTTAGTAAGGCTTTTTTGTTGATTTTCTGAGGCATCTATGGACTGCCACAGCGGGGCTATAAGGCGGATCTACGACTTCTGTACACCGTTGGTGATGTTATTTCACGTCTACTAGTCGATTCTGAGAGTTTGGTGCGGATCCGACAACATTGATTTTTTGACCCCAAAAAATTGACAGTGGTTAGTAAGGCTTTTTTGTTGATTTTCTGAGGCATCTTTGGACTGCCACAGCGGGGCTATAAGGCGTATCTATGACTTATGTACAACGTTGGTGATGTTATTTCACGTCTCTTAGACGATTCTGAGAGTTTGGTGCGGATCCGACAACATTGATTTTTTGACCCCAAAAAATTGACAGTGGTTAGTAAGGCTTTTTTGTTGATTTTCTGAGGCATCTTTGGACTGCCACAGCGGGGCTATAAGGCGTGGTGGTGATGTTATTTCACGTCTATTAACGGATTCTGTGATGATTCGCTGATGCCAAGTCCAAGACGCAATAACGCCGACTTTCGCTCTGCGTTACTTCATGGTTCTTTACTCTGCAATTTAAGCGCAACCACCCAGCAACTGTTCCATTCATAAAACCACCACACAGATGCTCTTCACCTCCGCGTGATTGTCAGCGCAATCATACAATTCTCACTTGCCCCATTATGTTCTGGGCAATGCGCTCCAGTTACAATAACCTTCGATAATGGGAAGGGCGGTACACCGAACAAGTAAAAGCACTACACTTTCAAGTGTACCCCCGATCCTCGTCCATCCTGCACCGTGCGCCCGGCAAGCCGATGCCAAAAGAATCTCAATCTCATCATCATCGCCGTCCTGCGGTTCTAATTGGTTAATCAAATAAAATGGCCATCAAAAATAAATTAGCTGCTCTCGCGCGCTCAACGAATTTTCTACTGACCCCATTCCATGGGGGACCAGATAGACATCAAAGTGTGTCCCTCCAATTTGGCTCCCTTCCATTGCAGCCCGTCCCCCTCAGTCCATCGGTTCGTCGTTATGTGCCAAATCGATAATCAAATAACGTTGATAAATAATTAATTTCGATCTCACTCCGGAGGTGCCGTTGCGCTCTGGATGTGCTACAAGCTCGTGGTGGGGATGTGTGGACGGCCAGTGGGTCAGTAGCAGACGGGGCACGAAGACGACCAGCAGCCATGCATCCAGATTCCATTCATCCACAATTAACACCTTCCGTCTGTGCTCGGGTGGTGACTGTGTGTGTGTGGCACCATACCACCGAGCACCGGTAATGTCTAGCCGCCCGTGGATTGGACTCTCGGTCCACATATGTGCGCGGAGAAAATGAGAATTCCATCCCGGGCTAGAGGAGCACACATGTGAAGGGTTGCTAATTATTTTCGTTCGGACACACCGCTCTGCTCGGCTGTAGAGTCTCCATTCTGGAACAGAATCAAGAGCCATTTAGCATCGATTTAGTTGTAAAATGTGGGCCAGAAGCGTGTACAATTATGTGGACCACACCAACACCACGCCAGCACGCCGGTGGTGGGGGCAACGCACGAAATGCCAGGCGAGCTTGCCGCGGTGGAACTTTAAGAAAAAGTGCCGTCCATGCCCATCGAGGAGTTATTGATTATTATCGAACAGATTTAGTAAGGTCGCACAAGTCACAATGACAAGACCATAGCACGCAATCCAACGATCGGTGTAGTGCAAGAACAGAAAGGAAAAGGATATTGTTTTGCTTCTTTTTTTGTGTCGCCCTTTAATTCACTTTTGTTTCGTGTGCCTTTGTGTCCCTTGAACGGGAAAGTGAAGAGTTTTTTTTTTTTGTTGAGTGACTCGTTGTCCTTGGAAGTGCTTCAGCCATGATCACGAGAGTTTGTGCGTTGGGAGTGCTCCTGCTGGTCGTCGCAAGTCGCCGCGTGGAGTGTTACTCAAAAGTGGCGATAGCCGGTTCGGGACCCGCCACCGATGATGGCCCAAAAGTGTTCAAAGCCCTAAACATGGACCTGATCTATCCGAAGAGGTAAGGAGTGCGGGTCAGTCCCTCCACCAGTTGACATTCATTTCTGTTCTCCCCGTCACAGCTTCAATGCGAGCGAGAGTGCCATCCCGACAACAGACGGGTCAGCGGCCAAGGCCCCGCCGATGATTGTTGAATCTTTATCAGCCGGCCAACAATTTACACCTGAACGCAGTTCATCAGACGTGTCATCGGCGCAACCACAATCGCAGCCGCCACCGGCCGTAGCCGTAGTTACTGCTGAACAGCCAGCGCCAGTGAACCAGTACACCGCACCGCCGTTCTTTGTCACCCCGGCCAACCGTGGCAGCGATGAATCGTCCGAAGAGAGCGAGCAGCCAGCATCACCACCACCACCACCACCACCGGCAGCGGCAACGGCAAGTGGACGTGCTGTTGACTATCGGCCAGCTTATCCCTTCGCACAGCTATTAACACCGAACAGTAAAGGTTACAGACCATCGCCGGCTGAGCAGCAGTATTCGGTGCGCTCACGACCGGTGTCCAGGCCCGATGCCGAACGACGTGTTGTTTATCCCAGCTATCAAGCGTCGAGGACACCCAGCCGTGCTGAAATTGATAAACTAAGCGGAAAAGGTAATAATCAGTTTTGTTCTCGTTGTGCTGTGAATGCTTGTGTGTGCATGAGCCTGTGCGTGCGGGTGTGTTTTTTTTTCAGTCGTCCATTGTGCCAGAGTCGCTGGTGAACGGTGAAGGAAGACAGATTCTGGAGGATCTGCTACTTGCGCGGTGCTTTTAGTGAAACATTGAGGAAGTACCGTGTGTGGACAGACCTGGCAACGCCGGTTCCAAGTCAGCCGTCGTGTCAAAACGACAGTCTGTGTTGATTGAGTTCATTGAACCGGCTTTAGACAGAAATGCTAAGACTTTAACTGCTCTCTAGTCCCCGCGTCGGTCCAATGAGCACTTCTGTTTGAAGGTCTTGTTCTTAGGGCCTATCCACAAGTATCTTCATTCAGAGCCGAACGAATAGCAGCCAGAAGCCTCGTCAATTGACTTCGCTTCCGTCTATTGCCTCGATTGCCTAAGTTCAGCTCTACTTACAGTAGGGCCCAAAAGCCCTTTTCAAACCTCTTTATCAAAAAAATCTCAAATTTTTGTTCTCTCTCTCTCTTTTCGACTCTACTCAGGGCCACCGCATGCCACTGTAATCCATTTCCAAAGCTTCCTACTAACCACTCCTTCTAAACCACAATCTATCCGTAGTCTTCTCCTTCGGAGCTACACCCCCTCTCTCGCTCTCCGCAAAGTTCCTCCTCCCATCAAGAGAAAGTGATTTTATTTTAAAATTTTGTGTCTAGGCCAATCTCCCGACCAACCCGCTCCAATGTCCAAAACCGAACAGACACACATTCCACCCAAAGCATCCAATCCGCCAACAAGTGCTCATTCCACTGAATCCCTACCGCCAGCCCTGCGACAGCTGGTGGCCTCCACCAGGCCGCCGCATCAGTCCAGCCCCGTCGAAGTGGTAAACTACGGCCGTGCACTCAATCTGCCCGAATCGTCGATCCTGGGCAAGTTGCTCGAGGCGTTCTCCGAGGCCCGGGCGTCACAGGCCCGCGTGGACGGCTACAGCTACTTCTACATCGCCCAGTCACTGTGGTACGGTCCGCTGTACTTCTCCGTCTATTTCAGTTTCTATATTCTGTGGCTGTTTTACAAGTCGATCGCCAAGCACGTGGTAAGATTTGATCGGCGCCAGGAGAGACGCCCACGCCCGGTTCGGTTGTACATGTATCTCTGTTTTCTTGCAGTCCGAGCTCCCATCCAATTACAAGTACCGCGTCCCGCAGAGGAGCTTCGGCGACCCCAGCCAAGCGGAGGTGAGAGAGATCCTTGACAAGCTAACGCTGGCCGTCATGTACGGCATCGACAGGTACAAGGCCCAGCACATAGACTGATGTATGAATGAATAAAGCGAATTTTTGAAAACCGAACTCAAGCTGTGTCTTATCCTTGCGCGCGTGTTAATTAAGTCTCGTGTTCGGTTCGGTTCGGTTGGTCAGCGCAGGCGGGAGGGTACTTGGGGGCTGGTGCGGTCTTGGATGTTGCTTCGCCTGTTTGAATCCCTTCCCATAACCTTTGAATAATCAGTGTTTCGTTTCTCTTCATTTTAGGGTACTTTTCGGACCGTTTCACGCCCAGTGAGGCGGTTGCGTCGTCCGCCTTCAAACGAAAACCAGTCCGCAAGCCCTCAATCTCCCGCCCAGTTGGCCAGCCCTCCAACAAAGTGTCGACCGTTGTCGCGCCCAAAGACCTGTACTCTTTCCCGCCGAACAGTAACTCTAGATATCCCTCTCCGTCGGATGTGAGGCAGGGGTCTCCATCGGACACCGTCAGCAGCTACTTGCCGCCACCAGCGGGACCAGTCGATGCGGGCAAGCTCGTGGGCCCGGTTAACCCGGATTTGTTGCCGAAGTCAAAGGACACCTCTGGCGAAGGATACCGCTACGATCCGCCACCGATGAGCGTCGCTCAGACGGGGTACCTTTATGAGCCGCCAAAGACGGCTGTAGACGCTCACTTGGACGTCCCTGAGACACCACTGCCAATGGGCGACGGCGGCATGATGATGGACAGCATGGACAACATGGATGTCGGACCACCCGCCCCGGAAGACGGAGGAATGATGGGAATGGACGATGACGGAGGACCACCGGCTGATCATGATCATGATCACGATCACGATCATGACCATCATGACTTCCACATGGACCACGACATTGGCGGCTACGTTGACGGCAAGGAGTACCCGACACCCCCGCCTGGCTACGAGGCAGATCATGATCATGATCATGACCACGATCATCATCACTCGGATATTGACTTCGCCCAAGGTCCCTACTTCCATGACCACCACGACTACCATGATCACGATCACGATCACGACCACGATCATCACCACTATCCCGACATTGTCTACGATGACTACCATGATCACCATCACTTCCACCATGACCATCCAACAATGCCCCCAATGACCGAACCGCCACCACCACCACCGGCACCAGCGCCAGAGATGCCCCGTGTCAAGAAGTACAGCTACTTCTACATCGGTCGCAAACTCTGGTACATCCCACTGTACTTCACGGTCTGGTTCACATTCTACGTTCTCTGGCTGATCCTGAAGTCCATCGCTAGACATAAGGTAAGTCTGTCGACTTCCGCAAGGGGGATCATGTGACATTTCTGCTTCTTCTAGGCCAACCTTCCCAATCATTACGTGTCCCGGCGAAGCATTGAAGGACTTAGCCACCGCGAGGCTCGTGAGGCTATCGACAAGCTGACTGTGAAGGTCATGGACGGCATCGAGAGATTCAAGGAGAAGTTTATTGGATGAATTTGAGAAATGAATAAAAACGGGTGTTCAACTAGTGGGGTTTTGTTTCTTTCGTGTTCAATCAGTTTCGTGGTCCCATGTAGTGCACCCGCTAAGTCAGCAATTGTTGCAACCTATGCGCTGCGCCATCTGTGAACGAGTAGGAACTACAACCATTGGGTGATGTATTCGATAGCACCACCTTACCGATCATTGCTGACATTTACCGACAGCAGCAGAGGCATATAGATTCTACTACACGTCGGTAACTTTTCAACTTTTCTCGTCTTGTGAACGGAAAAGGTGATTGCTTGTGACTCCAATAGGAGTTCTTCATTCCAATTCAAAGGCAATTGAATTTCTAATTTTAGGTAAAGCTTTATTTCAGTTACAACAAGCCTGACACTCATCTGAACATCGAATAAGTTATGTAGCCGGGTGCGAACGCTCGTCAGCACTCACTTGATTTTGAACTCACGAATGGAGATTCCATCTTCTTTCAATTGTTGCAGTTTGGGCAGTGTCGTCGGGGTGAACCGTAGGCCAGACGCCTCCATCTCGGCCAGTTCCTTTTTGTGTACCCTCTTCATGTGAATGCGTTTGTTCGATCCGTCGGCAAAAGTTCTCTCGCAGAAGTTACACGAGTACGGCTTGATGCCACTGTGCACGATGAGATGCTTCTTGAGTGCCGTCACCCGCTTGTACGAGTTACCGCACATGGGACACTTGTGAGGTTTCCGGTCCGAGTGCTTTATCATGTGCAATCGAAGCCCGCGCAGTGTGGTCGATTGACTGCGGCATATTGTGCAGATGTACGGCGTTTCACTGTGAATGTCCATGTGGATCTGCAAAGAACAAGCTCGTCATCAAATGCTCGTCTGGGGAAAAGCAAGACTTACGAGTAGATTCGTTTTCGTTTGGAACCGCCGACTGCACTTCGAGCACTCGTAGGGAAACTCCCCGGTGTGACTAATTTGATGCGCCTTCAGACTGCTTATGGCTTTGAACACCGCCCCACACTCCTCGCAGACGAACTTCCTCTCGCCGTCGTCCTGGTGGATTGTACGAATGTGCGCTTTGAGCGTTTGCTTATTCGAGTAGATCTTCCCACACGTGTCGCACCGCACGGGTTTGTTGAACTCCGGGTCGTCGTGAAGTTTCAGGTGCCGCTCGTACGATTCCTTTTGCATGAACTTACGTGTGCACTTGTCGCACGGATACTTTGACTCTATGACTATTTTGTGCGTCAACCTGAGGTGCAGACGAAGGTATCGTTCTTTAGTGAATCGCTTATGGCATATGTTGCACTCCTCTGGATTGTCGAGTGGACTTTCCGTAGAAAATTCGGCTGGTTGTTCCCCGATGTCGGCCTTGATTTGTTTCTTGTCCACCTTTTCCCCTGCAGTTTCCTTTAAGCGCTTGCGACCTTTTCTTTTCTCTTTTATCAAGCTCTCTTCGGCGACTGCTTTCAGTGGGATGTTATCATCGTCCGAACTGAAGCTGTGTCTACTCGCAGCCGCTGGAGAGCAATCGAAACCGTCATTTGACTCGGACTTTATTGACACGAATGCATCGAGGTCTTCGCTATGCGATGCAGCCTTCTCCTTCTCCAAGTTCGTCTGCAAATCGACCAGAAATAGCTGAGTCTTTTCTGCCACGTCCCGAAATTTCAGGAAGCTCGTGAGGTACGTGTGACAAGCTGAACATATTTCCGTTGGAACGGAATCTGCTTCTGTTATCTGAATCGAAAGGAACGACATTGAATTGCATGTGAACACCACATCGTCTGTGTTGCAAGCTTACCGATATATGGAGGCAATCTCTTATAACATCACCCAAGACGATGTCGTCTTCGGATTTTATGAACACATTGAAAGAGCATTTTCGTTCTTCACCACACAGGCGGCAGAGATCGTGGAGAGACTTATCCATACCGGAGTGTGAATTATGAAATATTATACTCGGTTTTCTTTAGTTTTGGTGACATCTATTTTTAGACGACGATTTTTAAGGGACCCCAAGGTATGTTGGTCAACAAATTCTCATCTTTAGGAATAAACAAATAGAATGACAGTAGTTAGAGTTCAGTGATGCCAAGTTGCATTGTTAGTTAATTGGGAAATGGTAAAAAGAAATGAGTTCTTTTTAAAACATCTTGGCTACGGCGGATGCCTTGCTGCTAATTTGTTCGTTATTTTACTTCATTTATGAAGATGATCCATCTGTCCATTAAACCACAATAAGTACCTACAATAATAGTAAACTTCCCCCAGTAGTACCAATCTGTCACGACATCTACTGGTACCAGTTGGTTGGTCCACTTACAGAAACGTCACATCCCTTCAATTCGTTTCTAGTGAAAGTGAAATAAAAACAAATAGTTTTCCACTACTTAATGGGAAAATAATGCACCAAAGGTTCAAAAATTGGTGCCGCCTATGTGCCAAGCCGGAAGGAGGCACGAAGGACTTGCTGGATAAAGATGATACATCGATGGAGCTCCTCTCGGCGATTGAAAGGCATTTTTCCCTGCAGGTTTGTCGAACAAATAAACACACTCCACTCACAAGTCAATTTCAAGCGCGAATCCCATTCAGATTGAGGCCGAAGATGAAGCTCCCACGACAATATGCGACGAGTGCTGCGAATGGTTAACAAAACTAATCGAATTCGAAGACATTGTCCTACAGTCGCAAGCGACGTTCAAGTGGAGCAATGCACTGGAAGACGTCGACGATGAGAACTCTGATGTCAAGGATGAAATGCCCGCATTTTACACTGAATTTGAAGACAACTTAACTGATGTAGTAGAGGCTGTCAGAGATGCAGACCTCAGCTGTTCACAGTGTGATCAGAGCTTCGGCACAGACACCGAGCTCCGAAGGCATGCCAAGACTCACACCTCTTCCAAGCTAATCTGTGATATTTGCGGAAGCAAGTTTGGAAAGTCATTCTCCCTCCGAAGCCATAAGAAACTTGTTCACTCAAACGACCGTCCGTTTGTTTGTGATGAATGCGGCAGGGCATTCAAGCGCTCGGGAGATTTGACACGCCACAAGGAGTTCCACCGGGACGACACGCCGTTCTCGTGCAGCATCTGTGACAAGAAGTTCAAGAGCAAATTAGTCGTTAAGGTACGATGCCGGGTGCAAAGTAAATTCGACGCTCACGAGCTTCTAATTTTCAGATGCATGAAAAGAATCACGAACTGCGGAAGTTTGTGTGCAACATTTGCGGACAGGAGTTGAAGAACAAATACACCCTCCGTGGACACATGCAGACCCACACGGCAGAAATGCAATTCCAGTGCAAGTATTGCGTCAAGAAATTTCGCTACAAGAAAAACCTGAACTGCCATTTACTGACGCACACGGGAGTGCAGCCGTTTGTTTGTGCCTTCTGCAATCAAGCCTTCTCGCTGCGGTGGAACTGTAGGACGCATCAGAAGAAAATACACCCAACGGAAGTGGCTCAATTTGAACTGGAAGGAAAGCCAACGGTCGTTACAAATTTGGTCAAGCAGAAGTTTGCGTGAGTGATGGAACAATGCTTTAAAAGAGAATATCGAACCATTTCTTTTCAGCTGCGGGAGAAGACCTGATGCAGATTCCCTCAAGTCCTGACCCCTTTTGCCAAAAGAGAACTTCCAAAGCCGACTTGATCACAAAGCAGATGATTGGCTGTAGGAATCTACCCGACCGGCTAGCCTCAGCTGCAACAGTTGAAGGACAAGTAGCCGACGCCAAATGATCAGCACAAAGTGAAGCAAACCCGCACAACACTTCCAATCACTAATTTCGAATGAAATGTACCAAATTAAATCACGAAACAACACAGATTATTGTTTTAAAATAAAAAAAATTATTTATTATAATTAAACCACTCTTCAACGACGATGCAATTAAGCGATGAACTCGTATGGAATTGGAGCCAAAGCAATTGGTTCCTCCAGTTTCTTGACGAAGTGTGACTTTTTGGGTGGTGTTGGCTGACGTTTAAGATTCACCCAGACCTTCTTCTCCTTGGCATCCTTCAACAGACGCTCGTTCTCCTTCACGCGACGCAGGAAATCCTCACGGCACTTGGAGTGATGGACGTGTTCAATGCGAACATTGATCCTTTTTGGGATGATGCGTCCACGAACGCGTTTGTTGACAATGACACCAACAGCATGGGGAGTCACATTGTATACACGTCCAGTTTTGCCGTGATATGCCTTGTAGGGCATACCCTTTTGAACGGCACCGTGTCCTTTGATATCAACGATGTCGCCATTTTTGAAGACACGCATATAGGTGGACAGTGGAATGACACCATGCTTACGGAAGGGACGAGAGAACATGTCCCTCGTGCCGCGACGATAACCCTTTGAGTTGGTCATGTTTTGATATTATCCCTGGTAAAGAAAGAAGACAATTTAATTTTTGCAAACTGAGGCATTTATTGCGGAAAATTAAATTAATTTCACTAACCTAGCACGAAATGACGTCCACGCGGTAACGAAGTTGGGAAAAAAAGAAAGATGGTGACCAAAGTGTTGCCATGTACAAATATTTTCAGTAAAATAACCTCATCTTCGAAAATCCAATTGGCAGTCCAGGGTTGTTAAAAATAATATTTTGAAGTATTCTATTGCAGCGCAAGTTTCTTACTGGAAAAGTTTATTGAATTATGGATGTTGGGTGTGTGATGTGTGAAATGTATTCTTAACACGGAGAAAAGGAATCAATTTATTGGAATTTGGTAGAGGTTAAGTTGACATATAAAAATGCATGAAGCTTGTCATTATTAAAATACTGTCAATACACGTATTCTATTTAATAATGCGCACATTACAGTGATTTTCCCTACCTCCCCATTACATACACATAAAATTTACAAATTATAACGAAATTTGTTTCGTACTCCATGTACTGAGTACTCGAAAGCAAAACTATCCCATTTTCGAAACCGAAAAACAAACAATCCAACCACAGCAACCTTCGCGTCAAACCTGTGATTTGACGCTTCGCACCAAACAGGGTAGTGAAAAATATTATTGAAGTACGTATTTTTATTGAATGCACCCAAGTTACAGGAATTCCAATAACAATTAAACAATTTAGATACCAAAACAAGTATGTGCTTGGTTAAAAAATAACATCGTCTAAGCATCACACATCGATTCCCATGAACAGTACGTTGATAACAGTGAGGCGGGATTCTTTCTACATGTTTGAAAAGTCAAGACACGAATCGATTATCTGTAGCAAATACCAAAAATGGTCAAACTCTGGAAGCGATGGTGTCGCCTGTGCGCAAAGGAGGACTCTAACAACACAAACATCAATGTGTTCATGAAAGGCGAGGAGACATCACTGCTATCTGATGTTATAAACAAATGCTTCGCGGTGAATGTAAGAAGTTCGTGCGTGCGATTGTTTACAATGGATGAAAATTGTTTACCTATTTATAGATTACCCACCAAGATGATTGGCCTCGAACGATATGCACAAAGTGCCATCAGCTCGTCACGACAATAATCACATTCGCACAGCGCACATCTAAGGTTCAGGCGATGTTTGGCGAGCTATTCAATAATTCCAGTTTGGAGGAGCTTGACGCAGGTCAACTGAGGGCCCAGTACGAGCTGCACGAACTGGGCGACGTGGAGTTAGATCTGAAGCTGTTTGCGAACAGTCCAGCAGTGCAACTGTTTGAATCGAAGCCAAGCATGAGCACCGACATGGCCGAGCAAATGATCGACTTGGAGGAACTGGATTACATTGATGAGGAGATGCTGAACCCGACGAATATCAAAACAGAAAGCGGCGATGAGGACGGCCTGGAGGAACACGATCCAGAGTGGAAGGATAAACAGACATCACCCGTGAATGAAGAGGATGACAATGAATCGGACGAAAACGAGATTGAAAACGAAAACGAGTACAATGCACCGAAGAGCGAAGCAGATTCCGACGATTCGTACGAAGAGCCCAAGTCGAAGAGAAGAGGCAGGCCACGAAAGTATGGGACAGCAAAAGTGAAGAGAGAAAAGGAAGTGTTCACCTGTGAGGCATGTAACAAGGCCTTCGCTCGATACCCGAACTACCGGCATCACATGCAGTCCGAACACGGGATAGCCCTCGACCCACCGCAGTTCCCATGCACAAAATGCAGTAAGATCTTCACCACAGCCAGTCGCCTGCAATACCACACCAACACCCACCTGCCCTTGGATCAGAAGCTGATAATCCCCTGTCCGTACTGTGAAAAGAAGTTTACAAAGACCGTTGTCGTGCAGTCTCACATCCGCGCCGTCCACATGGGCGAGAAGCCCTTTGTGTGTGAAGAGTGCGGCAAGACGTACAAAACGTTTGGGTCCCTGAAGGAGCACAAGCTAACGCATACGGAAGAACGACCGTTCAAATGTACCTGGTGTGACAAGAGGTTTAAGAATAAATCCCGACTAAAAGTGAGTTCTCGCGTTCAAATGGGGCGATTGGTTTTTAATTGAATTCTTTCTAGACACACGAGGACACTCACAATGACACGAACTACATCTGCACCATATGTGGTCTTCAGCTGAATACCCGACGGACGCTTAAAATGCATATGGTCGTACATTCGGATCAGAAACGTCACAAGTGCGATTACTGTGGCAACGAGTACAAACGTGCCAAAGCCTTAAAGAATCACCTCATCCTGCATACAGGTCTGAAGCCATATACGTGCAATTTCTGCGAGAAGAGTTTTGCAAACGGCTCCAATTGTCGCAGTCACAAAAAGAAAGCACATCCCATTGAATTGGCGGCCATGGAAGCGGCTGGAACAAAGAGTGTGACCACTAACATTCCAAAGTTGGAGCAACTTCGTGCGGTGTAAGTAGTGATGGACTGAGGGAGGGTATCATGAAGTAATGTCCTGTCTGTTCCGCCCCCCCCTTTAGAACGTCCAACAAAGCGGTGATTGTTCAGCCCTTCGATCGTGACCAGGACTTCGGTGAAGGTGTGTCTGTGGTGTCCTTGGCTGAAGATGTCGAGTCATTGAGAGAGCACGATTCATCGACAGAAGAAGCGGTTAATAACCATCATCAGGGGGACTTAGTGCACGTTGTGTTTGGATCGATGCCAGTGAGCTAAGATTTTCCCCCCGAATGGCTTCATTTGCCTTCTACACTTTTCCCAAGTTTATGGTTTGAGTTTCAGCACGATTCTTTTGTTAGGCAGTAGGTACCTTTGTCTGTGGCTATGTACGTATTGTAAAGAAATACAAATAAAGTACATATTTAATGTAAAGCAATAAACCAGGCTAGTTGCATCGAATAAGAACAAAATCGCCTTCATCCAACCGATTTATTTCCAATCAGACGAGCTGTCACATTCAAAACGAAGCGAAAACAAGTTCAACAAATCGAACATACCCGTATACCTTATTGCAGTGCCACCCATAAACATAACCCACCGCCGCCGCCGTCGCGAACCTACACAACTGTTGCGTTCCCCGCTGCAAATTCCTTTGCTTTGCCTACGCGCTGTTATCTGTCAAACTGTACATGTCAAAATACTTCGAATGGAATAGAAAAAGAAGAGAATTTGTTTTTCGAAATGTTTGGTCTTTGTAAATTTTATCCATACGATTTCCCATAAATATTCATTCATTTGTCACTTGCATTAACATAAAGTTTGTTCACCCTTGTAAGTAAAGTGCCGTTATCATCGAAATTTTTTATGTAAAACTTTCCTTCCTTTCCTTCACATTTCATTTTCGCATCGTAGACAAAAAAAAAAACCTAAAGTTGCCATCAACCTTCTCCTGCCTCACCACACGGCGCGCGCACCGCACACATTATGTCCATCAAAATAGATCGCGCCTCAATTCAGAAACTTGGCCATGAAACTCAAGAAATTCGCCTCCGCACGCTCGAGCAGATAGAAAATAAAGTCGCACGTGCTCTAACTCATAACGAACGAATCGACTTCCGTCCGGGAGAACTAATAAAGTATTTAATACGATGGTTTGCCTTTCAGCCATTACAGGCCAAGGATGTAGTTTTGAATTTAATTCTGAAGATCCTAAAGAGTCGCTACCGGGAGGAGGTGATCAGCTACCTGGGTCTGGAGCGTCTCAGGAAGGAGCTGTGCAAGGTGAAGATGTTAGTCAAGAATGCACCCGAAGTGCAACTAGTCGGAGATATTTTGAACACCGTCGAGGGTGACGGGGAGGTGATAGAGATAAGTGACTCGTTGAGTGTCTCAGATACGTGCGATACACTTTCTCTTAGAGATTTAGAAATCGATTCAGACGGGGACTCAATGAGCTATGAGATTGCGTGGTCGAAGGCCTCGGTGCCGGACTATAATTCTCTGAAGATAATCAGCGACATTTTGAAGGAGAAGAGCTCCGCCGAGGATCTGCACAATGCCCTGCAACATCTGCAAATCACAATGGATGACTATCCAGCGGAGTATTTCCTGCAACCGCCTCACATCTTCAAGAATCTGCTGGAGCTCTTCGGCACGGAGGAGTGCGCGTTCGAGGACTTATCGGAGACATTCATCTGCTTCAGCAAATCCCTCCTTGGCCGGTTGAGAACGAGGCGAAAAGCTGTGGCGTTCTTTTCCACAAAGGAACAGGCGGTTCCGGTCAGATCGCAGCTCAGCGTGTCGACAGTGTGCTCGGCACTGCTGGAGCTTTGCATGAGCTATCTCAAGTACAACCTGTTCAACATGGAAAAGGGGATCTTCAATGTGTTTCGTCTGATAATGGAGGTCTTTCGCATCATCGACATGCTCCCAAACGATGAATCTCCCTCGATCGAGTCGATATTCGACGAACTTCGGTCCATTGTGAAGAATCTCCGCGATTCCTTCGACAGGGACGACTTCCCGGTCATGAACAGGGTTAAGTACCTCCTAGTGCTGTTCACGATGAGGAAGATATTGGTGAATGAGAAGTACGCGAATCTCGAACCGGGCACAGAACTCAAGGTCGCCCTATTGGACCTGCCCCTGTCGAAGATCCTGCCCGAGCAGTATGCGCAGATTTTGAAAATCTTCGGCGACCAACAGCCACTGGATTCGGACATGCAGACCTTGCTGAAGTCGCCGGAGATCCTCAAGTACTCCATGGAGATGCTTAACAACAACCCCCGATACTCGGACGCATGCATCATAGAGAACTGCTCCACGATCCTGGAGACCTTTGCCATACACGAGAACATGGATTTGGTGGAGAAGATCTTCAAGAGCATACTGACGTGTGTGCCTCTGTTTGCCGGCGACAAGAAGCTCAGACAGAACTCGGACAAGGCTCTGCTGAAGTTGTTCGCCCATCACAGCATGAACGTGAAGACGTTTGTATATAAAGAGACATCAACCGCCATGAAGCGGTACTTCGCGTGTCTGCTCAATGGAGAGAATGCATTTTTCGGAGTAAACAACACAAAGCTAGTCGAAGATCACATCCTGGGCGTCCCACTGACGAGTATGCTGCTGACTGAGATCGCCACCACGGGATACCAGACGCCTGCTCTGAAGCCCTTCGCAGAGGACATAATCTCCCTCCCCATCAAGGGACGGGCAATGCTTGGCGACAACTGGACTCGAATTTTCGATTTAATACTACCCAACATTCCACTTTATCAATGCCTTACGGACTCAGAGAAGATACTAAACGAAATACTGACACTCCTAGATCCAGATGGAGGTAGTCTGCCCAAGTTGGACATCTTTCAGGGGAACTTGCGCTTCCTGTTTCACCCGAGTGCCAAGATTCGATCCGAGGCGCTGTCGCGAGTCATATACATCATAACATCGCATGAAAATGCCCCTAGTCTGCTGCCGAACGTGATGGAGATCAGTGACATCATTCCAAATGACTGCTGCGTCCTCCAAGTGCCGCGGGAAGTCGATCGCATATTCTGCGGCGCCCACTTCGACTCGGGCACGGTTGCAAACCTGATGCAGATTCTGATGAGTGCCGACGTCGAGCCGCTAATCAGGAAAACAGTTCTACTGCAGCTGAATGTTGTCGGCCAAGAGGAGAGCTTGAATAGGAGCATATTCGAAGCGGGTGGTTGGATGATTTGCTTGCAGTCGCTGGAGGCCGCTCTGCAGAAGCTATCGCACTCGGAATATCCCGACTCGGTGATGCCAATCGTGGGAATTCTTTCAAAGCTGCTCTTCTGTGACGCACAGTTTCGCCAGGAGCTGGCCAAGGAGGAGAACGTACTGATTCTCTTGATTCGGTGCTTGTTTCTGTACGTGAATGACATCGCCCTGAAGCAAGACGCAGCACTGTGCCTCTTTCTGCTGCTCTTCAGTTCGTTTGTTGTCGGAACAAAATCCCTTACAGTGCCAAGTCTTCTGCAGAATCTCCATCTGCCAGTCAAGTGCCAGTCGCGGACGCTGGCGGCTGGTGATAAAAGTGCCTTAGAGAAGTTGTACCTCGCGGAGGAAACCTCGTCAACTGATTCCAAAGCAATTCAGCGTTTCACCCGAATGATCCTGGCCGATCTGAAGTTCGTCGGGGGTCTGGAGAAGGCGAGGTTTTGCACAGAATACAGTCCTAGTCTAACGAAAACCGACCTTCGCCTCATCAAGTCCACGTCGATGTCGGAGAATATCGCCAAGTTCTTAAAGTACGCCTCCAATGCGACGGAGCACGAGAACATCGTGAACAGCATAACGTCAATGCGGCTGATACAGCTGTTGTGCGGGGGAAATGTCATAAGCACGGAACTGGTGACGAAGACATTTCGCCGGTTCATAATGAACCCTAGCCAGATTGTGCTTCTGGAGAATATCGTGGAGCTCTTCTCGACCCTGGTGCAGGTCAACAATCAGGCAATCATATCGTGGCTGATTGCGTCCCTGTGCGAGGAGCAGCCTCCCTTGCTTCACCTGCTCAGCAACGGGACGTAAGTAGACGTGAAATACATATCAGAATCCTTTTGCACTAACTCTCACTCTTTGTTTGCACAGAGACACGCCACTGAGTCTTTATCGAAAGGTGTGCGCGTTACTCTCCGAAGTGTTCCAAAGAGCTCCGCTCATAACGCAGCCAGTCCACCTGGAAGCAGATGTATTTGAGGCGCTGATGTGCACCACAGAGGTGTACTTCACGAAGCGGGACTTGGACCGGACGCGATGCGTGCTCGGTGTCCTGCAAGTTCTGTCAGGAAGACGGTCGCTGCAAACGAATCTCTCGAAGAAGCAAGTCTATGCCATATGCAAGAAACTCTTCCTCTTCACCATCGCCTTAAAGTCCTTCACGCAGACGGGCTCGGACTTGCAAAAGAACGCCCTGCTGATCATATCGAGCTTGTCATCGACGATAGAGGATTTCCAGCTGACCGGGAGCTATTTGAAGTATCTCTCAGGACTGGGCGGCCACAACGACTATCAGGTACGAACGCTCGCATGGTGCATCCTCGCGAGGATCGCAAAAAGCGACGAAGGCGCAGACTCGCTCATAATGGAGCTGGCCTTTCTTCCCGGCGGATTCCGTGCGTGCTGCTTGAGCACACTACTCGACACCACCGAAGTGGCCATGGTCCGGCAGCTGGCTGGACTGCTCTTCGCGGACCTGCTGAAAAACGTGACGCAGTTCGAGCAGATCAATCAGATCCTGGAAAAACACGATTTCTATCGAATAGCCCATCGATCGCTGCAGCACTTCTTTGCCGGGGAACTGCTGGCACCGGGCGACCGAAAGGAGATAACCACCTGTGATATAGTCCGGGCATATTGCATGATCTGCATCCGGCTGGTGGAGCTGAAGCCGACGTTTTGTGCTGAACTGTGTGAAAAGGCTTTGATCACGAAACTGTATCACCTGGTGAAGAGTCCGCCCACACAGCAGGAGCCACAAAAGTCGTTCACCTCAATGGTGGGCGAGATATGCAATCTCTACTCGCGCTTCAGCCGAAATCACTTGTCATTCCTGCAGACGACCCTCTGCCGGGACCACGAATTTCTCAGCTATTTATGTACATTCTTGAGCACGTCCCATCCGCAGCAGTCCCTGATGAGCATGCTGAACCTACTCATGGTCGTGTCGAAAGACCAAACCGGATTTAACTACATCTGCGAGAGCTTCGCGGAGAATTCCATGAAAATAGTCAACCTAGTCACCGTGTCGTTGGATTCGTCGCTCTGCAACTCGCTTCTGCAGCCCACCTGCCTGGCGTTCATAACATTTTTGCTCATCAAGTGCCAGCAAAAGCACACGGAGCACAATTGCTTCAGTGACACCTTGGAGACCACAACTATGCCGCCCTCACAGAAGAAGTACGCAGCCGAAGTGCTCTTCCTGCAGATGAACAAGCTCTTCGCGCACAGTTTTCCATCGAATGCGACGAGGTATGATGCCACTCCAAGTGCGTCAAAGGTGCTGCTCTGCGAGGCGATTGCTGTGCTGCTGAAGACATCGGATAAAGCCCGGCAGGTGGCCAGGAACATAAAGTTCCTCGACACCGTGCTGATCATCTTCAATGCACTTTTCGATAGTATTAACGTGCCATGCACCACTTACGTGCGTCGCTTCGGAGAAGGTAAGAAGCTGGCGGTGATCAAGCACATCACACTCCTGTGTGGGATAATTCAAAATTGGTTCTCCGCCGACGTGATCACCGATGAACTGCAAGTGGCGCAAGTTGTGAATGTAATCATTCGCACCTGGCCATGGATTAGCCATTCGAACGACCTGCGCACCCTCTTCCTGAAGTCACTGGCATTCCTAAGCGAGAAATCCGTACCTATGTGCCGTCAGTTCTCTGTCTCGGTGTCGAGCAACGCCAACACGATCTTACAGCTGCTCGTTAAACTGCTGACTGGAGAGAGCAACAAAGTGAAGAGCATGGATTCGAATTCAGCGTCCCTGATCAAGATCGGTCTGCGAACTGTCATGAACTGCTGCTGCTGCCATGAGGGCCGGCTAGCTCTGCTAAAGCTGCACGCCCTAGATATCTTCGACTCACTGCATCCGTTCAACTTGAAATCGCCGAAAGCAAAGAACGACATTCTCATCGCATGGCTCACATTTTGGGAGCTGTTCTCACGCTACCCCGAAGGTGCGACCAGCCGCAACCTGATCGGCCTGTGTACGGTCATCAATAAGTGCCATGATCCATCGCTTCGACTGATCGGATTGAAGATACTCCGCAATATGACATTCCTACAAACAAATCGTACAACCCTGCTCGCTTCCGCTGACTTTCTATACACCGTGAATGACGTCATCACGAACAGCGAGTGCTATTCAGAACGTCTGATTGTCTGCACCGCGATCTGGCGACTGATATCGGGAGGTGCAAAATACGCCGCGACCATTCGCAACACAAAGATGGCCAAGAAGCTGAATTCAATACTGGAGGATATGCAGCTCAACGAGTCGGAGCAGACGGGCGGCGTCTACGCCCCGGCCAAGGACTTGGCGAATGTTATCGAGATTATCTTAAGAATACTAAACAGCTAGCGCTGGTGTTTCTGTGTACATGTTCAATTTTCTACTTTTATTCTTGTGTCAATGTGTCAATTTGCTAGAGTAAGTTTCTATTCCTCTCATCTCAGAGCTCAAGGAGTTATTCGGTATTTTTTTTACGATCCAAACACGCATAGGTGGATTATTAATCTAATAAATCGAAGTATTTCATTGTTAAATGTTTTTTTACACGAATGTTTTCTTTTTTAATCAGTCAGTAAATAAATAAATCGAGCATTCCTTATTACTCGCGGGTCTTTTTTCCTAAACCTAGATCGGCCATCGCGATGTTCTGCCTCTGAGACTATTGTTCGAACGTGATTTCATAGACGAGCCACGCGAGAGGTTGCTTGGTTCAATTTCAGAACTCAAAGATGTCACCAAAAGGAGCAGCCGATCTATTGTTGTGTCTGTCAGTCCGGTGCATTTCTAACGCCCCTTTGATCTATTGCATTGTGCGCTGAAATTTTTAACGCGTTTCCTTCCTCTGCACACTTTTCCACATGTTTTCCTTTCTCTCTCTCTGTTTAGCTCACCGTCCATCTGTATCATTTTTCACTTTGCCCCAGAACGAAGAGTGTGCCCCACAGACGGTGGAGAGACGTATTCAAGGGGACCTGCTGTGTGCTGCTGTAGCTCTGTCTGGAGGTGGTGTACCATGAGGAGATTGTCGATTACTACCGTCGTTGTGGTTGTTGTTTTTCTTGTCTCGTCTTCTTTCACAATTCACATTAGAACACTTTGGCGCCCCGGATAGAAGACCCAATAGACAGCAGGTGAATGTTGTCGCTTCCACTTCTGCTTGCTTCTTTGCCGATGGAAAATTCTCTCGATCTCTGGAATGGAAAAACTCTTGCTACCACGGCTACAAATGAAAATCCACCGATGAGCGTTGGTTCATTTTGAAATTTGCACTTGAAGTGATCTGTTGTGTGAAGGCTTGTTTATTTTTTGGTGGTGTCTCTTGATAAGCGGGATTGTGTGAAAAATCCAAAGATATTCTGTGTGGATACAAATCGAATGGTGAAGTGACGTGTGTTTATTGGTATTTTTTTTTTGATCTAAAACAACGAAAGGATAATTTAGAATGAATAGCTTCCGTTGGATAAAAGGACTGACGCTAGTTGGATCCTTTCTGGTGAGTTGACTTAAAATCGATGTCAAGGTTGATGGGAACGTTTAGGCATATCATATTCGTTCCAAATACGAAATGTTGATTTATGGGGCTTCTTGTGAAACATTGATTTATGGCAGCTTATTTAGACTTTCATCTGGGGCAGCTGATTTTGTCTCCAAAGCAGCTGAGGTCTTGTGTGATTACTCATTAGTATGCAGTGGACCAGAACTTTTTCTTCTCTTTTATGAATTTTAATAATTCGGAAATGCATTGGCTATTTTGAATATTGATTGGTGGGGACTTAGAGTGTTCTACTTACATTCGAGATGCATGCTATCTGTATCAGATATCTTCGTAGTATTCTTCGGTTGGAATTTCGGTGCATTCAAGTTAATTTATTCGATTGGCTTGTAAGTGGTACACGCTTCAAATTTATGAGCAAGTTTTTGGGGTGTGCTCTTGAGATGGTGCTTGGTATTTGAAGCGGCGATTTAAGTCGGAAATGAGTGTTTCTTTGGAGGGTATTATTGCAGGAGTAGATCCTGTTTTGTGGGTCCTTCATTCATCTCCATTTTCTTGAAAAAAAGTGTCACAGTTACATATTTGCCTACAATTTAAATAAAATTGCGTCTCATTGACACATAGATTTGAATGACAGGACTTACAGAATAGGGACGATTACTGACACTTCTTTAGAAGCGAGTGTGCTTCCCAATACGAGTTTGTCCTACTCTTCTTATTTTTGCAAACGATAAGAATGTACAACTCAACTGGAGCCACGGAATGGATTAATATTTCGGCCGTGGACAAGAGTCTTCGGTTACCACCGCTTGAACATCGACGTACCGTGTCTTCTTTGCCCGTGTTTTATCGTTATTTTAACAAACGATGCTCAAGTGAGCTAGCCAACTGCATTCCTCCTCTCCTTGAATTCACCCGCAATACACGTCTCGCCAGGAATGCACATCAGTTTACCCTTAAGCCTGCTTTCGGACGCACAGTGAAATTTAGAGATTCGTTTTTTAGCCGCACCACACGGATATGGAATGCTCTTCCCAGCTCAATATTCCCCATAGATTACAATCCGCAGATGTTTAAGGCCAGTGTGCACAGGTACCTCCTTTTTTCTCTCATCTCTATACCTTCGGCCCGTGCTGTGTCTTGACCCCGGACAATTAAGGGTATTAATAACCCCTTCAGCAAATTATGTGATGCCCGTTGAAGGGGTGACAATCTTATGTATAGCCCAAGTCCATTTAAGATGTTTCTGGTTCCGGTCCTTTTAAGTTGAGGCAGCCAGATGTTCTAACAAACCTGTCTTGAGATGTTAGTGGCATAATTTTAAAATCGTGACGGTCTTGGACGAATTAGTCTCCCAACAGAGGCTTGGACAGTGACAAAGATAGTACGGAGTCTTCTACAGTAACCCTGCACCTTGTGGACACGCGGTTTACTTTCTTCTCCATTATCTAAGTGCTACTTGGACTCAGCAAGCCCTCATTAAGGACCCTTATAGGAGTCATAACCGGGCACTGTGTAATTGGCACTCATGCTCGCAGGATGGATGCTCCATATAATGATTTTTGAAGAAGCTGCATGGATGAAGAGGAGGAAGAAAATACTCATCACCTTCTCTGCTCCTGCAGTGCTCTTGCCAGTCGTAGGTTCCTGCACCTAGGAGCCTACTACTTCAGCGGCATTAATGAGCTAAAAAGTGCCAGCATTGGCCAACTAAATCGGTTCATTAGCAGCACCAACTGGTTCCAGGAGGAGTTAATCCGCGTGGAATCACAATGGGCCTACTCTGGCCTAAGTGTGACTGCTCTGCAGCAGTCAGCCACTACTACCTAACCTAATCTAAGTGCTAAGGTCGATGGAACAGAGTGTAGCTAATGCACCCACCATGTAGGGCATACAAAATAGTTACTACTGTTGAATGATTAATATTTGCTTCAACAAGTTTCGTTTCTTCGGCTTTGAATTTTCAGTATGGATCTACTACGAATGAAATTTGTGATCAATCTGTAGTAGTTTTTAGATCATTTTCGATTACGATGGAATTCGTGATACTCTTCTCCAGCCTTCGCAATTGCCAGAGTCCATGCCGACCTGCTCGTAATCTCTCTCGAGAGCAAGCACACCTTCACGGGCCTCTAAGAATTCACCTTTTCCATACATTCTTCTACATACAGTTGGAAAGAGGGACGCTTGTAGCACATCAGATCAAATTTATGATCGTGACGAGCCCATGCTTCGACTTTGTCAGAGGTGTTAGAGAAGAGGTACACGGTGCGGCGCATTGAATCTTAGTCAAATCACCACAACGGTTGGTGGTTGGTTGTTGTCACCGACCTTGAAATAGGTAAACAGTAGGAAGACTAGCTTCGCGGTACCACTGAAGCCCCAGTTTCTTTGCTCAAATCTTTGGACGACCTTATCATTATGTTGTCCCATTACATCTCCTAGCACCATTCCACTTTCATGTAGAGGGAATGATAATGACTAACCCACAATCGGGGTTAAAATCACAGTTCTTTTTCATTTAACACAAAATCATCCCAAATACAGTCATTAGCTGGAATCACCTCCAATTTAAATTAATCACCGTGGCCCGGAAAGAGAGTACAAAAAACAAATACTCATTCGACAACGTACCCGCTAGCAAGAGGAAAGAAAAAAAAACCTAATAATCACTCGGAAGGAACCCATCATCTCGAGTTAACAGACTCATTTGAATGCGTCAAGAACGTCGTTATTCTTGTCTTACTTATGAATACAACTGTGACAGTTGTGTGTTGTGTTTCCTTCCCGCCCCCCATCAATTATTTCCAGAATTCCACAGTCGAACCGTGAAATCAGCTCCAGTGACCCATTTCGAGAGCCAAGACCACCTAAAGCAACGCAGATTCTATTATCTCAATCGTAAAGTAAGCCATACGACAAGGTAAACCGGGCGCGAAACCGCAACAAGACATTCAACCAAAAGCAACAAGTCAACATGGCACACTCCGCATGGAGTGGTGCACAGGCGCGCAAAACCCGCCTGCGATCATCAGGCAACGGCTTCGCCGAGTCAAACCATGGGCAACCATCAAGTTGAACAAGTTCAAAATCATTTCGCCTGCCTTGCAAGTGCTAGTACGTATAATTTGGTTGCGGAAAACTAACTCTTAGCAATTTAACAGTTCTCTCCGTGAAATGCTGCTTATGCATCTGCAGGCACAAACGTGTGGGCTTGCATGCGACGCTGAATATGGTGGCTTAAACGTTTTCGGTGTTGATAAACATCCGCGTGGAGTGGCTGGCAGCACAAGAACCAGAATACTGTTGTCGAACGGAAATGTCCCCTCTTTGCACTGATATTGTAACGTGTAAAATGTAGGAATAGAACCAAGGTAATTCACAAGTAAGTCTTCAATGGATTGAAGGCAAGAGGGAAAAGTTGAGGATTCGCCATTGAAAGTGGTGTGTCTGCACGAAGTCGTCGTCAGTTAAGAGGACTAACTGCATCCAACACTGTACGTAGGCATCAAGTGAAAACTAATCTATCCTTTTGCGGAAGTTCATTTGCGCTGAGCAGTTGGTTCTGATCTGCTTTGATATCTCCCATCTCATGTGCACTGTTCGTGATTGGCATCGATTCCGAGGAGAATCGAAAGGGTAATCAACTAGCTCGCAAGAGGTCATCCATGAGTTTCCATAAAATGTGTCCATGATGGAATAACCATTTATCGCTGATCATATCATTTGTGCGATTAATGTTTTGAAATAAAAGCGACTGTTAGACTGTTCGACAACACCTTTCACCCGTCGCTGGTAATGGTTCGCGTTTATTGATTAACAAGGGTGCCACCCACAAGAATGTACAACTTAACTGGAGCCGTGGATTGTTTTAATGCCTCGGACGTGGACGAGAGTCTGTGGTTTGTACGACTTTCTAGTTCACTAACTTTAGCAGCAATTGACTGATCAGTTTGATTTTTTGTTTTTCGTAAAGTTCTTTTTCTTTTGCTGCTCTAGGTGTAGAAGGTATTGATCTAATTTTGAGCTTCGAACATTGAGGCTAAGTAGAGCACGATTTAATGTACTCGTTCTTCTGTGGTTACTCTTGTGGACACAAGATTGATTTCCTTTTTCCATTTACCAGACGCTAAGGTTGGTGGAGAAATGGGGATTCGTTGTGTGTCATTCTTCTTTTTGTTTGGTGTGTGGGCCTTGGCCTCAACCTACAAGTCTCTCTAGCTTCCACGATCTTTCGCCAGCTGCCTCCGCACACCAAGTTGGTTGAGGTCCTTCTCCACTTCTGCGCAGCATCTCGCTCGAGGGCTTCCTCAGTTGCGTTGTCCCATTGGCTCGGAATCAAAGACTCTTCGGGCCGGAGCTGTGGTGTCCATCCGCTCTACATGAACTAACCAAATTAAGCGTTGGATTCAAAGGTGCTTAACTAGGTGCATGCAGGTTGAATCTTCTCTTCCAGACACCAATCAACGCAAATAGGACCAAAGATCGCACGCAAAACTTTTCTCTCAAAACAACAAAGAGCTTCTTCATCAGCTTTCAATAGCGTCCATGTTCCTGCGCCACAATGTGTCGTTATGAATGTAAAGGCTTGTTCTTAATAGTGCGATTACACCTATTGACACGCCAAAATCCTACACGAACAAAACCTTACCACAATCCAAATAGATCACACTTCACCACGACACTTCCCAGAAAGGAGCTTCGAAAACCTGACTCCGAAGACACTTGTGGTACAGCAGCACCCTTTGGTAAAGCCATACACTTCTACACCGATGGATCCAAGACGGAAGATGGCGCAGGTAGTGGCATTTTCTCAGAGTGTCTAAACGTTCGTCTCCCCGATCACTGCAGCAAGCGGGAAGTAATGGCGATTAGAGAAGCCCTGTCCAGGCTAAGGTAGAACGTCATATTCGCCCGAGATGTCTGCATTTCAAAGCACAGGCAGCAATTTAATTTCAGACATCGTTTCCTATAAGCTCCAAAATAGTAATCAACTGCAGCGCATCTCTTAACGAGATTTCCTAGCAGCTCAAAATTTCGCCTGTGCTAGATGCCAAGTCATAGAGGCATTCCAGGAAACTGTAGAGCTGACGAACTTGTAAACACGCTACTAGACTGCCTATGGATGGAATCACGTATGTAGATATCATTTAGCAACCTTTAAGTTAGAGCTCAATAACCTCTGCGTTCAGAAAATAAATATCAGATGGTTGACAGGCAGCACCTACCGATCGACAAAACAAATCTGGTCGTATGTTGCTCCAAAAACATCAAGTAGCCTAATCTCTGTAAACTCTGTACAACGATAAAAAATATAACCGGACCGTGCCTTCTGAGCCTTCACGGAAAAAGACTAGGTATTTTCTGCAACTGCTTCTGTAGAATCTGCCTGGACGAGGATAAGGAGGAAAGCACCCAGCACATTTTCTCCGACTGTCCTGCTGTAGCCTCAAGTAGGAAAGCTATTATAGGCTCATACTACTATCATGAATCACGTACACCAAAATAGGCAACTTTTACTTCCCTCGGTCCTGGATTTCATCTGAAATCGATTTTTGTAAAGTCTTCACAGGTAGGGGTTGTAAACACGAGTGTTCTAAAAACAAAATCGCACTGCGCTAGACCCTTAAGAACATTGCGTGAAAATGAATAAATATGCGTAACATCATAGCCAATTCAGAGATAGGCAAGGCGTTCTCCTTAATACATTATTTCTGACTTCTTCTTCTTCTTCTTTGATTGGCGCTACAGTCCGGGTGGACCTGGGCCTCAACCAACATGCCTCTCCAGCCAGCACGATCTTTCGCCAGCTGCCTCCAGTTGCGCACACCAAGTTGGTTGAGGTCCTTTTCCACTTGTGTGCGCCATCTTGTGCGAGGACGTCCTCTGTTGCGCTGTGGTGTCCATTCGCTCTACATGACCATCTTAAGCGTTGGAACCGAAGACGCTTAACTAGGTGCATGCCGCTGTACAGCCCGTATAGTTCGTGGTTGAACCTTCTCCTCCAAACGCCATCAACGCAAACAGGACCAAAGATCGTACGCAGAACTTTTCTCTCAAAACAACCAAGAGCTTCTTCATCCGCTTTCAATAGCGTCCATGTCTCTGCGCCATAGAGCAGGACTGGGATGATCAGGGTTTTATACAAGGTCAATTTGGTGTTTCGAGAGATGGCTCTGTTACTCAATTGCCTCTTGAGCCCAAAGAAACAGCGTTTGGCAAGAGTAATTCTGCGCTTGATCTCGGTACTGGTGTTGTTGTCCCTATTTACTCCGGAGCCTAGGTAGACGAAGTCCTTGACTACCTCAAAGTTTCTGCTGCCCAATATGACGCTCTGTCCGAGACGTCGATGTTGTGCGTCCTTCCGTGATGACAGCATGTACTTTGTTTTGCCCTGGCTTACCGCTAGACCCATTTTAGCCGCTTCCGCTTCAATGCCAGCAAACGCCTCATTGACGGCTCGCTGTGTTCTGATTTTCTGATGTTCTGACAGCCTAAATGATCTCAGCAATACACTAGCTCACACACTGGTAAGCTTTGTTGACAAAACTGACTAGTCATGATCACCTCTCCTAATTTGTATTACTCAGGTGGCGGTACAAAAGGCCTGCCTTGGTCCAAGACCATTAAATGCCACTACTTACCTACCTCTGCGCGATAGTAAAATAAAATCCTAATGATATGTTTCCATCCAAACTCGCAATCAATCCCCTTCTATTGCTAGATGTAGCACTTCCTACCAATTAATTTCAGCCGCTGGTTCTGGCAACAGAAAGACACACAAAATGTACCGTGAAAGTTTCACATGAATGCCCTTCAGATGTGCATACGCGCGTCATTATCGAAACAGAGCTCATAAATCGTCGTATCTTTCTCACTGCACACATGAATAATTCTTCATTCGTAATTGAATGTTTTTTTTTTCAAACTCCTTCCCGCTTCTGTCCATCATTATGCGCTGCAACTTGACCGAAATAACTCGCTTCACATGTCCAGTTTCTCCAGAAAATGGGTCACTATTCCAGAGTCCCGCTGCAAATCGCCCCACACACTCTTTCATGGTCATTCATGCAATGCGTATTTAATCATATTTTTTTTTCGCACAACATACATACATATATTCACTTCTTTTATTTACAATAAAAACGAGATATTATTTTATAGGAAGAGAAAAAACCTTAATCGAACCCGGCACCACCTTAGAACAACACACCCCTTTGCCGCGGCGCACATTGTTTGTGTCGGTCGCCGCATCGATGCACATCAGTTGCATTCGAACGGTTTTCTGTCGCTCTTGTCTACTGCGATTCTGCTGCTTCCTCTCTTCTCTCACACGGATATATGTCAATTAGCGAACAAAAAATGCAAATCGCCATTAACAGTTTTAATATCATAATTAGAAGTTTAATAAGTTTTCTTTTTCCTTCTGCCAATGGGATCTTTACGTAACTCATCGGTCAATCCATTGCGATTGGAATCGCCGATGCGATGCAGGAGAGGGAGAGAGCAAAGGAGACTCCAAGATGCCACTCGGGCATGGTTGTTGCTTAATTGCTGACAAGTGCGCTGAGCGCCTTGGTCTATTTCAGAATCTAAGTCAACAACTCCAAGGAATGTTTTTTTGAATCCGATATGCGATACTGGACATTGGCACCCAAGTGGAAATGATGCAACAATCAACTAACGCGCGAATTAAGTTGCATAACGGAAAGGAAGCGGTCAGCTACACTTATGTACATACGCGCCACTACGAATCGACGCTACAACTCTCGACGCAACCACGCCACCGGTCGAGGAAATAGACCGGCTAGCTTGAGGATGGCTGAATTGAATCGGGTCTCTCCTCACCCCTAAGCGTCGCGTGCTATTGTTTCTTTTGCACCGCTGCGTTCCATTCTTGGACATGGGATGTCACTGAATGAATTTCTTGTCGCCTCCTCTCGTTGTTTTCGCTTCTAAATCTTCGTGGATGTTGGCGATCGGAAGGAACGAACAGGAGAGAGAGAACGCTTTGGTTGCTGTTGTGTTGTTTCGGTAACAGTTATTGGCGTTATGTCCATCATTTACGGTCATCAATCAGATAACTCGGCGAGCACTGTGCGGCAGGTGCAATTAATGCCTGGCTCAATTTAAAGTTGAATAGATCTCTTGTGGGGACGGCATTCTAGCCGCACTACAATCAAGATGCTTCACCTCTGTTTGGCTAAGTGAAATGAGTGAGTAATTATGGTAATTTGCTCCTCGACTGCCCAAATAGGGTTAATGGTTTTATGTTGTAGCGCGGAGATTCCGCCGATGCTGGTATGCCGGCGACAGTGGAATTCGCGACAGGGAAAAGAATGTTAAACTGCACAATTGCGCGATTGTGCAGCCAGGGTGCCAGTGAAGTGAAGCGAAAGTGTCGTTGCTTCTCTGCAACAGAACCGTCCTCATTCTTGCGTGTGTTCCGAGGAAATGGGGGAAATTCAACGCAGCAGGCCCATTCCACTGGATTGACAAGAATGTGAAGTTAAATGAATTGAAATGAAATATCACCATTACTGCTTTTGGGGTCCCCTACTTTCATTGACTCCAATTTGATACGGTTCGACCGCATTCAGGTCCAATCCTCATTTGAATAAATTTCTTCCGCCGCTTGTACTTCAAATCCAAATCAGGTCAAAACTAATGTCTCAATGGGGGGAACAGAAACTCCCGAGTCGCCGAGAACTGGTGTGCGTCTTGGGCACACTGCAGACATTTCCTATTCAAAATGTCTCTCGTCTCCGAATTCTATGGGCAACGGATTCAATTAATTGTATTGTTTATCCACGAGCGTAGTCCACCCCGTCCCGCCGCCTGATCTGATCGCAAGAAAACAAACGAATCCAGTTCTGGCCAATGTAATCATCTGAATAGATTCATCCAGATCAGATTCGGCAGGGCACTAATTTCCGGAAGAGAATGGCAACAAGTCTTGCTACAGTGTCGGTTGCGCATTCAATGGCCTGCTGTGGGTGATCGCGGAAAAGCCTGTACTTTCACCAAGTACCTTGGCTGGCTGGCTGGCCTGTGTGTCTTTAGGCTATGTTTGGTGATAAATGAACATCCAAACCTGGATATTGGATTTCAAAGATATCCGTCCGGGCAGCAGACTTTGATGTGGTGGCTGCTCTTTCTCTGCGTTGTTCTGCGCACCGCGGTATGCGCAATAGAAACAACAAACCTTTTACATTTCTAACGTTATGCTATGTTCTTCTATCTTATACGTTCGTTCCTTCATTCCAGGCAATCATTGGATGCAGCAGAGCCCAAGATTACGATGGTAAGTAGTAGCTGCACGCTCGTGTCGTGTCGTGGTGAGAGTGAGATGTAAAATTAAGGCAGAGGCTAATTAACGGTAGCATGGCTACGCATTCTCTTCCCTCTATCCCCAATCATTGTTTGAATTTAATTACCACATGCATCTGGTATCTTCGGTATCTGCCTCTAGTCGGTGACATACAGTGTTCGTTCTCAACGGCTCCCGGGTCAAGTGTTGATGATTTGATAACGGCTCGATTGAAACGTCCCGCCGGCTTCAAAGGCGCACCCCTCTTCGCAGACGATCGCAGTGTGAACCCAGAGACAGACCGCAACTGTGCAATCAAGCAAGATCTCAACGATCCCGCTGAGCTGGCGTACAATCTGCGAATCACGGACTTCAGTCGTTGTGGCGTACTAAAGCGCAATGTGAGTTGGCACCAGTGCCCGGGCGGAGTTGAGAGCGGCAATTCGAATTGATTTCTTTTTTCAGGGTTTCGTTCATGTGCGTATATGGTTTCCACAGTTTCCCGGGGTTGTGATGCAGTCCGATCAGGAGCTAATTATCATGTGCAAGCCACCGGAACCGACGGTGATCGAAAACAAAGCGGCGGGATTTGCCGGAAGCTTGTAAGTACGGGGGAACACGGATTCCCTCTTTTTTTTTGCGGCACTCTTGTCATTTGTGAAATTTCAGTCCACACGGTGCCCGAGTGTCAGGAGTGGTCGAAGAAACCCCCGGCCGGCTGGAGTACGAAGTGGCGCTGTACAAGGAGGCGCCACCCATCGCTCGCATCAGCGGCACCAACACACCGGTCAGCACGACGAAGGACCCACCCGCGTCCAGTGAGTTGCCAGTCGACCAGGCAGTCCCAATCGGAACTAAACTGCAGCTTCGCGCACGTATCAGTGCTCAGTCGGTGTGGAAATTTGTCAAACTCATGGAAGTCACCGTGTCCCCGGATCCCGACGATCCACATGCGATGGGAGCAGTGTCTCTGGTTCGCGACGGCTGCCGCAATCGGGACTTCGCTACAATTATTCCCCATCAGCCCGCCCGCTATCGCGATCGACACAATGAGGTGTTCCTAGACTTCGAAGCGTTCCTCTTGAGCTCGATGAAGGAACGCGCCACCCTGTGGATTCACTCGCAGATCAAGGCGTGCATGGATCCCACCGATTGTCAGCCGGACTTCTGCATGGACATTTACGAACCATCCGGCCACGGAAGGAGGAGGAGATCGATTGACCAGCAGTCCAACCGCACGGAATACACGCGGTTTAAGGAGAACATCGAGTACACGGTGATAATGCCGGGGGAAATCGAAATGTCGCCGGAGCAGGAGACGTGCAGAAACGTCCTGGTTATCGCAGGGTTCCTTGGCTTGCTGTTGTCAATCGCCGTGACATTTGTAAGCTAAACAAACACAGAGTCTGTGAACTTTCTCAAGACACCTGTTCCCATTTCAGATCTGCACCTTGGCAGCTCGACTTCAGATGGAGCAGAAAATCAAAATGAACCAAATGGGCCCTGGCTACACGACGGGCTATGCTGCACGGACAATGGTGCAGTGAACAGAAAGCAGACAATCAGAACGAATTTAGTAAATTAGGTGTGGACGTCTCTCAAGCTGGTCAAGTCATGCGTGTTGGCAGGCAGCATTTGAGTAAAAAGCATTTACCAGAAAATCTTAAAAAGTAATTTTCTTTCAGCTTGTAATGTCATTTAAGGTGTAAGTTTAATTTAATTTAGTTAAGGATAATGAATCGAATAAATGCGACTGATAGGGATGATAATTGCGTCTCGTGTGTTTTACGATGGCGGAGAAGGTGGCCTGAAATGGTTACAATAGGCCGTAACTTCGTTAGCTTGTTTTAGTTGCGGTTTTCTTGCGACAGAATACGGACGCAAAGACGCTCGTTTAGTATCCCGATTCTGTTATGACCATCAGGAAGTAGGGATAAACGTGGAAGAAGTTAACATCTTCTTTTTCTTTGCATGGTGCTGCAGTGCGTGGTGGACCTGGGCTTCAACCAACTTGCGCGATCTCTGGCTAGATGGCTCCAGTTTCGCACACCGAGTTGGTTGAAGTTCTTCTACACATCTGTCCACTTTAGGCGATTGCGTCCTCTGTTGCCCACAAATTCGGATTCGAAGATACTACGGGCTGGAGCTGAGTTGTCCATCCGCTCTCATGACCCAGCCGTCTTAAGCGTGTGATCCGTAGACGTCCGCCCCCGTACAATTCGTGGGTGAACCATTACCAGGACCAAAGCTCGCACGCAGAACTCTTCTCTCAAAGTGTCCATGGACTTCTTCATCTAGTTTTGAGGTTGTCCATGCCGTGGCGAAATATGCCAGGACTGAGATAATCAGTGTATTTCTAGAGACGCCTCTATTACTCAATTGCTCCTTGACCAAGAGAGTCGATCTGTTGGTGCTAGCAGTACGTGCCAGAACAGTTCTGAAGGAAGCAAGACAATTGGGAGTTGGGGAGAGCTGAGGCACATTTTCAGAAACCGCAATCGATGGAATTGAAGAGAGCCTAGGGCCCGCAAAGGGTGACACGGCATAAGGATGTGAGTAAGGGTTTTTTCGGTTGATTTCGTTGCTGATTTTATTCGTGCAGTTTACTCCGGGGCTAAGGTGAACCTTTAACTAGTCCCTAACTAGCTCGAACCTGCAAGCGTCCGTTGTGACGCTTAGCCCAAGACGTCGATGTTGTATGTCCTTGAGGTCAGAATGCAAAACAAAAACATCTCGAAGTCCATCGCCACATCCATTTTAGTCGCTTCCGCTTCAATGCTACCAACCGCCTCATTGACGGATCGCTGAGTTCTGCCAATCAATTTAATGTCCTCGGCGTATGCTACAAGTTGTATGGACGTTTGTGCTACCAGTTACATAGAAGATTGTGCCATTAGTGTTGGAGTGAGAGTCTTGCACCATCTTCTCAGAATTATGTTAAAGAGATCGCGTGACAAGGAGTCGCCTTGTCTAGACATTTTGACATTAAAGGTGAGTTCGTTAGCGACCTTAAGGGAGCAGTAAGAACTCTCTCTCAGTCGTCATACTGGACAACCTGAGGAGTTTTGCAGGAATGTCGTTGTATAGCTTGTCTCTGTGTTAGCCTCGAAATTAACGAATAGCTGGAGTCGATTGTAACTTCTTGGGTCTTTGCCAGGAGCTGCGTGTGAAGATTTGGTCGTTGGCGGACTTCCATATAAACAATCTGATGAATGGAGAGAACACAAAATGGAAGAAAAGATCTTGCACGTGATGTTAAGGAGACTTATTCCTCTGTAGTTGACGCAGCTAAAGGGGTCTCCTTTCTTGTGGATTTGGTGACATGCGTTTTTCGCCGATTTTGCCTCTTTCGGCGTTTCTTATTATTTATAAGCACATTAGAAAGGCTGTTCTTAAGAGCATTCAACCATGTGGCTAACCAATAGGTCAGAAGATGATAGTTTAAAAGTGTCGGAAAAGCTGACTTGTTTTTGTTCAGAGACGTTTCTTTTTTTTTTAGTTGCGGATTTTTGCTTTACATTCAGCATTTCTAACTATGGGAAGAGGCGTCTTTGGGAGATCAGCAGATCCGCAGACTTTCTGCAGAAAATTATCACAGATGCTGTAATGTTTTCTCACTAAAAATTTCATTTATTTATATGTTCTTCATTTTTCTGATTATTATTCTTCTTTTCATGTCCACTACTATTAACATGCAATCATCTCTTTTGTTGTTTTTTTCTTACAAACTCTAAAAGCTACATACATTCAAATAATAACAAATTGCACAGGTAAACATTTTTTTTTCCTTATAAAAAAATACAGCAAATGATATAGTTTTCATATAATGAGTACGCACTTCTACAATTCCCTACATTCTTTGGCTGTTTATCTTTTATTTCATAAAAAAATAACAGAAAAAAGAAACAATCAAACAACAAATTCAAATCAATCGTTCATCCGTGGAATTCAGAATTCAGATTGCTTACATTTTGAAAATCTATGCGTTAGAGTATCCTATGAGTATTTTACACTTTAATTGTTTCATATACATATGTATGTAAAAAATGTCTCGCTTTATTCTCTTTAAGGTAAAAAAATTATTAGTTTTTTTGTTTTTTGTTTTTCTTTTGCTTTTGTAAATATTTAACGTATTTCCTTCTTGGTTTTATTTAATAAAAATACAAAATAGTTATTTTATTTTCATTTCTTTCATTTCTTTTGGTTTCTTTTGTTTTTTTTTGGTTTCGTTTGTGCTATGATTTAATAAATGTTATTTAAATAAAAAATATACAATGTAGTGTTTAGGTTAAATAAATATAAATATAGACTTTGTTTTTGTTCTTGTTGGTTGTTGTTGTTTAAATTTAAACTTAAGTTAATGATTGTAGCGTTGTTCTTGTTGTTTTATGATTCAAGTGTTGCAGGTGTATACAGAGAGAGAGAGATTGTGCAGAGGTATGATTGAACCAAGTCCTGTTGACTCAAGAAAACATCGAATCAAAACAACATCAATGGTGATTGCAGTTGCTGATGTTGAGAGGGGGGAGGTTTAAGAAACCTTAAAGCTCATTAATTTTCAACTTATTTGTAAACGAAGGCATGTAATGTAAATGCATAGTTTTTGAGGATTTGTGTTTGGCTTGGATTTTATTTTTTCAACGACTCCCAAACAAAACCAATTTGCTACGTATAAAGTGGGTTCAACTACTACGGGTTTTTTTTTTACAAATGCAGCTCAACAAGTGACCACATCCATCCAAATAAATATCATATAAATATAGCTATTCTATGTATACCATGCAGTTATAACTATGATAGAAGATGATTCCGAAAAATTGTATTTAGTATCTCTAGTGTATGTCTTTGATATTTTTTGTCATTTATACTATTTTTTTTTTGGCTATTTTTAGTATTTTTTTTTCTTATAAAACTGTGTTTGTAGAGAGAGAGAAATATTGAGAGAAACTTTTAAAGAGAGAATGAAATCAAAAAATTAGCTATGTATATTTTATGTATTCGGTTTAAGTTATTCCTTTCCTTTTCTATGTTTTTTTCTATGTTTATAGTGATAAGTAAAATTCAGTAATTGAGTTATCTTTTTGTTGTTCTTTATATTTAGCAAACTTTATGGTCCCAGTTTTTGGGTTGGACTTTACTGTGTATGTATTCATATGTTTCTATATATTTTTTCCAGTAGTATGTTACAGTCAATGTGAAAAGGTGCGACCTAGCCTGTGTGTGTTTAGATGGAAAGAAAATGTCAAGAAATGCCAATCTCTTGTCGTTCCAGATTTCTGACACAATATGGCTATCTAGACTGATCTTCAGTCATTTCATGACCTCCTGCCACACAATTCCTAGTTAATCATAGGATACATCTTCCGAATACAGATCGATCCTCCGACATCAACTTTAACTAAATCTTCTTCTTTTTTCTTCTTCAAAATTAGACAAACAGACTGGGGTGAAGCTTAAGTTAATAACTCTTCTACATTTCTCGGTAGGAATGGTACAATTCTCAAAACGACTTTCACAAACAAACAAATGCCATAAATAAATATCATTAGATTTTCACTCGAGCACACGAAAATATAATAAATACTCATAAAATAAATATACAATACATGTGCTGCTCTTGTAAATGTATATAAAATTGTTTTTTCTAACATAGAAACTAAAACTAAGTAAGTCACATGTTACAAGTGGGTGTGGGATATCCCATAAATTGACTACACTTCTTTTCTTTTTTTTTTTTTGTTTTTTATGCCTAATTATTAATATTTTATATATTATGTACGTACCAATAATAGTAGTTTACTCTTTGTTTTCTTAAATTTTGTTTCAATTGTGATTGCTTTTCTGGTGTTGAGTAACCGTTAGTTACTCTTTCAAAAAAAAAATAAAATATCTATATGTCTCAATAGTTCGTTCGTTCGTTATTTTTAAGGCCAATTTACACAATAAGTTCCCCTTCCAGTTCCGTTCTGACTCAAGTTCATCGTGCTCTGGAAGTTGCTTCCAAGAAAACTAAAGTCGATCGCTCCTACGGTCAGTGCTTAAAAAAAGAACTTTCAAAAAGCAAATCAGCAGCAAATTAACAAAGAAAAGAAGATGTGCTTCCTTTCAGCCGGTGTTTGCGCAGAACACGCGTACCACCAACAAAACAAAAACACAAACATTTCGGGGGACGAAATCAGCAAACCAAAGCCCCTTTAAATTCCGCAGTAAATCATCTCAAAGCAAGTGCAACCCCGGCCCAAAATGACATTCCCCCTCCCACCAATTATTGCTAGTCCCAGTGCACAGGGTAGAGCTTACGTTTACGTGTAAATTTGGCTCAAATAACATGAAAATAAAACCTAATTTTGAATGTACAAAATCAATAACAAAGCACACTCTACACCTGCTCTTATGACTTGCGACCCAGCTTCCGCACGATGAACTCTTTCAGCGGCTGATAGTACTGATACCTCAGGCTAATCATCTCAGGTAGATTGCGTATGCGTTCGAAAACTTCAGACTCTGATTCTAATATCAGCACAGCCGATATGGCCATTGTGACCACAACAAATATGAATGATGGTATGAATGCATGAAGCAATTTGAATTTTCGAACATTCTTTGCACTATTCACAGCGTTCTGCTGTCTGATCTTGTCCTGATTTGCTGAATTGCTGTTACTATTATTGGAAGTACTTGAATTGATTACTGAATTTGGTAGTGTAAATTGCTTTCCACCAGCACCATATAGCATATGTTGTTTATTCGTTGTATGATGATGTAGACGTTGGGTTGGATCCGCATAGGGGTTCGTCAGACCACTCTCTGTTGATGAATGCTCAACCGAATCACGGAAGTAATAGTCGGGAAGGTCGGCCGCACCACCACTGGCAATGCTGCCGCCCGTGCCAGCGATTCCATTTAGGCTATCCAAATTGGAACCGCTGCGCAGGCGTGCCTCCTCAGAGACGGGCTCCAAACTGGGGGGTATTTGAATACCGTCATGAGGAATCGGACCGTAGATAATGTTACCTAAATGATCTGTGGTCGCGGCCATAGTACAGTTGCCCAACGGTTCAGACATTGTTGAACGCGGTAAACTGCTATAGCCTGTATCAATGATACGAGGAGAATAGGGGAATTTATAATCGCTCGATATATATGAGTTACGTAATAGTTTACGGATTTGTGCGAGATCGCCTTGCGGACTGGACGGTGTGGCGGGTACACTGCTAGCCTTTCGCTTGCTCGCTGTCGAATTGGTCATCTTCTGTTCGCGCAATGCATTGATGCTCTCCGTCAGGATTTCACGTTCCGTGCGACCGGTGTACTTGAATTTCGTGCCCCACGAGAAGAATCCTCCACCGGAAACCACTGAAGCATTTTGGCTATTTGGAAGTCTGCAAACAAAAACCAAATTCCTCTGTTTCAATGGGAAAACGACTATTTGCGTGGGATGCTTACGTGAAAAACAACATTTGCTCGATCGCACAGCGCCAGACGTACCGACAGGCGGCTCCTGATGGACACTTGAAGCCGATGGTGTGCTTTTTCTGCAAAACGACAAGAGAGAATGCTCACAATTGGGTAGACTTAAAGCAGCAACTTCACTTACCGGCTCTCGACTGGCGTCCGTGTAGCTCAAATGCGCTATGAACATTTTCCCTTCAAAATTCAGCTTGTGCACCTCGGACCAGCGGAAATGCTGTGATCGTTTCCCGGATATGAATGTACTAATACCCGAGTGATTTATGCCAATATACAGCTGTGATCCCCGGTGATCTTTGACAGGATGAGGATCGATACCGTATGTCTCTAGGCCCCTTGCGATACCCATGAATTCATCCATTGCAACCGATGGATCTTGACCGGGTTCACGTTTCTTATGCAAATCTATGACTTTCTTCTCCAGCGCATCCGTCTGCCGCAGGGCCAAGTTCATCGAGGACACATATTCACCGACATGCAGTTCACTGTCGTAGTCTCCAAGTTCCTCTGCAGGGGAAAAGGAAATGAGTTAACCTTTAGTACATCGGTTGGCATTGTGCTTCGTCAAACCTTGGACAATTAGGGCTCCCAGTGCGGCGGCTTCACCCATCGAACAGTACAGTCGTCCATGTCGCAAGTCCCTCTTCAGCTGCTGGTACAACATGAGACGGCCACTGCCGGTCAGTCGGAACGGGTCGGCTGGATAAAATTTGACACGAAAGGAGAACAAGATTGGATCGATATCTGCAAAGAAAACCACACCACAGTACAATAAGTGTGAATAAGATGCCAGTGTCTGATTAAGGATTCGTGGCTATAAATTCCATCACTTTAATAATCGAGTGGAAACCCTTCCGCTGGCATAAGGCTGTTACTGCACTGCGGTGAGTCTCTCGCCGATCGCATGACTTTCATAAATGTCTTAGACATGCATGCCCACGTGGCTTTTCGGGGTACTCCCTAAAGTCTGACCCTGGCTCTAATTGCTTTCAAAACAAAGTCACACACGTCATGCAATGGGATGCTTCCAAACGACAACCACCCCTTCTGTGTACATTCACATACGTTCTCATTGTCGTTCCTTAATTCCCCAAAGCTTCCTTCCTTAGGGCTGTGGTCTAGATTCGAATGGTCGAATGCCATATGCTGACCGGTCTGTTTTGGTAAACAAAACCGAACACGCAACGTCGGACAACTATGTAAACACACACACAATACGTCCACTTACCCTTCACTTGCTTAATAATCGACTTGGCCAAATCCAACCAATGCTGCAAAAATAAAAATGCTTAAATCAAATTGTCATGGTCTACTTGAAGGGAAATATGCACACGTACCCTCTGTTTGCCGGTGTCCACATATCTGAGGCCGAAGTAGTCCTTCTCCTTAATCTCCAGTTGATCGCATAAATATTCTATGAGAAAGCTTCCCTTGTGGAAGGGCTGGGTATTTACGATTTGTCGCAACAACACCAACACCAACATTTGTAAAGAAGAGGAAGAGAACAAAACAAACAAGTAACATTGAAAAATTGCATATTAGTCACTTCACATCCAAATGCTGACAATTAAAACGAGAAATCCCTGAATATTAACACGACGCGACGGATGGATGGCAAGGAGCAAAGTGTGCCAAGAAATGTGTGTGTACTGTATGTCGACACAACAGAAAATCCTGTGAAGCTATTTTGCTTTCATTATTTCATCCTCTCACGCAATCCCTAGAAAACGCAACCAGCCGCGAAGTAATTAAAAAAAAAAAACACAACCGGGGAAACAACAAACTTCGAAGTCCCGTCATGAAGTCATTTGCATTTCTGGGAGACGATTGGGCCGGCCGGCTGGCAAGGAGGAGACAAGCATGGGTGAAATTCATGGCTAACGGAGGCGGCAGAAGGACACTCTACGCCACCGCCAGTATGTGTGTCGCATTCTTCTTTGACTGAAAATCAATAGCAAAACAAAAAATATGAAATAAATGCCACTTAGGCCTTAGCTGTGTGTTCGCCTACTGTTATAATTATCCCTTTTTTTTTTTTGGTTTTGTGATGAACAATAACTAGTGTTCTGCATACAAGCAGACAAACACACCATCCTTCGGTCTGTGTTTTTGCCCAATGGACTAGAAATGATATATGAAATATGGCACAAGTTCCGCACGCCCTGTCGCTTTAGAATGTGGGGCGGGGGAATCTTGCGCTAATAATTGAAATACGTCCCAGAAGGCCGGAACGTAGGCCACCCCCTCGCGCCAATTCATGGGCCAGGAAGTGCAATAAAATATTACCGCAAACAGCTCCATAGCACATTTACGATCTGACATTTCAGGATGTCTGTGCAAAAAGTGGTTCTTTGATTATTTTAAGTGTTGCCATTTAAATTGACGCCCATGGATGGTTGGAAGTGGCAGGGATACTAACTCGTCTGGGGAAATACTGTCTCACAAATAATCGAGCTTGTATACGAAGGGACGTTGGACGTTGGACATATTCAATACACGAAGGCAATGCAAGGCTTAGTCCTCCCTGCACGACGTCTACGCAGAGGACAGTTGATTGGAGTCCCGCTCCTTCCCAGATTGTGTGATTTCACTTAAAAGGGGCTGTGGCTTTGCTGGTATTTCCACTGCAATGGCTTAGATATATTTCCAATAATTGTAGTGCCCTTGTGGTGGCCCGCGGCGTTGTGCGTCGACCCCAACCTCGACGTCGTAGGTTGGATTCCAGCTCTGAGCGACAAAAATAATTTTCACTACCCCACCTCTTTCGAGTCACTGACAATGCTCAAAGAGTATTTTCTGTCTAGAAAAAGCTTCTCAAACTTGGCTGTTCGAAATCGGCATAAAACTGTACGTCCCTTCCACTCGTGAGCGAAGAATAGCACGCACAACACGAGTGGTTGCTGAGAAGCTAGGCCCTGGCCCTCTACCGGCTGTAGCGCCACCCATATTATATATAATTGTTGTGTCCTTGCGTTGTGCATACGTCAAGCATACGTCTGTTCTGACAATCAATTGCTAGAGGATTTGATCCAACTGGAGACATGAGAGAAACCATCGTTGATCAAAAGACAATTCGTCGTATTGAACTTTAAAATGTGAGAAACGTCCTGACTGGCCCTAGGTGGCTGGTTTATATCCGGCTCGAAGGACCAAATTGTTTATCTTTGCACTATTTACACCTTGTCCCTTATAGAAATAGGACAAAGCAAGGGCACACTGAGCTCGTCTTGCATCACAATGGGTCCAATAGGACTTAAGTGAGACATGGCCCCGAAACGTCAACCTACGTGCCTAAGCTCGTCATTCGAATAAATGGACACATATTATGCAAATGCTGACACAGCGCATGGGTCAATGACTTCTTCTTCTTTGATTGGCGCTACAGTCCTGGGTGGACCTGGGCCTCAACCAACATGCCTCTGTAAACAGCACGATCTTTCGCCAGCTGCCTCCAGCTGTGCACACCAAGTTGGTTGAGGTTCTTTTCCACTTGTGTGCGCCATCTCGTGCGAGGACGTCCTCTGTTGTGTTGGCCCAATGGCTCGGTATCGAAGACTCTCCTAGCCGGAGCTGTGGTGTCAATCCGCTCTACATGACCTAGCCATCGTAAGCGTTGGATCCGAAGACGCTTAACTAGGTGCATGCCGCTGTACAGCCCGTACAGTTCGTGGCTGAATCTTCTCCTCCAGACGCCATCAACGCAAACAGGACCAAAGAACGCACGCAGAACTTTTCTCTCAAAACAACTAAGAGCTTCTTCATCCGCTTTCAATGGCGTCCATGTCTCTGTGGGATCAATGACTACTCTGGAGTAAATTTACAATCAAAACAAATGGCGCCTGTTGGCGTCAAGAAATTTCCGAGAGTGCAAGAAGATCGGTAAACATGTACAAGGAGTGGGAAAAGTCGGTGCTAAAAAGATTGTTTGAGCTGTAGAGACCGGCTGTGATATCTACGCTAGCTACTGCCAAACAAATAAGAAGTGGCCTATCGTCTATAGTAGACGCCGCCCATAATAATGTGGATGGTGCTACAGCCTGTAGAGGGCCCGTGTCTACCTTCTCAGCAACCTCTCATTTTGTGCGTGCTATTGGTCTCTCACTATTGGAAGGAACCTTCAGTTTTATCACGACTCCGAACGGCCAAGTTTGAGAAGCTTTTTCTAGACAGAATCACCCTTTGAGCATTGTTCGTCACTCGAAAGAGGTGGGGCCGTGAACATTATTTTTATGGTGGACCATTAGTGGAGGTCGACGCACATACCCACAACGCCACGGGCCACCACCAATAGACTCCGTCTGGCTTACCTTAAACCTAACGATTTTGGTTCCGAAGACTACGAGTCCTTTTCTCTGTCAACCGCCCAAGTTCCCACAACTCATCGGGAAACAATAATCAATTGTCTACTCAAGGCTTCAGGGTGAGACGAAAGAGAAAAACCGCTTACAAATTACATTGCAAATCAGCTTATTTTCCATCGAAAGGTGCCACCCACTCATCCTCAAGACAAGGTCGTCCCAAGCGACACACTGTGAGCCAAGGTGAATGGAAATCATTTTGGAAAGCCATAACCACCTCTTGAATTCATCAGATTTCATCAATGACTTTCACTTTACACATCCTTCAATTGCCGACAGGCCCTTCATCTGGCAACACTAATCCAGTATCCTTGCCACTCGTTCATGTCAAACAAATTCGGAATGAGATAGAAGGAAGAAAAAAAAAACCGAAACCACAAGAACCACCGTCGTCGTCGATGGAAATCGTTCGTAAAGCGGGGCGTAAAGCTGCCCACTCACACCAAAGAGTTATTGTTATTTAAAGGATATCGGGTTTCTCTTTTCATTCGTTCACATTACAGCCCTTTTGTGCTTGCTCATAAATCGCATATGAGACTCGCGATTTATTTATGGATCACATCTTTGCCCATCGCCTCCGCTCAACAATAGAACAACCGAACAACAACAACAGGAACAGGAACAGGAACAAGCAGCACACAATGAAACGATTTAAAGGCAAAAGTGCTGATGTGCATTTAAAAGAAAAACAATTTCCAATTGGTAACCGCTTTATCTCACCTGAAATTCACACTCGAGGACATCGGAGTCCTCGAGGAGTCGCACTGTACACTTATACACAATATTGCTTTCATTTTTATTTTTAAACATATTGACTCGTGGGCGTACGTGCGGTGTGTGCCTACGTGTGTGCCGGGCTTAAGATACGGCCGTTTATGTATATTTTTCCCTTTAGATCCACTTCAACTTTTCGTGTTATGCTTTGCACTATGCCACCGAAATGGAAAAGCATTCATTTGAAAATGCCCTCTCACCGTTTACTTTACAATGGAAATTAAACACATCCTGCGGGACGGTCTTCGAGGTTTTCACTTTGATTCCGATTCGGTTTCTGATTGGAATTCTTTTTTCTTTTTTCATGCAATTAGTCAGAATATCTACTTTTGATTTGATGGAAAGAGAAAAAACTTAAAACGAAAAATGATATACAAGGAAAATGAAAAGTTTTCCACCCCTGCGAGCCGAGTGTCTTGCGGGAAGTCCTTTCGGTACTATTTTCGGTCAACTCAACAAAAAAAAAATAACACCCTCGCCACCGCCACCGCTGCCAGTGAGAACACTTGTCAAATTGGGAAACGTCGTCGTCCTTCGTGTTATTGAAGTGACATGAGATGAGAAGTGATTTTAGGCGTTTTCATGGGAACGTGTGCGAGAGAGCGAGAGACGTGATATATGTACATGTACATATACATTTTTTTCATTGAGTAAAATCAGCAAGAGAGAGCATGTCCTTTCCACCATTCGTTTTGACATTCGCATTGACAGAAGTCCTGTTTGTGAGCACAACTGTGGCATGCCAACCGGAAGACCGTGATAAGGCAGTGTGCATCGTGACTAATAGAAACAAATTTATGACGCCGTAACGTACGTAACTGAACATGAACAGCAAACAATGCACACACTGATTGGCTATGAGCTCATTCGCAAATCATATCGGCTTGTTGCCGGAACCAAACAAAGCCACACCGTCTAATAACACAACACAATCGCCACGTAATTGTAGATAGACCTGAAAACAATCAAAAAAATGGATTTTCCTATTCATCAAGTGTCACTGCTACGGTCAGACTAACTCACAATCAAATCATTGTACATCTAGCATGTAATCAGCCGGGCTGCGAACGGCTACAGATCTCTGCCGGACCTCAGTTGATAAATTGTTTTCCGTGAATAATGTCTCTGCGTTGGGGCATTGCGGGTGCATCGAAAATAGCCCACGACTTTTGTGTGGCCTTGAATTTCAAGTTCACTCACTGTGACCACCAGGTCATCGGCGTCGCTAGCCGGAGTAAGGAGAGAGCCGCCAAGTTTGCCGAAATACACGGAATTCCGAACATTTGGACTGACTATCAGAGGCTGGCCACAGACGATCAAGTTGAAGTGGTGTTTGTGTCGGTGTTGAATACCTCACATTTTGAAGTGTGCAAAATGATGATTGAGTACGGGAAGCATGTGGTGTGTGCAAAGCCCTTGGGCATGAATCGGCAACAAGTGAAGGAGATTCTGGAGCTCGCCCAGGAGAAGGGTGTCTTCCTGATGGAGGGACTGTGGTCACGGTTTTTTCCCGTCTATCGGTATCTATCCACATTGCTGGACATGCGGGCTCTGACGAATGTGCGCGAGGTTTATGTGAAGCACGGTTACAACGCGACGGAAATCGAGAGGGTCACGAAGAAGGAGTTGGGAGGCGGAATCAGCCTGGACATTGGAGTAGATGCAATACAGTTTGTCATATTTATCTACCAAGAAGCACCGAAGTCGATAAAGGCCACGGGAAAGATAAACTCCACTGGAGCGGATCTCTTCATTCAAGTTGAAATGGTCTTCTCGGGGGAGCGCAAGGCAAATGTAATCTGCTCTGGACTGCAGACGCTTGAAAATCAAGCTACGATCATCTCAAGGGACGGCCCTATTTGTGTGAGTCAGATTCACAGTGTATTCTGTGCTTTTGATGATTTGAGTTTAGATTCCAGATTACGACTGTCCGACGAAGCTCTTCGGGCCACGTGGAGCACATGAGTGGTCTCTGATCGATACAGACGTACCAATGCACTTCAAGAACACTCTCGGACTTCGCTTTGAGGCCGACGAGGTGATGAAATGCATCCGATCCGGTCAACTGGAATGCAACATTGTGCCGGCGAAGGAGGCGCTACTGATTGCGCAGATACGAGACGAAATAAGAAAACAAATTGGCGTACGTTATGATTGCGACAGAAATTAGTGTGATTAGCTGCAGCTACTTGAGATGAACTCTTGACATGTACGTGTATACATGTGTGCAATGCATATATTCGCACTGCGTCATGATAATTGCAATGTTTTGTGCAGTTTTCTGTATGTTTAAGTCACCACCCACTGATGTAAGGTTATCAAATAAACAATATTTAATGCAGTTTGCTGTGTCTTTCGACGGAATTTTGCGTTAATTGTGACTTTATCAATCACAGTGGGAACATTTTTCTTTAAAATGAGTCAGCAGCTACTTTATATTGCGTATTTATTTAAATAGACTTTCCAAAACAGTAATAAATCATCTAAAATTAATTTACACGTCACATGCATTTTTAACAAACACCCATGGGATAAAAGGAAACCGAAACTTGGCATCACTTAATCGTCGCTTATCTCAACGAAAAATTCCCACTGAGTTTCGTTGACATTTTTCTCTCTATGTTCATTTTTCTTTGGATGTGATTGTGTGATTTCGTTCCTCGCCGGGTTGTCCTAGAATGAGAATATTCTGTGGCGAATTTTAAAGTAATTTACCTTGAATTGTATGTTTGCGAAAAAAAAATATAAAAGAGTATTCATTGACCCCCGCATTAAGTAATAATAACTTTGCTGTGAAATCACCTCAACCGTTCGTCGAGAACATTTTGTTGTCCGTTTTCAACAAAACGAATAGAGTCAGAGGCCAGACAAGAAAAGAGGACGTTTTTTTTCTATTTTGCAAAGAACAAAACGGACAGGGGAGTCCAACAGAAACAATGGCGTCCCATCAGTACCATCAGATTGCAAATTTGCTGGAGAAGGTAAGCGAATGAAAATTGGAAAATTTCCTCGGTCCCGATGATTAATGCATTTCGGGAATTACATTTTCATATCCATGCGTTGTGTAGATGACGTCCAGCGACAAAGATTTTCGGTTCATGGCCACAAATGACTTGATGACGGAACTGCAAAAGGACAGCATAAAGTTGGACGATGAGTCGGAGAAAAAAGTCGTTCGAATGGTTTTGAAATTGCTGGAAGATAAAAATGGAGAAGTTCAGAATTTGGCTGTCAAGTGTTTGGGTCCACTGGTGAACAAGGTCAAAGAGAATCAGGTTGAGACTATTGTTGATTCGCTGTGCGCGAATATGATTTCGAACACGGAACAGCTTCGTGATATCTCCAGCATTGGATTGAAGACGGTAATCTCGGAATTGCCACAGGCCTCAAATTCGCTTGCGCCGAACGTCTGTCAGCGAATAACCGGAAAGCTGAGTAGTGCCATCGAAAAGGTTCGCAATTTCATCGGAAATCGAAACAAAAACAAATGAAATTATGTCATTATTTGTTGCAATAGGAAGACGTTTCTGTAAAACTTGAAGCCTTGGATATTCTGTGCGACTTGCTGTCGCGATTCGGTGATTTCCTTATCATCTTTCATCCGACCATTCTGAAGGCTCTCGTACCACAACTCGGATCGTCACGACAGGCAGTGCGGAAGCGTACCATCGTCGCCCTCTCACACTTGTTGACATTGGCAAACAATTCGGCTTACAATGGAGTTATCGATCACCTGCTGGATGGGTTGGAGAAGCCACAAAATCAAGGAGCTGTCCGGACCTACATACAGTGCTTGGCATCCATTTGGTAGGTGCACCTGAACATATTTCCAAAGCAGAAGAATTACCTTTGTGTTTTTTAGTCGCCAAGCTGGCCACCGACTTTGCAATCACATCGAACGAGCGATGCTTCTGTTGAAGCAGTACAGCCAGCGTGACGATGATGAACTGAGAGAGTTTTGTCTGCAAGCTTGTGAGGCCTTCGTACTTCGCTGCCCAGATGCCATTCGGCCGCATATTCCTATGGTAGGAGAGAACTTCAACGATGCAGAGGGGGTGTCTATTTCAATGACCGCTTTTTTTCCAGATCCTTGAGCTGTGTATGAAGTACGTGAGCTATGATCCAAATTACAACTACGAAGCTGACGACGGTGAGTCGGGTGTCGCCATGGACACCGAGGAAGAGGAGTATGTCGACAGCGAGGAGTACAGCGACGACGATGACATGAGTTGGAAAGTGCGACGAGCAGCCGCTAAGTGCCTGGAGGCACTGATCTCCACACGACATGAGCTAATCGAGGACTTCTACCGCGATCTGTCACCTGCACTGATCTCGCGGTTCAAGGAGCGTGAGGAAAACGTGAAGTCAGACATATTCCACGCGTACATTGCTCTGCTGAAGAACACCAGACCAGCAGACGATATCTCGCACGATCCGGACTCGATGGAGCAAGTGCCAGGACCCATCAGCATGCTGCAGGACCAGGTGCCACTGATTGTCGAAGCCATACAGCCGCTGATGAGGGAGAAGTCTATGAAAACACGGCAGGACTGCTTTTTGCTTCTACGGGAGCTACTGAATGCGTTGCCCGGGGCACTGGGAAACCACTTGAGCAGCATCATGAAGGGAATATTTTACTCGCTCGGCGACAAGAATTCCTCGTCGAACATGAAAATCGACGCGCTCAGCTTCTTGTGCAGCTTGCTTCAGGGACACAGTCCGCAAGGATTTTACCCGTACATCAGAATGCTGGTCCGGTTGACAGTCACCGCTGTGTTTGATCCGTTCTACAAGATCGCAACGGAGGCTCTGTTGGTGCTGCAGCAATTGGTCAAGGTAATGCGCCCGCTTGACGTGCCGACAGACTACGAGGTGGACGCGGCTGACCTGCGTGAGCTGTACTCGTCAACGCTGTTGAAGCTTAAAGCCACTGATGTGGACCAAGAGGTCAAGGAACGCGCTATAGCCTGCATGGGCCAGATAATCGCGAACATGGGCGATCTCATACCGAAGGATGAGGAGACATGTCTGCCGATATTCATGGAACGCCTTAAGAACGAAGTCACGCGTCTGAGCTCTGTCAAGGCGCTCACGATGATTGCCGGGTCTCCACTGCGCATCGATCTGTCCCCGATCATCAATGACATTCTGCCAGCCTTGGGATCGTTCCTCAGGAAGAACCAACGTGCCCTCAAGTTGCACTCTTTGACCCTGCTGAACACCCTCGTGGAGAACTATTCGCATATCTTCGGTCCACAGCTGCTGCAGATCGCCATCACCGAGATTCAACCGCTCCTCACCGACTCGGATCTTCATGTTGCGCAGTTGTCGCTGGTTCTGCTTACCACCACCGCTCGCAGGCAGCCACAGGCCCTGGTTGGCATACACGATCAGTTCTTGCCGTCAGTGCTGGTCTTGGTTCGATCACCACTGCTGCAGGGCACTGCCCTCACGTGCACACTGGATCTATTCCAAGCGCTGGTGCAGGCAAAACTGACAGGACTGGGCTATCACCAGCTGCTGGAGAAGCTCATGGAACCCATTGTGCACGGAGGCAATGCCGAGCAACTTCACAAGCAAGCCTACCATTCGCTGGCCAAGTGCGTGGCCGCGCTGACCTTGCAGTGTCCAAACGAGGCAGTGCCTCTGGCCAGTCAACTGCTCGCCGACCTTCAGAAGAGACCAGGAGACACGCATCTAGTCTTCTGTCTGTTGACCATCGGTGAAATCGGACGTCACTTCGACTTGAGCTCCATCGACTCTCTGCCCAAGATAATCATCGACTGCTTTGGGGCGAGCTCCGAGGACGTGAAGGGTGCAGCAAGTCACGCCCTGGGTGCAGTCGCTGTTGGCAGTCTGCAGTGTTTCCTGCCACTGATTCTGAAGGAGATAGAGGCGCAACCAAAGAGGCAGTACCTATTGTTGCATTCCCTAAAAGAAGTGATCTCCTCATTGTCGAATACTCCCAACGGACTCGAGCAGTTGCTCCCATCTGTCCCGTCCATCTGGGGCCAGCTCTTCAAGCACTGCGAGTGCTCCGAGGAGGGCTCCCGAAATGTCGTGGCCGAGTGCTTGGGCAAGTTGGTGTTGGTCAATCCAGACGAGCTCCTGCCGCGCCTGCAGCAAGCCCTGCACAGCCAGAGTGCACTGATGAGGACTGCCGTGGTGTCCAGTGTGAAATTCACCATTTCCGATCAGCCACAGCCGTTCGATGCACTCCTGAAGCAGTGCATCGGGGAGTTTCTATTCGCCCTGCGTGACCCGGAGCCGTCCGTGCGAAGAGTTGCCTTGGTTGCATTTAACTCAGCTGTACACAACAAGCCGAGTTTGGTACGAGATCTTCTGCCAGCTCTTCTGCCTTGGCTGTACTCTGAAACGAAGGTTAAGGTGAGTCGATTCAACGGAGGGAGAGTGTTTCTGGACGGGGGTAATGTTGCGCTCTCTTTCAGGGTGAACTCATTCGGGAGGTGGAGATGGGACCATTCAAGCACACTGTGGACGACGGCTTGGACATTCGTAAGGCGGCATTTGAATGTATGTACACCCTGCTGGAGCAGGGCCTCGACCGAGTGGATGTTATGCAGTTTTTGGATCACGTTCAAGCTGGGCTGTGTGATCATTATGATATTAAGATGTTAACCTATTTAATGACGGCACGTCTGGCCGTATTATGTCCCGATGCTGTGCTGTTAAGTGAGTGTGCCGTCTGATCCGTGCCGGACAGTGGGTGTTCATGTGGAATTTCATTTCAGGACTGGATCAATTTGTACTACAACTACGTGATACCTGCACTCACAAAGTCAAGCCAAATTCAGTGAAACAGGAGTACGAGAAACAGGATGAACTGAAACGATCAGCCTTGAGGGCTGTCTCGGCACTAGCACAGATTCCTAAGGCGGGTAAGTTGAGCGCTTTGCTGTGCTGTCAGCCAACATCTGCTAATCCTACGGCATTTATTTCGTAGATAAAAACCAACAGCTCGCCGATTTCTTAAAGTCGATCAAGGATACACCGGAACTTAGTAAGATATACGATTACGTCCAGAAGGACTCTCTGTCAAATAACAACACCGAAAGTGTTTCCATGGATCAGAGTTAGACTGAAGTTAACTCTGCGTATGTTAAGTGTTAGACGATTAATTTAATGTAAGTACGACTCCGTAGAGCAGAAGCACTTTTCACTAAACAACGCCCTCTCTTGCAGATTCTATTACTTGCAGACTGGTGTCAAGTTAAAATATAAACAAAACATGAACGAAATGAATAAATTTTAAACTCTTCTGAAGGATGAACATGTGAAGCATTTGAATAAGATACTAAATTACAAAATAACTACCGTAAACCTAACGTGGGATACGTTTTGGTTCAAACACCACGAGAGATATTTTCACACTAACCATACATTTATGCTGGAACAGAATTTCTTATCTTTGTTTAAGTTTATTTTTTTTTGTAATGTTTGCTCGTTCCCTGCATTCAAGCCTGTCCATCTTAAGTGCGCCTGCGTTATGTTCGAACATCGGTCTGTCAAAGGAGAGTGCTTCAACTTGTCTCATTGGTTCATTTCTGTTGGCCTCCTCCTTAACACAAGGCGCCAAACAACAACTTATATTTTCCTTACGTCTGCTTCGTGTGTGGAATACGGCAGTCAATAATTAAAAAACAAAAATGCAATGCATTGAAAGCATTTAACTACACAAAAAAAGAAAAATCAAAAATTGGAAAAAAAAACAATAAAATGTTTAATTGAAAGAGTCGTGTTGTATTTGGTGCCGTAGTTAGTTATCTAGTGTGTCCCGGTTCAAGAGTAAGTATGGGAAGGCAGAAAATCTTGTGCACTTAAAGTCATCTCATAGCTCCTTGAAAGTAACCATCAGTTGGAAGATGGGCGGTGAAATCCATCAGAAATGCCTTACTAACCACTGCTTGGATTTTGGGGTCAAAATCTCAATGTTGCCGGATGCACTCCAAACTCTCAGGATCGCTTAATACACACCTCAGGTCACGCAAAACGGTGTGCGCAAGTCATTGGTAGGCCTAATAGGGCCACTGTGGCAGTTGGAAGGTGGGCCATGAAATCCATCAGAAATGCCTTACTAACCACTGCTTGGATTTTGGGGTCAAAATCTCAAAGTTGCCGGATGCACTCCAAACTCTCAGAATCGCTTAATACACACCCCAGGTCACGCAAATCGGTGTGCGCAAGTCATTGGTAGGCCTAATAGGGCCGCTGTGGCAGTTGGAAGATGGGCCGTGAAATCCATCAGAAATGCCTTACTAACAACTGCTTGGATTTTGGGGTCAAAATCTCAATGTTGCCGGATGCACTCCAAACTCTCAGGATCGCTTAATACACACCCCAGGTCACGCAAAACGGTGTGCGCAAGTCATTGGTAGGCCTAATAGGGCCACTGTGGCAGTTGGAAGGTGGGCCATGAAATCCATCAGAAATGCCTTACTAACCACTGCTTGGATTTTGGGGTCAAAATCTCAAAGTTGCCGGATGCACTCCAAACTCTCAGGATCCGTAAATACACACCCCAGGACATGCAAAACGGTGTGCGCAAGTCATTGGTAGGCCTAATAGGGCCGCTGTGGCAGTTGGAAGATGGGCCGTGAAAGGCATCAGAAATGCCTTACTAACCACTGCTTGGATTTTGGGATCAAAATCTCAATGTTGCCGGATGCACTCCAAACTCTCAGGATCGCTTAATACACTCCCCAGGACATGCAAAACGGTGTGCGCAAGACCCTGGTACGCCTAATAGGGCCGCTGCGGCAGTTGGAAGATGGGCCGTGAAATCCATCAGAAATGCCTTACTAACCACTGCTTGGATTTTGGGGTCAAAATCTCAATGTTGCCGGATGCACTCCAAACTCTCAGGATCGCTTAATACACACCCGAGGACATGCAAAACGGTGTGCGCAAGTCATTGGTAGGCCTAATAGGGCCGCTGTGGCAGTTGGAAGATGGGCCGTGAAATCCATCAGAAATGCCTTACTAACCACTGCTTGGATTTTGGGGTCAAAATCTCAATGTTGCCGGATGAACTCCAAACTCTCAGGATCGCTTAATACACACCCCAGGACATGCAAAACGGTGTGCGCAAGTCATTGGTAGGCCTAATAGGGCCGCCGTGGCAGTTGGAAGATGGGCCGTGAAATCCATCAGAAATGCCTTACTAACCACTGCTTGGATTTTGGGGTCAAAATCTCAATGTTGCCGGATGCACTCCAAACTCTCAGGATCGCTTAATACACAGCCCAGGACATGCAAAACGGTGTGCGCAAGTCACTGGTAGGCCTAATAGGGCCGCCGTGGCAGTTGGAAGATGGGCCGTGAAATCCATCAGAAATGCCTTACTAACCACTGCTTGGATTTTGGGATCAAAATCTCAATGTTGCCGGATGCACTCCAAACTCTCAGGATCGCTTAATACACAGCCCAGGACATGCAAAACGGTGTGCGCAAGTCATTGGTAGGCCTAATAGGGCCGCCGTGGCAGTTGGAAGATGGGCCGTGAAATCCATCAGAAATGCCTTACTAACCACTGGTTGGATTTTGGGGTCAAAATCTCAATGTTGCCGGATGCACTCCAAAATCTCAGGATCGCTTAATACACACCCCAGGACATGCGAAACGGTGTGCGCAAGTCATTGGTAGGCCTAATAGGGCCGCCGTGGCAGTTGGAAGATGGGCCGTGAAATCCATCAGAAATGCCTTACTAACCACTGCTTGGATTTTGGGATCAAAATCTCAATGTTGCCGGATGCACTCCAAACTCTCAGGATCGCTTAATACACAGCCCAGGACATGCAAAACGGTGTGCGCAAGTCATTGGTAGGCCTAATAGGGCCGCCGTGGCAGTTGGAAGATGGGCCGTGAAATCCATCAGAAATGCCTTACTAACCACTGCTTGGATTTTGGGGTCAAAATCTCAATGTTGCCGGATGAACTCCAAACTCTCAGGATCGCTTAATACACACCCCAGGACATGCAAAACGGTGTGCGCAAGTCATTGGTAGGCCTAATAGGGCCGCCGTGGCAGTTGGAAGATGGGCCGTGAAATCCATCAGAAATGCCTTACTAACCACTGCTTGGATTTTGGGGTCAAAATCTCAATGTTGCCGGATGCACTCCAAACTCTCAGGATCGCTTAATACACACCCCAGGACATGCGAAACGGTGTGCGCAAGTCATTGGTAGGCCTAATAGGGCCGCTGTGGCAGTTGGAAGATGGGCCGTGAAATCCATCAGAAATGCCTTACTAACCACTGCTTGGATTTTGGGGTCAAAATCTCAATGTTGCCGGATGCACTCCAAACTCTCAGGATCGCTTTATACACATCCCAGGACATGCGAAACGGTGTGCGCAAGTCATTGGTAGGGCCGCTGTGGCAGTTGTAAGATGGGCCGTGAAATCCATCAGAAATGCCTTACTAACTAACCACTGCTTGGATTTTGGGGTCAAAATCTCAATGTTGCCGGATGCACTCCAAACTCTCAGGATCGCTTAATACACATCCCAGGACATGCGAAACGGTGTGCGCAAGTAATTGGTAGGCCTAATAGGGCCGCTGTGGCAGTTGTAAGATGGGCCGTGAAATCCATCAGAAATGCCTTACTAACTAACCACTGCTTGGATTTTGGGGTCAAAATCTCAATGTTGCCGGATGCACTCCAAACTCTCAGGATCGGTTAATACACACCCCAGGACATGCGAAACGGTGTGCGCAAGTCATTGGTAGGCCTAATAGGGCCGCTGTGGCAGTTGGAAGATGGGCCGTGAAATCCATCAGAAATGCCTTACTAACCACTGCTTGGATTTTGGGGTCAAAATCGCAATGTTGCCGGATGAACTCCAAACTCTCAGGATCGCTTAATACACACCCCAGGACATGCGAAACGGTGTGCGCATGTCCCTGATACGCCTAATAGGGCCGCTGTGGCAGTTGGAAGATGGGCCGTGAAATCCATCAGAAATGCCTTACTAACCACTGCTTGGATTTTGGGGTCAAAATCTCAATGTTGCCGGATGCACTCCAAACTCTCAGGATCGCTTAATACACATCCCAGGACATGCGAAACGGTGTGCGCAAGTCATTGGTAGGACTAATAGGGCCGCTGTGGCAGTTGTAAGATGGGCCGTGAAATCCATCAGAAATGCCTTACTAACTAACCACTGCTTGGATTTTGGGGTCAAAATCTCAATGTTGCCGGATGCACTCCAAACTCTCAGGATCGCTTAATACACACCCCAGGACATGCGAAACGGTGTGCGCAAGTCATTGGTAGGCCTAATAGGGCCGCTGTGGCAGTTGGAAGATGGGCCGTGAAATCCATCAGAAATGCCTTACTAACTAACCACTGCTTGGATTTTGGGGTCAAAATCTCAATGTTGCCGGATGCACTCCAAACTCTCAGGATCGCTTAATACACACCCCAGGACATGCGAAACGGTGTGCGCAAGTCATTGGTAGGCCTAATAGGGCCGCTGTGGCAGTTGGAAGATGGGCCGTGAAATCCATCAGAAATGCCTTACTAACCACTGCTTGGATTTTGGGGTCAAAATCTCAATGTTGCCGGATGCACTCCAAACTCTCAGGATCGCTTAATACACACCCCAGGACATGCAAAACGGTGTGCGCAAGTCCCTGATACGCCTAATAGGGCCGCTGTGGCAGTTGGAAGATGGGCCGTGAAATCCATCAGAAATGCCTTACTAACCACTGCTTGGATTTTGGGGTCAAAATCTCAATGTTGCCGGATGAACTCCAAACTCTCAGGATCGCTTAATACACACCCCAGGACATGCAAAACGGTGTGCGCATGTCGCTGATACGCCTAATAGGGCCGCTGTGGCAGTTGGAAGATGGGCCGTGAAATCCATCAGAAATGCCTTACTAACCACTGCTTGGATTTTGGGGTCAAAATCTCAATGTTGCCGGATGAACTCCAAACTCTCAGGATCGCTTAATACACACCCCAGGACATGCAAAACGGTGTGCGCAAGTCCCTGATACGCCTAATATGGGCCGCTGTGGCAGTTGGAAGATGGGCCGTGAAATCCATCAGAAATGCCTTACTAACCACTGCTTGGATTTTGGGGTCAAAATCTCAATGTTGCCGGATGCACTCCAAACTCTCAGGATCGCTTAATACACACCCCAGGACATGCGAAACGGTGTGCGCAAGTCATTGGTAGGCCTAATAGGGCCGCTGTGGCAGTTGGAAGATGGGCCGTGAAATCCATCAGAAATGCCTTACTAACTAACCACTGCTTGGATTTTGGGGTCAAAATCTCAATGTTGCCGGATGCACTCCAAACTCTCAGGATCGCTTAATACACACCCCAGGACATGCGGAACGGTGTGCGCAAGTCATTGGTAGGCCTAATAGGGCCGCTGTGGCAGTTGGAAGATGGGCCGTGAAATCCATCAGAAATGCCTTACTAACCACTGCTTGGATTTTGGGGTCAAAATCTCAATGTTGCCGGATGAACTCCAAACTCTCAGGATCGCTTAATACACACCCCAGGACATGCAAAACGGTGTGCGCATGTCGCTGATACGCCTAATAGGGCCGCTGTGGCAGTTGGAAGATGGGCCGTGAAATCCATCAGAAATGCCTTACTAACCACTGCTTGGATTTTGGGGTCAAAATCTCAATATTGCCGGATGCACTCCAAACTCTCAGGATCGCTTAATACACACCCCAGAACATGCAAAACGGTGTGCGCAAGTCCCTGATACGCCTAATAGGGCCGCTGTGGCAGTTGGAAGATGGCCGTGAAATCCATCAGAAATGCCTTACTAACCACTGCTTGGATTTTGGGGTCAAAATCTCAATGTTGCCGGATGCACTCCAAACTCTCAGGATCGCTTAATACACACCCCAGAACATGCAAAACGGTGTGCGCAAGTCCCTGATACGCCTAATAGGGCCGCTGTGGCAGTTGGAAGATGGGCCGTGAAATCCATCAGAAATGCCTTACTAACCACTGCTTGGATTTTGGGGTCAAAATCTCAATGTTGCCGGATGCACTCCAAACTCTCAGGATCGCTTAATACACATCCCAGGACATGCGAAACGGTGTGCGCAAGTCATTGGTAGGCCTAATAGGGCCGCTGTGGCAGTTGGAAGATGGGCCGTGAAATCCATCAGAAATGCCTTACTAACCACTGCTTGGATTTTGGGGTCAAAATCTCAATGTTGCCGGATGCACTCCAAACTCTCAGGATCGCTTAATACACACCCCAGGACATGCGAAACGGTGTGCGCAAGTCATTGGTAGGCCTAATAGGGCCGCTGTGGCAGTTGGAAGATGGGCCGTGAAATCCATCAGAAATGCCTTACTAACCACTGCTTGAATTTTGGGGTCAAAATCTCAATGTTGCCGGATGAACTCCAAACTCTCAGGATCGCTTAATACACACCCCAGGACATGCAAAACGGTGTGCGCAAGTCCCTGATACGCCTAATAGGGCCGCTGTGGCAGTTGGAAGATGGGCCGTGAAATCCATCAGAAATGCCTTACTAACCACTGCTTGGATTTTGGGGTCAAAATCTCAATGTTGCCGGATGCACTCCAAACTCTCAGGATCGCTTAATACACACCCCAGGACATGCGAAACGGTGTGCGCAAGTCATTGGTAGGCCTAATAGGGCCGCTGTGGCAGTTGGAAGATGGGCCGTGAAATCCATCAGAAATGCCTTACTAACTAACCACTGCTTGGATTTTGGGGTCAAAATCTCAATGTTGCCGGATGCACTCCAAACTCTCAGGATCGCTTAATAAGCACCCCAGGACATGCGAAGCGGTGTGCGCAAGTCATTGGTAGGCCTAATAGGGCCGCTGTGGCAGTTGGAAGATGGGCCGTGAAATCCATCAGAAATGCCTTACTAACCACTGCTTGGATTTTGGGGTCAAAATCTCAATGTTGCCGGATGCACTCCAAACTCTCAGAATCGCTTAATACACACCCCAGGACATGCAAAACGGTGTGCGCAAGTCCCTGATACGCCTAATAGGGCCGCTGTGGCAGTTGGAAGATGGGCCGTGAAATCCATCAGAAATGCCTTACTAACCACTGCTTGGATTTTGGGGTCAAAATCTCAATGTTGCCGGATGCACTCCAAACTCTCAGGATCGCTTAATAAGCACCCCAGGACATGCGAAGCGGTGTGCGCAAGTCATTGGTAGGCCTAATAGGGCCGCTGTGGCAGTTGGAAGATGGGCCGTGAAATCCATCAGAAATGCCTTACTAACCACTGCTTGGATTTTGGGGTCAAAATCTCAATGTTGCCGGATGCACTCCAAACTCTCAGGATCGCTTAATACACATCCCAGGACATGCGAAACGGTGTGCGCAAGTCATTGGTAGGCCTAATAGGGCCGCTGTGGCAGTTGTAAGATGGGCCGTGAAATCCATCAGAAATGCCTTACTAACTAACCACTGCTTGGATTTTGGGGTCAAAATCTCAATGTTGCCGGATGCACTCCAAACTCTCAGGATCGCTTAATAAGCACCCCAGGACATGCGAAGCGGTGTGCGCAAGTCATTGGTAGGCCTAATAGGGCCGCTGTGGCAGTTGGAAGATGGGCCGTGAAATCCATCAGAAATGCCTTACTAACCACTGCTTGGATTTTGGGGTCAAAATCTCAATGTTGCCGGATGCACTCCAAACTCTCAGGATCGCTTAATACACACCCCAGGACATGCAAAACGGTGTGCGCAAGTCCCTGATACGCCTAATAGGGCCGCTGTGGCAGTTGGAAGATGGGCCGTGAAATCCATCAGAAATGCCTTACTAACCACTGCTTGGATTTTGGGGTCAAAATCTCAATGTTGCCGGATGCACTCCAAACTCTCAGGATCGCTTAATAAGCACCCCAGGACATGCGAAGCGGTGTGCGCAAGTCATTGGTAGGCCTAATAGGGCCGCTGTGGCAGTTGGAAGATGGGCCGTGAAATCCATCAGAAATGCCTTACTAACCACTGCTTGGATTTTGGGGTCAAAATCTCAATGTTGCCGGATGCACTCCAAACTCTCAGGATCGCTTAATACACACCCCAGGACATGCAAAACGGTGTGCGCAAGTCCCTGATACGCCTAATAGGGCCGCTGTGGCAGTTGGAAGATGGGCCGTGAAATCCATCAGAAATGCCTTACTAACCACTGCTTGGATTTTGGGGTCAAAATCTCAATGTTGCCGGATGCACTCCAAACTCTCAGGATCGCTTAATACACACCCCAGGACATGGAAAACGGTGTGCGCAAGTCATTGGTAGGCCTAATAGGGCCGCTGTGGCAGTTGGAAGATGAGCCGTGAAATCCATCAGAAATGCCTTACTAACCACTGCTTGGATTTTGGGGTCAAAATCTCAATGTTGCCGGATGCACTCCAAACTCTCAGGATCGCTTAATAAGCACCCCAGGACATGCGAAGCGGTGTGCGCAAGTCATTGGTAGGCCTAATAGGGCCGCTGTGGCAGTTGGAAGATGGGCCGTGAAATCCATCAGAAATGCCTTACTAACCACTGCTTGGATTTTGGGGTCAAAATCTGAATGTTGCCGGATGCACTCCAAACTCTCAGGATGCATTAATACACACCCCAGGACATGCAAAACGGTGTGCGCAAGTCATTGGTAGGCCTAATAGGGCCGCTGTGGCATTTGAACGATGGGCCGTGCAATCCATCAGAAATGCCTTACTAACCACTGCTTGGATTTTGGGGTCAAAATCTGAATGTTGCCGGATGCACTCCAAACTCTCAGGATCGCTTAATACACACCCCAGGACATGCAAAACGGTGTGCGCAAGTCCCTGGTGCGCCTAATAGGGCCGCTGTGGCAGTTGGAAGATGGGCCGTGAAATCCATCAGAAATGCCTTACTAACCACTGCTTGGATTTTGGGGTCAAAATCTGAATGTTGCCGGATGCACTCCAAACTCTCAGGATCGCTTAATACACACCCCAGGACATGCAAAACGGTGTGCGCAAGTCATTGGTAGGCCTAATAGGGCCGCTGTGGCAGTTGGAAGATGAGCCGTGAAATCCATCAGAAATGCCTTACTAACCACTGCTTGGATTTTGGGGTCAAAATCTCAATGTTGCCGGATGCACTCCAAACTCTCAGGATCGCTTAATACACATCCCAGGACATGCGAAACGGTGTGCGCAAGTCATTGGTAGGCCTAATAGGGCCGCTGTGGCAGTTGTAAGATGGGCCGTGAAATCCATCAGAAATGCCTTACTAACCACTGCTTGGATTTTGGGGTCAAAATCTCAATGTTGCCGGATGCACTCCAAACTCTCAGGATCGCTTAATACACATCCCAGGACATGCGAAACGGTGTGCGCAAGTCATTGGTAGGCCTAATAGGGCCGCTGTGGCAGTTGGAAGATGGGCCGTGAAATCCATCAGAAATGCCTTACTAACCACTGCTTGGATTTTGGGGTCAAAATCTCAATGTTGCCGGATGCACTCCAATCTCTCAGGATCGCTTAATAAGCACCCCAGGACATGCGAAGCGGTGTGCGCAAGTCATTGGTAGGCCTAATAGGGCCGCTGTGGCAGTTGGAAGATGGGCCGTGAAATCCATCAGAAATGCCTTACTAACCACTGCTTGGATTTTGGGGTCAAAATCTCAATGTTGCCGGATGCACTCCAAACTCTCAGGATCGCTTAATACACACCCCAGGACATGCGAAACGGTGTGCGCAAGTCATTGGTAGGCCTAATAGGGCCGCTGTGGCAGTTGGAAGATGGGCCGTGAAATCCATCAGAAATGCCTTACTAACCACTGCTTGGATTTTGGGGTCAAAATCTCAATGTTGCCGGACGCCCTCCAAACTCTCAGGATCTGTTAATACACACACCAGGACATGCAAAAAGGTGTGCGCAAGTCGTTGGTAGCCCTAGTAGCGCCGCTGTGGCAGCAGGAAGATGAGATGTGAAATCCATCAAAAATGCCTTACTAACCACTGCTTGGATTTTGGGGTCAAAATCTCAATGTCGCCGGAGGCCCTCCAAACTCTCAGGATCTGTTAATACACACACCAGGACATGCAAAAAGGTGTGCGCAAGTCGTTGGTAGCCCTAGTAGCGCCGCTGTGGCAGCAGGAAGATGAGATGTGAAATCCATCAAAAATGCCTTACTAACCACTGCTTGGATTTTGGGGTCAAAATCTCAATGTCGCCGGAGGCCCTCCAAACTCTCAGGATCTGTTAATACACACCCCAGGACATGCAGAAAGGTGTGCGCAAGTCATTGGTAGGCCTAATAGGGCCGCTGTGGCAGTTGGAAGATGGGCCGTGAAATCCATCAGAAATGCCTTACTAACCACTGCTTGGATTTTGGGGTCAAAATCTCAATGTTGCCGGATGCACTCCAAACTCTCAGGATCTCTTAATACACACCCCAGGACATGCGAAACGGTGTGCGCAAGTCATTGGTAGGCCTAATAGGGCCGCTGTGGCAGTTGGAAGATGGGCCGTGAAATCCATCAGAAATGCCTTACTAACCACTGCTTGGATTTTGGGGTCAAAATCTCAATGTTGCCGGATGCACTCCAAACTCTCAGGATCGCTTAATACACTCTCCAGGACATGCGAAACGGTGTGCGCAAGTCATTGGTAGGCCTAATAGGGCCGCTGTGGCAGTTGGAAGATGGGCCGTGAAATCCATCAGAAATGCCTTACTAACCACTGCTTGGATTTTGGGGTCAAAATCTCAATGTTGCCGGATGCACTCCAAACTCTCAGGATCGCTTAATACACTCCTCAGGACATGCGAAACGGTGTGCGCAAGTCATTGGTAGGCCTAATAGGGCCGCTGTGGCAGTTGGAAGATGGGCCGTGAAATCCATCAGAAATGCCTTACTAACCACTGCTTGGATTTTGGGGTCAAAATCTCAATGTTGCCGGATGCACTCCAAACTCTCAGGATCGCTTAATACACACCCCAGGACATGCGAAACGGTGTGCGCAAGTCATTGGTAGGCCTAATAGGGCCGCTGTGGCAGTTGGAAGATGGGCCGTGAAATCCATCAGAAATGCCTTACTAACCACTGCTTGGATTTTGGGGTCAAAATCTCAATGTTGCCGGATGAACTCCAAACTCTCAGGATCGCTTAATACACACCCCAAGACATGCAAAACGGTGTGCGCATGTCCCTGATACGCCTAATAGGGCCGCTGTGGCAGTTGGAAGATGGGCCGTGAAATCCATCAGAAATGCCTTACTAACCACTGCTTGGATTTTGGGGTCAAAATCTCAATGTTGCCGGATGCACTCCAAACTCTCAGGATCGCTTAATACACTCCTCAGGACATGCGAAACGGTGTGCGCAAGTCATTGGTAGGCCTAATAGGGCCGCTGTGGCAGTTGGAAGATGGGCCGTGAAATCCATCAGAAATGCCTTACTAACCACTGCTTGGATTTTGGGGTCAAAATCTCAATGTTGCCGGATGCACTCCAAACTCTCAGGATCGCTTAATACACACCCCAGGACATGCGAAACGGTGTGCGCAAGTCATTGGTAGGCCTAATAGGGCCGCTGTGGCAGTTGGAAGATGGGCCGTGAAATCCATCAGAAATGCCTTACTAACCACTGCTTGGATTTTGGGGTCAAAATCTCAATGTTGCCGGATGAACTCCAAACTCTCAGGATCGCTTAATACACACCCCAGGACATGCAAAACGGTGTGCGCATGTCCCTGATACGCCTAATAGGGCCGCTGTGGCAATTGGAAGATGGGCCGTGAAATCCATCAGAAATGCCTTACTAACCACTGCTTGGATTTTGGGGTCAAAATCTCAATGTTGCAGGACGCCCTCCAAACTCTCAGGATCTGTTAATACACACACCAGGACATGCAAAAAGGTGTGCGCAAGTCGTTGGTAGCCCTAGTAGCGCCGCTGTGGCAGCAGGAAGATGAGATGTGAAATCCATCAGAAATGCCTTACTAACCACTGCTTGGATTTTGGGGTCAAAATCTCAATGTTGCCGGATGCACTCCAAACTCTCAGGATCGCTTAATACACACCCCAGGACATGCGAAACGGTGTGCGCAAGTCATTGGTAGGCCTAATAGGGCCGCTGTGGCAGTTGGAAGATGGGCCGTGAAATCCATCAGAAATGCCTTACTAACCACTGCTTGGATTTTGGGGTCAAAATCTCAATGTTGCCGGATGCACTCCAAACTCTCAGGATCGCTTAATACACTCTCCAGGACATGCGAAACGGTGTGCGCAAGTCATTGGTAGGCCTAATAGGGCCGCTGTGGCAGTTGGAAGATGGGCCGTGAAACCCATCAGAAATGCCTTACTAACCACTGCTTGGATTTTGGGGTCAAAATCTCAATGTTGCCGGATGCACTCCAAACTCTCAGGATCGCTTAATACACACCCCAGGACATGCGAAACGGTGTGCGCAAGTCATTGGTAGGCCTAATAGGGCCGCTGTGGCAGTTGGAAGATGGGCCGTGAAATCCATCAGAAATGCCTTACTAACCACTGCTTGGATTTTGGGGTCAAAATCTCAATGTTGCCGGATGCACTCCAAACTCTCAGGATCGCTTAATACACACCCCAGGACATGCGAAACGGTGTGCGCAAGTCATTGGTAGGCCTAATAGGGCCGCTGTGGCAGTTGGAAGATGGGCCGTGAAATCCATCAGAAATGCCTTACTAACCACTGCTTGGATTTTGGGGTCAAAATCTCAATGTTGCCGGATGCACTCCAAGCTCTCAGGATCGCTTAATACACACCCCAGGACATGCGAAACGGTGTGCGCAAGTCATTGGTAGGCCTAATAGGGCCGCTGTGGCAGTTGGAAGATGGGCCGTGAAATCCATCAGAAATGCCTTACTAACCACTGCTTGGATTTTGGGGTCAAAATCTCAATGTTGCCGGATGAACTCCAAACTCTCAGGATCGCTTAATACACACCCCAGGACATGCAAAACGGTGTGCGCATGTCCCTGATACGCCTAATAGGGCCGCTGTGGCAGTTGGAAGATGGGCCGTGAAATCCATCAGAAATGCCTTACTAACCACTGCTTGGATTTTGGGGTCAAAATCTCAATGTTGCCGGATGCACTCCAAACTCTCAGGATCGCTTAATACACACCCCAGGACATGCGAAACGGTGTGCGCAAGTCATTGGTAGGCCTAATAGGGCCGCTGTGGCAGTTGGAAGATGGGCCGTGAAACCCATCAGAAATGCCTTACTAACCACTGCTTGGATTTTGGGGTCAAAATCTCAATGTTGCCGGACGCCCTCCAAACTCTCAGGATCTGTTAATACACACACCAGGACATGCAAAAAGGTGTGCGCAAGTCGTTGGTAGCCCTAGTAGCGCCGCTGTGGCAGCAGGAAGATGAGATGTGAAATCCATCAAAAATGCCTTACTAACCACTGCTTGGATTTTGGGGTCAAAATCTCAATGTCGCCGGAGGCCCTCCAAACTCTCAGGATCTGTTAATACACACACCAGGACATGCAAAAAGGTGTGCGCAAGTCGTTGGTAGCCCTAGTAGCGCCGCTGTGGCAGCAGGAAGATGAGATGTGAAATCCATCAAAAATGCCTTACTAACCACTGCTTGGATTTTGGGGTCAAAATCTCAATGTCGCCGGAGGCCCTCCAAACTCTCAGGATCTGTTAATACACACACCAGGACATGCAGAAAGGTGTGCGCAAGTCATTGGTAGGCCTAATAGGGCCGCTGTGGCAGTTGGAAGATGGGCCGTGAAATCCATCAGAAATGCCTTACTAACCACTGCTTGGATTTTGGGGTCAAAATCTCAATGTTGCCGGATGCACTCCAAACTCTCAGGATCGCTTAATACACACCCCAGGACATGCGAAACGGTGTGCGCAAGTCATTGGTAGGCCTAATAGGGCCGCTGTGGCAGTTGGAAGATGGGCCGTGAAATCCATCAGAAATGCCTTACTAACCACTGCTTGGATTTTGGGGTCAAAATCTCAATGTTGCCGGATGCACTCCAAACTCTCAGGATCGCTTAATACACTCTCCAGGACATGCGAAACGGTGTGCGCAAGTCATTGGTAGGCCTAATAGGGCCGCTGTGGCAGTTGGAAGATGGGCCGTGAAATCCATCAGAAATGCCTTACTAACCACTGCTTGGATTTTGGGGTCAAAATCTCAATGTTGCCGGATGAACTCCAAACTCTCAGGATCGCTTAATACACACCCCAAGACATGCAAAACGGTGTGCGCATGTCCCTGATACGCCTAATAGGGCCGCTGTGGCAGTTGGAAGATGGGCCGTGAAATCCATCAGAAATGCCTTACTAACCACTGCTTGGATTTTGGGGTCAAAATCTCAATGTTGCCGGATGCACTCCAAACTCTCAGGATCGCTTAATACACTCCTCAGGACATGCGAAACGGTGTGCGCAAGTCATTGGTAGGCCTAATAGGGCCGCTGTGGCAGTTGGAAGATGGGCCGTGAAATCCATCAGAAATGCCTTACTAACCACTGCTTGGATTTTGGGGTCAAAATCTCAATGTTGCCGGATGCACTCCAAACTCTCAGGATCGCTTAATACACACCCCAGGACATGCGAAACGGTGTGCGCAAGTCATTGGTAGGCCTAATAGGGCCGCTGTGGCAGTTGGAAGATGGGCCGTGAAATCCATCAGAAATGCCTTACTAACCACTGCTTGGATTTTGGGGTCAAAATCTCAATGTTGCCGGATGAACTCCAAACTCTCAGGATCGCTTAATACACACCCCAGGACATGCAAAACGGTGTGCGCATGTCCCTGATACGCCTAATAGGGCCGCTGTGGCAATTGGAAGATGGGCCGTGAAATCCATCAGAAATGCCTTACTAACCACTGCTTGGATTTTGGGGTCAAAATCTCAATGTTGCAGGACGCCCTCCAAACTCTCAGGATCTGTTAATACACACACCAGGACATGCAAAAAGGTGTGCGCAAGTCGTTGGTAGCCCTAGTAGCGCCGCTGTGGCAGCAGGAAGATGAGATGTGAAATCCATCAGAAATGCCTTACTAACCACTGCTTGGATTTTGGGGTCAAAATCTCAATGTTGCCGGATGCACTCCAAACTCTCAGGATCGCTTAATACACACCCCAGGACATGCGAAACGGTGTGCGCAAGTCATTGGTAGGCCTAATAGGGCCGCTGTGGCAGTTGGAAGATGGGCCGTGAAATCCATCAGAAATGCCTTACTAACCACTGCTTGGATTTTGGGGTCAAAATCTCAATGTTGCCGGATGCACTCCAAACTCTCAGGATCGCTTAATACACTCTCCAGGACATGCGAAACGGTGTGCGCAAGTCATTGGTAGGCCTAATAGGGCCGCTGTGGCAGTTGGAAGATGGGCCGTGAAACCCATCAGAAATGCCTTACTAACCACTGCTTGGATTTTGGGGTCAAAATCTCAATGTTGCCGGATGCACTCCAAACTCTCAGGATCGCTTAATACACACCCCAGGACATGCGAAACGGTGTGCGCAAGTCATTGGTAGGCCTAATAGGGCCGCTGTGGCAGTTGGAAGATGGGCCGTGAAATCCATCAGAAATGCCTTACTAACCACTGCTTGGATTTTGGGGTCAAAATCTCAATGTTGCCGGATGCACTCCAAACTCTCAGGATCGCTTAATACACACCCCAGGACATGCGAAACGGTGTGCGCAAGTCATTGGTAGGCCTAATAGGGCCGCTGTGGCAGTTGGAAGATGGGCCGTGAAATCCATCAGAAATGCCTTACTAACCACTGCTTGGATTTTGGGGTCAAAATCTCAATGTTGCCGGATGCACTCCAAGCTCTCAGGATCGCTTAATACACACCCCAGGACATGCGAAACGGTGTGCGCAAGTCATTGGTAGGCCTAATAGGGCCGCTGTGGCAGTTGGAAGATGGGCCGTGAAATCCATCAGAAATGCCTTACTAACCACTGCTTGGATTTTGGGGTCAAAATCTCAATGTTGCCGGATGAACTCCAAACTCTCAGGATCGCTTAATACACACCCCAGGACATGCAAAACGGTGTGCGCATGTCCCTGATACGCCTAATAGGGCCGCTGTGGCAGTTGGAAGATGGGCCGTGAAATCCATCAGAAATGCCTTACTAACCACTGCTTGGATTTTGGGGTCAAAATCTCAATGTTGCCGGATGAACTCCAAACTCTCAGGCTCGCTTAATACACACCCCAGGACATGCAAAATGGTGTGCGCAAGTCCCTGATACGCCTAATAGGGCCGCTGTGGCAGTTGGAAGATGGGCCGTGAAATCCATCAGAAATGCCTTACTAACTAACCACTGCTTGGATTTTGGGGTCAAAATCTCAATGTTGCCGGATGCACTCCAAACTCTCAGGATCGCTTAATACACACCCCCAGGACATGCGAAACGGTGTGCGCAAGTCATTGGTAGGCCTAATAGGGCCGCTGTGGCAGTTGGAAGATGGGCCGTGAAATCCATCAGAAATGCCTTACTAACCACTGCTTGGATTTTGGGGTCAAAATCTCAATGTTGCCGGATGCACTCCAAACTCTCAGGATCGCTTAATACACACCCCAGGACATGCGAAACGGTGTGCGCAAGTCATTGGTAGGCCTAATAGGGCCGCTGTGGCAGTTGGAAGATGGGCCGTGAAATCCATCAGAAATGCCTTACTAACCACTGCTTGGATTTTGGGGTCAAAATCTCAATGTTGCCGGATGCACTCCAAACTCTCAGGATCGCTTAATACACACCCCAGGACATGCGAAACGGTGTGCGCAAGTCATTGGTAGGCCTAATAGGGCCGCTGTGGCAGTTGGAAGATGGGCCGTGAAATCCATCAGAAATGCCTTACTAACCACTGCTTGGATTTTGGGGTCAAAATCTCAATGTTGCCGGATGCACTCCAAACTCTCAGGATCGCTTAATACACACCCCAGGACATGCGAAACGGTGTGCGCAAGTCATTGGTAGGCCTAATAGGGCCGCTGTGGCAGTTGGAAGATGGGCCGTGAAATCCATCAGAAATGCCTTACTAACCACTGCTTGGATTTTGGGGTCAAAATCTCAATGTTGCCGGATGAACTCCAAACTCTCAGGATCGCTTAATACACACCCCAGGACATGCAAAACGGTGTGCGCAAGTCATTGGTAGGCCTAATAGGGCCGCTGTGGCAGTTGGAAGATGGGCCGTGAAATCCATCAGAAATGCCTTACTAACCACTGCTTGGATTTTGGGGTCAAAATCTCAATGTTGCCGGATGAACTCCAAACTCTCAGGATCGCTTAATACACACCCCAGGACATGCAAAACGGTGTGCGCATGTCCCTGATACGGCTAATAGGGCCGCTGTGGCAGTTGGAAGATGGGCCGTGAAATCCATCAGAAATGCCTTACTAACCACTGCTTGGATTTTGGGGTCAAAATCTCAATGTTGCCGGATGCACTCCAAACTCTCAGGATCGCTTAATACACACCCCAGGACATGCAAAACGGTGTGCGCAAGTCCCTGATACGCCTAATAGGGCCGCTGTGGCAGTTGGAAGATGGGCCGTGAAATCCATCAGAAATGCCTTACTAACCACTGCTTGGATCTTGGGGTCAAAATCTCAATGTTGCCGGATGAACTCCAAACTCTCAGGATCGCTTAATACACACCCCAGGACATGCAAAACGGTGTGCGCAAGTCCCTGATACGCCTAATAGGGCCGCTGTGGCAGTTGGAAGATGGGCCGTGAAATCCATCAGAAATGCCTTACTAACCACTGCTTGGATTTTGGGGTCAAAATCTCAATGTTGCCGGATGAACTCCAAACTCTCAGGATCGCTTAATACACACCCCAGGACATGCAAAACGGTGTGCGCAAGTCCCTGATACGCCTAATAGGGCCGCTGTGGCAGTTGGAAGATGGGCCGTGAAATCCATCAGAAATGCCTTACTAACCACTGCTTGGATCTTGGGGTCAAAATCTCAATGTTGCCGGATGCACTCCAAACTCTCAGGATCGCTTAATACACACCCCAGGACATGCGAAACGGTGTGCGCAAGTCATTGGTAGGCCTAATAGGGCCGCTGTGGCAGTTGGAAGATGGGCCGTGAAATCCATCAGAAATGCCTTACTAACCACTGCTTGGATTTTGGGGTCAAAATCTCAATGTTGCCGGATGCACTCCAAACTCTCAGGATCGCTTAATACACACCCCAGGACATGCAAAACGGTGTGCGCAAGTCCCTGATACGCCTAATAGGGCCGCTGTGGCAGTTAGAAGATGGGCCGTGAAATCCATCAGAAATGCCTTACTAACCACTGCTTGGATTTTGGGGTCAAAATCTCAATGTTGCCGGATGAACTCCAAACTCTCAGGATCGCTTAATACACACCCCAGGACATGCAAAACAGTGTGCGCAAGTCATTGGTAGGCCTAATAGGGCCGCTGTGGCAGTTGGAAGATGGGCCGTGAAATCCATCAGAAATGCCTTACTAACCACTGCTTGGATTTTGGGGTCAAAATCTCAATGTTGCCGGATGAACTCCAAACTCTCAGGATCGCTTAATACACACCCCAGGACATGCAAAACGGTGTGCGCAAGTCCCTGATACGCCTAATAGGGCCGCTGTGGCAGTTAGAAGATGGGCCGTGAAATCCATCAGAAATGCCTTACCACTGCTTGGATTTTGGGGTCAAAATCTCAATGTTGCCGGATGCACTCCAAACTCTCAGGATCGCTTAATACACACCCCAGGACATGCGAAACGGTGTGCGCAAGTCATTGGTAGGCCTAATAGGGCCGCTGTGGCAGTTGGAAGATGGGCCGTGAAATCCATCAGAAATGCCTTACTAACCACTGCTTGGATTTTGGGGTCAAAATCTCAATGTTGCCGGATGCACTCCAAACTCTCAGGATCGCTTAATACACACCCCAGGACATGCGAAACGGTGTGCGCAAGTCATTGGTAGGCCTAATAGGGCCGCTGTGGCAGTTGGAAGATGGGCCGTGAAATCCATCAGAAATGCCTTACTAACCACTGCTTGGATTTTGGGGTCAAAATCTCAATGTTGCCGGATGAACTCCAAACTCTCAGGATCGCTTAATACACACCCCAGGACATGCAAAACGGTGTGCGCAAGTCCCTGATACGCCTAATAGGGCCGCTCTGGCAGTTGGAAGATGGGCCGTGAAATCCATCAGAAATGCCTTACTAACCACTGCTTGGATTTTGGGGTCAAAATCTCAATGTTGCCGGATGAACTCCAAACTCTCAGGATCGCTTAATACACACCCCAGGACATGCAAAACGGTGTGCGCATGTCGCTGATACGCCTAATAGGGCCGCTGTGGCAGTTGGAAGATGGGCCGTGAAATCCATCAGAAATGCCTTACTAACCACTGCTTGGATTTTGTTGTCAAAATCTCAATGTTGCCGGATGCACTCCAAACTCTCAGGATCGCTTAATACACACCCCAGGACATGCAAAACGGTGTGCGCAAGTCATTGGTAGGCCTAGTAGGGCCGCTGTGGCAGTTGGAAGATGGGCCGTGAAATCCATTAGAAATGCCTTACTACACTGCTGGGATTTTGGGGTCAAAATCTCAACGTTGCCGGATGAACTCCAAACTCTCAGGATCGCTTAATACACACACCAGGACATGCAAAACGGTGTGCGCATGTCCCTGATACGCCTAATAGGGCCGCTGTGGCAGTTGGAAGATGGGCCGTGAAATCCATCAGAAATGCCTTACTAACCACTGCTTGGATTTTGGGGTCAAAATCTCAAAGTTGCCGGATGCACTCCAAACTCTCAGGATCCTCTAAAACACACCCCAGGACATGCGAAACGGTGTGCGCAAGTCATTGGTAGGCCTAATAGGGCCGCTGTGGCAGTTGGAAGATGGGCCGTGAAATCCATCAGAAATGCCTTACTAACCACTGCTTGGATTTTGGGGTCAAAATCTCAATGTTGCCGGATGCACTGCAAACTCTCAGGATCGCTTAATACACACCCCAGGACATGCAAAACGGTGTGCGCAAGTCATTGGTAGGCCTAATAGGGCCGCTGTGGCAGTTGGAAGATGGGCCGTGAAATCCATCAGAAATGCCTTACTAACCACTGCTTAGATTTTGGGGTCAAAATCTCAACGTTGCCGGATGAACTCCAAACTCTCAGGATCGCTTAATACACACCCCAGGACATGCAAAACGGTGTGCGCAAGTCATTGGTAGGCCTAATAGGGCCGCTGTGGCAGTTGGAAGATGGGCCGTGAAATCCATCAGAAATGCCTTACTAACCACTGCTTGGATTTTGGGGTCAAAATCTCAAAGTTGCCGGATGCACTCCAAACTCTCAGGATCCATTAATACACACCCCATGACATGAAAACGGTGTGCGCAAGTCATTGGTAGGCCTAATAGGGCCGCTGTGGCAGTTGGAAGATGGGCCGTGAAATCCATCAGAAATGCCTTACTAACCACTGCTTGGATTTTGGGGTCAAAATCTCAATGTTGCCGGATGAACTCCAAACTCTCAGGATCGCTTAATACACACCCCAGGACATGCAAAACGGTGTGCGCATGTCACTGATACGCCTAATAGGGCCGCTGTGGCAGTTGGAAGATGGGCCGTGAAATCCATCAGAAATGCCTTACTAACCACTGCTTGGATTTTGGGGTCAAAATCTCAATGTTGCCGGATGCACTCCAAACTCTCAGGATCGCTTAATACACTCTCCAGGACATGCGAAACGGTGTGCGCAAGTCATTGGTAGGCCTAATAGGGCCGCTGTGGCAGTTGGAAGATGGGCCGTGAAATCCATCAGAAATGCCTTACTAACCACTGCTTGGATTTTGGGGTCAAAATCTCAATGTTGCCGGATGAACTCCAAACTCTCAGGATCGCTTAATACACACCCCAAGACATGCAAAACGGTGTGCGCATGTCCCTGATACGCCTAATAGGGCCGCTGTGGCAGTTGGAAGATGGGCCGTGAAATCCATCAGAAATGCCTTACTAACCACTGCTTGGATTTTGGGGTCAAAATCTCAATGTTGCCGGATGAACTCCAAACTCTCAGGATCGCTTAATACACACCCCAGGACATGCAAAACGGTGTGCGCATGTCACTGATACGCCTAATAGGGCCGCTGTGGCAGTTGGAAGATGGGCCGTGAAATCCATCAGAAATGCCTTACTAACCACTGCTTGGATTTTGGGGTCAAAATCTCAATGTTGCCGGATGCACTCCAAACTCTCAGGATCGCTTAATACACTCTCCAGGACATGCGAAACGGTGTGCGCAAGTCATTGGTAGGCCTAATAGGGCCGCTGTGGCAGTTGGAAGATGGGCCGTGAAATCCATCAGAAATGCCTTACTAACCACTGCTTGGATTTTGGGGTCAAAATCTCAATGTTGCCGGATGAACTCCAAACTCTCAGGATCGCTTAATACACACCCCAAGACATGCAAAACGGTGTGCGCATGTCCCTGATACGCCTAATAGGGCCGCTGTGGCAGTTGGAAGATGGGCCGTGAAATCCATCAGAAATGCCTTACTAACCACTGCTTGGATTTTGGGGTCAAAATCTCAATGTTGCCGGATGCACTCCAAACTCTCAGGATCCATTAATACACACCCCAGGACATGAAAAACGGTGTGCGCAAGTCATTGGTAGGCCTAATAGGGCCGTTGTGGCAGTTGGAAGATGGGCCGTGAAATCCATCAGAAATGCCTTACTAACCACTGCTTGGATTTTGGGGTCAAAATCTCAATGTTGCCGGATGAACTCCAAACTCTCAGGATCGCCTAATACACACCCCAGGACATGCAAAACGGTGTGCGCAAGTCATTGGTAGGCCTAATAGGGCCGTTGTGGCAGTTGGAAGATGGGCCGTGAAATCCATCAGAAATGCCTTACCCACTGCTTGGATTTTGGGGTCAAAATCTCAATGTTGCCGGATGCACTGCAAACTCTCAGGATCGCTTAATACACTCTCCAGGACATGCGAAACGGTGTGCGCAAGTCATTGGTAGGCCTAATAGGGCCGCTGTGGCAGTTGGAAGATGGGCCGTGAAATCCATCAGAAATGCCTTACTAACCACTGCTTGGATTTTGGGGTCAAAATCTCAAAGTTGCCGGATGCACTCCAAACTCTCAGGATCCATTAATACACACCCCAGGACATGAAAACGGTGTGCGCAAGTCATTGGTAGGCCTAATAGGGCCGCTGTGGCAGTTGGAAGATGGGCCGTGAAATCCATCAGAAATGCCTTACTAACCACTGCTTGGATTTTGGGGTCAAAATCTCAAAGTTGCCGGATGCACTCCAAACTCTCAGGATCCTTTAAAACACACCCCAGGACATGCGAAACGGTGTGCGCAAGTCATTGGTAGGCCTAATAGGGCCGCTGTGGCAGTTGGAAGATGGGCCGTGAAATCCATCAGAAATGCCTTACTAACCACTGCTTGGATTTTGGGGTCAAAATCTCAAAGTTGCCGGATGCACTCCAAACTCTCAGGATCCATTAATACACACCCCAGGACATGAAAACGGTGTGCGCAAGTCATTGGTAGGCCTAATAGGGCCGCTGTGGCAGTTGGAAGATGGGCCGTGAAATCCATCAGAAATGCCTTACTAACCACTGCTTGGATTTTGGGGTCAAAATCTCAAAGTTGCCGGATGCACTCCAAACTCTCAGGATCCTTTAAAACACACCCCAGGACATGCGAAACGGTGTGCGCAAGTCATTGGTAGGCCTAATAGGGCCGCTGTGGCAGTTGGAAGATGGGCCGTGAAATCCATCAGAAATGCCTTACTAACCACTGCTTGGATTTTGGGGTCAAAATCTCAATGTTGCCGGATGCACTGCAAACTCTCAGGATCGCTTAATACACACCCCAGGACATGCGAAACGGTGTGCGCAAGTCATTGGTAGGCCTAATAGGGCCGCTGTGGCAGTTGGAAGATGGGCCGTGAAATCCATCAGAAATGCCTTACTAACCACTGCTTGGATTTTGGGGTCAAAATCTCAATGTTGCCGGATGCACTCCAAACTCTCAGGATCGCTTAATACACACCCCAGGACATGCGAAACGGTGTGCGCAAGTCATTGGTAGGCCTAATAGGGCCGCTGTGGCAGTTGGAAGATGGGCCGTGAAATCCATCAGAAATGCCTTACTAACCACTGCTTGGATTTTGTTGTCAAAATCTCAATGTTGCCGGATGCACTCCAAACTCTCAGGATCGCTTAATACACACCCCAGGACATGCAAAACGGTGTGCGCAAGTCATTGGTAGGCCTAATAGGGCCGCTGTGGCAGTTGGAAGATGGGCCGTGAAATCCATCAGAAATGCCTTACTACACTGCTGGGATTTTGGGGTCAAAATCTCAACGTTGCCGGATGAACTCCAAACTCTCAGGATCGCTTAATACACACACCAGGACATGCAAAACGGTGTGCGCATGTCCCTGATACGCCTAATAGGGCCGCTGTGGCAGTTGGAAGATGGGCCGTGAAATCCATCAGAAATGCCTTACTAACCACTGCTTGGATTTTGGGGTCAAAATCTCAATGTTGCCGGATGCACTCCAAACTCTCAGGATCCCTTCATACACTCCCCAGGACATGCAAAACGGTGTGCGCATGTCATTGGTAGGCCTAATCTACGAATCCTAAGCACACGCGTGCTTAGGTGCCTATATGTATACAACGATTTTCTCTGACCCTAAATGTATGCAATTAAATTTCGTGCAGAAATGTTGCATATATTCCGGGCTGATAAGATGGATACCCATCTATTGTGGCCTGATATTACTGAAATCGAGAAATTTGGGACTGCCGGCTATATTTCGAGTGAAACTTCGGTCTTTGCAGCGGTGGACGACTCATCACAGTCAACGCTTTCGTTATCTTCATGTGTTTTCCTTTTTGCCCAAACGAGAGACAGACTGAAAAAGCAACAATTCTACACACTTCGAGTGAAAGCCATGCACACCATCATGGAGAGAATGACACTACCGAGTTCATTTGCTAAAAATTTATTTTTACCCTCTATCCTAGAAAATGTGTTTAACAGTCGCTCAATCAAATAATGGTTTGCTCTCCTCTATCCCGCTCTTGCTGTTCCTCCACTGATACCTTCTTCACTTGGTCCGCTGCAAATGGCGGGTGTTCTAGCACCTGGTCGACAATACCAAACTGCTTGGCCTCTTCAGGTGACATAAAGTTATCGCGTTCCATTTTGCCCATTAAGACATCGAACTCCTGTTTCGTGTGTTTCACATAGATTCTCGTTAGCTGGTGTTTCAGTTTGATAATCTCCTCGGCTTGAATTTGTATATCAGTTGCTTGACCCTAAGAGCAATTCAAAATGATTAATCAGAAATCGGGGGGTTTCAAAGCATGTCTGGTGTTAACCTGAGCACCGCCAGACGGTTGATGGATCATAATTCTCGCATTGGGCAGGGAGTACCGCATTCCTGGCTCGCCTGCAGCTAAAAGGAGCGAACCCATAGAGCAAGCCTGTCCAATGCACCTGTAAATATATGTTTTTATAACTCTGTCATCAACGTGATCTTTGTTCGCTGTGAAAGTACCAAGTTGATATGGGAGGTTTCACATATTGCATGGTATCGTAAATTGCCAATCCAGCAGTAACAGCACCTCCGGGAGAGTTAATGTATAAATGAATAGGTTTGTTCATATCTTCCGACTGCAATTGAAAACAAATTCATGTACTTATTCACATCGTCGTGCCTTGTTACTTAACCAACCTGCAAAAACAACAACTGAGCAACTATTAGGGAACTAATTCCATCATGGATTGGCCCCATGAGGCAGACGATTCTTTCCTTCAGCAGCCTGGAGAATATGTCATAAGCCCGCTCGCCACGTCCAGTTTGTTCAACCACCATGGGTATGAGAAGCTGTTGAACTGCTGCGGTGGACGAAATAGATTTGTTAACGTCCCAACGAACTGGTGTAGCACTCTGGAATTTTTTTGCATATCATTAAAACGAACTAAAAGAACTCTAGAAGGAAGCTAATTCTTACGATGAGCTTGCTGAGCATTCCCTTTGTCGCACTGCGCAACATTTTGAATATTTATTTTTGATCAGATAATTTATCAGGGAAAAGTTGAATAAATAGAAATCTACGACTAGAATCGGCAGAACAGCACAATTTGACAGTTTCACAAACGAACTGTCAAACGCACGACAACTAGTTTTGGTTGCGTTCAGTGGGTGCAGAGATTTCAGTGTTCATGTTTAAAGGTGGAAAAAATGTGTCGTTACACTTTTTAAATATTTTGTACATTAATTGTTGTGAGATGTGATTGTATTTTAGAACAATATTTTTAAAGCTGTGTTCATTCTTTTAGTCAATGTGTTTTTGGGCTTTTCTACTCATAAGTATTTCACCAGCTAGAGCGAGAAGGGCAGCAACTGCTCCTCCTAAAATCGAAAATCATATAATATCTCGTTATTTTCAATTCACAAACATTTACCTCCCAAGAGAAAAAATGCAGTATTTACGCCTGAAAATGCCACCGGGTACACAGTGTATCCCGACTGGCAGGGAGGCTTTTCCCTCTTATAAATCCTCAAAGCGCGAGACACCACTCCAGCTTCTCTGGCCCGACACATTCTGAAAGGAGAATTCTACAGCTCAGTGACTAGATAACCGCTCGTTTCTTACATAATGCGAAATATTTCCGTATACATGCTGTTCTTCGGTACAATCCAGTTCAGAACTTCACTCTCCAACAGACCCGTGACAATTCTCAGGTCGCAAATTTCTTCAGCATCAAAAAGCCGAGCAATTTCCGGGTACGCATCGACAACTTCACAGTGAAATGCATACTCGCCGTTCTTCAGATAGGGAATGGCTTCCTTGACACTGGTGAAGACTTGCAGTTCATTCGGACCTCGTTTGGGAAGCACTTTTGTCTTATACATGCGGTGGACAAGGGGAGACTTGCTGTCCTTAAAGAGCACCTTGTAGTAGCCAATGTCTTCAAAGACCAACTTCAGCGGGCTGTTCACGATGTCTGCGACAGTTTTGGGCCCCTGCTCCGAGCTATTCAAAAGTCCCCCGACAACCGATGATGTGTAGTAGTTGTACATGACCAGAGAGAACACGAAGAGTGTCAGCACGATTGTCCTTGAAGACAAACCCCTTGGAACTGGATCCAAGCCTTAAGGACAACAACACTTCAGACATCGATTGAAGTCCAAGCAACCAACCTACCTTGTTGACAAACCGCCGCTATTGTCTTCAAAACGAAGTTATCCTCGTTCTCTTCTCCCTCATCGATGAAGCCGCGGTTGAGCCAAACAACCAAGCGCCAGATTATTATCACAACAACAACCATGGCGCATGAGAATACCCAGACTCGAATCGCGAACGGTGCTAAGAAATCACCAATTTTTCCATCGGTATTCACATCGGTGGTAAACCGATACAAGAAGCCCGACTCGAATTTCCAACTCTGGTGAATCGTATCGAATTCGGCGAACCGATTTTTTCGATTAAACACACCCGACGTCCCGATCTCAACTTCATTACGCATCACAATGCCGAGTAAGCCCAACCGAAATTTCCCACCTAGACGGCCGGCCCAGCCGCGTACGTTGCGATAATTCGCCGTGAAATTAAGTCGCTCCTGCAGAATGGTCAACAGCTCGTAGTGGTATTTAACGAAAGTGGTCACACCGTCTAGCCGGAAGGGGCTCGAGAGGAAGGAAAGCACTTGTTCGTTGGTGGTGATGTTGTCACGATCGACCTGAGAACGAATGGGTTAGCTCGTAGGATCTCGTAGAGGCTGTCAGATGTACGAACCACGGTGCCTACCCGGAGTCCAAATCCGTTGAATTGGCCCCTTCTCTGTATTCCTTGAAGTTCGAAGATGTCCAAGTGGGGGATGAGTTTCCCGTTCCAATCCGCATAGTGGATGGCTTCGATGGGGCCCCGCAAGTGATGACCCTTTGAGTGGATGTCGAAGAGGGAGTAGGTGTCGTCTCCAGTTCGGTTTACATAGGTTATCTGGGCGTTGGGTCCTATGTTGGCGACGTCCCTTAGAATTTCATCCACCCCCACGTTTGCCGAGTCCCACAGCATCCATTGGTAGGTTTTGTTGAAGTACATCCTGTCGGATGAGATCAGCAGGACGCCTCTGCACTCGGAACACGAGCAGTCGAGGACTACAGCTGTTCTCGCGCGTACGTGCCGTGTTAAGGTGTCTCTAAGGGAGTAACTTTGGCTGAGATCAATCGTCCGGATAACCTGATTCCATTCTGTGAGTGCTCTCGCCGTGGCCAACAAACCTAGGGGAGACCGGGTGTCAGCTGGGTATGTGACCTAGTTTCTGGCTTACTCTGTTGGGTGCATCCCAAAATCACGACATGAGGCGTTCGGACCAGGTTCACTGTGAAGTTTGAAATTAGCTGCCCATTTAGGGCAAACGACAGTGCCAGCACAGAGCAGAGAACTAGGACAGTTTTCATGTTGCGAACGTACACTAAATGGGCTGCAGAGTATAGCGGTCTATTTTATCAGCTCTGTCAAGCTGGTTGATTTGTCGCCTTTGATTGACAGTGCTCAATTATTCAGAGCGGGAATCATGGCCGACAGTGGATTCAACGTCAAATTAAACACCAATTGAGACCACTTAAACCAACAAACGAGCACTTAAATCACAACAATCGCAACAATCAATTTTTGCATGCTCTGAAGGGGGGAACAATTGCGCTTCCGTTTGTCCTTCGACTGACCTCAGGTCTGGCGTGTGCTGAAGTTTTTGATTTCCCATTCGAGGACAAAGGAGGTTTGATCTTTCACAGCACGTCCTCAGAAGAAAAAAAACAGAGCACAGAAACTTCCATAATAAGTGCATCCCATACGGCCCTCGTGCGTTATTTAATGCCGTCCACACTCTCTATTGGTATATTGCCCATTTGCACATGGATCCATTAACCCCGAGCGATACACTCACACATCGTTCGAGTCGTTGCCGGCGTATGGCGACAATGTTGATGGAAAAATTAATGTTGCACGTTCATTCGGATTTGCGCAAAAAAGCGAAACCACCCGACCTCTCCCCCTTCAAGTGTAACACTAAATTGGAGTTGGAGATGATACAAAAAAAAAAAAGCGGCACAAGAACCAGAAGAAGAGGAGAACAGCAAAACAAAGCAACAACAAAAAAAAGTGCAACCAAAAAATCGCGTCCCAAAGACAAAAAGAGGGACGACGCAAGCGAGTATAAGTCACACAGAATTGGCGCTCAACGCGCAACGCGACAGCACAGGAGTAGCAGGAGTAACAGCAGCGGTTAGGCTTCGGGTATCGACACAATTTCCTCTCTCTCATCCAGAACGTCGCCAGAATGCAAAGCGAGAAGAATGGTTGGTTAGACGCCGCCGCGCTGCGCCGAGGGACGACGAAGAAGTGCAAAGAAATTCACTCACTCACTAATGAGAGCAAATTATATTTCCCTCCTCCCATGTGTGCATAAGGCGACATGATGATGATGATGACGACGACGACGACGACGATGATCGTTGCTCCGTTTGGGGCTCGCTCTGTTCCCTACCCCCGTCCCCGCCGCGGCCACTAACCACCGTGAAACTATTTAGAGCCACCTTCAATTGAACCTTAGCATGAGGCCCCGAAAACTCGACCATTGTACGTGCCTTTGCTGCTGTTGTCGTCGTCGATGTCGCCGGCACCGTCACACTGCCACCGCCACAGCCACCTCCGCCAAAAAGGCCACTCTATCGGGGGAGTCCTCGGGGCTCGTCGAGAGAGTGCCTACTGCCTACTGTCTCTGTGCTCTGTGTAGTACCTGTTTTCTTGTTTCTTTGTTTTCTTTTGCACAACTGTGCAAGCCCCACCGCTCCACACGCTTTTGTGTTGCGCTGTGCTGAGTGTGTCGTTTTTTTTTCTTTCGTCTCGGGTACCAATTTTCTGGTAGCTGACTTTAGTGCAACGCAAAGAAATCAGTCAACAGTGAGAAAATGTGAGCGAGCAAGGAGATGATGCATCTGCAGCCGAAGCTCGGGCAGCATCTCTTAGCAGCACTTATCGAAGCAACAGGAAGCTGCAGCAGAAGCTTGAAGCATCAAAGAGATCAGGCGAGCATGCGCGACCATCTCGAGATTACTACATCGCTCTGGCGCAACTCACCACGGGGAAACTCACCATCGTTGCCCCATTGCGTTGCGGCGCGCAGTGGTGGAAGGAGATTAAATTGTCACACATGTTTGATCTCAGACTTGGATCTCTGGGAATACGATGTGCTGCCCTTTGTCGTCGCAATGCAGTTTTCTCTGCTGTTCTTTTTGTTTGTTGTCGTTTTCTTTTTAATTAGTACATGCGGTAGGGAGGGAGAAGAGGCAAAAGCAGAAGCCAAAAGGAGAGCAGACATGCAGGGAGGAGCGAAAGAGAACAACGCGAACGAACAGCGCTCCAAAGAGGATCACATAAATTTTAAAAGAAAGGTAATAAAGCAAAAGCAAAAATGTTGCAGTTGAAGTATTGCCACTAGAGTGCATTGCACACACTGACCAGAACTATGTAAATGTAAACAAATACATATTTAGTAAGCAGTTTAGTGAAATCTGTGCGCATGGAGAGTGGGTTGTGATGATGGGGAGTATGGGCTGCATGCTTCGTTGTCGTACGACAAAAAAGCAAAATGAGGAGGAACACCAGGGGAACCGAGGCTAAGAAGCAATGCATAGAGAGACGGAAATGAAGTGAACACATAAAATAAAAAATCGAATCACTTTTTTGCGTGCTATGTTCACTGGCGATCTTCTTTGTGGGCCTCAAAGAGAGAGATGAGATGAGATCAGTTGAGGATTGAGATGGAAGCATGGAGCTAGGAGTACTGATGGTTTTTCATTTAAATTGAGGTGGACATTGATTTGTTGGTGAGGCGTTGTGGGTGGATTTTAACAGGGTACGCACACGACATGTTCGATGACTGAAAATTGAGTGTTGAGTTGGAGGAATAAGGTCTTTGCAATCAATTAAAGGGAGAGATGATGATCTGGACAACGCCGAAGGTGTCTGGATAATGTACCTAGTAGTGATGATAATATGGGTGGTGTCACAGCTCGAAGGCAGCAAGGGCGTAGCTACTCATCAACCACTAGTCGTGTACGTGCTATTGTTCTCTGATGAATCTACAGCTTTACGCCGACTCTGAATTAGCACTGATTCGAAAGGAGTGGGGCTTGCACAGACCAGAGATTGAAGTTAGGCGTCGAGATTCAAGTCAGGGCGAAATGTAGAGCGTATGGACAACTCAGCTCCGCCCCGAATACGAACCTTTAGGGCCGAGCGACAGACTACGCTCCGGTCTAAGGAAGTGCACTCAAGTGAAGATGGACCTCAACCAACTTGGCGTGCGAAGCCAGAGACAGGTGACCAAAGATAGCACTTGTTGGAAAGGCTCGTTGGTAGAGGCCCAGATCCACCCCGAGCTGCAGCGCCATGTAAAGAAGAAGAATATGCTCTAAACACACACAAGCCCCATTCAGATGTACAGTGGACTCTGTCTACGTCGAATTTTCACTCGATATTAAAATTAGTTCGAGGTAGAGGGAATCTGACTTAGTGGAGAGACTTAAATGCGACTTCATCAGGTGACATGTTGGCGGACTCAGAACAAGGTGAATGGACCAGGTCCAAGAACACGCCTAGGCACAAATCATGATGAGTTATGGTCGAGGGCGTTGAGTGGCCTGGAGATCTCTAGTGCGTGCTTTACCATCGCAACCCCTTTAGTGGATCATGCGGATCAAAAGAAGTTGATGAGATCGAGGAGAATGCCAAAAACTGGCGAAAAAAAAAACAATTGAGTTGTACATAACGTGGCACCACAGTCCGATGCGAATATGGGTCTAGCATCCGGTTGTAGTTTGTCATGTTCTCCCACGAGTATGCCAGGTATGATCTCTGAGACTTGTGAATCATTCCGGACAGACAGGTGGAGCCATGTGCTACATCGGTTTGATGTCGAAAATTGAACGCAGACACCCAACTTAGTAAGCGCTGCACCTACTTACCACAAGACGGTGGTCGCCTCCAACCAACATAGTGAACTGTTCGCAGATGACTCACGGGCCGGAAATACCAACTGACATACAGCTCAAGTACATTAGCGTTAACTTCACGGAAAATTTTAAGTTCAACAGTCATTCGAAACTGATCCTTAAGAAGGCCAATCTAGGTTTCCACCGCATCTGTGTAGGACATGCAGAAGCTCTAAATTTTCGAAAGAGAAATCTGCACAATCTGCACAGGGACAAAAAGATTTACAACAAAGCACACATCATCTCCTTGCAACAGCACATGGTGACACTGTTTAAAAAAAAAACAGCTTGTAGACACATCAGTAACCATCCCAACGAAGCAATCAGGAACCTGAGCACAGCACAATCCCCGGACAAAGCTTAACTAACTAAATTAGCAGAACTTCCGATCGACGACTAACAAACTGCATGACTTCTACCAGGGCAGTGAGAGCAGTCATCCACCCAGTCACCCACCCAATCCATAAAGAACCAATGTAAGCAGTGATTAAAAATAAACACAACGTCAATCTATTTTTATTGAAAAATGTTAAATTAAACAATGTCCATCAGTTGGGCACGTATGAGACATCCCTCTAACATTTAGTTTTTGTTGGCCTAGTTGCCTAGTTGTTCCCAATAATCGCCAACTGTTGTGTCAAATTAGGCATTGAATACATACTACAGCTGCAATTTCTTGAGGATATCCTCCTGAGGGGGTGCCATGCATGATAAACCTCGAGCCAAAAAACAGTCGATTTGTTGGACCAATGAAGACCACAAGACGACAGTCGATAAGCCGTCGATAACTACCACCTTAGCTAGGATCTCTAAAAACCACGGTCACTACTTCCCTTTGTTGAATACTGAAATGTGCTCCCGCAACAATGATCATTAACCAGATCCATACACACACCGTAGATCTTATCTTTAACACTCACGGATTGGGTAAGTAAATTAAAGGTGTCATAAGCAACCAATAACCCAATACAACTACTGAATCCACTCTATCCGCTTCGCTGCAATAATCTGCAACAAAATTTCTGTTCTCTCTCGCGGCCACAGCCGCAGCCGCAGTCGCAGCCGCAGAAAGATGCAATAGATACCTGGTACGTACACCAGCCTCAAGTGTCAGAATGTTTAACAACTAATTTGGCTCAAGTATATTTGTGTTTGTTATTTGTTTCTAACCGACTCTCTCGCACAGTTATGAGACGGACAACGACGACGACGACGACGATGATGATGATTGTGGCCAAAGACAACGACGAAGACATCGATTGCCGCGGTCGCACAGTGACGTAGTGCAGCGCGGTGTAGGTGCTTCAAACGCTTTACAAATATTCTAAGCTTCCCCCATCGGCCATATGTCATCCAGCGCTAGTGTCTGCCTCGTTTGTCCACCCTCCCCCAGTGGCTGGCATACCATAGTCTCATGGCATCGCCTTTGGTACCCGCTTTCTATCAAAGTGGTATAAGTAGTGCGTTTCCTCTTTTTCTCTCCCTCTATCTCTTGGTGTTCTCTTTTGCCCCAAACACCATTACCATCGCACATCGAACCGAACCAACAGCACACAACTTGTTGTCGGCGGCAGTTTTGGAGGGGCCGCCTCTGTCTTCCATCGTCGTCATTCTTAAGTCCAACTCCAATCTGACTTGCAGAGCCGTTCATCCACTCAGTTGTTACCATAACTTCATGGTAAGCGGTCTTCGATTTTTCGAAACGAACGAACGAGCGCGCGCGCACATCTGCATCTGCAACACACTCCTGAGAGGTTTCAGTCCCATTTACACACGAAACATTTTCATCTCAGCCAGGTTTTCACAATTGGAACTTGTTGCTTCATCACGGTATTTTTTTTCGATTTTTTTTTCGGTTGCGAAAATTTATTAGAAGACTCGAAAAGGGATTGTTTTGTAGTTTTTTTTTTTTAACTGCCATCTCGTCGGTATTCCCGTGCGGGTCTCGAGTTGGAAAATGTGAGTTAGCCAGCGAGCTGTCAGCAAAGCGTGCTAACGCTGCCAGGAATCAGTCCTAGTCTCGTCGTTGAGCTGAGCTCAAGGCTTTTTTGTTTTGTCGCGAAACCGAGAGGAGTCGAAAGGAAAGAAAAAAAAACTCGATTTTGTCTAATCGGTGCACGTAGCTCGTGTGAATTTATCGAGAATCAATAAATCTGTTGTGATATTATTCATAAACATTTGCGCACATACACATGCACACACGTACGCCACACTCTGGTGGAGAGTGATTCAACACACTCTCGACTCCTCACTCAGGTGCGAGGAGGTGAAAGACCGGGCCGCGGCGGGGAGGGCGAAAGGTATCGCTCAGTGAGTAAAGTGCACCACCGTCGACCGGTGGGAAGTATCTTATATTATTTACCTGTCTTGAGATTTTTTTTTCCATCGTCATCGCCATCGTCGTCGTCGTCGTCGTCGTCGTTCGCGTAGTCGTCGTAGTCTGTCCATTGTACTGCTGCAAGTGCTGCTCCGGGTTTTGGGGCTGAAGGAAGGGAGCAAATTCCTTAGCCGCTTAATTTCGATTTTACTATTTTTATTGTGCATTTATTACTAGTGTTGGGTGCATTTTTTTTTCTCTCAATTTTATGTGAAGTGAAGTGTTTTGAATTCGAGAGTGCATTCATTTGGACGGCCAGAGAACGTGCGAGAGTGAGAGAGCGAGAGCGAGAGAGTGTGATTGTACGGAGAAGGTGTTGCATCCAGTATTGACTATTGTCACATGTAAGTGCTGTGCTTTGAATATTTATTTGTTTAAATTACTTACGATTGTTGAATTGAATATCTGATGGGACCCCTGGGCTTCGGGTATTCTTCTCCTCCTCTGATCTAACCTTGACTAGACTCCTCGAGAGTATCTAAGAGAGTCTTTGCACCGCAACGGTTTGAAGGGGCGCGTGTGTCTATTGTTAGAATTTTTGGACAAGACTTTCTGATGGGTTTTCATATTCGTCAATGCGCTGGAGTAGGTGATTAGGTTGAAAGTGAAATGAGACTGTCACGATGAGGACTTAGACTCCCAATGACAAGAGTGACGCAGACCTTCGCTTGGTTTCGTCAAGTCTTCGTTAAGAGCTGGAGGTCAAAATCACAGGAGCTAAGCCGACTTTTATTTTTCTTGATTTCCGTAAATGCATGCTCGGTTATGACAAGCCTTCCTTTGGGGCTGGAGTCCATGCAATGACGGAGAAAAGTCTCTGCACGCTTCTGACATCTAATGAGTCCCTGCTGCCCCAGATTCCACAAAGCAACCGCTTCCGTTTTTAAATTTTAACCCGTCAGCAGTCTCTGCACGCTTCTGACATCGAATGTGTCCCTGCTGGCCCACATTCCACAAGGCAACCTCTTCCGTTTTTAAATTTTAAGCCGTCAGCAGTCTCTGCAGGCTTCTGACTTCTAAGTCAGATTCACTGTTGCCTCAAATCCCACAAGGCAACATCTTCCGTTTCCAAATTTCAAACAATCAGCAATACCTCCTCTTGAACAACCCCAGCTCCAGCTAATTAATCACCCACCCCATTAATCGCTCGAACACAAAACACATCAAATTATGTTCAATCGCCTCGTCGGCATGTGCGCGCTAGAGAACAAGTTCACTGGAAGTCTGTTCAAAAGCTAATACACCTCAAATGACACGCAATTACTTACACTCTAATTAAAGCACCTTGTCGCTGCAATATTTCTCTCTCCTCCCACACGGATGCTGTATGCATGGCTTTTACATACGAGTGCACCCCACGCAACAGGCACCATTCATGCTTCGGCATCTGAAATCGATCCACTGACCAGAAGGTTAAATCAACCGAAGATTGAAACTTAATAAATGAAACCGCAAGATGAAATAGCAGTGTATGCATACTCGGCCGTCTGGGAAACACATCTATCACCAATCTAACATCCGCCCGGTGCGGTCAAAGCCAACAAATCACTGCTGGAAACGTATTTGTTTTGTTTTCTGTCTTGTCCAAGAGTGTTACACAATCCAGTGATTTGATACCACGGCGTTTGGTTGAGACTGGCAGCTGCTTGCTTAAGGTGGCAAGTGTGGATTACTCGCAAAGATTTCGTTCTGGTTCCTCGATTTTCCCTCTGGCCATTGGCATCGTCATCGCCATCCATATGGCACAAGGCAAAGTGAAACTGAATTATCTTGAGTTTGGATTTGAATTTCACCGTCTATGCGAAAGCAAGTTCTGACGAGTTTACCCCAACTCATCGAACTGAACCCGAAATGTTGCAATCCGCACGGCACCATGTCACCGTGAGCTGCCTGCTCTCAAGGAGATGTCATTGCGCGGATAGCGAAACTGTCAAACTCCTAGACTGCCTCGAATTTCCATCATAAATCTTTTTTTCGATTTCTTGTTCGTTTGTTTTTTGTTTTTTTTTTTCTTCTCTGTGTACTAGGCACACACTTAAGTTCGTTGTCGTCGACGACGCCGTCGATGTCGCAGTGAGTGAGACCTTGCGTAATATTTATTTTATTCACAAATTGAATAAAATACTGTACGGTGCAGTGTTGCTGCATAGATAGATATCTAACGGTGCGCAGACTGGTGGGACGGTCTGAAGTTGAAGGAATTTTTATTTTTGTTTGGATTCATGTTTCGTTTGAGTTTATTAATCGGATAGTTTCAATATTTTATTCAAAAAAAAAGTGCCTGAGACGCAGGACAAGGTGGTGAGATGAGGTGGTGGTGGTGGTGGGTTAGCTGGAAAATCATAATTTTTGTGCCGTATTTGGGAATTTAACGCAGTTGTCTACTGCGTTGGTCGTAAATCTGGTTTGAAATAGAATAAATATCCTTACCGACCGCAGTGCATGTTTGTTTTGTAAGAATGTTATGAAAGAGGTTTGATTTATTTCGACTACGATTTGTCGACTAATTGGAAGCACGCATTTTTTCTTAGATCTGAGATTAGTTGTGCAATTGGGAGCTGAGCTTGATGATCTCGCATGGTTGTTCTTTGAGCGGGTGTTTCAATATTTGGTCGATTGGTCGAATTTTGGTATCAAGCTAGTCCATAGTGGTCGACTTGTTAGGGTAAACTTATGAATATCCAGACAAAATAATCGAATGGTGCCAAGTCGCATATGAATGCTGAACGCTCGCAGTACGACGAATTAGTTGCTTTATTCTTCAACGTTGTTGCATCGCTTTGTAGGACATGTAGCTCCGTCTTGTTGGAACCACAGATCGGTGGCATCTATCGGTGTTCGTAAATTCTGGCCACAGATCGATTCGTTTCGGTATCTCCCTCCTCTTTGCTCAAGGAAGAAGGTCCAATGATGCCGCCGCTCCAAGCATTCAATCTTTATCTATCTCTTGATGCTTGGTGAACAGCTTGTGCATTGATTTAAGTCTAACGACGATAAGTGTCCTTATTGACGTACCTGCTGATCCGAAGATGAGCCTCTTCTGTGAAGATGAATTCTTGGCCATGATCCGGAATCCAGGCAATATACCAGCGGCCAATTATGTTGTCAATATGTTGCTCGTCTTCAACTACAGTGGATCCTTCCTAAGTTAAATTGTCACGGGATGTCAAATTGTGCTCGACTAAGAGAGTGTTTTTATAGAACATTGATATGGTTACCCGAAAATTCGAGTTAATTCGAGTAAACTTACGAAGAGTCCACTGTATAGGGATGTATTCACAAACCCAACCGCGAAATTAGTATACTTAACTTGACCCTGGCAATGCCTAAATCAGCTGATCCGCAATTTGCTGGATCTTTGTCGATACTGACTATTACAGCGGCTATGTTTCCTTCATTTCGCACCAATCTGTTCAATCTGTTCCCGAGGGCCAAAATAGTCACTCACGCACAAAATGTTCTACGGTGCGACCTATTGTCTGCGCTCTGAAGCCATGGTGACGAAAAACTATCCTTGCTACGTAGTCACTCTTCGCATTCATCATTGTTTCATATCCTTCTGGTTGCTTTCGGGTTTAAGGCTTGGACTGTCTCCTAGGGACTCTCTAACAAGACTACAGGCTGTTTGCTGATACTGCAATTAGCGATTGAAGCTCCATTTAAGAAGATAATATGGACCTACAGGTTTGCACGATTTGAAGTAAAGAACTAAGCTAAAAAATGGTGGATCATAAGACTTAATGTTTTACTTACAAAGTGACTTGAAATTGAGGACAAGGATGTGATAGAATTTTGAGAAAGTTGGATATCTCGTCATGTCCACTTCAGAAATCAATATATGCAAAGCTTTCGGGTAACCAATGAGATAACCATGATTGTTTTACGGCTGATCTGAATCAAATTCAGAATGTCCCTCTAACAAGTACGATCTTCCTTGTTAATTTGTTAATGCAGACTTTCATCATCCTTATGACGCGCATGGGTCGCGGTGGTAAAGGACGCATTAGCGATCTCTAGACCAATCTATCCTCCGCTATAGACTCTAACGCATTAGGATCGCGAGTTTTTGAACTTGGTCTAACTACCTTGTTCTGAGTCTGCCAAGGGTCGCCTTTCTAAACGAGTCGCATTTATGCACGGCTCGAAAGACGTAATGATAGGTACAGTCATGCCACATGTCCAAACCATCGAATCATGTACAAACCATCGAATCTTTACGTTCAGAGAAGCCCCTGCTCGTCATTGAGTTTCAGAGGAATGTACGTTTCACATCCATTTGGAAGCAACAAATAAAATTGCAGAAGACAAGGCAAGTGCCAAGATGTTGTGATTGGCTCCATTTATGGAACCCACATTAAAATTCACATGCACTCATTAAACAACGAAAATGGAATTTAAAATCGAAGTTAACTTGTCACTGTGTCATAAAGCTTAAGTGAAGCCTGAATAGGTAAAGTTGAATTAAAGGCTACAGTGGAATCTGCCGATTTGTCACAGGATATCAAAATGGTTCAAGTTAGGTTCGCCTTAGGGAGACCACTCTCCTTGACTTTGATGCAGATTTGAGAATAGTATCAGCAAACAACCCTAAGAAGCTCCAAAGGGGAGTTACAAACACGTTGGTGACAAACTATCAAATCAAGAAATGCTTAATGGTTCGACGGATATTAGCTTACTTGGATCAATTCCAAGCATCGTCGTCACCCAAGCCAAGTCATAAACGTAATTAAGAAACAACAAATCGGTGTTCAAAGCACCTCCGCCATCGGTGATCAAGAGCACATAATTAACAGACCTAGAGATCCCGTCAAAAGAACGAGTCATTTTGTTAAAATAATACACTCCACAAACCCTGACAAATACTGTCAAACACTGACTAGAACTCATTTACAAGAAAAAAACGAAAAACAAAACCGAAAAGACGAACATAAAAACAAAGTTATTGCTCTCCCTCTGACAGTTTATTGATCTTTCGTTAATTTAGATGACGAAACGTCACCGACTTCCGTCTTGATTATTCTAATCGCCTGTATCGGTATATCGGTGTTCAAGTTTTCAAGAATACTTAATCTTAATTTGCTCACATTATCTCTGCAACAACTCTGTACAACTACACACAGCCACACAGCAACACAGATGCCAAAATATTCCCACATAATAAATAAGCATCTCAACTCCGTTTGATTATATTATATTGTAATCAGATTAAACACACCGGCAAACCAGCAAATCTCTTAACATAACATGAATAATTCATGACGAATCAACATCAACATACATATGCATGTGTGGGTATATAAATGTCAAAGTGAGACTAGTCCCAGAAGTTCGTTAAGAAGACATCTTTATAAACGAAACAAATTGTATATTCGAAAATCAAACAACAACAACAACAGAAAATTAATGAAATATTAGCATGCATAGTTGAATTTATTAATGTTTGCCGATGAGACTTGGATTCTGAGTATAAATCGATTTCATTTGACAGTTTTCATTAGGGGACTGACACATGACATGCGGGTGATGTCATATTCTTACATGACAGTTTGCAATCATTGTGACTAGACATGACTAATGGTCTATTAATTACGTTTAAGTATACTAGTTCCTTGAACTGTAGACAACATTCTATCTGTCAGTCTGACAGTTAATACCGCTAGCATAATTTTTCGCAAAATGCACACATAAACACACGAAGAACAACAAGCGTGTTAACTTGTTCTCTTTGTTTGTCTCCTCTCGCCTTCACTGTCTTACAGCCGACAGTCGACAGTCGACAGTCGACAGTCTTCAGTCTTCAGTCATCCACATCCCAATTCATTGATTGATTAATGATCATATGTCAAACATGGTCAAATGGTCAGTTAAATTCCGAAAGAACATTGAACACTCACGGCGCTTTTTTCTTCTTCTTCGTGTTGTTCTCCGTCTTCCATTCAAGAACACAGTCGCCTCCTCCATTCGAGGGGATGAAGATCTTTGGTTATGAATTCTTTTTAGCGTAATGATTTATGAATTTGTTGATGGCCTTAGTGATCCAGGATCGAAGTCAGATAATTTGCAATTAAGAAAAATTGAAATGCGCCCATGTGCATGTGTACAGTGTGAGTGCATGTACACGGAAAACATTTCAATTTCACGACATAGTTTCAGGAAACATTATTCTTCGTTGTGGTAACATGGTTACTCCTCGTCGTAGCCACATGACTTTTAAGTGCTCCCTCTCTCGGTTCTAAGCAATGTTCTGTGGCACCTATCAACCTGTTCTCCTCCTCATCATCATCGTCATCGTCATCATCATCATCCCGTTCCACCCTCCACACTCATTCAGCTGAGATGAGGTGTTTAAGTGTGTGCCTCTGTGACTGTCTTGTGTTGTCTCATGTCTTCTGTTGAATCTTATAGTGCGCTGTTTCTTTATTATTACGATATTCTGTGTGCTGTTGCCTGGTTTTTTGTTTCTCTCCTTTTCTCAGCAACAATGTTGCGAATGAAATTGATAATGAAATTTAATTGGACCGTAAAATCATGGCCATAAAATCCGCGCTGAACTCCGAGGGAATGTTGCGTAATGTGGTCAGGACAGCAGTTGAAGTGCTAAAATAAAAGACTACCAAAAGCACACGCACATGAGCAACAAAAAATGTTCACAAATAAAATCTCCGAAGTGCTTTGGAAAAGCTGTTGGAATGCGCAAATGTTGGCCGGATGGGACGAGCAATAATTTGAATTGACTTTAGATTCTGTTCGAACGGTTGACAGTCAGTCTGTTAAGTGCATTCTCACATTTCTGAACCAACAAAAAGAGAGAATCATTCGCCGATCCATCAATTTTGTGATCCCACACACGCATGACGGTCGTCGATTCAGTTTATTGACTCTTTTCGGCAGGAAACAACTCGCTAAAGACTCATAAATATGTCTTCATAACAGCTTAATACTCTCGACCGCCTTCGGTACAAGTTATTGTTTTCGGTTTTGGTTTTTTCTTCTCTTTCTCCACCTCGGGTGATCCCATCGGATGCCATGGGATGGAATAATCGACGAACCTGTTCAACACACGCATTTCGGCTGAATATTTGCTGTAGTTTTTTTTTTTTGGTTTTGTTTTTGATTTTTGAGTGATCACTCCCACATGTGATATCCATGCCAGCTGACGTCCGGCAAGAAAGAGTCTTAATGACACCTGTCAATTGTGACAGATGTGAATTCGTCACGCATGTTACACAAACATTCTGACAAAGGGTTTCATCATATCCATTTTCACTTTCTCCCAATCAATCAAAAGCCCTTTCGTCTACTTCACGTCAGATTCTTCCCATCATTCTCTGCGCCGCTCCGGAGACGTCAGATGACTCAGCTGGTCGATGCGCCAGTGTCTAGGTTCATTAGTCCTAGCAAAAGTGTTTTTTTCTACTCGTCTCGCAATAAAGTTGACGTTAAAGACGAGAGGAATGAAACAGAAATACCAAAAAATTTGCAAACGTCATAAACGTCTGTCAGACGAGTATCAACTGTCAGTTTGTTCTCTTTCACTTGAACCACCGGGATTCATTCAATAATTTGTGTGCTGATTATACTATTCCATTCCCAACTATGGGGGTCATTCCTTATTACCGTAGACAGTGGGGGCCTCTACACTACTAATCTCTACACTTTTCTCTGTACCAGCCACTGTCACTGTCTCGGCTGCGTGTTGTGCTCCTGCCGGAATGTCGGACGTAAGTGTGTGTGGTGGCGGCCACGGTTGACTTCGTGGGAAATTTTGTTCTTTGTTCGCTTGGATTTATTCTGATCATTCTTGTTTTTCTTGAGTGGAGAGTTGATGAAGACGACGACGACGACGACGATGATGATGATGATCAGTTGGCGTGGGGTCGGTGTTGATGAAGTAGAAATTAACACATTTACGGATAAATAAATTCCTTCCATGTGTGTACGCCCACCTGGGAAATGTCAATCCGACGAGTGCCAGCTCCCTTGTGATTATTCAAATTGAAAGAGCACACGACGCGACGACGGTCACACCAGAACGGCAGCAGTAGTGGCCGCAGCGGTGTGGTGTGAACAAGCGTCCCATATCCGGGTGGTCATCAACTTGGTCTTAAGTGAAATCTGATTTTGATTGCGCGGCACAATGGCAACACTGCCCGTCCCTGGAGTCCCTTTCAGTCTGGGGTCAATTTATGGCTGGGATGAGGTAACTGATTGTTATTTCGTTCCCCCCGCTCCGCGCACACAACACTCATTTCGAACAATCGATCAAATCATGAGAAGGTGCGATATTGGTTTCGAGTGATTTTTGTTTTTGTTGTGTTGTTCGTTTTGTCCAGTCTGGGGCCGGCTAACTGCGCGGAGTAGGCTCCTTTGTGTGAGCCCGGTTGGGAGTCTGAGTCTGAGTCATGCGATTACGACACTTTTTTTTTTGTATTCATTTGGCTCCATCGTCTGGGTAGGGATTTTGGATTTTGGATCCAAATTAGCGAGATTGTTTTTGTTCAGCTGGTGGTTGGGTTTGTTTTTTTGTCGTTCTCGTCGGGTGGGTTCAAAGCATGGGGTTGGCTGTGAGTTATTGTGTCGATGATGTCGGATTAGCACACAAACGGTCGCAGACATGGGACTTAAGAGTGGCTAATTTGTCATTGGATGACATGACCTTCAGTGTTTCGGAATTTTTGTTCTGTTATATTTCTTGGCCAGGCTCTGGGGTCACCACCATTCCTTTGGCGAGTTTCTTAAAGCCAGACGGATATCGTCAATCTTTCACGTCGTAATCTTGGAGTGACACAGCCGGGACGGGCAAATTATGACGGCATCCATGACCTCCGGCAAGTGGACAGTCGACAGTCGCCAGTGCGAAGTTCAGACAACGATCTGTCATCATTTGAACAGCTAGCGGTTTTGTGCTGTAAAATCTCTTTTGTTCCTGCTCCATAGCACAGAGAGATGAACTACATTTTGCCCGTGTTTCGGTGCGGTGTTGCCGCGAATAATGACCACGGCATCTTCACTTCCTTATGTCTCCACGGGCGGATTGTTCTTTCTCTCTCTCTGGTGTCCACCCAACCACTGCCGCGGCTATTAACCGTGTTTTATTACTCACCTCGCATACCGATGGAACGGCGCGCGGTGTTGACTCTGCCGAGGAACGATCACTTCCTATTGTGTATCACCTACTAACGTGGATCACAGAAATCATTTTGTTCGCCTCTAAGCCGTACGAAGAAGTTCACCGGGCACAACTCCCTGCCTTTGCATTCTAAATAGAGAGAGAGAGAGACCCGGCCGAACATATTGGCGCATTGGTTAGCTATTCAGCTATGGTGGTGGTGCCAAAAGGAAACCACTAGCCATCTCCGCCAGGCATCGCGCAGTGACTTTTGTTGTTGGTCGCTGGTGGCTGCAGACGACTGTTGGCTTTGTTTTGGGGTTTTCCTCGCGCACACATAAAAGAGGACAACAACGAGGAACGAGGAACGCTTACGGGATGCATGCAGATCGGTTGTGTTTTGTCGGCAGCGCTGGTAGTTGTGGTGTTGGCTGGAATGAAAAGCTTTTCCGAAGATTTATTGTCGCCAGAGTTCGTGGGCTTGCATAAGGTTAATATGGTTGCGATACGTACCGACTTTTTGCGGAGATCGGGTCGTAGACCTGGCGGCGGTGGTGGTGGTGGTGGCTTGTCGCTTGTTCCCGTGTGTTCTTGCGAAGTTTGGTTGAAATTTTTATTTCGAAACTCCCCGTGGTGTGACTCGGTCGAGTGCCCGAGTGCAGTGCACTGCAGCGCGGCTAAGTGCGAGAAATCTTGTCGACGGCGGTCATGGGACGGGGTCCATGTTAAGTGGATCTGTTTTGTGCGGTTACCTTGTCAGGGGTTCCGTTTTGCATCGACTTGGCTGTCTTTGCCGTCTTGGCAGTCTTGGCAAATGAGTCAATTTATTGGACGCACAAAGGAGTGAGTGGACTGTTGACGGGAGGTTGCGGCATGGCCCACAGCACGTTCAAGTCGGGGGCACTCCCTTACCTAGTTGTGGCGGATCCGTGGGCCCATTAAATGTGCTCGTTGTCCCTTGTACACGGCCAAAGGAGAAATAATCAACTCAAACCTAATTACCGGCCATGGAGTTTCTTTTATGATTAATTACTTTGATACCCGGGCCTGCACCTAGCCATCCGCGGCAGCAGGGAACAAGTGCAATTATCCGCCTATAAAATGCTTGTCCTGGATAAATAAAGTAAAATCAACAACACTCGTCTCTCTTTACATGTCTCCGTATGCAAATTAAGTGCTTCCCTTTTGCTGCTTGCTGCTGCCACGGAGCAGTGGTGGTGGTGTGGTTTTTTCGCCGGAAGCCGACTTTTCATGGGAAGTTGGGCTTTGACCCAACAACGTATATCATCTTTCAAGTGGCATTGTGGGACGTAAAGTATCCGTCCGGAGCCTTCGAGCGGTACCAACCGACTCATTCACAATTCATCTTCATTCTTTGGCCGCCAGATCGTTGGTCGCTTCGTCGTCATCAACACCGTGTTGCAATGCAGCAGCATCATCATCATCATCATCACCAGCTGGAGCAGCAGCAGCAGCTTCAATCATCACCTTCAGCGTGGCAACACGATATTGGCATGAAGCTTGTGACTGGCTAGGTGTAGAGATGTCTGGTATCGTTGTGTAATTTATTCTCTCTCTCTCTCGGATGCGGACAGAAATCAATTGGCAGACAGTCCACGAGAAATCGACTTCCTGTCTTTATGTGGCTAGCACAACAGGTGTGTGGATTTCGTCTCGGTTTCAGAGTGAGAGAGATAGGAAGGGAGAGACTGACACTGGGAAGAGTAGAAACTCAGTCTCACTCGTTTGTTGATTACCGAGGAATGACTGAATCCAACCGGAAGCTGGAAGCTTGGAAGTCAAGTTGCCTCTGATTCAAAGATTTGAAACGGAAGGTGAAACGTGGACACTCTCGGACCCGACACACTACGAAACTCATGCAACGATGTCATGAAAATGTCGAACCCTTGTTTGGGGCCAACACAGCCGAGCTGTGTCACAAAATTGTCTCGATTGGCTTCTGATAATGAACAAAATCCTGTTAGATCTATAAAGATAGGAAAAGAATAGAAGTAGGTTCGTAGGCGGCCGACTTGGAGATCAGTGTTTTCATGGAATTCGACTTGAAAAAGGCCAGAACCTGGACTACAAGCCGTTGTCGGACATGACAGAAATGATGCCGTTCACCGGAAAATACTAAATATCCATCTTCAAACTTCACGGCATACACGATGAACTACTATCATTCTTTAATAATGCTAGATCTAGATCTAGATCATAAATTAGAAATTAGAAAAGAACAGCATGTATAGCTTACCATGGCTGCAATAAGACTTTTGGAAAAAGAGTGGTTCTTAAGACCAGACCTAACTCGATAGGTGTACACAGCCGTTGTTCATCCTATTCTCACTAGCTTGGTGACATAACATTGTGAAGCTCAAGAAGAATGGCATGTATAGGTGCAACAGTCGCGTTTAGAAAAACCCCTTAAGACGCACTGTCAGTGATGCTCCATCTTCTATCTATCGACGTTCACATTCAAAATATAGCGAAGCCTAGTGCAATTAGACTCAGTCTGTCACGCATGTGGAGCTGAAGACTAGAGCTGCATCCTAGATTCGATCGCGAGAGAATTCCCTCAGTTTGGAACAGACTTATAATAATAATAATATGGGTGGCGCTACAACCCGTAGAGGGCCAGGGCCTAGCTTCCCAGCAACCACTCGTGTTGTGCGTGCTATTGTTCTCTCACGAGTGGAAGGGACCTACAGTTTAATGCCGACTCCGAAGGGCCAAGTTTGAGAAGCTTTTTCTAGACAGGCAATACTCTTTGAGCATTGTCAGTGACTCGAAAGAGGTGGAGTAGTGAACATTATTTTTGTCGCTCAGAGCTGGAAACGTCGAGGTTGGGGTCGACGCACATACCCACTACGCCACGGACCACCGGAACACACTTGGAACAGACTTCATTGCACCTAATTACATATTAGACTTTCAAAAAAATGTCGACGCACTGCTCACCACTAGAGCAGACTTGGATAGGCAGGCGTATATGCATCATTCCGGATGTGAGCACAAATACAGACGGTTGAACTGTGGCGTTTACTCAGACGCTCTGAGGCTCTCCACAACCTACAGACTCCCAGATTGCGCCAGCATCTTCCAAGCGGCCAATCTTCATTCTTCTATCAAGGCAGTTTGATCCACCTTCATAACCCTAAGATTAGTTCAGGAATGCCGCAATGAGCTTGCTGCAACCGCAAACATAGTATAGGTCACATTGACATCTCGAACAGAGCCTCATATTGCAGCAAAACCTTTGTCAACGACTTCATCTTCCTCGGTTCTGGAGTAAAACAGCACGAATAACATCAGTACCGAAATCAAACATAGAATAACTCTTGCCAACCGGGCTCAAGAGGCAATTGAGTAACAACACAGCAATCTTTCGAAGGACCAAGCTGACACAGAACTCTTCTCATCCCTGTCCTGCTCTATGGTGCAGGGACATGGAAAATATTGAAGGCGGGTAAAGTAGTTCATGGGCTTATGTACACAGGGCAAAGTTGCTGACTGCACCCAACCTGGTAGGATGCCAGCGCGATCCCTGCTTGTGCATAAGTCAAGTTGACATACAGCCTCCTCGTGGAGCCCCTGGATAGCCATCACAACAACCGTTGTGTGGTGAACTAATGTATGCAGCCATCCCCCTCTGCCTGAGGGTCAAATAAAGGGCCTGGCCTACCAATTGTAGGTTGTGCGTGAGGTTAACTCCCTCACCACATAAAATACCAACGGTTACGAACCGACAACAGGCCTCGGATATGGACGGATTCAAAGTTGACGACCCCAGAAAACGATCAAATGGCAATGATTTTCGGTTCTGCACGTGGAATGTGAGATCCCTGATCATCCCAGTCCTGCTCTATGGCGCAGAGACATGGACGCTATTGAAAGCGGATGAAGAAGCTCTTGGTTGTTTTGAGAGAAAAGTTCTGCGTACAATCTTTGGTCCTGTTTGCGTTGATGGCGTTTGGAGGAGAAGGTTCAACCACGAACTGTACGGGCTGTACAGCGGCATGCACCTAGTTAAGCGTCTTCGGATCCAACGCTTAAGATGGCTAAGTCATGTAGAGCGGATGGACACCACAGCTCCGGCCCGAAGAGTCTTCGACACCGAGCCATTGGGACAGCGCAACAGAGGACGTCCTCGCACTAGATGGCGCACACAAGTGGAAAAGGACCTCAACCAACTTACCAACTTGGTGTGCGCAACTGGAGGCAGCTGGGGAAAGATCGTGCTGGCATGTTGGTTGAGGCCCAGGTCCACCCCGGACTGTAGCGCCAATCAAAGAAGAAGGTTCTTTGTCGCATTGAGAGAAAAAATTCTTCGTGCGATCTGTGGTCCTCTGAGTGCGTTGATCGCGTCTGGAGGAGAATATTCAACCACGAATTGTACGGGATGTATGCGTGCATCTAGTTCGTCTTCGAATCCAACGCTTAAGATGGCTAGGTTATGTAGAGCATATGAGGACGAAAAATCGTACTTACAGAGTCTTCGAATCCGAGCCATTGGGACAACGAAAAGGAGGACGTCTCCGATCGGGGTCAAGTACAGAAGTAAAGAAGTGCCTCAACGCCAGCTGGATCCAGTTCGTGCTGGCTGTAGAGGCTTGTTGATTGATGCCTAGGTTCACCGCAGACTGTGTCTCTAAACAAAGAAGAATGATTGGTTAAATGGTATACAAGCGTTTGTGGTAACGAGAAAGTCAATGAACTGGCCAAACAGGGAGCTAACTCGGCGGAACCAGAATTATTGACTCACCTCTTTTGCCCCTCCCCAGTGCTTGTCAGGTCAAGGAGACGGACTCTAGGCAAACCTCTCAAACCTCTGAAAATCAAAAGTACCTCAACTCTTCTTCTTCTTGTGGCGCTACAGTCCGTGGTGAACCTGGGCCTCGGTCAACAATCCTCTCCAGCTGGCACGTTCCTTAGCCAGCTGCCTCCAACTTCGCACTCCCAGTTGGTTGAGGTCCTTCTCCACTTGAGTGCGTCATCGGGTTCGTCGTCGTCCTCTATTGCGTTGTCCCACTGGTTCAGAGTCGAAGACTCTCCTAGTTCCTAAACTCACATGATGGACATAGTTTCCCTAGGAACCACCCTCTCATGCAATTGAGAGTGCAAATATGATTGCCATCACTTTCAGCTGCTTTGCGCTTGCGAAGGCTTCATTTTTATCTAAGATAGAGCTGCACAATCGCGTTGTCTTTGTCCATTTGTTACACGAAGGGCTATCATTCCCGCGTTTCCTTTTATCTGAACGTTGCACTACCTGACAGAAAACAAACAACCCCATATCTTATCACCATGTGCCACACATTCTGATTAACGTTCAAACCTTTGTCTCTTTTCAGAACTCCACACGTGACATCAACAACCGGCCAGGACCGTCTCACAAAACAGAATACGCGTTGGCCCCTCGACTTGAATTTGAACAAAAGTGCATCTCTGCGCGTGCGTCTGTGAACAGTGCATCCAATCATGAGTCATAAAAAGAATGTCCCTACTCACAATCACCCCTCAGCATTCATATTCACATCTATCAATCCCAATAGATCGAGCCGAGCCCACTAAAGTGATGAACACATTCAATTCCAGTGACCTGGTGACATCGCATAAACTCACTGCACTCGGTACCGGCTTAGGTAGTGGTCAACAGCAGGCACATCTTCGAAACAGTATACGATTCGTCGGTAAGGACCTCATCGATAGCGCCAATAGTAGCAGGAGCAGCAGCAGTCTGAGCACTCTCGCTAGTAATGGTAGTGTCGTTATAATGAACAGTGGTAGTGGTCAGCAGAATACAAAACAGCAACAATTACACATAAACAGTGACGCGCGTCAAGTATCCCAGCAACAGCAACAGTCTACAGTCGCATCAATGGTTGTTAAGAAGCCAGCACCAACACACCATCAACAGCAACAGCAACATATTCAGACAGGAACACCGGCAACAGCATCGGGAGGTGCATCAGTAGCATCAGCAGGATCATCGGTAGCAACAGGAGCAACAACAGCAGCAACAGTGGCAGCGGCAGCAGCAGCAGCGGCGGCGGCGGCGGTCGCAGTTACCGGCAATCATTCAGTGGTCCGGGGGAATGGTAAGATCCAAGCACCAATGCCACCGCCACCGACATCGGCCAACGTACAGACAAATGGCACAACAGTCGGCACCGCGCCGGATGCCCGGGCCAAGCAGGTGCTAAAGGAAGCCGTCGATGCGGTAGTAAATAGTTTCGCCAAACACACCCAGGGATACGGCAGAGGTGAGTCTTATTTCATCTGTTCTTCTACTCTAAATTAGGTTAAGACGGTTTTTTTTGGTCAAGCGCACATGGTAGTGCATCGCGGTAGGAATTGAAGTGGCGGGTGGTCGGTGTCGGGCTGTCGTTGAATCAATTCACGGCTCTGGTCCCTCGGGGGCGATCGTAAAGCAGGCCACAACGACCTGTCACAGCCACCAGCGGCCGTGCCAGATGCAAGACGTCAGAATATATCACCCAACGCCGAGCCAATTAACCCTGCTCGGTAACAGTCGCTTTTTACGGTACGAAGCCAGAGCAACGGGTGTTGGTGAAAAAAGACAGAAAAATGAGTATTTACTCGAGGGGCCAAGCAAATAAAATCATCAAGCGGAGCGCAAATAATACCGACCGAACGGTCGACCAAACGAACAGCAAGCGTTGCGGCGGAGGTCGCTGCTGGCCGCTGCAGGTCTTTCGGCTGTCTATTTGGAGTAATTCCAAGTGACCAAGTGGCCTTTGTGCCACGGTTCGGCTGGCATTTGTGGAAACCACTCAAGTGAACAATTTGCTCTCGTGGCTTTAGCAAAAGGTTAAATGCACGTGTTGTGCTTGTTTGATTGCTTTGAGTTGTGGGGCGAAGCACAATCTCTCTCTCTGTCCATTGATTCGTCTTTATTGACGCATCCTTTGAGTGCAATAAGACGCCACCAAGTTCCGAACAAATGACGCTTGAACGGACCCACACCGCGGCCCGTTCGGATGTAGGCGCGAGTCCAGTTTGCTCGCTCGCTCTGTGCAGTCTTTCAACCCACTTCTCGCGAAAAGAGGAACAATTCGAGTTTTTCCACACCACCCGCCACGCCACCGGGACACCATCAGCACCCAGGAAAATCGGATAAAATTCATGGTTAATCTGGTTGTAGAACGGCTTTGTAAAGAGACACCATCTCGAGTGTGTCTCCTGAGGAGGCGGACGACAACAACGACGACGACGACGACGACGACTGGAAATTAGATGTGCCTGACACGGAGACTTCCTCTCCTACCACGGCAGTGGGTACTTTCCTTTTGGAACAGATTTCAGCAAATGACACACATGCACCGTGTGGGTGTACGCGTGCGCTGGCTCCAATGGGTCCGTGTCACACATGCCAATCATTGATCATTTTAATTCCTATAATGGAACCCTGCGGTAGTTCATAAATCACTGCAACAAGTCCACCGCGCACTGCGATGGGTCGCGTGTTGGCTTTCGCAATGACCGCGCGTACACAAATCAAGTCCGCAGTTCGGATTCGCGGAGGAGTGAGTGCGAGCGCGCGCTCAAAGGGTCCCATCCGGCTGCGGCGGCGGATTAATAAAACAAAAATCTTTCTTTCTTCCTCTCTTGGGTGGGTCAGCAGACAGAGGGTATAGCGCAACGGCGCTGCAGAGTGGTCTGGTATTATTTGTAAGCAGTGCTGGACATGACAGCCATCTACTGATTGAGACTGGCTGTGACTGGCTGTGTGTGTGTGTGTGCTTGGTTGAAAGAAAATCCGGGAAATGGAGAAGAGGCAAGATGAATTGAAGACCGGAGATAACATCTGGAGTGAAGATAAAAGGATTTCTGAACTGAGAATACAGGAAGAGATTGTGTCTGATGGACATTTTTATTTGGGACACAAATGTGTCAATTCTGGATTGTTAATGGATGGCGGTGGCTCTTCGTGTGTGCGCGAGCTTCGAGAGTGTTTCGCTGGCATTCTTCTGGGTCAGCGACTTAATTGTGGTGTCTGTGTGGCTGTGTGCTGATGATGGTTGGCTAGGGTAATCAATTTTGCTCAGGGAGTGGTTCTTTGACTGGATATCGATAGTGGAGCCAGAGATCAAGGGATGCCAGTTAAAAGGTCGAACTTTCTACATGGTACAGTGTGTGGTGTGGTGTGTGATTAAGGTTGGGTTTGGTTATCTCGCGTGAGGCTTGTCAACAGTAGCTGGGGCAAGGGAATGTCAGAATGTGGGAATGTCATGAGTGGGTGCTTGAACGTCGATTGAATTGACCTTCTCCCTTTTGAACACACTCTCTGGTGTGTGTCTTAAGGTCACAGACGATCCTCTTACGCATCAGATTCGACAGCGCAGAGTGTCGGCTTCCAAAAGCTTCACAGTTGTGAAGAGCCAGTGGCAGCCGTGAACTGAAAACGAGACTAGAGAGCTCTTACAGTCCGCACAGCTTCGATGTTAATGAAGGGGAAATGCATTCGGCCATCCCCACCCCATGTGACACCCCCCTTCGACACTCAGTCGCCAGCAAAGCCCCCCTGTTCCCAGAGGAAACTCATTTCTGTTTTCGCTCCCACGAATCCCTCAATCATCTATCATTTTAAGTACCCATTGCGACACACACATATCCATTCCAGCATCATTTGAACAGAGCCAGCGGTGAGCAATGATCGCTCGGTCGATTAATAGCCCTCACCCACCGTACATAGCAATTTGCAGGAGTTAAGTGAAAACTTTTTTGGTTTTTTTTTTTCGTTAACTCACACATTCATTATCCATTACGTCGGCACAGAAGTAATTTATTAAAAGAAACGAAACAAAAAAACCACCTCATGAGTGTTTCACAACGAGTGCCGAGGCGCATAATAATAGCCACAGTTAGCCGGGCACACACTCGCGCAGCCTCCTCCTCGGTAAATGATGGTAATTGAGTAGACTTCTGCCGAAATGTGTATCCACGGCGTATCGACAAAAGAATGAACCGAGTACCGTCTCTCAGTGCTCTCAGCTTTCTCATGGATTGCTCATAATTAGACAATCATTAGCGAGAGAGAAAGAGAAATTGTGATTCTGACTCATCCACCGTGGTCGTCGTGGTGGGGGCTGACTTATCAAATTATACGCCTTAACTCCTCAATCAAACGGCGAACAGTTACAATCCACCGCCAAAGCATGTGCCCGTCTCTGACCAAAGAACAGCTACGAACGGAATGAAAGATACTGTATGACTCGACGAGGCTTGACTCGGCACACTCTCTGTCCGAGAAACGACGGAATTTCTTCCTTTCGTTCGCTGGTGGTGGTGGCTGGTTCGGCTGCTGCTGCTGCTGTTAGTTAGGCAGCTTTTACATTGCGTTAAATCGAGCAGCAATTTCTATCGTATTCCCTTTTGTGATCCCAAGCCACTTTTACACACAAAATCCCAACGATCCCAACGATCCCAACGATTGGGATTTTTCGTCATTTTTATTTCGTCGCGAACCGGGGTGGTTCTGCGCGGAGAAAATTTTTCTGATAAGGAGAAATTCAAAGTGACGCTTTTGATGTTGAAATGCATACTGTGATACATTTATGTACATTTACAGAAAATAGAATAGACATTGCGAATTAAATTGCTGACAATTATGTATAATGTACCCAATAAAAACAATTATCGATGCCTCTTGATGATTGTTTTTAAAAAAAAGTTGCAGTTTTTTGCGCAATTACATGCGTACTTAAAAGGGTTCATGACAATAAATTTCATATGCGTGCATATTTAAATCCTGGAAATGCATCACAAAAATTATTCTAAATATTAAATAAACAGTAGATAAGAGCATAACATCATCAACAAGGTCTTCCTGCAATAAAGCCCCTAATAAAATGCATTTTCATTCCAAAAATCCTCGGCCCCATGAAACATCTGTAGTACGCATCCGATAATGCGTCCGTGTACCAGCCAACCAAGGCCGCACACGATACTAAAGGATAAATCGAAGAAAGATAAGGGAAAACACGAAGAATGAATCTCGATCCTCGATCATCTTTTCACCCTTTCACACATACGCCCCTTCTCTTTCTCACATATGCATAGCATCCATGCAGTACCCATCGCTTCGAGAACAAGAATGAAGCAACCGAAAAATAAGCGAAGGGTGACAAAAGAGAATAGGCCGAATCCCAAGATTTTTCGTGTACATGCAATTCGGTCAACCCCCCTTACGTTTCACTTCCCTTGCCTACAAGAAGAGTCCCGTTAGTGACGAATTTAGTTCGTGTAAAAGCCGCCTTAGCGAGCGCTCTTTCTCCTCGCCGTTTCCAATGATTTATTTTCATTTTTTCCTACACTTGTTGTCAATTTATCAAATCAATGTGTGAATACACCCAAATCGTGTTGACCGATTTTCTGCCTCAGCCTCAGCCTCGGCCTCAGCCACAGCCACACAGCCTCACTGCGGCGAGCTCGTCGAAGGCTCACTCCACTCGTACCCCACGCGGAAAGACGATGTATGATTCTTGATGTAGGTCGTCACGGTATCCCGAAATGCAAGCGGCGAGGGAACACGCTGACGATTAGCACCCAGTGTATGATCTCTCTTCCCACAAACCAAAAAAAAAGCCAAACACACACAACAGATTCAGGCACACGCATGTCTGAAAAAAAGAGAACCCAACCAATTTCTCGCGCTGCGCGCATTGTCACGGAGGAGTGTGTGTGCTGTGGATCGAGAAAATAATATCCTTCGCCCGTATCTGGGGGCTTTCATCCTAATGAATATCCACGCGAGAGACGCGCACACACTCTCTGCCGCCGCCACGGCAACTTTCTTAATTATCGAATAAATCTCTGGTCGCCGGGTACACACAAGGAAAATAATTACCACAGATTGCCTGGCCACTCAGATAGGGAGGCTCACATTCTGCGCCGCGCCGGCCGACTGCGACAGCTCGATGTGGGATTGGCGTTTAAATTGATTAATCATGTTTTTTTTTTCTCGCGAGCGTGCGCGAGGATCTCAAGCTCCTTCGCGGTGAGCAGTGAGAGATTAAATTGAAACGAAAAGAATTATTGCCACTAGTCCCTTGTGATATGGTATATCACTTCTCTCTGACACGGCTGTGTCGTCCATTTTTGCTTAAATTAGCCAATAACGAGGAGATGGCGCGCAGCCAGCCCATGGCTCGGTCATATCGTGAAAGTGGAACAAACCGTGAAAGAGTTGCACAGCGAACCTTCGAGTGGTGCGTTTGAGAGATGTTTTTTTTTGCTCGGTTGGGTGTTTCCTTTTTTTCCTGCTTGACGTTATGTATTGTGTGACGGTGGCCTCTTCGACACAACCATCGTCTCGCCTGTCACGGATAACTGTAAAGAAGGAGGAGGCAAGCAAAAAAAAAAAAGCAGCGAAAAGTTTTGACTTAAGCGTTGAGTGGCTTTGACTTATACATATTTTCGCCTGATTGCCAAGTGAAAAATTGACTTTTTAATTGAATATTTTTCATTTTACTCTGCGTGTGAGTGTGTGTACATCACATTACCGGGGGATGTTCGAGCAGTCACAAAATTGTTTTCATTAATTCCTGGTTGCAGCGAATTTGTTTGTTGCCATGGCACACACAACACACACGCGCGCGCACATGGGCCAGAAGTGTGACACAGAATGCACTTGGGAGGGATTTTTTCTTGTCAGAAGGAAAAAAGGAATACGAACCGAACTGTCGTGCCGCAGGCAATGCCTGATGACACGATGACAAGTTCGATATGAGTGGAATGCGGTGGCGCATGCATAAATCTACTTGTGGGATTGTTGAAATTTGGTGTACAGGGTGGGACAAAAGGCCGAGGAGCGGGTAGGTAGATGTGGTGATTCAGTGGGTTTTAATGCCACTGCTCTGGTACTGAATGTGGGGAGTGTTATGTGACATACCTCTAAACCCAAACAATGGATTTTAGGAAGGACATTAGTTCCATTAGAAATCTCATCAAGTGCATTGAGGAAAATTCTACAAAGCCTTCGCTATAGGGCTGTAGCCAGAAACCCCATGAAGGCAGCTACAAATGAAATGTGGTAGTCACCCCCTCAGCGGTGTTATTGCAACGGCGACAGTGTGTGTGGTGTGGGATACTCAGTATTGCGGCATGATCTCTCATCGGTCAGTGTTCCATACAAACCGCCACCAAGCTAGCTATTTAAGGACGGGTTCACCAAGAGAGATCGTTTGACGTGGATCGGTTACACGCAGGCTGACAACTGTCGTGGATCAGTTAAGGCCCATTCATATGAGCGGCGAACTGCGAACGCGAACTTTCAGAAACAACCCTTTTCCAGCAAATATAAACAAAAAGTTAAACTTCTTGGTATGCAAAAAGATTGTAACTGAATTATCGGGTTTTTTCATAAACAAAAATCCCAATAAAAGTTAGTTTAAGTATCCTAATTAATGATTTGAAAGTTTTTCTCTGCGAATCAATCATTCCCTCCGCGAACTGTCAAACTGAATTCGTGATACACAAACGCAATCCAAAGACGAAAACGCGATCCACAAACTCACGAACAAAAAATTCGCGGTGAAGTATCAGCTTGCACCCGAAGTTCTCTGCGAATGAAAACCCTCCATATGAATGAAACGTCAATGTTTGCGAAGATCGCAATTCGCGGCGACCTCTTATGAATGGGCCTTTATATCCAGGCTATATGTTTCACGTATCACAGTTTTTCAGACTGCCCCATCTGAAGTTACTTATTTCAAGGAAGTGTGCAGAGGTGTTAGCCCTGACAACTTGTATTCGGATGTGCAAATAGTTTGAAAGTGAGCACTAAATAGCAGATCACTTCAGCGATCTTCCCATTTATTGGGCGATCACTGTGACCTGAAACCCAGATAAGGGAAATTTTGAGCGGGCCTTCTAATGATGACAGCTCGTCCCAGAATTCCTCTGCAAGTTTAAAGTGTGTGGTGAAGGATGAAATAGCACACCACAACGCCACGGGCCAACACAGGTGAAAATAGCTTTGATGGCAACAAACGATGTTAGTTGCAGGTTCCGTATATTCATATCGAATGTCCTTCAGCTGTCTAACATTTTCTGTTTTACAAACAAAGACTCGGTAGGTAAGTAGGGTTACTGCTTGATTATAAGGGAAATCCTGCCCACTTTGACTATTCTGTAGACTGTGCTGCTGTCACTGACGGCGTCCATTTATTTAAACCTTTTTACTTTCTTGGTGGTGGCCTGTGGCGTGCGTGGCGTATGTGCGTTGACACCAACCTCGAGGTCGTAGGTTCGATTCCTGCTCTATGCGACAAAATAATTTTCACGGCCCCACCTCTCTCGAGTCACTGACAATGATCAAAGAGTATTTCCTGTCTAGAAAAAGCATCTCAAACTCGGCCATTCGGAGTCGGCATAAACTGTAGGCCCCTTCCATTCGTGAGGGAAGAAGAGCACGCACTACATGAGTAGTTGCTGGGAAGCTAGGCCCTGGCCCTCTACGGGCTGTAGCGCCACCCGTATTTCTTGACCCTGTTGTTCCTTCTTTGGGATAATTGGATCTGTGTTGTTCAGATCTTCTGAGTAAATGAAATAATACTTGCCTAGCAGTTTACATACTTCTGGTTTCTGCTATATTGTTTCCTCTTCTTCCAGGTGCTTCTGCAGAAGCCGTTGTATGGTGCCTCCAAGCCTTCCGGCCTGGTTGCCTATGAGTCAAATCCTTCGCATTTTATTTCAGGGTACAGTCTTCCTTTGGTTTAGACTTGATCATTTAAATATCGCATGCAGCTAAAACTGAAGCTGAAATTTTTGAAAGAAATGAATCGCCAGAAGCTTCATGCACAAGGTCCCCTGTTTTTTCCACACACTCGATTCGTCCCGATGGAGCCATATTTTGTATGGATACAGCTTCTAAAATCGTGCGCAATTTTGAACCCACTTCGCATGCAGAGTTGAAATTAAAGTGAGGTTTGAAACAATTTTCCGTGAACCCGCTGTTATACGACAAACAAGCACTGGTGGCCTATCGAATTTGTCGCCGAGCAAAATTCGTGTTCCTGCGAATTAGTCACAACCTGTTTAACCACATTTTAATGAAGATTTGCTAAAGTAAATTGTGCGTACATTAGAGTCACGTTAATATTTTAAGACTTATCCGGCTTACAGGTTTGACGGTTTAGACAGTGGCCGGACAACCGCTGGTTTACTATAAGTCCAAAAAGAAACAACAAAAAGAGCAAGCAGACCTCGAGAAACTGAACCAATACCGAACTCTAACTAGAGGAAGGACAGGCACTATATTTCGGCTTGGACAAATGGTCGCGTGTATGTAGAATGTGTTGACTTTGTCCTTACCAAGCAACTTGACTTTGTCTTGACATAGATTTGACACTGTTCAACTAGGTTTGAATGTAAAGCGGCTTAACCCAGTTCATCAACTCGAGTTGACTCTTCGCTACCTGCGACCCATGAAGGGTCTAAGTCTGAGGAATCACTGGCTGGCCACACTGCTTCCAGACGTAAAGTCATCAAGCGTCCGCAGTTCGATCTTCCCTCTCGTTCTCGAACCAAGAGGCTTGGACTTAAAGACCTTCTCACCCAAAGCATTGGTATTCATGGCCAGATCAACACTTCTTGGTACAGTTCGTAGGGCTCGCGGTGCTAGTCTTGCACTCTCAGACAGGGCCATACTTTCGATGTAATAATTTTCTGCAGAAGACACTGAGAGTTAGACCTCCTGGTTTGCTTATCGTCCGGCGAGTAGTGTGTAACGAAACTTTTCTTAGTCGACTGGATATATATTTTATTTTCGCCTCTTCTTCAGTTGCCGTCAAACCTTCTTCAGTTGCCACTTCTGCGCGTTGGGAATGTGTGACTATGTCTACGTCATATACGTAACCCAACAGTTGGACGAACTTGTGGAAAGCTTCCCGAAGGACCACCAGCTTCCGCAAGTGTGCATTGTATGCATTCATCAGAAATTTCGATGAACACTCAGTTTCAATCCGCAAAAAGAAAGATAAGAAAGTCATTCGCGTTTAACATAGTTTCGTCTCATTTAGGCCACCCTGTGGTAAATCATATTTCATATGCACCTACGTGAGCTGCCTGCTTAGTTGACTGCCCTCAGCTGAGGTCTCCTCCGTTGCCTTACATAAATGTGTCCCTCACCTGTCTCGGATTGACAGCTTCTTCATACGCGTGCGCGCATTCCGTGACAAAACTCTGATTAAAGGGTGCCCCCCAAGAAATGGCCACAGCAAATAAAAGCGCCAGCGTCAGTCAATATTGTATCACATTTGCAGAATCAATACAAACAATCAAACGGAAACCACTCGTGGATGATTCCCGATGCCGAAGGAGTGGTTCCGCCACCATTTCTAATGCGATTCGATAGCCATTCGAAATGCAAATACTAGAGAGAGAACATAATCAGAATTAACCACTTTTTTCTTTCAAATGCATTAAGATGCATCTGGCAGATACCTAAAATGATGTTGCCAGTCTGGGACATTCACGTGGAGCGAGCGTGGAATGTTGTGCAAATAGCATCACAATTCCCCTCATCGCCACTTATTGACGTTGCGTGTGCGCGTAGAGAGGCGTGTGTGTGTGCGTGGATGGGGCTTAGACGCAGAAGCGAAAAGGATATGCGACTATCTTCAATTGATTTTGTTTATCCCTGTGTGGCGCGGCAACCAGTTGCTGGGGAAGAGTGGTGCAAAAAAAAAATAGAGACGTATAAATTACAAGAGAATGGTTTGAAGGGGGAAAAAAATATGAGTGCTGGCATTAGATGGAGCTGTAAATTATCGACCAACGATAGGGCGCAGATGATACCCACAGCGATCCTCTTGCGGCGACCATTGATAGAGATATCACAGAGGAGGCGGCTTATCGCAACGTCGCCGATTGAGAGTTAAGTGCAATCAGAAGTTATTGAGCCTCCTCTGAAGTGGTGGGCATTCCAAATGGAATATCTGGTTGGATGGCTGCGTTCCCTCTTAAGTGCACTTCCCATGTCCTATTGCGAATTTCGCATGATCACCGATCGGCCATTGATCGGGCATTAATCACTAATCGGAGATCTTCTCACGTCAGAGCGTTAAGTAGCCTTGTCATCTCGTCTCGCCGTGATCGTCTTATCGCGGATCACTGGCAACTGGCAAGTCATCTGTGAGAGGTCACAGAGAGGCTGTCATCTTAGCCTGTCCATAGACGGGGGATCAGCTGGAGATGATTATTGTTGTTCAGCTCTCTCTGGGCTATAAATAGACAAATTCCAATGCATAGTCATCGACGCGGCGGTGGGGTGATCTCCAAACTTCTTGAGTCATCAAGAGCCGAAGGAATTTCTCAAACTCAAACTGGTTTCCCCTTCGCCAACACACACACACGGCTGAGTTTAATCATCGAAACAAAAAAAAATGCAACAAGAAACGACAACAAATCGCAGGAGCAGCAGCAACAGCAACAACATCAGGCACTGGCCGGCAAAGAGAAATTAATAAATAAATCCCCGCAGGTAAATCAATCAATTTATTGTGCAGTTGCATCCCAACGGGCGCTCGCGCGCTGATATCCTTTCGCATACAGGCGCACTAGCGCTCGCACTCGCCCAGCAACACACACGCGCAGTCATCTCCAGCTAGCCCATCCACCACTCACTCTCGCGTCGCGTATCTGCTTCATCCATCTGATAAATGTGTCCTTTGAACCTTTCAATTTATCATTGAGTGGTCGATGTGTGTCAGATGAAAATGGCGAACAAGAATGAGAATAACACAGAAAAAAAAACGAACGAGACTCGCACAGATTGCTGCACAGATGAGATGAAGATGAGGAGGAGGAGGTGATGGTGGAGGATGATGAGGAGGACTACAACTACAACTACGGCGATGACCAAGAAGCGATCGACCGACAGTTCTCGTAGCTCGTAGATTGCGAATTCGAGTGCGGACCGATTCAGAGATTCGTCGTCGTGAATACGTGAAACCAGTTTAGGATTACTGGTGGTGGCTTTGTATCCAGAGAGAGAGGTATGCTGCATTTTGCAGGATGTCAAACTGAGAGATACCACCAATCACCCGGTTCGAGTACAAAAGCAGCGGAATTAACTGAACGCGGATTACTCACTGTCCAAGAGTATTAACCTCGTGAATTGATCTAAACCGTTAAATAGTAAGGATCAGCGCAAGCGCAGAGAGAGAGACCAGAACCGACCATTAACCGAGAAGCAAACAAGCGCACGGGGGGAGGGCAGTGATCGTTGCGTTGCGTTGCGTCGCGTGGTTTTTACGACTGGTGACTGGTGTCTGGTGCCGCCACATGATGACTAACCCCCAGAGTGGTTGCGGCACGAGCAGAAGTCCTTTAACTGCCCGGTCGGCTTAGAGTCCGAACTTCCTCTTTGCGGCTGGCTTTGTGTTCTGTTACCGTTCGCCTTTCTCGACCATCCGGGGTGTGTGTGCGTGTGTGGTTAATGCTTTTGCAACAAAGTCTCGAGGAACAAGCAGAGCCAGAGTCAGCCGCCGGAGTCCTTTGGGAGGCGCACGTATGCACGCAACCAAATTATCCGTACGTGTGCTGATGAGGAGGCGCTGCCGAGATGTGAGCTGCCGTGGATGTGCAGTCGGTGCTGCTGTTTCCAGAGCCATACCGCCGGCGGGGTTGTTTGGTTAAAAATATTGCACCGACAGACGGTGGGGGTTACGAAGGGCGCATGCGCGTGTGAATTTTGATGGAATCTGTTTGGGAACGGGTTTGACAACTTTCCCAGGCAGCTTGTGAAGGGATGTGCCTTTGTGTTCCACTCCAGACGCAACTTCACGTGCAGTCAGTGCGAAGAACAAACACTGATTGACAAGGTCTATACGTTGCCACTCCAGTGGTCCACACCTATGCTTGAACACTTCTCGCTCACATGTGTCATTCTTGGAATTCTTGGGTTTTTTTATTTGTATCCACTGATCGAGCACACGATCGCGACCGTCCGACCGTCCGACAACGTCCGAACGTGCGCGCTGGCCTTAATGAACAGAGCAAACGTGAAATTCCTTCCCATGATGACCCACGCATTTGTGATGCTCCAATTAACACATCCAGACCGATAACTCTCTGAAAATTGAGTCCGATTCTGATTCCGATTCCGATGCCGTCCGAATCGATTCATCCGTGTGCACTGGCCAGCGCTGCGACTGAGGCGAGCACAGCGCGCACGGCCCTCTAATAAATTAAACAAACGCCTCGCGCCGTACGCTGCAACCTTTTGGTATCCACACGTAACCAAACGCTAAACGCCGAACGCCGACTGTCGCTTCCTGGATTTCTCTGTGGGTATCTAAATGCGTAGACAAATATTTACAAGCATCAGTGTCTGGAGTAGCCGGGTATCATCTCTTCAGCGTGCACGTACACCGGCACGGTTCGGTGCCAGGCGCGGGCACACACAGTGAAGTGAGCCCCGACTGGCGTGCACGTCATGTTGCATCATTCATCATGGGCACACAGAAGGATCAAAATATGTCTGCTGCCCATCATATTCCTCGGTGTTGCGAGCGCGAGAAGAGACTCACATCGGGTTCCGTGGTGGTGGTGGTGATACACGGAGTGGTGTCGCGCCGTTGGATGGACGCCCTCTCCTACCGCCGGTGCTGAAGCCTCAGCCACCACCCCATATGGAAGCCGTCGCTGCCGTCACCGTCACCATCACCGTCGCTTCCCCTGTGGGCTTCAAGGTGCTTCCTGTCCTTCGTCCCGCCGCCGGGGCTCACTGTGTGCGCTGCTGCTTCACGCGTCTCATGTGTTGTATAATTTAATCCCGTGGAATTTAGTTTAAACATTTGTAATGCGGCGACGATGTCGTCGGCACACAGACTCTCAGTTCCGGGAAGGTGCTCTGCACCGCACCGCACAGGAGAACTGAACACGAGACTGCTGCTGCTGGTGCTGCTGTTGTCCGTTGCCTATTTGCCGTGCCGATTTTGAGCTTCCCCTCGCACTGTTTAAGTATTCTATCAGTTGTATCATCATTTGTCCAGTCTGCCAAGGGCGGAGGAGGAGGAGGAGGAGGAGGAGCATTTAACAAACATGGGGTGATCCTGATTAACATGACGGTTTCATTGTTGCATCCTTCCTGTCATCCCGTGGTGTTTGCGGAATGATGCGCGCTGCGGCCAGCGTCGGGACGACTTGTGCACTGTGCACTTGGGAGGTGACTATTTATTATGCAACAAAAAGTCAGATGGTGGAACAACATGGACTGTGGAATGCCATGTGGTATTTGAGGAGTAAATGTTTGCTATGCAATTTTAGCCCTTACATGGGTGGTTGCCACTTACATGCAGGATCGTAGTACGTTCTGTGCGATCCCTCCAAGGAGGAGCCAGTTGGGACCAGCCAGCCAGCTTGGGGCTCGTATCGGTTGGGATCTTGGCGCGAGAGATATCGTGCTCTGTCAGATTTCATTAGTGCCGAGATGCGAAGATAATAATGGAATTCTGATGAAGAGTGTTGTTTTTGCTGTTGCGTGAGCTGTCAGTTGGGAGTCTGTCCCCGGTGATGTGACTAATCTCAGATTGTGCATACGATTTGCCACGATTGTGCTTTGTGCGTTTTGTTTGCATTTAAGGAGTCGCCCGGTCGCGGATTTAAGTCCACATTCCACAGGCCAGACAGTCGCCTTAAAAGCCAGACGATTCGGGGAAAGCGTGTTCCCACAAGAACATCAAATTGAGTCGCAACACAGCTCATAATTAGAAGCAAACATCTCTAGACAAGATCAAACAGAGAGACTGAGGGAAAAAAGAACACAAAACACACGACAAGCCCTTCTTGCATTGAATGAAGTTATTAACCTCCTCTCGCCTGTGCTCTGTGTTCTGTGTGAATATGCAGACGGAGTCTGACTGAAATCCTTTTGTCGTTAGTTTCTCAGGCGAAGTTATTAAATTACCCTCCGCACAAGAGTGGCCGCCCTGCCCTGCCATCATCTTCCATCATAACACAGAGAGAGTGAGACAGTGTGTGTGTGCTTTCAAGTAACATCCCTTCATCGTCTGCTGATGATTCGGTTCGTCGCATCTGATTCAGCTACTGTGATAGAGCGATGTGGATGTTGAAGATCAACAAGACGACGACGACCTCGTTTGTCATCCTCATCGTTCTATGTCCTTGAAATAATTCTTTACCCTTTTAATTCATCATAATTCCATCTGCGTGATGAGTTGAACAACAAAACAGCAAGACGAACAAAAAAGAATGCGAATGGCACAACCAGGAGCTCATAAAACGACCAGAGGGCGGGGGCACGCACGGAGGAAGATGAAAGAATCTTGCACAAGTGTCCACAAAGGACGACACAAAATTCAACGACATGCATGCATACGTAATAAGTATCTTAAGAACATTATTCCCACTCCTTTTGGTCGGTCCCGGTGCCCCTACGCTCGATGCTGGTGCAACCTGAAAATTGATGCAACATGAGACCGATGGCCACAAGGAAGGGACAGTGATGCAAAGCATTTCGCCGACAAAACTGTGGGAGCGGAACTGTGGCACATTGGCGTGGGCTTTGGATCGTGAAGTGTTGCATTTGAATTCAAATGTGGACGAGATGTGCATTACGCAATGGAATTTGTTCGGATTTTCTTATTCCATAAGTGCTGTGCTTCATGATGTGCTGTGATTCACGAAGTCCACGAGTTTTTGCTCAGTTAAGACCGATCTGGCTGATCTTCGACATCGGTGGCGACTGACCGTTGTGTTTGAGATCAGATAAGGGCGACTAGATAAGAACGATAGGAAAATAAATTTGAATAACACCGCAACGGTGGGAAACAGAAAATTGAGTCTGACTTTATTTTGAAGCTACATTCATGCCATTAAAACCCGTCATTCGAATGAATACCTCAACGTCGCAAGCAATCGACCCAATTTTTGATGATTCAATCCATTATGTGTTTGTTATTCCGGCCATATCATCTCAAATGTTGGTCTCGCCTTGTTAGCTTTGACAAGACAACGCAATTGATGAACACTCGCCGTGAGACCACCCAGTCGCTCAACATCATCTATTTCACAACATCATGCGCATGTGGCGCCATCTTCTTTCAACCACAGCATGGATACATCTTTTTTGACAAACTCTGGCCGTACACGTAAATCCAGTGAAAATAATCGTGTGGTTCCAAGTCAAAGCAATTGGTGTACACTCGCCGTGAGACCACCCAGTCGCTCAACATCATCCCCTTCCAACACCATGCGCATGTGGCGCCATCTTTTTTGAACCACATCTTGGATATACCGATGTTGTCTGGTCACAGAGTGTCGGTTAACATCGCTCTATCCCTGAGATCATTAACGACCACAATGTCTCTATCCCCATTTCGAAAGAAACAAGGTCCGACGATGCTGCCATGCCATAAAGCGCCCCAAATAGCCAGCCTCTTTAGACCCATTGCAGCTTGTTCGAAGACCTTTAACCGAAGACTGTTGCGTTCACTTCGACAGCTACTGTCTCCGACTAATTACCATCAGTCATTCCGTGACTCACTGTCGCGTACGAATTTAATTTCGTTTACCCTCCGTTCCCAGCTTTTGTGCCTCGTGTGCACCGAGAACACAGCGAGCGAGAGAGAGGAGAACTTCTTCGCCGGGAAATGATAGGAAGAGGGGTCTCCTCTAGCCGTCTCTACCCCTGGTGCCTCTCAGGGTATTCATGTTCATTTTGTCTTGTACTTTTTTCCTCTCGTTTTTTTTTTTGCTTTTCGGGATTCTATATGTAAGCAGACCCCGATGGCATCGAAATGAGACGACGATGAGGACGACGCGAACGTTGATGACGATGGAGCGCGGAAGGAGCACCTGAAGAGGGCGGTCAAGTTGGTGGCGGATGAATTACGCACAAGTTCCTTGAATCTTAATTACAAAATAATCGTCGGACATGACATATAAGTTATGATCATACCTGTGAACCTCTCACCGAAAAAATCGCCCGCCCCCCCTGCCGACAAGACCCTATGGTAAAATGCAATCAGGCAAGGATGCGGCTGAGAAGACGACGAGAAACGAAGGAGAAGGAAAAAAGAACCGAATCGCATCACAATGAATGACGAAGAAGAAAACTCTCTTGCTGTTCTTGCTGGCCACCGCTAGTGTTGGTGCGCGGGAATCGCCTTGTTGGTGCTTCATTCAATTTCCGTGGGAAATTTTCACGTTTAATTGTTTCACGGATGCGCTGCGCCACCGCAATTGCCCGCCGCGTTTTGTATCGTCCTAGAGAGCGATGATGAGATGCAGGCTGGCTGCGTTCCTCCTTTCTTTTCGCAATAATTTCACCGTCCCTTGAGACGGATGGACTGACTGACGAATGGACTGGCGGATGGACCGACGGACTGAGTGACGGTTGCATGTAGTTAAGTGCAACTTTTTTTTGTTATAAATAACCTCCGAGACTCGAAGTCCAAGCCAGGATGAAAGCACGGCGCTGCAGTGCAGCAGAAGAAGAAATTCAATCTCCTCGCGAGTGTATGCGTGCGAGGCGGCGCGGCGTGTTCATGTGTTGAGTCATTAATATCATGAATCAAGGAGGAATTTAATTAGTTCTCGTCCCATGCGATATATACACAATCTGAGTGCGCGAGAGAGTGTGTGTGTGTGTCGAAGAACTTACTGATCGATGGAGGATGTCCTCGAGAGAAGTTTTTGTCTTCGCACACCCGGCGCACTCCCCTGGCTGCCGTGCCGATGCCAGGCGAATGGGGCAGGCCAGCGTGTGGCAGCATTCCGCACACTTGGTGTATTCCATTAAAGGTAATTGCATACCTCGATATCAGCATGTGTGTCGTGTAAATAATCGAGGGTTGGACCAAGGAGATATGAAGAAAGCACGAGTGGTGTGCATTGATTAATCTCCACACATTTTGGTGGAGACTCGCAAAAAAAAAACCCAAAAATTAGGTTAATTGGGTTGCCGGTTCCGCGGAGAGAGGTTAAACTTTCCCTTGACGTTGACAATCTCTTTGATGGTGTCTTCGAGTGCCAGTCATCTGGAGTGGGTACTGCAATTAATTTGCTTCAAGTTTATCTATGTCCAGAGGGAAGTGGAGGACACGGTGACACGGACAGAGTGATGATTGTACTTGGGCTCGTCTGCGCATAGAGCGTGATGACTGCTTTTGGACAAGAGTGATGATCACGTGTGCTGGCCTTCGCCAATCGTTCTCTTCAACTGACCACTAGTAGGGGCGGCGTGTTCAGTCTAAGTCTCCTTCGCCATTCAGCAGACTATCTGCGCTGGTAGCCAGTTAGTGAACGGACCCCCAATAGACATCACCTTCGCCTTCAGCTAGTCTTTGTACAGAACGTCATTCCTGCTATTCAACTGACGATCAGTAGGAGCGTCGTCGACTCTTCACCATCTCCGTTGCTAGTCATTTTTGGAACAGACCCCTAGTAGCCAACGCCTTCAGGTAGCCTTCGTACCGAACGCCATTCTTGCTTTTCAACTAACTGGAGCGTCGTCTTCTCCCTGTTCTTGATCATCAGCAGTCACACCAGACCATCTGCGCTGGTAGTCAAATTTTGAACACACCCGCAGTACACATTGCCTTCGCCTTCAGCTAGCCTTTTTACAGAACGTCATTCCTGCTGACCACCAGTAGGGGCGTCGTCTTCGCCTTCAGTCACACACTCCTTCTTTGTCGATCAGCAGACCGTGTGCGTTGGTACTCAGCTTTTGAACAGACCCCAGTAGCCGTCGCCATCGCCTTTAACTAGCCTTCCTATAGAAAGTCAATTCTGCTTTTCAACTGACTAGAGCGTCGTCTTCTTACTGTTCCTCACCATCAGTAGGCATCTAATTCCGTCACAGACTCCTTCTTCGTCGTTCAGGAAATCATCTGTGTTGGTAGTCAGTTTTTGAACAGACCCCCAATAGCCTCTGCCTTCAGCTAGCCCTCGTACAGAACGTCATTCCTGCTGAGCACCAGCAGCAAGTCTTCGTCGTCGTCGTCGTCTTCACCCACAGTCTCATTCTTCTCCTTCCAGCAGGCCATCTGCTTTGGAAGTGAGCTTTTGAACAGCCCCCAAAGCCATCGCAATCGGCTTCAGCTAGCCTTCGTATAGAATTCCTGGTGACCACCAGTAGGAGTGTCGTCTTCGCCTTCAGCCGCAGTCTCATTCCTTCACCACCTGCGTTGGAAGTCACCTTTCTGAACACACCCTCCGTTCGTCTTCGTCTCATTTTTCACCCATCCACCTGGCTGGTGGTCGGTTAACGAATTAAATCACTGTGACCTCAAAAAATCCCCCAAACGATAAACATGTTCAGTCTTCACTAGCCACCACACCTGATATCCTGCGAGACATTCGATCCTGCACTCAGGCTTTGGCTACCATTCTCCCACGGTTTTCCATAAGTTCCGCAAGACTGAAATTCAATCCAACGCAACGGTTTTGTCTAGAACACGTTGTCTGTGCTCCCCCTAGGCCAGCCGAGGCCACCAGCACCAGAGTCCATCCCCTCGACGCACAGAAGTGAACACATCCCCGTGTGTCGAACTTCTGCAACACTAAATTGTCGGTCTCGTAACACGATCTAATTTGCGTCATATCGGGTTTCGACGGCACGAATCTAATGTCGCTTGAATGGACATTTATCGGTTCGTTGCACGATATTCGGCTGCTCCAGCGCTCCATCGCCCCGGGGAGACCTTCAAATGGAGAACTCGGCCTGAATCTATAAATGTCATCATCATCTCGGCTGCTGGCCCAGTGCCTCGGGCTCAACACAACAATCTGTGTCAGATTTTGAAAAGGCCAACCGTCGCGTCGTCGCCTGTGTACCACCGACTTGATGCACTTGCGCAACATCGTCCATATTCTAAGTTCCCATGATGCCATCCATTCCAATCTATTCCAATCGCTGCCGTCGTCGTCGTCGTCGCTGGTTCGTCATGACATCTTCACAAGCAATTATATACGTTTTGACATTGCAGCCGAGAGAGTGTTGAAAGCGTTTGCGCCACATATCCCAGTCGTGAAGGCTGCACACACACAGAATGGAGGGGGCACAGACAGGGGCACGTACACCGCTCTCGCACATAGATTAACTATGACACCAGACTGCATCCAAATCCGATTCCGTGTAGAACCCCATCATCATTCACCGATGATGTGCTGTTAGAGCATCGCATTGACATTATAATTCCTGCACCTGTTTTTTTCCCCTTTTTTTTGTGTGCAACATTTGTGCTCTGACTTGGCACGGCCACAAATTGCTGCCAACTCGTGTCACATGGAATCTTCTTCGCATCCGTATCGCGCCGTTGCGAGAGTTTCCCCGGATGGATGGATGGATGGCTGGCTGGTTGGTTGCTCGGATGGATGGATGGATGGCTGGCTGGATGGATGGATAGATTTGCTCTTACCATGTTCAGTCAACTGCGCGTAATTGAATAAGTATCTTCAAGACCAATACCACGAGTAGAGATGATGACGACGACGACGAAGATGTACGGTCTGGTGGACGGACTGATGTGCTCGTGGTGCAGTTGATGAACGTTCATCTGTTGCCAGCGCTTCTGGCACATTGCCACGAGGAGGGATACAAGTACAAGAATCAAAATCCAGAGGATATGAATGAGGATGAGGTCTAATGCCTGATTCGTGGTGTGCCCCGGTAGAGATGGATTTGATTTTAATTGCGCGCAAATGAATTAAATTATAGGTGTCACACGGCCAGTAGTTGGATCTGGTGGTCGCGTCTCGATCGGGCAGCCGGTGCAGTGGTTTTCTGATGCGCCAGGGAAGCCGGTGGGAATGCATTGAAATGGAATTGTAATTGATTGTGACATGAAATCGCTGTGGCGCTATGTGCTTGAAGCCTGACTGGCGGCAGATGGGGTCGTCGTTATGGATGACGTCTTCAAGATGGACAGAGACTTGTGATGGGGTCTGGTTTTTGAAGAACCGTTCTTGGAAGTGGTTGGTGTTTGGTTTTTCTTGTTGCTTTTGATCCACTTGTCAGAATGATGTCCTTTTTGAAGGTTTCACAGTACACACTCGATGTGACATGAGATATTGTGATTCATTCCAGAAACTACGCGCACTTCCGCAATTTATCACAGCCCAACAAGTCACGTGCGTTTGATAAACACATCCAGTCCATGTCGGCCATTAAGCAGGATATTGAATGTACGACAGATAATGACTTTCTGGGTCCTTTTCACATAAATTTATGCACAGCGCCGTGCCGCGTCGTCTGCTCGATGTAATCTCCATCATCGGCCGTTCGATAATTAAGTGCCTCTTCGATCTGATAGCTTCAATAGATCTTGACGTTACCCTCCTCCGTCTGTTCGTTCGCCTTCTTCCCGTTTCTCTAGCCCTGGCTAAGCCCCCTCGCGCGGTGGTGGACTATCATTAAAATGTCTTTCATAAATCGCTCAGGATTTTCCCCGAAACGCTTTTGCCTGTGCTCAAAAAAAAGAGTGGCTGGCTAATCACATCTCGAGCCACACACACGGGCGACAACCTGTCCTAAGCTCTCTTTAGCGGCTCCTTGAGAGAGATATTTTCAATCGACGACCACGACGGTCTACACATATGCGTTCGTTGCATCTCCAACCGACCGCCCGCGCGCCCGCCCTCCGACCACTCTGTGCACTGATCAGTTCATGGCTGTATCTTGCAACCGAGACGCGTCCGCTAAATGAAGTCATTAACATATTTTGTGTCGGGTTGCATCCTCAAACACACACACACACGACTGCATGCACACACAGCCGCCAGAGATTCGGCCAGGCTACACCGCAAGCCAATAAGGTATATTAAAATATCTATGCGAGCGACACATACGTCTTGTGCATACGTATCCGTACGGCTGGATGCAGAACGGCAGCCACCGTCCGCGTCGTCGTCTCGCATGCATGTGCTGCATACTGACTTTATTGGTGGCACTCAATTTGTATATTGGCCAAGAAGTACGAGATGCCACATAAAATGTGGCCGAAGACACACAGAGGCACACGCACACGCACGCATCGTGTGGTCACAGGAGAGTAGGATGTCGGGAAAATTGAATTCGAACTCGAACGAGTGGTAACGAGTGGGAATGTACAAATATTTTGAGGATGCTGTGAGAGGGGGAACATCCTCCCAAGCACACACACAGCCAGACTCCGAGAGAGAGAGAGACCAAATCGACCGCCTGTGTGCGCGCGCGGAGGACACCCTTTAGACTGGCTGCCAATATCTTAGCGGTTATATCTGCATCCATAATGGCAATAATATAAACATTCAATATAAACATTGTTTTTAATTGGCCCATTAACATTGAAAACTAAGAATGTTTTTTGAAGGAAGTGCCACGAAGGGGTAACCCGCAGGACCAGGTGCTTGGTCCAGGCGGGCATGACGGGGCGACACTGCGACTAATAGTTGCACCAGCTTCCTGCTGGTTAGGATTTTCTGTTCGTTTTTTTTTTTTTTGTTTTTCCCTCCACCCGTCCTGGCTGGCGATATGTTGTTTAGGCCATTGCCGTCGATTGAGCTGTTGGATTATTTAAGGCCCAGGCGAGATGAGATGGCGTGAGATTCCTACTTGTGTGTGGCTATTGCTGTTACTGTTGTGTATTCTTTTGCTACCACTTTTTTCTGCGTTTGTTTGTTTTTTCCTCAGCGGATGGTCTTTGAAAATTATTCCGTTTGGTATTTTTATGATAATTTGCAAACCAAAAAAAGAAGACACACAGAGAGCGAGAGAGTGCCATCAGGAATCGGTGACGCAACTAGATTTCAATGTATCGCGATGTTCTGTTATTTCAACTTCAATAAAATATTGTTAAATAGTGCGAATTGGTTTTTTGCACTTAATTAATGATGATGTTGATGATTGGGCCAGTTTTCGTCGGTCAGACTGAGAGTGAGAGAGAGACGTTGATAATGAAACCGGATCTCGTAGGTGGAATTAGTACGCATATTTAGCAAATACTCCGCGTACCAGACCAGATCAGGTTGATGGCTGATGGTGGCTGTTGGTTGCTGGTGGTTGGTCTTGGGCGGCGATTATGTAGTCGTGAAGTGAAGCTAATGAAATGTTTAATTGATTGGTTTTTGTAAAATGGAATTGAAGCGCTTTGATTCAAGTTTGTCGGTAGGTTGTTCTAGTCAATTGCGGAAGTTGCTTCGAATGAGGGGAGATTGCAACTGGTGCGTCGTGTGTGTGTAGCTGGTGGCCATTGTCAGGTGAAGGGGGGCGTAGCCCTGGACACTGACAGCTGCTGTGACACTGAAGTGGATGTGGCTGCAATATTCCAGGTACTGAGGGAACGAAGTGGAGCCGTGACTAGTACAGCAGTCCTTGGTGTTGTAAGTCCCATTGTTCACTCACGACTGGATGGTATCTACATTTTTTTGCCTCCGAATGTCGAAGTTAGAGAAACTACCTGCACAGAAGTGCTTTTTAACCATCAACTCGGGAGAGGTGGAACAGGAAATTATGGAAGGTGCTTAAATTAGAGGACTAAACCCGGCTAGTTTGCTAACATTGAGACGGAAGCGGCTAAAAACGAAGTATATACCGTCCTCAAAAAAGGACATACAACATCGATGTCTTGGACAGAGCGTCACAATGGGTAGCTACAACTTCGAGGTAGTCAAGGACTTCATCTGCCTTGGCTCCGAAGTATATTGTACACATAAAATCAGTACCGAGATCAAGCGTAGGCTAACTCAAGGGTTCAAGTGGCAATTGAGTAATAGAGCCCTCTCGAAGGACCAAGTTGACGCTATGTATATTCCAGTCCTGCTCTATGGCGCGGAGGCATGGACGATGTCGAAAGTGGATGAAGAAGTCTCTTCGAGAGAAAAGTTCTCTAATGTTTGATCCTGTTTGTGTTGACGAGTTCTGGAGGAGAAGATTCAAACACGAACTGTACAGGCTGTACAGCGACATGAGCCTGGTCAGGGGTCTAATTTGGTCCGACGCCTTAGGTGGATGATGGGCAATGTAGACCGTATAGATAACTCAGCTCCGATCCGAAGGGTTTACGAACCAAATCAACAGAGGACGCCCGCGTTTAAGACGGCGCACCCAAGTGAAGAAGGACCTCAACCAAGAATGAAGAAGAAGTACCCATGCATATGTACAGCATTCAACTATCTTAAATTTTACTTAAGATACCCATCTAAGGTTACCCGCATTACGCACTACACTTTTTACTCAAGTCTAAGAAAGTCGACCCTGGAGCATGTAACATGCGAACATGTATCGATATTGCATAGCATTATCCCAGCTAGATACCGCTTCGGAGGACCCTCAGATTGTTATGCGACGGAACGGTCGTGGTTGAGTCTCCTATCCACAGTTGAACGTGTGATGTGAAAAGTGAGCATTACCGCTGTCCGCTCTTGTCTTTATGAAGAAAAAACTCTGGTGGGACGAAGCCATCTTTCGTGGTATTCTAGATTGCATCTTTAAGCCACAGAGATCAAGTTATTGGCTAAGTTATCGCTCTGACAGTATGTCCTCAAAACATTCTCATTAGAAAATTTTGCCATGTTGTGTTAGACCTCATTGGAGTAGAATTGTATGTACTGGGTGTTGTCTGGTGTTCTGTGAAAGCGAAGGTAAACCCCAAAACAAGCTCTCTTCCATCAAGCTTTCGTTGAACCAAACGGAACAGCCATAAGTGAGCACTGCTGGCCGCCTCTAGAAAACACTGTGACCAAAGTTTACAAATAAGTACAAAGCGATCGACTGCCTATCGACTTAACTAGCTAATTGTTGTTTCGTCTCATATGTGAGGTACTCCCTCTTGTCCTTCTTACAACCTTTCTTCCAACGCCTATATGTTCTAGTTCTTGTGAAGAACATTATGCGGCAACTGCTGCCAAAGTGCCAAATCAGTGACATCCTCAGTAGTCATTGGTTTGGCACTTTGTACTTGTATTTAAGGTCGCGTTGCAGTCCGGGTAGACCTGGGCTTCAACCAACAAGCGTCTCCAGTGAGCTCAATCTTTGTCTAGCTGCCTCCAGTTTCGCACGCCAATTTGGTGAATTTTCACTTACTAACGCCACCTGAGTCGTGGTCTTCCTCTACACCGCATGCCGTCGGGGGTTGATTGGAAGACTTTCCGAGCCACCAGTGACATCCAGTTGTGTTAGAAATGAGGTCGATCGTCAGAACGGCTTCAGTGCGCAAGCAATTCGTGGTTTGAGCGTGAGTGCACCATTTTAAGCCTTGTCCCACCAACCAGACAGAGATTGGTATAAAAAGAAATAGCCAACGCGGCGGACAGAGGAAGACGAAATGTTGATTCAACACCAATTAACTGAAACTGGTATCGCCGTCTTATTTCAGCCAAAATTTACTGAGAAGGAGTTGTCAACATCCAAGCGGCTCTGCCATCTGTCACACGATTTCCATCCAGCAACCATTCACATCTCCACCACTCACTGAGTACCGCCTACAGGCCGCGGACTTAATGAATATCTCACAGAAGTTAGCAAACATTTTTCACCTCAATCTAATTGCTATTCATTACGGCACAATAGCCTTTCAGGTTGATTGCCGGCCAGTGTAGATCCGTATCATTGGCTCAGATACGCTTTGTGTCGGTCTCCTGCTTCCATATGATAATCGTTTCACAGGCAATCACACCCGCTTGGCCGCCCGAGCGCCGCATGAGCGCTCGTTTGCTCGGATCTAAATCAAACTTAATTTACTTTCATTCAAATGAACCAGACTGCCGGGTTCTGTTTAACTTCATCACCTCCTACTAGCGCTGCGCTGTTAGTTGGCCGTGCCTTGCAGGAGGATCGTAAGTGAAGCTGACTGGGGAGCCAAAAAAAAAACGGAAAAAACACACCGAAAAGAGAGAGAATTAGATTCCTCGGGCTTATTGATCATTGATTGCTTAGTCGTTATGCCGCTCCTGCTTTAGGTGGTGGTGGTGGCGTATGCGCTGTGCTATGGCACCGACCACAACAACGACGACTACGCAAACGACAACGACGATTATGATGTTGATTATGATGTGGTATGCTTATGATTTTTTCGATAAATAATTTTGAAACGTCCACACGGTCGTAGCTTCTCACGGGGGCATGTGTCTGTTGTCGCTGCTGCCGTTGCTGCTACCACAAACAAGCGGGAATTTTCGTGATTAAGTGATCATTTGACGCCCACTCCGGCGTGGTGGGCGTTTTGGGGCTTTTCGGTTTCAAATCGATTGGCACACACACGCGCCGCTGTTCATTTTGTTTACGTTGCGTCGTATCCAATTGGCTTGACAAAGACGGAACTGCTGCCGGGTGCGGGCGGGACAGAGCATGCATCGGGGTCTGAGTGAAAATTCACGACGAAAGCAACTAGTTTTGCGCAGTCAAACAGTCACCTATGTGCGACTGAAACTGGATCGGAAAATCTCGCCGACAAGTGGAGGAGCCGGCAACTTTCGCAAGTGAAACGGTGGCCAGATATGGCATTTCCTGCAGGTCATCCGCCGTGCGAGAGAGGGAGTTTGATATGCGAACTATCCACGCCATCGACTGTGACTGCAATTAAATCGATATCAACGCCAGACGTGACGGCAAGCTGAAACGCACAGCGGTCACAATTCGTAGAATCCGAGCATCCCGACTACAAGCGTATGCCAGCTATGTCTATTTCGCACGAAACCTCCTCGCGCGGCCTAACAAATGCCCGGTATGCCGTGATTGTCATATCGCTTATGCGACAAATATCTTCTGTTCGATATGTCTGATCAAATTGTGTTCCGTATCGGCGGTGGATCTGCTTTGCCGGAGAGAGGGACAACGCGCTTAGATTCCGCTGTGCGGAGCCGAGCGCAAAGCGTGCAACGCGACAGCTGCCACAAAGAGCCTAACAAATTCCCCTAAGACGATCGGCAATCGTGAAACCAGCTCAGCAGCAACAGCGTCCGACGACTTGACTGGAATTACTCTAGATACATTTTTCCGAGTAGCTCATAATTTGCTCTCCATTCCGCTTCGCTGGAAGAAAGTTGCTGAGTTGATAGAGAATAGGAGGACGCAGTGCAGAGCAGAGCAGCATCCCTGCACCGACTGATCTGAACTGAACGGAAATTTGTTGAATGTTTTATCCCGCGCCGGCTAATAAGGATAAAGTGTGGTCACTTTTCCCGTCCGCGAAGTGCTTTGCACACTTGCAACTTGCCACTGTTCATCACTTATTGATACCGAAGCAGTGTGTGCCGACGTTGGATTCCAGCGCAGGGTTCTCAGTTTCATCGCATCGCAGGACGGCGGACGTGTTGTGACGTGGAGTCTTGTTGCTGCCCGTTCGTAATTAGCGGTCATTATGACTCATTAGTTAGCAGGTGAATATTAACTCATTGGCTGGTTGGTCGGATGCCAGTGCGAAGGCAATTTGTTTCCAATTGTTTGCTGGGGGATTGTGATTTGATCTGTTACATGACTGCAAGTATGGTTCTCTGTCACGTGCACCCTTCTCTTTTTGAAACAAGCTCGGACCTAGGTCGCTGATTTCTTTATTTCTTCTCTCCTCCATCTGTGTGTCCATGTGTCCAATGTCCGTTTGTGTTTTGTTTTGTTTTGCTTTTAATTGGAGCACACATCAAGCGCGATAGGATCTAACAAGTTCTTGGTAGGCAGCCCCATCTATCTGTCTGCGGCTGCTGAAGACTTATTGGGTCGCTTTGTCCCCGCCGTTGCATGTTATCTGACAGAGCGGTGCATGAGATATACCAGCGCGACCAGCTGATGAGGTCACAGGTATCTGAGAATGCAAACAGCTCCTAAATCAGAACACATTATCCATTTGGATCGTGTTTGCTGCCCGATATCCCAGCAGTCGGCACAGATGGTGGGTGTGTGTGTGCCGTCAGACGTATGGACCCACCGGTTAGGCTATGAGTCGACAAATCGCCCAATCGACCAACCGACCGACGAACGGACATCTCAAAGCGACGTGGTGTCGGAGAGTAAACGCAATCTGTGTAAGAATCTGTTAAAATCAATTGAAAGTGGCTACAAGAGCGCGGACGGTGGACTTAAATTATCGATCACGATCTTGCGGACGCGAACGGTCGTTTTTTTTTTTGTGTACCAACATATACATTTTTTTTCTCGTTGAATCTGTTGGGAGATCTCTTTTTTCGTTTGGTTTTTATTCAATCACGCGCGCCGAGATAATTCGGTCACTCCTCTGGGCGAACGAGACGAGATATGACTGACTGTCCGAGGGGTCCCTTTTCTCTTCACTCCTCCTCACACCATGAAGGAGGCGGAAAGTGCGTGCCATATTGGTGTGGACCGTGAGGAGGACTCTCACAGCCACTCCTGGATGGTTCATTGATAAAGTGAAGCACTGATCACGAATTTGTTCCAACTTAAAGGGTAATTACTTCATCATACATCCGCGCACGCGTACCGAGCGGGTAATTTCAATTTGAGAGCCGCGGCAAAATGATGAAATATCCATGCATCCGTGGCGGCCCAGGTGAGAAATGGATAATGGATGGCGTTTACAAAGGAAAAAGGAAGAACAGAAAAATAAAAATAGGCGCGACCGAAACGAAACAAGAATCAGGATTATGAATGAAAGGGAAACACGACAGGTATTGGGAGTGTGGTGAAGGATCGCAGCAGACGATGATGGTCTGCTGGAGGTGTTCTATGATTTATGGCGGACCAGTGAGAGTCTGGTTGAGTTGTCTTAGATTCAACGGCGGCGTTTCTGGGTGAAAAGTGGTGGGAATTTCGAAATTCGCCATCGCCATCGGCAAGTATCGAATTAGCACTTTAATCACCGCGATCGGCTTCATCGGTGTAAGCCGAGATGTTGTTTGTGAAATTCGGTCAGCGACCAATCAAGGATGGCCGGAATCCCGGATGAGTAGTCGTGGCCATCCGAAGGACCGTCTAGCGGGCGCATTAAAACGACATCAGTGCGCCTGTGTCGTATCAGGTTTCAGTAAATAAAACCTAAAACGGATGTGCTGACGAAGGGGAATCCACAAAATGATGGGAACAAAAATTCTGAGACGTCGGGCATAACCTTAAAATATTCGTCGACAACAAGCTTACGGTATTGCAGTGAATTATAATGAACTTGACAATTAATAAACCCAAAAAAAAGAGCCTAGTCTAGTCACCGGAATCGAGTAATAAAATATTTAGGGTGTAATAAAAGAAAAAGAACCACGAACTGGATCCGCAAGTTGATCCACTCCATGCATATGGATAGGAAAATAAAAGGAGACGTGGTCGGAGAAAAACCAGCAAACAAACTTAAAAACCCATAAAGCCGGGTGACGGGAAATAAAATCGATTAGTAATACAACAATGGACGATGGAGAGATGCGAGCTCGGGTGGCTTCTCGCAAGACGGAGCGATCACCACGAAGCTTTTTTCCCGAACCCGGATGATGATGGCTGTGATGGTGATGATACGATGCGGACTTATTAATTTCGAAAATCTCGTAAAACAATACAGAGTGTGTGGCAGGGCGAATGGAATGCGGTGGATTTACCACATTTCCGAAGCCTTTTACGATCCGAAGACGAGTTTTAGCAATTTTATGAAATTCTAATTTTGCCATAAAAACCGATGGAAAAGAAAAAACAACACGAGAAAACCCACATTAAATGGTTGAAGACTGTTAGACGGATCTCTCTCCTATTTTGGTGACATATTGTCGAGGGCGCCCTGAATCGAACGAGCAACGTGGGTCATCGGCGGTGATTTAATTGCCTTCGATCGGCGGTTATGTGGGAAATCTTTTATTGATTTCGTCCGAGTGTGGGCATTTGAATCGGGTCCCGACTGGCTTATCTCGGTCTTCTGGTCTTTACTGAGCACTAAAGTGACCTTATCGCGGGCCTTGATCGGGGTCAGCTTTTCCTGTGTTTTTCAAATCGAAGGGGGAATGAGATATCAGAGGATTTACTTTGAAACATTGATTGATCTATTACTGCGTTTGGTCCGTACCGTTACTGCGCTGAAGACGGCAGACTCGAGATGGAAATTTGAATTTATGCGTTTTTGACGAGTCGGCCGGTGATGGAAGGAATTTGAATGCATCTCTGGCTAGATTACAAGGGTTATTCGAGAGACGGGTACATTAAATTGAAAACGTAAACGATCGACCGTCGGTCGGCTAGTGGGGACATCGCCGTAATTAAAAGAACTTGCTGCGATCAAATCAAACCGAATGTCTTTTAAGGACATTATGAGGTTAAAATATTCAAAATGAGACACTGAATCTGTGTGTAATCAGTATCAGAAGAATGTTTTCCGTTAGCGCGAATGGTCCCTTAAAAATCAATCAAATTAAGAGAAGAGGGCGATGACCTGATGAGAGGGGCTCAGTCCATTCGGGGGTAGGGCGTCCTCTTTGATAGTTGGAAGTGGTTAACAAAAATTGGGAAAACGAGGGACTGTACTGCGCTAAGAATCCTCTGAAACCCATTTCCGGGGAGGATATTAAAGCAGAGCTGGAGAATTGGACGCCAGAATGCGTCTAGTCGGACATGAAACCACTCATTAGAAAGTAGCAACAAGAAATAAGAAGACTTGGGGGCAGATCGCATGCGATTTTTAGATGAACGAGCGGAGGGACTATCAGCAAAAATAATTATCTACGAATTAAAGTATTTTTGTTGGATCCACACAATAATAGACCTCGTTGTTACAGCATTCTTCTTTCAAGAAAGTGTAACGTCCAGATAGAGTGTAGCCAGCCAGCTGAGCGGAATATCCAAGCAAGAGTTGCTCAAGTATCAAAGCTGGGTTCATGGCTCTACACCCAATAGCTCAGTGAAATGTTGCCTATTCGCATATGACTCACTGACACATGCCACATAAATGTCAGCACGAATCTAAGCGCGGAGGGTAGAAAACCAAGTAAGAAAGAAGTACAACAAATACACCAAATTGGGTATCGGCATAAATGCGGTGAAGTAGGTACTAATGTGCTTCAAAAGTACATTCGGAGGAAGATGCAGATCACGAACAGAATCCCGGACCATCAAGATTGCCCTTCCCAATGGCGTGAAAATATCACCTATAGATGAGGTTACAACCACTCGAAGCTGACTCGCATTGACTCGCATCTACCCGCTCATGCGAAAGCAAAATGGACTAAGCTGGAAAACGAATCACAGCGTCTGGTTTCCCTATAAGACATACCATCTCCAAGACCAGCGTGGCAAACCTTCGATAGTCGAGAGGGGGAACCGCCGAATATGCACTGGTCTCCCCTATAACAGGTACCGTCAGAGGTACCCCAGCAACGGGAGACTATACGAAAAAAGACCACATCGCCCACCTACAACAATATTTGGCGACACTGTTTCAGAATTAGCTACACGACACCTGCAACCACCCAGGGACACCCGGACACCAATTCCTCAGCACGTTGAATCTGCTAAATGAGCAGACATGCCCAAGAGCATCAAGCAATGAACTGTATCACTTCTATTAAAGTAGAGATAACAGTCACTACCGCGGCTAAATATACCGTCACAGCTCCACCAATCCAATCCAAGAGGAGCATCAAGGACATACGAAACTGAACATCTCGATGTCAAAGATCTTCATAGAAAAATAAGTAATTTCAAAAATGATGACAAAAAATATCGTAAACCTTGTTCGCATTGTAAAACCATTGGGGCCCTATCGTTGAGCCAACACCTAGCTTAAGCTTCATCAAGCTCTTCAAGGGCAGAAGTAATTTTGGCAGCTAAGCGAAGACCTGTTGTGTGATTTGTATTTTGTTCCGTTAAACTCTTAAGAAGATCGTACAAATAACACCACGGCGGCTGCGATCGACATGATCTCCTTCATTAACAATTAAGAGGTAGCTAGAGCTGTGGTAAATAGTGTGTAATAGAGCAGTTGCTATGCAAACGATAAGTGCTGATATTTTTTTTTTACATTCGCTGTACCAAGCCCAAGAAGAACTGAAGAAAATTAAACATCACGCCACAGGGCTTGTTCCCTATCCATTCCAGGATCGGTCACCCTTAAGTTCGTGGTAACCATAGGGAAATCAATTCACAAAACCATCATCCCTTCCGAGATCTTGAGTGAGTCGCACTAAACGTTCAAGTGAATCAAACTTAAAGCTGCCTACGTGCAACCGTGTCCTTATATTTTTGTGTACCTAGCAGTGTTAGGTCAGATTGGGCTTAGGAAGGGGTGTGTGATGGATGAAAATCACTTCAACTTGGAGGCTAAAGAGCCCACCGTGAATTACTTCATTTGTGGATTACAGAATTTTTCTAAACAGTCATGTCGCATTGTGCTTCAAACCACCCTAGATCTTTATGAATATTAAGAGATCCGATATATCTGCATTCGCCATGTCAGTAGTCTCTGTGAAGAGTCTATGGAGCAAGAGCTAAGCTAGGCGCCAATTCTGGAGACCTAGGCTGTGGAAAAGATGTTGGAACGACTCGGTTTCTTCCTCGTCACTGCAGCTCCGGCGGAGTTCGCTGGATTCCTGGTTTCATTTTCGGAGCATTGTACCTACCGGACAGTGTCCTGTGATCTATCCGACGATCATACGGATCGAGTTTCGGTGCAAAGCCAGAAGCGTCTTTGTTTTGCGTTATAACGCTCTGGCCACGCTGTTCTTGTCGTTTGACAGTCGATTCTTTCAAGCCAAGACGAGTTGGCCTCTTTTATTATTTTACAGTGCATTGATCGGTGGTTGCAGTGATGTGTTTGTTCGTCGCTGATGTCCATTGCAGATCCTTGTCTCGCCAATTCATCGGCTCTTTCGTTCCCTGCGTTTGAGCTGTGGCCCGGCGCTCAGCAGTGTTTGCCTCTGTGGTATCTAATGGACTTCAGTGAAAAAGGAAAAGCTGTTTGTCTGTCTTCAAAAGAGATCACACAACGTCGTCAACGTGGCCACAACGTCACCAAGAGCAGTTATACTTGTCTCTTTGAGGCAGCCACGGACTACATCTTCTCGACTCAGGCTTTGACAACTTCACTTCGCAACCACAGTCAGTGCCGCTCTTTCCTACCTTTTCTCCTCTACCATCTAGATTAGCCTTTAAGGTATTTAAGTGTAGCTTGTTTAAGTTCGTCGCAAGTATTCTTCTTTTTTGCTTGGCGCTACAGTCCGGGGTGGACCTGGGCCTCAACCAACTGCCTAATAAATTCAGGGTGTACATCGCGGGCAGTACATAAATATTAGCGCAAAAGATCAACTCGTACGAACAGTGGCCCAGCTAGTCTTCGACTAGGTGACACTGCGTCCACGGCAGAGTTTAAGGTGCCTGCTTTAGTTGGGAAGACACTCTTGCGCTCTGGTGCGAAGATTGGCTTACTCCGAGTCAGTGCAAAGTGCACCCACTTGCCGATAAGGACCTCAATCAACATTTGTTCTGCTGCAGCTAACGACTTGTTGATTGAGTCCCAAAAGTCCACGCCCGATCTGCAGACACAAACAAGATTAGATTAAGATGTTGAATGTCGCTCTGTTTAACCTCCAACCTTCTTGGGAGTCTGTACACATATCTCCGCCGGATAGGATTAAGTCCTCAACCTCCACTCCCTTCATTCACCTCGTGTCAAACCGTCTTATCTCATCTGAAACCACTCTCTTTTCTCTTGCAGGTATGTAAACCAACCAATTGTCAAACAAACCCATGTACACACGCGCAGTAAGTAAGCCTTAGTTCCATTTGTTTTGCATCGCCGTCACCCGGAGTTTCCTGGCGCGTCAAAGGAGACCGAAAATCTCTCCGAATCTCACAACAAACAGAAGTTCCTAATCCTATTAACAACTTAATACCCAATTTCTTATCTCTCATTCGTGTAGCTGCCTTGATTCCTCCGACCCACCTACAACGCTAGAGAAGCTCACTAATTCTCCGGCATCCATCAACGGTCGGCAGGAGGTGGAGGCGAAGACCAGTGCGTTGTTTGACAGCCGCCCACGACTTGGCATTCCAATTGGGTTCCAATTGGACGGATGACTTAATCTTCTCCTCTTTTGTTATCCTCTTGTCGTGGGCCGGGGCAATCGAGCAGAGGAGAATAATAGGGAAATCCATGAACTTGTCTGAATTTGGGAAGGCAGCGGCACACTCGCGGAAGCGACACCAAAAGAGCGGTGAAAGTGAGTGCTGCACGTGATAATGATCTTTTTTTTCTTTTTTCTCCTTCTCGAGACTAAATCCTCCTCCACGTGGAATGGGGATTACTGGGGGAGCTGGGGTTTCATCACACAATGATTGAGTGCGAGGGCTGCTTGTGATGTAATTGATTTCTTGTCACAAAAGGCAATGTTAGGTAATGTGTTTGGTTTTCCTTGCGCTTGCATCAGGGATTGGAATATTCGTGGGAGATGACTCTCTACTCAAGTTGTTCACTTGTGGGTGAGTTTGCCTCCGCAGCTCAGCGACTATTCTTTTCATCGGTCTCAAGACGAGATGTCTCTTTGGTTTCGTTTGAAAGAAGGCGGATCTGAAGGGACTGATGGACTTTCCTCTGTGAGTCTCAACTATGAAGATTTGTCATGTCTGCCCACAGAAACAGCTGTTCACTGAAGTGTATGTCGGTGATGCTGTTCATGAAGCGAGCTCAAGACGAGGTAGACGAAGTCTTCACCTGCCGCCCAAGTATGGCTGCAAGCCTGCCTTTGGTGACGTTGTGGCCAAGTCGTCGATGGTGTGTGGCCTTCTTCGAACACAGTGGATACTTCGTTGCCTGACCTAATCAAGGGGTCTACCTTCATTTTGATCAAACTATACTCAGATTCCACTCACTCCTCGGACTCCTGTGTGCTCCTTGGAGCATATCTTCCAGCTTTCCCTGAACAGGCCATACGATCGTTTGCCAACAGCCCATCTCCGACTAGTATGCCTACCAGCTCATCTCAAGCTGTTTGACAGACAGACTCTGCAGACAATTCGACTTTATCGCTATCTCGTCGGAAATCTCGTCTGTTGAGTGCATTTTTACAACGTTTCCCTTTTTTGGCCAATTGCTTCGCCTGGTGAGGTTGAACTCTCTACGAATTTCAAAAGGACTCGAGCTCGTCAAGGCTGGACACCTTTCTCCGTAGGTTGCCGGCGCTACACTGTCGTGATTGAACTGTACATCATGTTCAAATCTTGGACTCGACAACAGCAAGACAATGTTGGCTTCTCATAAGGTTAGGCTATCGAGTATAGTGGTGGAGTGCTTGGCGTGGTGGTCGATCGCAATGTAGTGCTAGGCCATGCAGAGTGTATGACCAACCTAGCTCTGGATCAAAGAGCCTTCAGCTGTGGGCCTGTGGGATAAAGCATATGAGTTTGGCCACGTTTGCTATTGCTGTTGATACACACTAATGGACTAGCCTCTGGAGTTTATAACCCGAAACAGCCGGCAGGAGACGGCATTCGTTATACCATTCCCAAAAAGATCTGCCCAAACTGACAAAAATCAAATTTCGCCCATATAGCCTCAAGGCCATCAACAGAGTGACTCCTCCTACGATACCTGAACTTATTACGCTCCCTTAGTTGATTCTTTATCCATTCCAACATCCCTCGTCCGTTCGTTCGTCGTAACCATGGAGAAAATCGTTTCACAAACCACCATCTCTTCCGAGACCACTAGTGAGTCACACTAAATGTTCAAAAGAAACAAACTTTAAACCATCTCCGTTCAATCATATCTTCACATTTTTATTTGCCTCATCCTGACACACATCTCTGCATCAATTCCAACTCAACTTACGCCCAACTACCTCACAAATCCACTCCGATCTTTAACCACCAACGCCACAAACTAGGTTACCTCAAACTTCACCTCCAAACATCCAACCAGCACACTTTCCTTACAAACTCCCGTCTTATTACGCTTCTACAATACATTACCTATTCACTGAAGTCCTCTCAACCTCAGGTTCGTCCTACGTATCTAGAAAATCGTTCCACAAACTCTTAAAATCATCAAATCCACTGCGACAAAAGTGCGTTTATTTTCCCCAGAAAAAAGCGAGTCGATTGTGATGCCGGTTTACTGCATTTTTTGGTGGAAAATGTGTCAGTTTCTTAAAAGTCGATTTTCTTTGTGTTTGGTCTGTAATTTCACATCAAATGTGTGGAGCTGGTTGTGAAATCAACAAATACAGTTAATTCAATTCAAAGTTTCCTTGGAAATCCTTGAAAATTCGAAAAAAGAAGATATTTTATTTTCTGTGTCGTCAAAGAATTTACTGCATATCTGGCAATGCTTGCGTTGACGTGCAAAGTGGGTGAGTAATTGAAGGAAATGCTTGAGGGATTTGACGAGGGAAATGCTGACGACCAAGTATTTCAACATAATGTGGTTATATGGGTACAGGGATAAATAGACATCCCGGTGATCTGCGAAGCAGACGAACTCACTGGAAAGAGCACTGGACTTTAACACTCTTTCTGAATGGTGAACCCTTCACGCCTAGTATCTACTAAAGCTCAAGACGCTTAACTGCATCAAACGCAGATTGTCTACAGGAATGGAGCACTTATTACAAAACAATCTTGCCCTACTCTTGATCCAATACGTTGAGGATTCACTATGAACAGACCGAATCTTACAATCCTTATTGGCGTTATAAGCGAGCACTGTGCCATCCGTATACACGTTTTTGGACAAAGCATTCCTTATAATGGCTTCTGCCGCAGATTTAGCATATTACATCTTTAGAACCTCCAACCATGTCGCTACGATCAGCAGTATAGAAAATAGGTTTTCGGTATGAAGCTAGAGAAGGTGTTGGAAGCGATGGTCTGAATTGTTTCGTTATGTAAAATCTGTCATATCTCAATTGTTTTAGTTGCGTTTTTTTTACCAACGATTAATCATGTAAAGACGCTTCTGTCAGGTCCTGGGCTAAGACCAGTGACCAGTGGAGACATAAGAAAGGTGACTGAACAGCTGATTAGAAAAAATAATTTCGTGAAACCGAACAAAGTTTGAAAATGAGACGTTTATTTTAGATAAGATAAAATATCAAAATGTTCAGCGTGCAAAGACGCATCCACGAACAGGCCTTTAGCGGCCCAGAAGAAAGGACTGAGGAACTGTGAAATGTCGGAAAAGGTAGCCTGAAATAGTTTATTTTGAACAATCGACCATGTCTCCAAGAAGACAATGAACCTGTTCGTGGTATATTATTGTTCTTGAAGGTATGTTGCTCCCTGAGTCTGCTGTTGGGACAGGAATGTTGTTCTTGCTTAAATCCTTTTCCATTACTTCATGCCGTGATCAATGTTCCAATTTTCTGTACGATTCCTATTTTCTAATTCCGTGATCTCTTCTATATCCACAGAGAAAAAGAATGGTTCTTCTTCTTCTTCTTCTTTTTGTGGCGCTACAGTCCGGGGCTAACCTGGGCCTCGGTCAACAATCCTCTCCAGCTGGCACGATCTTTTGCCAGCTGCCTCCAAGTCGGTTGAGGTGAGAAGAATGGTTCAGGGCCTGTGAAGGGTTCCGGTACGCCTTTCTTAGCTCAACTATTTCATTGCCTGCTTCTCCTACTCAGCTCTTTGAGCTTCTATAAGCATTCGCACACAAGCTTAGCTGTTTCGATAAAGGAGTCTGATACCAGGGTATCGGCAAGACTAACCGAAATGATTGCTATGCCGAGGTGGTATACTTCCTGTCAAGAATGATGTGAACATACCTCTCTATGGTATATATTTCTTCTTGAAAGATGCTGGTGCGTTTGCTCATGGATTCGATGTATTTTGTCAGTGGTCCAAATACCCCTGCTTCTGTTCCTTCATATGTTCTGCATCCATCTGCATAGGCTCGCCTTTGGGTGGTAAGGCCGTTGTTACTCCCCAGAAAGGCGTGGCTTTGGATAGGCTCAGTTGGCACAAAGCTCAGTTTGTCCTGGCTGCGAATTTTATAAATAAGACACGATCCGCCGATCGTCGCTATCTGTTTGGAGCACTTCTGTCTATGAGGCAGCACTGCTCCTAATAGCAGTGACTCCTTCAGCTGGTTTGCGGGTCGGTTTAACTACAGCATCACGACAAGGTATCCGTCTGTCTATGAGGGGCACTTCGGTCTATGAGAATTGCTCCTCCTGGCAGAGTCACTACATCAGAAGTCTAGTCGGCTTAAGGCCCCGCACAACGATGTGTCCAATGTGTCTCGCGGAGGTTAGTGGTCTAAATACTTTATGTTTTTTGTTGTTACAGTTTAGCCCAACCTAGTCTACTAAGTTGTAAGTTCTTATGTCTCTGTTTCTCCAGGATGCTATGGCGTATGTGGTTTGTGAATTCATTCAACTCTGGTAATGGCGACAAGATGGCCCTCAACTTTTGCAGGGACTATGCTTCAAGCTTAGAGAACTTCTTCACTCGTCCCTGACACCTTCCAAGTCTTGTTCAGACCATCTCGTCAGCAATTTCAGTTCTCTTATCAAACATTCTCCATCTCTCGCCCGTCCCAAGACAATCTGAGTCATCTCCGACTTGGGCAACCATCTCCCATCTTTTATCGCCCATCGCTACGCTAATTGCTGTTCCCATCTCCACCATGTGTTGATGTTCCGAATCGTGGTTTTATGCTTCACTCACGTGCAATCAAACATCCATCAGAAGGGTATTCTTTCAGCAACTCCTAATGGCGAAAGCGTGCAAAGACTCGAATATATTTGCATACTGATCGAATTTCATCGCTCACTCCGCCAACCATCAGATGCCAGTCTAGTCTGCTTCTTAGTGTATCTAGAAGTCCGATCCAATCCAATCCAACCCAATCTGGGTATACCCTCGACAAACTGAGGTTTAAATAAGCCATTCTTTACTAGTTTTTATGAAGGCATATTCCACTCGAAAACAGAAAGAACACGGGATACTTAAGCGAAAAGAAATAAAGACAAGAAATGACAGCCGCAGCAACAGCAACAGCGGCGACGATCAACGGCGACAATCGACGGCGACGCCAAACAAATGGGGAATGGAGAAGAGAAACAGTAATAGAATCATAAAATCAATAAATTTAAATAAATGCTAAATAACAGGCCAATAATATCATTTCCAAGTGTGATATAAAATTCTCCTCTATCGTCAAATTGAATCTTCAAATAGAGAAGGAGAAAGACAGAGAAAGCCAATAATGAAGCAACAAACAAACAAACAACAAATTCGGAGTTCGGAGTGCAGCAGGGGAGTGACTGAGATACAAACTCGATGAATTTGTTAAACTATTTTATTACACCCAACTCCGGTGTGAGAGAGAGAGAGCCCGGGCCCGTCGCAGTGCAACTGGCAACATCTTCCCCTCGCGCAGCACTTGTTCCCAACTCGCCGGCGGACAAGTTGACTCAGGAATACACACCGATGTCCGGCGGTAGGTGGCAACTCTAGACCACCCGAAAATAGTATACTCGTCGTTCGTCGGACGCCTAATCCACTAATACGAGTACGCACTCGCACTTGGTTCGTCGCAGTCGGACTCGGAGCCGGAGAGACACAGTCGCGCACTCGCATCGGAGCTGTCCCTGTGTGTGCGCGGTGTGTCTGTGGCCTCTCTGCGATCAGCTCAGGCACACACCGCACAGGTTACTCTTTGTTGCGCATTCAGTTTTGATTTGCATCTCTAATTCGGTTCCAAGAGTGTAGGGGGTCTGATGTGGATTTCTCTAAGACGTCAGTAGGGGGAGGGGACACAACCAACAAAAAAACCGTCTGAAATTGAATTTGTTTGAAGAAAAATGAAAATTTTACAAGACATCGCAGGATAGCAGCGAGCAATCTAGAATTCCCAGTGAGATGCTGCTGTTGCTCGGGCCCCGTCACATAAACCAGATTCTGGCGGAGGTTGCATAAAACATGTTCTCCGGTTTCCTCTTCTGTTTCTCTTTCGTTGTATGAATAATTTTGCCCAGTGAATGGGCGACAGGGCGATAGAGAGCGAGCGAGCGAGAAACAGAGAGGGAAACGCGATTAAACTTGCACTTGTCCAAGTGTTCCCACTGCGCGAGCAAATATCGATCCCTAAATCATTTTCATCAAGCCGGGATCTGTGGGAGCAGTCAAAGGCGATGATGGTTTTGAAACAGTGGGACTGCATGTGCTAAGTGCATTTTGACAAGGACTGACTCGAATTGTTGGTTTGCAGTCATTCACGATGTCATCTACAAGTTCTGGCGACAATGCCAAGACTTGAATTGAAGACTAAAGAGTTTACATAGCACTGCGACCGCATTTTGATTACTGTAGCCAGAAATGGATCCAGCAAGCCTTCGAGACAGCACATTACATTCCTTTCTCGTCGTTTCTTCATTGATGGCTGCAAAACCAAAGAAGGGTCCGGCGCTGGTGTCTTCGTGGACGACTGTACACCACATAAGCTAATTTGCGTCAGTTTCCCAAGCGGAAACCCTTGCGATCCTCATGGCAACAAACAATATTGTGAAGAAGAGGTGGACGGATCGAAGTCATGTGCCTGCCTGTGCTTTAGGGCCCCCTAACTCTTTGACCACTTCCAACGCAATTCAGAAACACACATCTTGTCAGAATTTGATTGGCAGTAAAACTTCACTGAAACTCATCTGTCCCAAGACAAAAAGGAAGGAATCGCTGGAAGTGAGATCGCCGATGAACTTGCTAGACAAGGATTAGAGGAAACTTTCTCAGGACCTGAACCAGCGCTCGGACCACCTGCGTCTATGCTTATGGCTTCCATTAAATGTTGGACCTCCCGAGAGCACAATCGCAGATGGCATGACTCTCCAGGATGTAGATAGCCCAAGTGTTTGCTCCGTATATAGGAAAACTTGTTGTCCCTTGACTGCAGACTACTTACCGCCTTAATAAGGAATCACTACACCTTTGCCAAACACTCAAATGAGCTTGATTTAAGCGAAGATACCTCTGCGACAGCTGCGGAGAGGAAGACGACACCACCGAGAACTTCCTTTATCACTGTCCTGCCTTTCCTTGGATCAGGCGGCAGGTGTTCGGCGCAGATTCTGTAGGCCCTTCATCACAGAAGTGCCTGCTGGGCTCCGAAGGAATTGTAGGTTACTGGCTGGTATTACAATGAACCAGTCTTGAATCTGAGTGCTCCAGTGTTGTATTAAAACCCATTGTGTTGTGACAAACCTTTGTTGGGACTCATTTATTTTCAAAATCACTCGTTTTTTAAGCTGCTTAACTTGGACTAGAGCTATCTTGAAAAAGTCTATGATCTCTTTATGATACGGATGTCCAGTCTTCCTGTTCAGCGATTTCATTGTTGTTTTGTATCTTCTTGGCCTCAGATTTACTCGACTAGTACGTGTTCCATGATCTCCTTTGCTTGCAGCTTTCTGCTTTGCTATGCACCATTTTGTAAACGTGCATGTGGCCTGTAAGTTCACCACATAGTATCCTAAAGTCAGACTTATTTAGTTTCGGAACCTCCTTGGTTCATCTGAGGTCAGCCCTCGTGAATTTTTTGTAAGTTTCTCCTGGTTATTCCAAAATTGGATCCGCCAATGGCAATGCTTTTATGCCACATTAAGCCTTGGGAGGCTGTCGCAAATGAATGCAGCAACTCAATCTCAAGCAGGGACGATTGGATAACTGGTATCGGTAGGAACACGAATGCTCAGAAAGATTATACTGAAATTTGGGTAATGACCGCGAATGCAAGCGTGATGAGATTTCTTCGTAATGTTGTGGCAGTTTCTCGCCGGGATATGGTGAGAAACACGGCAGTAAGCGGAAGACTCACTGTCGAGCAGCTACTTCTCCAAGCGAAAAGAGCTAGGCTTCGAAGGTTTGGTGACGAATGTTCGTCTTCCGAGGCGTGTCTTAAACGCGACTCCATCAGGATGGCGTCCCATCGGAAGACCAAGGTGGTTGGACCTGAGGATACAGTGGCCTGGAGATCTCTAGTGTGTGCTCTAACCCCGCGATCACTTCAGTGGATCTTGCAGGTCAGAAAATGATGATGGCGATGAGGGGCCTAAGACGGAGAACGGAAAAGTGGTCGAAACAAATCCATCTGAACCATCTGAACCTTTTTAAGATTCATAGCATGGCTTCAATAAATGGTCTGAAGAAACTTCAAACATTTTGGATATCGGTCAGAAGCAAACTTGTCCTGGATACTTGGGCATAAGCATCGATGCAACAATAGAGGCGACGAACGGGCTGGATCAACCTACAATTGGGAATTTTAAAGTCAAAGCTGTTGCCATCACAAAAATCAACAAAAGAAGGCTAATGAAGCCCTCGTTCAACCCGAAAAGGATCATAACCCATAGCTTAACACAAACGAAAATAAAGGTAAGCAACGTTGTGGGTAGTGTTGCTTTACACTGTCCACGCTAGGCGATTGACTTCTAGGGACGAGGAAGAAAAGGCCGTCTAATGCATCGGCACATGTCTGGCGCTGTCTGGAATTGGAATAGGGCTACGGGGACTGAGGTTCAAAACTCCCCGGTTTCAGAGACTACAAAGGACGTAGCAAAGCTCTATCTGGGTCATAATTTCAAACTGTGGAATTAGTAACCTAGCCTTGGACCGTGGCGTTGTTGTGGTATGTGCGTGCACTTCAATGCATTTGAACATCAGCGTCTGGGTTAGAATTCTTGTACGACACCTCTTTCCAATCACTGACAATGCTCAAAGAGTACTTCTATCTAGAAAAGTTTCTCAAACTTGGCCATTCGGAGTCGGCAAGCAAGGTAGGTCCCTTCCACTGAGAACAATAGCACGCACAACACCGAGTGGTTGCTGTGAAGCTAAACCCTGGCCCTCTAAGGACTGTGGCGCAAAAACCGCCAAAGCCATATCCCCAGACCACCGACTGTGAACACTCGGCTCCAATCGAAGGACTCTCCTAATCCACTCCCAAAAGTGTCAAATCTAAACAATTAAAGATTTATGCGCCCAAAACCTTGCATCACCTTGAAGTTTGCACCAAAAAAGTTCGCACACCAACTCTTCTTTCCCATGGGTCACCGTACTCAAAAACCACCCAAAAACAACTTCGCATGCTTTGCTCTTTTTTAATTATCAAACAATGTTCTTTGCCGAAAAAAAAGAAAACATAAATCAACCCGAACGATGGACAGAAGACACAAAAAAAAAAAAAACAAAAACTACATCCAATTTCACCCTCTCCTCGGCGGAGCGCGAGGCACCTTCTGGAATTGAATATCAAAAGCACATTCACCTCGGCTTCGAATTTGCCTCTCATACACACACCCGACACATGTATCGATCGCCTGTTGCACTAAATATACAACACGAACCCGAGGGAGAGCCAGCCACCTTTTACCTCACTCAATGCGCCGTTATCAAATTTTTTCGATTACTTTTAATTTCGTTCCGTTGTTCCTTTGCCGCAACAAGAACCAAAAAAAAACAAAAAAAAAATTAACGATTAAAACAAGCGAAACAAAAAAATCAGCGATGTTTAAAGAAAATATTGCTCAGGCACAAGATATCAACTCTTATCTCAGCACCGATAATTTTGGTGTTTTTTTTTTTTTTTTGTATACTCAACTATAAGAAAAAAAAATATAATAATCAATGAGAGCAACAGAAAATGAAATGGGGGAAAAAAAATGAGAGAAGCCCAAAATGTACGACGGAAACTATAGAAAGAGACCAACGAACGAGAGCACAAGACGACACCACACCAGCAGCCAGAGAGGGTGAGAGAAAAACAGAGGAAAAAAACAAGCAAAACAAACAACAGGTACCTTTCTCTCTCTCTCGCTGGATACCTGCAGCCCCGGAGGTTACACCATCACATCCGAGGAAGACCGTCGAAAAATGAAGAAGAAAACCCAAAAAAACGAAAAAAACGAAAAAATCTCAACGCTTTTCCTTCTCTCTCTTCGTTCCTCAGGAGATTTTGATTGCAGACGCCTGGGCAAGATCGTCGGACGATTTTTTTTGTCTCCCTTTGGTGTACTGTTTTTTTTTTCGGGGGGGCTAAGCGCGTTTTCTTGTTACCGATGTTGTTGTTGCTAGCATATCTCCGAATATACCTGCAGGAATATCGAACAAAAAATTAAACACCCTGGCAACCCATAACATCTCGTTTAATATGTAGTGTGTGTACCTGGGATAAGGTAAAACTCTCTCCTTTCAGTCTCACATATGTGTCGAGCGTGTGTTGACGTGAATTTTGTGTGTTACCTAAAGTGATTTTGTTGTTTTCCCTTAAAAAAAAAAACACACAAGAGTGTAATAAAAAGGCATTAAAACGTTTAAATTAACTACACTGTCTGGCCTGGTTTTGTTGGTGGTGATTTGTTGTTCGAATTAGACGAAATTCACCCGAATTGCACTTTTCGTTTGTGACTCTGCGAGACATTAAAGTGAAGCGACGAAGAAAGAAGCAGAAAATATAGTTTTTTTTTTTTGATTTTTTTTGGATATCGAGTGTAAGAGAGTAAAGTTTGGTTTTTTTTTTTGTTTTTATTTGCTCTTCTATTTTGTTGGCGGAGATCTGCTACCATTTCGTAGGTTTTCTTTGTGTGGCTATTTTAGGATTTTCAACTTGTTTTGATGGTTTTTTTTTTGTCTCAACTGAGAGCACTTGACGCGGCTCGGGGCGGTATTGGGGGTGGAAGTCGTGGTTCATTGTAGTCTTAGTTGGGGATTGAAGTGACTGGCACTTGGGGGCGGCTCTCTTCAAAGAGATCCTGTTCACAACAGTCTGAGTGTTGATGCAACATGGTGGCTGACACCTTTAAATCTGCTTTTTTGGCATCATTTCCTTGCTCAAGGTCCAAAAACTGCATCACACAATACGACCCTTCCTTCAGCAACAACCAGCTCCCATTCTCCTTGCGATGAGTTTATTAATCGCCTCAATTCTCAGCTCAAATCTACAATATGTACGTTTCATGGGCAATTTCTCGCAACATTTAGCATCATCATGAGCAAATAACGTCTCTATACCCAGATAAGTGCTCATCGGTGGCATCATCATTACCCTCCTCGCCGGTCCCCCCACTGTGGTGGTGGTGGCGGCGCTCGCTTGACTTATTTTTGCAGTTTATTAAAAAGGACACACAGAGTGAAACACAAAATAAAAGGAAGCGGCTCAAGCAAATAAAATATTCGCGCATCCAACCAACCAACGAAAAACAAAAAAAAACACCCCGACAACAAACAAGACAAAGATTGGAATAACAAACCACCTCGCGCAACACACACAGTGTGTCCAGTGCGCAGTGCCCACAACAGATTCTTCATCTTTAAGACAACGTTTGTTGTGGATCCGTGGATTCCACACTCCACTCCTGCGCTCCGGCGATACATCCACTGGTTTTGTTTTCTGTATGCAATGCTCATTCCTTCTCCTTTTTTTGTTTTGTTTGCTGCTGCCACTGCTGCTGGTTGCTGCGCTTGCATCTCGCTTCGATTTATTTTTGCGAAAAAGTTGAGTTATTTTTGAGAGTTTTTTTTGTTTTTTTTTTGTTCGTATCATTTATATGCACTCTCCATATATCTATGTTTGAATAACGAGACAACTGCAGGACGACTTTTGTTCCTTGCTATAAATAAATAAACGAAACAAAAACCGACACATCAGAGTGTATATCTATATCTCTTATGTGAGAGAGCGACCAAAAGCAGACCGTGTGTGTGCATAGTACGCCTTAAAGGCCAACTATTTATACTGCATGTTGTGTGCCGTGTTGCCTCCTGCGCTGCTGATGCCTGCTACATCTTTTGGCCCCATAAGACTACCACGCTGCTTCCCTGCCTGCTGCCTGCTGCCCGGTGCCAAGTCGCGTTCTCTTTGTATTTCAGGGATACAAATCGCCGGAGAGTTAGTTGGGGTGATTTTTCCTAACTGAAACGACACTCAACTTTGTGGGTAATAAAACACATACTCATCGGCTGGCCGTGCAGTTTTATGTAACCACACCAGGCACCACCAACTTGGTGTGGTTTCTTTTCTTCTTTTTCCGTCTCTCCGATGGACGATGGCTGGTTTTCTTCTATTTGACCAAAAGGATGAAAATAGAGAAGAGATACAATTCTGTGCAAAGCGAGAGCGAACCTTACATCGCACAACGCAAATCAAGTTCGTTCAAGCAGGCTGGAGTCTGCAACTCCGCCATCGCCGACATCACAGTCACTGCATGCCGCCGCTGTGCATGCATGCAGGCTCTCCTCAGAGGAACACAACTGAACAGAGAACGAGAACATCCTCCTGACTGGGAAAACAAAAATTAGAAGAATGAAGAAGGAGGAAGCAAAGTGAAGCAAATTTCGTTCTAAACCCCGGTGCCCGGTGACGGTGAAGAACGAACGAGTGGGTGGTGGTGGACAGTTTTAATGATCGACTATAAAAAGTTGAAATGGTGTAGTTAGAGGGCGATTTTGTGCACTCCCCCGGACCGGACCCCGTGTCCGTACTGGACACAGTACGTGTAGCTAATTTAAAGTCAAAATAAATAAAAACAATTCACCCATGCGATGTCTGGGGAAAAGGTCACGGACCATGCGGTGTCGTAATCTGCTTTTCGGTCGTAACTCTGGTCGTTTTGGTGCAGCGGTTAAGTATTTTTTATTGCTTCGGTGACGGGGATTGTTGGCGATGTAAGACACGTTCCTTCAAACTCAACCGTTTGGGTGTTTAGTCGAGAATCTCAAAATACTCCCAAGGAATGCACAATTGTCGACCGGCTGCCATCCCACTTTCGAAAGTCGTCAAGAATTCCTTAGCACCTGTCTGCACAGGAATACCCAATGCGAAATTCCTTCACCATCGTCACCGATTCGAGGCCACTTTCAAATTCAGATCTAAAGCGAAAAATCTTGTTTTCCAACTTTTTTTGTTCGCCCAAAAAAATAAACAAAAAACAACCGAATTCTTATCAAGCATGTTCCGTCTTGTGTACCCTCTCTCTCTCTCTGTTGTCAGGACGGAGCTATCCTTTCGCATATCTGAACCACTTTAAATTGCGTCGTCCCTCCAGATTGTAATTCCTCGTTTCTCATTTTAATAACACTCGCATGACTTGAAACCAATTTATAACCTACTTACCGGGCGCACGGTGTCTTGCCGGATGAATTTATGTGTAAGGTCTTCTCTTGAAAAAAACGAACGAACAAAACCGGCAGGAGGACCGCGCAAGATCGAGGACCGAGAAGACGAAGCAAAAAAAAAAAAACCGCGCAGCCTCCAAAAGAGACAGTGCAAATATATTACTTATAATTGTTATCATAAAACTCCTGGGTACCGGCTTTTTTGTTTTCCTCTTTTCTGAGGTTCGTTTTGGTGGGTCCGCTCCTTGACGCATGCGTTCGCTGGCGGCGGACGGTGCAGCGGACGAGGTGGAATAAAGTAAGCAATTGCTTTATCGACCATATTTTATATTAAAGTTTATGCACGTTAATTGACCTTAAACTGCTTCGGTGTTTTGTGTTCACCTTTCGGTGGGCTGTCCTTTTCTCTCTGTCTCTGTCGTCTCTGGCTCGTCTTCGGTGTGCTCCTCTTGTGCGTAGGGGTCGGCTGAGTGGAAGTGGAGGCACTAAGATTTAATCAGGATGCAGTCACTGACAGTTTATTTAGGGTGATGCAGAAGTGTGGGTTACTAGGTCTTTCGGAAATAGATTATGTCAATCTGTAGGGATCGACTATGATCCATCTATTCGCTCCTGTCCCATTTACAAGGTCCTTCGATAATCAAGCAAGCATCTTGTTGGCCGGCTTCAATACTTCTAGAAAAGCCAGTTCTTGTGGGGCGTTTGATCTGTTCCACCAAGCGACATTATACTCCAGTCCCCTTGTGGAATATTTCCTCAACTTGAGCTTAAACCCTGCAAAGCCCAGCGTCGAAGAAAATCCTCTCTTTGTTGTTGATTGCTTGTAGCCACCCGCATTTGATGTGTATCCCGAATATTTAGCGTATTCTTCATTTCATCTTCTTTTGCCGGTGCGTTGGTTTTGGTCGTGTGGACGAGGTAGTCAAGTCACCAGACATATGAATGTCGCACTCTAGGTTACTCACACCTTTCCCGACTTCTCGGGTCGTGTGTCTATAATTAGCACAATCTGCAGCCAGTTGTCTCTATTTGGAAGCCAAGCTGGCTGAGCTTCTTTTTCATGCTATCGAAATATCGCGCAATCGATATAGGCTATAGGCAGTGTTGTCGCAGCACAGCCAATACCCCCACCTTCGGGTAGTGGTCGTAGTACAAATCCATGCTAAGGCATGCCTGCCAACTCAACTAAGAGTTGCTGGCTTAAGGAAACAAACATGTTGGTGAAAGAACTGCTAGCAACACAAGAAAGCACTGGGTGTAAAGTCATCGAGTTTTCAGATGACATTGCTATTGTGGCGTCTGTTAAATTTATATCCACGATCAGGAATATTATGCAAACGGCGCTTTCCAAGCGATTGAAGTGGATCATCCTAGGTGTCAATCCTAGTTCTCTTCTCTAGGAAGTATTGAATTCCTGCCCTCATTATGTAGAGCCCACTTAAAACCGAATAGCAGCCGAAAATTCTCTCACCAGCTCTTAAGCTGGAAACGAACCTGAACTGGAAACTAATATCCACGAACGTGTCAAGAAGGTTCGCGGTTCTCGATGCACGTTTCTCTACTGGGTTCAAATGGGTACTGCAACCCTGCACAGTCCACTGGATATTTGTATCAGTAGTCAGACCCACACTGCTGTATGTGGTGTAAATATGCTCTCCAATCCTCCACAGATAAACCTAGTCGGTAGACAGTGAGCGGTTAATACGGCGATCATCTTGAGATCACTGAGTTTCTGTAAAGAACTTCGATTCTCCACGATCCTCAGCAGATACACCTCTGCCTATAACATGATCGCATGATACCTCCGCACTTCTCAAATAGCATCCCAGCAGGTCTAACTGGAAATCTCAGCACTAGACGCTGGACAGTCTACCGTGAATTTCCACAAATGGATCGAAGATGGCTGCTGACGTCTATTCTAAGGATTCTAAGAAAACATCTGTCCTTTCGACTCACGAACCATTGTAACGTCTTCCAAGCTGAAACTATGGCGATCAAGGGAGCTCTATTCTGGCTATAACAATTTGGCATCAGGAACAGATATCGTCATCTCCTCTGACTGCCAGGCACTCTGATTTTAGTCACTTTCAACTACTTGTCGCCTCTCTCACTTAACGAGATGGGCAAGTACTTTAGGAAGCCACTCATGCGTGTGCCTGGACACTGAAGCGTATGCGTAGGAAATAGAAAGCGTACAAGCGCTATACTCTTTCCGGACGATAACCCGCCACTCATGCCTATCGCTACGCATCTACTGAAGCTACCTGCACTTGCTAAGGCAAATCCGAAATGGTCAAATGGAACATAACGAAAGAGCTCTGACACTAGAACCTAACCGATCGCTTAGCCAGAACAATGTGAGTAGACCAAGCCTTAAAACTCTCATTGACTTCAAGGTGGTCAGAGGCGTTGTGAGTATGTGCGTCGACCCTAACCTCGACTTCGTAGGTTCGATCCCTGGTCTGTACGACACAAATAATTTTCATGACCCCACCTCTTTCGAGTCACTGACTCACTGCGTAGTTTTGTCTAGAAGAGCTTTTCAAACTTGGCCGTTCGGAGTCGGCATCAAATTATAGGTCTCTTTCACTCGTGATGAGAGAACAATAGCACGCAAAACACCGAGCTGTTGCTGATAAGCTAAGCCCTAGTCCTCAACAACGGTCTGTAGATATTATATTACAGTCATTAGAACTCACGCCTCTTGACTAAGTCTCCCACAACGACTTCTGCAGTAGCAGCAGAAACCATTGCACACTTGTTTTGCAAATGTTGTGCTCTGTCATTCCATAGTTGCAGACTTCTGGAAGGAAACCACTTCAATAACCTGCCCGAAGCTGGATTACAAATGGCTGCTGTCCTGTCGAACAGCCACTTCAACCTAACCTAACATGGCATCCCATCTACTCCAGTGCTTTATAGAAAGCGTCCCATCCCAATTATAGATTTGCCACATATGATACGGCTTTATAACATTGGTGGTCGGTTCTATACTATTATGACGTCCTACTGGGTACAGTCTGTTTCCATGAAAAAATCAGACCCGCATAGGTCTCGCCCGGATCACTGAAGGAAGGCCTCCAAGTGGGAGTTGACAAAGTCACGGAGAGCTATACCCAAAAGTCTGCGAGTCAATCATCGTCTAAGGAGCCACTCCTCATGCGACTCGGAGACGTGAAAGGTATTGATTTAAATCTGTATGGAGTTGGTGCTACGGCCCAAAGAAAAGCAGATGTCTTAGATCGGTCTCACCACTTCACCAAGGTGAAGAAATATGTCCTTAAACGTTTTTCAAAACTTGCTGCTTCGGATTCCTACTGAAGGCGTCGAGTCCAGCGTCGAAAAATGGTTTAAAGAGTAAGAGACTGCGTCATAACCATCGGTACGGTATGGGCTACAGTTCGTTGTTCAATCATGCATCAGTCAGATTTTGTTTTCTCAAAAGGACGATGGGCTTCTTCCTCTGGTCTTGAAATTGTCCATGTGCCCTCGGTGTCATAGAGGATGGCAGGGATGATCGAGGTATTGTCGGACGTCTGCCAGAATTTTCTAGTCATAAAAACTCAGATTGGCAAGAGACAATATAATAATATGGGTGGCGCTACAGCCCGTAGAGGGCCAGGGCCTAGCTTGTCAGCAACTTGGCAACTTGGCAAAAAACGTTCTGCATCAATTCTCGGGTTTTACTAGGGAGTTCAGGCAGACAGAGTCCTTGTCTACTTCAAGGAGTCGTTGTGGTAAATTCGATTAATGGTGATGACAGCGTCGACATTTGGAATGCCAATTGCATACACCTTCGCTCGATGGGGGGCCCAATTGGATCCAGTCGTCAACTGAGCCCCCTCTCCTCGCTTGTCACTCATTCAATTCAGTCAATCTCCCGGTTAATGTTGCCAACTTTGTCCTTTGCATTGTCTAACGCCGCACCCTCTCGCCTTCAAGACTACAATCTGAAGTGTTAATCCTCACACAACCCATCGCACCGCCCAGTTGCAGCACCATTCAAGTCAGTCCCATCGCCAGCTTGCATGCTTGCATTTCTGAGACGGACTTACAAAACCTTTTCATGGCTCAATATGGCATGTCAATCAAATTGGTAATGCATTGACAGACGCATCTCACTTGATGGTGGCGGTGGTGGAAGGTAACTGGTGGTGGTGTTGTTTGGTGGGACTGTGATCTGCCGCCACTTATCGATTGTAACGACAGTTTAATTGAAAAGCGTGTTTAATCGCCAATGTATGAGGCACTTAAGCGCGAGCCCCGTTGGCATTTAAAAAAGACAGCCCCAAGCGATGGTTGTGTGTGTACCATTTTGTGGTGTCTCATTCTACTCCTCCTACTCGTGCAGTTCCACTTTCAATTAAGTGCAGTCAGAGATTGTGCATTAAGATTTGCTATTCGCCTTTATTCATGGATCACAGCAGTGACAGCCTTGGATAGACTTGGAATTTCGCAGAGCTTTTTCACCCCAGCTAGGGACCTAGACGACGACTAATTCTCCTTTAGCCACACAGGGAAAACTGCAAAATCATGGGTCTCTTTTTGTAGCAATCACTCACTCTGCATATCACAGCGATATCCGCATTCATTTAAAACGCAATCAGTGCCCGTGGATATCTCAATGATGATGGTCTATCCGGAAGAGCCCTTTTGGGCGCTACCCACTGTTCCAGGACTCTACGATGAGAGTGACTATCGTGGTAAGTGTTATCCTTTTTTTTTTGTTTTTTTTTTTTGGCAGTTTCTCAATCAGCCGATCGGACAGGCAATTACGTACGTATCGCGATTGATTCTCGTCTGACCATGTGCACAGCGGTAATAACTCCATTACCGACGTTCAACTGTCAGCGGCGATAAATTGCAAATTTCTGCGTTGATTATGAAATTGCTTGAGTGTTGATTGAAACGTACAGGAATGCATATTGACTTGAGCTGTGTTTTTAGCCAGCAAACGAGTGTCGTGTCAGCCGCTACAGCAGCGCAAGACTGAGCTGAGACAGGCGAAAACCCGAGGCGGTCGTGTAATCTTGATCTGAGTTGGTTTTTTGCTGGAAATAATTTAATATTTTGTTAATTACATGGCGGTGGACAGATTTGCATGCAGATTAGTGCGCCAACGAATGTAGTGTTGAGTGCAAGTGATCTCGTGCATGTGATTTAGAAGGTAGTCCAAAACGCAGCTGGTGAGCGCATGACAGATGATCGTCGCACAACATTGCAAAGTGGAATTTTGTAATTTGCACACAAATTGAAGTGGCTACTTGGCGATGAGGTACGAAGCAGACTTTAGCCATGAATGAGAAGGCGAGCGCTGCTGTTACTAGTGGCAGAGATCATAGATCCTCAAAATTTGAACCTTGAGGATCTCCAGCAACGAACTTATCTCTCAGCGGACTCCTGCCGACATACATCTCTGAGCGACGATACTAATGACGTATTTTTGGTTTCATTGAAAGGCCCAAAGGGATCCTCGGACCACAGTTTGAAAACGACTGCCCTAGGTCCTTGAGAGACTATGAATTGGCTTCAAAGTGTAAAGATGTTCCAGTTGCATCTTGCCAACTGCAAACGTACCGTTCACTTGTAACAACAGACCTCCAATCGACATTGAACTCGATTCGCATTCCTCACCACAAAGATCTCCAATTGAACAAATCGCCGATCGATGATCATTTTGAAAGCAAATTCCTTATCCAAAGATTCATCTCACCCGAGGAGGCGAAGGCAGGGAATAAAATAAAAACCACAAATTGAATGACATTGTTACCACTTCGCGATCGATACACCTACAACTTCATCCTTGAGGGAGCGATCATGTTCGCACTCACACAAGAAACAGCATCAAATGCAAAACAAGGCTGAAAACCGGACAAGGTGCCAAATAGCTTGAAGCTGCTGTTGCTGCTGCTGCTGGTGGAGGTTGGTTGGTTGGTTGACTCCCAGGCATGGCCGCCTCTTCTATCGAGACCCATTCAATTACGGTCAACAAAAGATCAATTCATGTCGATCGAATGATGGAATTATGGTTTTCTGCACGCCAGCCACACGCAACGATACCACCGCCACGAACCACCACCAAAGGCGGCATGTGCCAGTCTTGTCTGCAAACAACCACTCACCCTACCGCCCTGAGCTGGCGCACAACCACTCAGGCTCGCCTGATGCTGGATGAAATCATGATTTCATGATTTGCAGAAAAACAATTTCATTCGACACTTTTCAGTTTTTCGTCGCACGCAATTTCAGAGCGAGAGAGAGCGCAAACGAAACTCAGGTGTCCGGGGCTAGGAGGCGTGTATGACTGGAGGTTACCACTTAATTTACGTGACAATTTCGACTCTAATTTGAATGAAAACAACAAAAACGAACGAATATGAAAATGAAAAGTGATATCCAGTGGGACTACTGTATATGGATGGACTTTCATGATCGAAAACAAAATAGAAAGACATTGCAATTCGATTGGCGTCGCTGTTGCAAGTTACACTTGTGCTGATGCTGTGTGCTTGCAATGGAACGTTTGGATTGCAACATGCCACGCAAAGCATGTAATTGCGTCATAATGACTGAAGAAATATGGTGAAACCAATTAAAAGGCTTCGAAGTTCTGCTCCAGTTTTGGCTTGTAAATTTGTTCATTTTATGTGTGTGCCTCGGTATCGCTGGCCGCGAGTTAAGTGAAGTTAAGTTGGTTATTTATGGCTGGGTGGTAGCTAATTGAACGGGATTTCTGTAGCTGCTGACTGTTGACACAAATGGCAGACAGATAGAGATGAGGTATGACTTAATTGATTAACAATACTTTGTTGACGATGAATGTGTGTGGACATTTTGTTGGGATTTTTGGAGAATTTAACGAGATAGAGTGCATCGTCTGCCTCTTCATTGATTGGGGGTGCAGCCCGACGTGGAATTGGGTCTAGCTTCTGCAGAAACTTCACGACTGTTGTGTGTGTCATTAGGTCGCACGCTACATTTGTCGCCCATTTTTAAGACTTGTAGACAAGTGAGGTGCGATAAAAGGGATCTCCCAAAGGAGTTAGGAAGAATTCTGAGTACATGCGTGCACATGCGTTTGCGTTTAAATGTAACCTTCTTTTCCCAGCAGCTGAGTGGTTAAAGTATGTTCTGCCAATATCTAGCTTTTAAGTTTGAAGAGCATTGAATGACACTTGATCTCCCTGTGAACCGTCAGTGGCTTGAAGTGGTGTGGTTGTGCCACGCAAGAACGATAGGAAAATAAATTTAAACTAGGCAACAACCGTGTAAGTTACAAACTTGATTCTGGCTCTATTTCGAAGCTGCGTTCACGCCATTACAAAGCATCACTCAAATCGATGCCTCAACTTCGCTGGCATTGCTTCAAGTTCGCAGTCTTCTTTCGCAAATGGATCCTGAACTGTTGGTCTCAAACGCATCCAAAGTGATCTCGTTGTCGTAGACGTATGTGTACATAGCATCGGAGAAAATGTGGTATCAAGCCGCTTTATCGACATGGTCATTTGATGAATGCTCGCCGTGAGATGACCAGGTCGCGAAATGTCTGCTTCATAACCTCGAGTATTGTGCCGCTTGTAGAGCATGGGGTGGTTGCTTAAACCACATCTTGGATATAACGATGATGTCAAACTCCGGCCACAGAATGTCGCTATCATCGCTCTATACATGCGACCATTGACGACAAAGGTTGTCTCCGTCCAGGTTTCGAAAGAAATAAAGTGGGATGATGGCGCCTTGTAATAGACCCCACCAAACAGTCAATCATTATGGGTTCATCGATGGTTGTCGTGTTTGCTCCGATGAAGGCACTTATTCTTTGACGTAGTCGACGTAGTTTACTGACCTAAGGTAGGATAGGATATGATCTTCTCACAAAAGAAATAGATTTCCGGTTCTTCCGCCAACTGTTTCAGGCCAAGTCCAATAAGGGAACTCATTGCGTTGTCTACTGGCTTCAAGTCTCACAAACTTCTACGAGTGTAGCCGCAACTCCAAGCCGGGTTGATTCTCTGACGACGACCAACTCAGCTGATCGCGACGCATTGTCATTTCTGAGTCTTCTTCGAAACTTTCTGTCTGGCTGGTACACTAACGCCCAAAGGACTCACACTCAATTTAAGTTCTTTCCAATGCCCTGCATACACTGAAGCCATGATCACGACAAATCCTCGGAAGGTAGACTGTAGGAATAGACAGTGTTCAGTGATCAGTAATACTGCTACTGCTGTTAAGAGAGCTTTGATTCTTTTTGGACTAAGGTTCGATCATAGTAGACACCAATTCCTTCTATTTACGTTAAGTTAGGGTAATCGGCTGCGTCCTTTGGTCCTTTTTGATGCGTTGATGGGGTCTGGAGGAGAAGAATCAACCTAGAGCATTAAATTCTAACCAGGGCTGAAAACCGGACAGGGTGCCAAATAGCTTAAAGCTGCTGTTGCTGCTGCTACTCCAACGAACGAACTATATTGCGGCATGCACCTAGTTAAGTTACTTCGGATCCAACGCTTAAGACGGCTTGATCACGTAGAGCGGATGTAGATCATAGCACGACCCATTGGGACAACGCAGGCAGAATGTCCTCTTTGAAAATGGCGGACACAAGTGGAGAAGAACCTCAACCAAGTTGGTGTGCACAACTGGAGGCAGCTTGCGAAAGAGGCCGGCTGGAGAGGTTAGTTGGTTGAGGGCCATGTCCACCCTGGACGTAGCACCAAACAAAGAAGACAAAGAGGTCAGCAGTATCATGAGCACTCTTAGACTGTTGCTGGCGCATTGTGATACCCATTGTCAGGCTACTAACAGTGATCGACAAGTCTAGTGATGGTGCCAGATTAAAAAACCAGACAAAGCTAATTAACTTTCCTTTTACTGAAATTCGAACCGGGGCGCCCTCTAACCAAGAGCATGCACTCACCCAACTGTGCCATCCACCCGCAGCTTCATTTCCATTTACAATTGGCAGTTTGGCCTTTGTTGCCTTGACTTACATGCGAGTCGAAAAATTACTTCAAGCTAACTAGGTATATACACATGTAGGTAGGTAGATGTGACTAGCAAAATCCCTCGAGAAAATTGCTTCACTTAGACCCTTAAGGTTGGACAGCTGGATGGCGCAGTTAGTTGAATGCATTCCCGTGGCTATAGAGATCCCAGGTTCGATTACCATTGAAAGAAAAGGAAAAGTGAATATGCTTTTGTGTGGTTTTCAAATCTGGTCCAGTCACCATTTGCAGTTGGCATCGGCACTGGTTATCACAATGGAAGAACAATGGCCTAAATGTGCTAACAATGTCGCTGGAAGCTCTATAATCTAACCCACCCTAGACACTTAAGCTCCTCTGGGCTGTCAATTACATCAGTTTCTCTCGATACTTTAACGTTCATTGATCTACTTAGCTTGTTGCGCTCTTATCCTCTGCCGGTGTATGCAGCGATACTTATAACCAGCTAGTGTTTTTTTTTTAAGAATGTGAGGATGGCCTTTGTGTTCATGTTCGCAATGTCCTTAAGGCTGTTGAGGAAACAACCCTATATTTTCGTGTGCATGGGCCGGCCCAGCTCCGAGGTAGTGTAACACCGTTTCCTCCTTCACTTCATACTTTCCATAGAAGTCATTGTAAGGCACTCCAAGCTGAAATAAAGGAGTACAGAAGTACTCATCTTTGAGCATTCTTTCCCCTAGTCGATGGCGACATTTTACAAAATAAGAGTGATGTTGAAATTCCCCTGCATTTCATACATACTTTTACAATTTTCAGGTATTCACGCATTCACGGGGTGGGCTGTCAGATGAAATCAAGTGGCAAGAGAGGAAGACGTTGCATATCTCTTTACTAATTTATTTCTGACTCCAAGTCTTCTCGCCTGGTTGCGACAGTGACCAGCAACTGCACCTACTGCTTTTCTAACATCCCTCCTATCAAGTTCTAGGCAAGTTTTAGTTCTCAAAGTAGGTCACATAGCTTTCGATGAACAAATGGTGTCCAATTCTCTGTGATTGTTCTAACTAAGTGTATGCAGTCTGGGAGCGGCTATAAAGAGTCTCACCTACAAGATCGTCTGCCTCAAAATACACCACCATCGCACATCGATTTCCCTTCAAAAGCCTCAAAGGAAATCATTTGAATGCCAACGAATGCGAATGCTCGAACCTTCGAATAGACGTAGTTCCAGTTGTCTAGACACCACAATCGCCTTCCCACCACCATCGCCGTGGTTTTGATATTCATTAATGCCCCACTAAAGACGTTTCCATAATTCGCCCATTTGTATGCCGATTGAACGAATATCAACGCGAAGATAACGTTCGGTTTCAAATGAATTCCTATTCAAAAAGTATGCCCAGAAGCCAATAACCGCAACAAATCCATCCACAGAAGGCATCATCCATCCACCACTCATTACCTACGCTAATTTATGTGCCTGTGAACTGAACTGTGCTGCCAGTGAATCAATCTTAATTAATTCCACCCACTTGGCTGCGCATAGATAACATTTATTGAATCATCATCTCGCGCTGATGTTGCTGTGTCCTCCCCCTACAATGTAACATCGTTATCGCAGTACTCGACCAGCTCTCCGAAACTCGTACTCATCTCGTATCGGGCTAAACTATGTCAAACCAAAAACAACAACCAACCAAAGAGTATCTCTGCATCTCGGGGAAATGTTAATTTGTTCACTGAGAGTGACTAGAGCTGGTCGGCTGAGAATCGAAGTGGTTGACCAATAAAAGTTTACTACTTCTCACTGGACGGGGGGAGTTCACAGTGAGCACAGTTTGGGCGCATATCTCTGACTGCATCACCAACATGTGTGTACAGTTAGAATGCAAAACTAAAATCTTGAGATCAATTAAAAGGAAAATGTATCCAATCGAATCAGGCTGGCAGGCCGGATGGGGGACAGCCAACGAAGAAGAAGATGGAGAGCATCTGAAACTACCTTAAAGTAGGTTAATTTGTGCGAATGAGTTGTAAGTGTTGTTTGTGGAGAGGAGACTGTTTTTCTTTTTTTTTTCTTGCTCGCATCTCTGCACCATGAAACTGGTTCATTAATGGAAATCTGCATGGTTTATCAAATTTAATTCGTTCCACGGAACACCAAACCCAAACACACACACAGACAGTCCATGGTCTCTCTCTGTGGCTGGCTGGTCTTGAGTTGATTGCCTCCTTTCCGCCCCGCCCCCCTTCCCGGATGGATACACACAGAGAGGTGTCAGGCAACATTGTAAATGTTGTGTCGGGATGGCAAGCGGCATAGAAATGGAGGAGAAATCTCCGTATCCATGAGTTAGTACATTCATGTTGGCAGTTCATAAATTACTAAAGGAAAGCATATTGCAAAGGGAGTCAGCCACACGATGGGCTCTGCGTTGAGAGAAGCAGTAGATACATTTATTGTTAAGCAATTTGACAAATCCTCATATTTATTGTCGAAACACGGACCATGGCGTCCGCATGTGTGAGTTGTTAGGATGTCAGAAACAATTAAAATTTATGCGATGACTAATGGTTGATGGGTGTTTAACCCACTTTTTGGGGGGGCCGCGAACGTTTCGCGACGGTTGCTGGTGATATTTGTGAGAATAACACTCGGCGTGCCGGTGATAGACTAGGATATGATGGATTGCATTTTTGTGAAGGCTTTGGAATGGTTTTTTGTTTTTGTTTGGAAATGTAATTGCTTTGTTTTGCAAGCGAGTAGATGGCTGTTTAGAGGAGTTGGTTGAGTGTCTGCCCTTGGTTAGCGGTTCGAATCCCTGTGAAAGCAAGGTTGAAACGCTTTCAAATCAGGCTCAGTCATTGTCTATGGTTGAATCAAATAAACGGCACTATCACTGTCACTGTCGATCGGTTGCAGCAGTCTGACTAGAGTTATCCCAAGAGATTTCCTGGCCATATCGCTGGCAGCCCAAGAACCTATCCTCAGCTTGCAAGCGGGTGATAGTTGCAGTGGCTTGGTGAATCAGATCCTGTTTGGATGTCGGAACTAACCTTCGGAACAAAAGACTTCTCTCTCGCCTGTCAACCTCCAAAAAAACAGTGGACTCTCCCTAAGTGGAATTGTCGCGGGATATCGTTCGAGTTAGAGGCAGTTCGGCTTAGAGGATGGTATTTGTATGGAATTGAGGAGATTGCAAAAATATGGCAAGTAAAAATTCGACTTAGAGGGAAATGCGACTTAGGTTAGGTTATGGTGGCTGACTGCTAAGGGCAGTCACACTTAGGCCAGAGTAGGCGCATTGTGATACCATGCGGCCTCAGTAACCGCCTAGGTGACGAAGCCGTGTTTCATGTTCAGTTACAGTGGTAAGGATGTTTTCTGCAGTTTCTTCGTCCTCGTTCACATTTGGAGGCCAGGTCCTACTCACCCACATTGTCACGGGGTTGCACTCGAAGACCTTCCGAGACGGAGAGTTGGTTCTGTCGAGACGATTGAAGTTTTTTTTAAAGAGAGACTTGGAAGAAGTTTACTCTCGAAGGGACCCTCTTCGTCTGCGTTTGACTTTGTCCATAATTCTGCCCCACACAGTAGGACTGGGACTAGGTTAGGTTGTAGTGGCTCACTGTTAAGGGTAGTCACTCTTAGGCCAGAGCAGGCCATTGTGACACCACGCGGATTAACACCGGAAGCATTTGGTGCTTGTAGTGAAGCGATTCAGCTGGCCTATGCTGGCGCTGTTTAGCTCATTGAGGTTATTGAAGTAGTAGGCTCCTAGGTGTAGGAACCTACGACTAAACAGAGCGCTGCAGGAGCAGAGTAGGTGATGAGTGTTTTCTTTCTCCCCTTCATCCATGCAGCTTCTGCAAAAATCATTATATAGAGCACCCATCCTGCGAGCAGGAGTGCCAATTGCACAGTGCCCGGTTATGACTCCTATGAGAGTCCGTAATGAGTGCTTGCTGAGTCTAAGTAGACTGAGTGACCGTTTTAGGTTAAGTGATGGACAGATTTTTTTTTGTGAAGGCATGTGGTGTTTTCTAGCCATTTGTCATTGGTGGTTTTAATTGTGTGAATCTTAAGAAGATGGTAGGCTGTAGCGATCGGCATGAAAGGTGGTCCCTCTGCTATTGATAGGAATGAGGTTCTACCTGGCGAGTTCATCGGCTTTGTAGTTTCTTGTGTCCCGGCACCCACATGAGGTGAATGTTAAAATGTTAAGCCATCTCGTTAAGAGACAGCCTGCAATTAAGGGATGTTTTTAAGTAAAACATGACATTGTCCACCGTTTTTCTAGCGGCCTGACTGTCCGAACAGACGGTGATATCACGTTGCTTTTGAGCCATGGCAACCCCTCTTTAATCGCTATAGTTTCTGCCTGAAAAACGCTTCAGTGATCAGGGAGCTTCAAAGATATAGCAATGTTGATGTCTTAGGTATAGACCCGCACCGACCCCTTCGTTAGTTTTCGATCCATCTGTGAAAATACGCAGAGGTTCATCCAACGTCTGCCTATCAGACATCCAGTCCGATCTGGAGGGAATGCTTATTGAGAATGTCTTCTCGAAGATAGCCTGGCGTATTAGGCCGTCAGTGTCGCTAGGAAGTTGAATTCCTTGAGAATGGTTGAGTGGCCGATGTTTACTTCGAACCACAGTCGGAGTATTTTGAGTCTCAAGGCAGTGCTGGTGCTGTTATTTGTTTTCCGAGTAGTTCCAGTGGTGGAAGGTGGAGGAGTATATTCAGTGCGCCTGATGGAGTACTTCTCAGTGCTCCGCTGATGCACAAACAGGGCAGTCTTTGTACTCGACTGAGTGCCTTGTAGTTGAAAGCTTTGTTTAGTGCTGTTTACCAAACTGAGACTCCATACAGAAAATGCGACTTAGGAAGCATTCGAATTTGGGAGAGTCCACTTAAATTGCAAAGTGTTGAGTACTCCACGTGGTGACCCGTGGCGTTGTAGGTATGTGCGCCGACCACAAAGCACTTGAACCTAGAAGTCTAGGTTCGATACCTGGTCTGTGCGACAGGCTCTTCCTCTTTCCAGTCGCTGACAACGCTTAAAGAGTATTTCCTGTCTAGAAAAAGTTTCTCGAACTTGGCCGTTCGGAGTCGGCATAAAACTGTAGGTCCCTTCCACTCGGGGCAGGACAATAGCGCGTATAACACGAGTGGTTGCCGAGAAAGCCCTCTGAAGTGGGCTGTAGACTTCTTCTTTGATTGGCGCTACAGTCCGGGTGGACCTGGGCCTCGACCAACGTATATATATATATTGAGTACTCCAGTTAAAACCCCAGCCACTGCACTTGTGCAGGCAACTTCCCTCTAGTCGCGGGCTGGCAAAAGTGTTAATCTGCAACGCAGTTCAGAGGCGTGCCTCGTAGCTATTCATTTTGATCGGAAAAAGAACGATCTCCACCAGATCGTTATCTCCTTCCAATCATTGGCGATTTGCAATCAAGTTACCCCCCTCTCTGATTGTTTCCTAATTGGATTGAAAGAGGATTAGTTCACAATCATAGTGTCACATCATCAGCCGGCACGTACAAATCCCCAGCAGTACACTAAAAAAATCCCTTTAAAATGTTGTCGCTGCGCAGTAAACTACCTTCCCACCAACCGTGCATCGTCCATCGCCTTCACAATCTGAAAAATAATCCATTCCGCATACAAAAGCAACAATTCCGCACTCGAAAAGCGTAAATCTTTCACGGACGGTGCACTCATGTGCGCCTCTTCGAAGCGATGCGACTTGGAGCGATGTGCAGATAACCAAACGCTGATAGCGATTATGTGCGATCGTAAATTAATTTGCGTGCTCGTGCATCCATTGCGGAAATTGTTTTAATTAACTTAAAGAAAGAGCAAACACACACACACAAAATAAAATAAAGAACGCGATCCATCGCGATTGCGGGCCATTCAATAAAGTATATTTCTTCGGTGGCGACTGCGAAATTCGCGCGAATTGATGTCGACGGGCTTATGTTCTAATTAAGTGGATGCATTTTGCGCAATGGACTCGACTGGATATTGCAGTTTGTTTGATTGATAAAACTTAAAGATAAGCGATCGCTGTTCGATTCTGCACGAGTGTGGGAATGCGTGCGCAGGAAGTGCTCCGCTGCTGCTGTTCAAGTGAAATGAATGGCGGTGTGATCTGTTTTTCGATTGCTTTTAATTGAATCACATCGATTTGAATTGAATTGGCGGTTGTACGGCTTTCGAAAGCGTGACGTGTCTTCTCTGAACCTTGACTTCGAAGGCCTCCGCTGTGAACTCGCTTGTTGCTCGTAATTAATTTCGCGTTTTCTTCTTTATTTCATTTCAGTAAACGTTGTGGAAGCTCTGCAAGAATTCTGGCAAATGAAGCAAGCCCGGGGAGCTGATCTTAAGAATGGTGCACTCGTCATCTACGAGTCGGTGCCGTCGAATAGTCAACCGTACGTTTGCTATGTCACCCTGCCGGGTGGAAGCTGTTTTGGAAGTTTTCAAGTAAATACTCTCAACCCCTCGATGAGACATGAATGATGACCCTTTCGATCGGTTTTCCTTTTCAGAATTGTCCAACAAAAGCTGAGGCCCGTCGAAGCTCGGCGAAGATAGCGCTGATGAATTCGGTCTTCAATGAGCATCCGTCGCGACGAATAAGCGATGAGTTCATTGAGAAAGCTGTACAAGAAGCTAGAGCCTCATTCAAGGGTGAAGCTCAGGAGGGTGATGGCCCGGACACTGGTATCGGTGCATTTAGGTAAGCATCAAACTGTTCCCCCCTCCTCCATCAGACATTCATTGGTGTTCATACTTCGCCTTGTCTTTTCTGTCCGTCTTTAGATTTATGCTGGAAGCAAACAAGGGTCGAACTATGTTAGAATTTCAAGAGCTCATGACAGTATTTCAATTATTGCATTGGAATGGATCACTGAAGGCGATGCGTGAACGTCAATGCTCTCGGCAGGAAGTTGTCGCACACTACTCGAATCGCAGTCTGGACGATGATATGCGTGCGCAAATGGCATTGGATTGGATTGCCCGCGAACAAGAGAATCCGGGCGTACTGGGTAGGGAATTGGCACAGGCCGAGAGAGAACTAGAGACTGCACGATTGGCTGGACGTGAGCTGAGATTTCCAAAGGAAAAGAAGGACATACTTATGCTGGCGCATACTCAACTTGGTGGTGGCAATGCTATGAATAGCTAAAGTTGCCCGCTCAACGGTAATCCTTCGAAATGTTTTGCAAAACAAAATAAAAAAACAAAAAAAAAAAAAGAAGATGAAATGAATTTATGCGAAGTTTTTGAATGAGAAAGAAACGAAATTAACTTCAAGAGAGTGCGATTTCTGAAGGATGTAGGATGTAAAAAAATATATATATATGTTTTTACACGTGCCTGGAGAGAATATTTTTGTGTGTGTGAAAAGTTGATCTCAACAACAGATGATGTTCGGCACATGAGGTTCATTTTTAGTTTTTTTTTTTTAAATATTTCTTTTTTTTTTGTGTGTAATTACTGCCCACTTTTGCGAGTGTACGGGATGGGGAGGGATACACTGTTGTCAGGAAAAGACGTGAGCATTCCTCAATTTTGTATTCTGAGCGGAATTTCTTTCTTGCAAGAGTTCTGGACTCGTTTCAAGGAAATTTTGTAGCCAATCTGCAACAGGAAGTCGTTTCAGTTGCCAGCCCTAGCGGTATTCCATGTTCCCTCGGCGCTTCATCTCACAAGCATCAATTGACTGGACTGTGGTCGTTCTCTTGATTGAGCAATGTCATTACAAATGATGTCCTTGAGCCGCCAGTCCTCAATTTCGAGGCCCCCTTAATTACGAAGCCCCCGATGTCCCTGAGCCGCCAGTCCTTAATTTCGAGGCCCACATCCCCTACACTTCGTAGATACCTAATATTTGAGAGGAAAAAAAAAAGAAAAGCAAGTAAATTACCGAAGCGTGACACAGCTCACACGCCCACAACTATTCGCGAGTAAGACAGTCTCCCTAGACCGTTTCAATTTGTATAGGAAATTCATTAATTTACGCATAATTGTATGTTTAAACATTAGACTCTATCCTTAACTGCACAATAATTATCATTTTCGAACGTGAACAAAGTTCACTCATTTAATGCCCTAATCTTAAGCCTAGCGACTAAATTAACTCAAGACAGAAAACAAAAAAAAAATAAAGAACATAATCTAAGCCAGAGTGTATCGAAAAGAAAAACAAACTCAATCAAGAAAATATATAAATAAAGAAATAAATTAACTTTTAAGTCGTAACGTCTAAGTAACACGAAGAGAATTTCAAGCTCAAGTGAATGTGATTTATTTTTTACAATAATATATATTTTTTTATATATACATACACACATAAAAATACAAAACAAGAAAAGACATTTAGTTAAAATATTTCATAGTGTTAGATATATGATTAAGCAAAAATTCGTAATAACTCGTATCTTATCTGCTAATGATGTTTTGCTTCAGCTGAAAAAAAAAAGGAAATACAATGTAATACAGTTTAACACAAAAAGCTAGAAAATACTAGACCCCACCCTCTCCCCACCAAACAACAGAACAGACCCGCAATCAATTCACAAATAGAGCCTTGCATCTGTAAAACTTAAGAAACGTCACTGCTGCTGAAATTTACTTCTCCACTCCATCTTCGAAAGCTAAACCAAAATTGTAACAAAATTTTTAATTAATATTTTTTTTATATTTTTATTTTGTTAAAATTCATACATATAGAGGCATTTGAAATTTGTATTTTTTTCGATTTTTCGATTTTGTATATGTTTTACACGGAAGGTTTTTGTTCTAGTTGTTTAAGATCAAAATTTCGACCAATGCCATTGTTAATATGTGATTCATCTGTTTCCTTATTATGTTTTTTTTTTAGTTTTGTTTTGTTAATTTTATTTAGGAAAATTGAAAAGTGAAACAAGAAGACAAAAGAAAGAGAAATTTTTTTGCTTGTAACCATACACATGCTTTTTTTTTAGAACAATTTTTTAGGTCAGGTTAAAGAAATAAAAGGAAATGACAGAAGGAGGATGTAAGGAAAGAAATAAAAAACAGAAAACAAAAAATGAACATATCGGTAGCATATGCATATGTTTAATGGCTTCAATTCAGCTTATCGTATTTGCTTGTCCATAAGGTCTTATATTTTGTAACACGTCTATACTTTTGTTTACTTAATCTTTTTTGTATCGTATTTTGTGTTTGTTTTTTTTTTTTTTTTTTTTGTAATCGTATCTACTAATTTTGTACCATGCATGCAACACTCACAGAGAGAAGAGAGAGAACGAAAAGAAAATCTTTCAACTTATGTAAAATATGTGAAAAATAAATAAATATTCTTTTAATTTAATTATTGTATGCTTTTGTGTGTTTTTATTTGGTTTTCTGAATTTGGGTCAGAATGACCGAAGATCACGGAATTATGTGTCTGTTCTACTCTCATCGTTGACTGAAGCTATCATCATTTTCGAAGGCAAGCATTCCACTGGCTAGAGCTTCATTTGGTGGATTTTTGACAGCGCGTTTAGTGTGATTTTGTGTTTCTCTTTCATTTAACAAGTTGCGTTTCTATTCATGATGAACTGCCAAGCCAAACTAATTGTTGTGTCAAATTAGCCGTCACATAGAACAATGCCACAGCTACTCTTCTAGTGCTACCTTGACTTGCGCACACCGTTTTGCATGTTCTGATGAGTGTATTAACAGATCCTGAGAGTTTGGAGTGCAACCGGCAACATTCAAATTTTGACCCCAAAATCCAAGCAGTGGTTAGTAAGGCATTTCTGATGGATTTCACGGCCCATCTTCCAACTGCCACAGCGGCCCTATTAGGCGCACCAGGGACTTGCGCACACCGTTTTGCATGTTCCGGGGTGTGTTTTAACAAATCCTGAGAGAAGTGCCAAAATCATCCCTTATTACTGTATTCGGTTCCAAGAGAGCTCCTACTGAAGTCTAGACCTCAGAAAACACACCATCTAGACCCTCCCCAACAGAAGCAGTATAGGAGAGTGGACTTCTAAGCTTCCTAGCAGATGTCAGTTTGATTATAGACGGTGCACAGATCACTCCTGACCTAGCGCAGGCTGCAGAGTCGAAAATTCCACTACAGGAAACCCAAGCAATCAACCCAATAATAATTCAACTTACTTAATTATCAGGCAGACGAACCATGGAGGGTCTGAGCCTCAGCAATTGCTGCCTTCCATCGGTGACGATCCTGGGCACGCTGCTTCCAGTCATCAAGGCCAAGCTGTCTTACATTCGCGATGACTTGGTCTCTGTACCGGAGGATTGGTCTTCCTCTCCTTCGCAAATTAGGAGGGTCGGATTCGAAGACGCTCTTTGCTGGAGCATTGTTGTCCATTCGCTCGATGTGGCCGAGCCAGTGTAGTCGATGAATCATTTTTGAAATGATTCAAGCTTCCATTAAAATCAGACTTAATGTCAGGGCGGCACACGCTGCAGGTATACATAGAATTGCATTCCTTGCGGTTGATTTCCGGAAGGCCTATTTTTGATATAATTCCAGGAATTAGGCTCTGGTGTTGTCATTATTAATACGATCCCCTCCTTTTCGAAGAAACTTAATCGCCCCTTGATTATCTCTTCTCGGTGTCTATTGTCTCAAGGCTAGTCTAGCGTCTGAACACTCGGCGATCCTTGACGGATAAGGACCAGTCGTTCACCCCTCGATTTGTGCGGGTCGTGCACACAAGAGCGGTACACTCATAAAGAGCGCTGTTATTTAACTATGCTACACCTTGAAAGAGAAGGCAGCTTCAACAAAGAACCTTCTAACGACACCTCGTATAACTTTGACAACACCGAGCAATCACCCATCGATGGATGAGTACACCCTCAGTTTAAGCATCCTTCATGGTGCAACAGAGTCACTCACACACTTCCTACTAGTCTTCTTAAGACAAACAGGAGGCACTGAAAGAAAACAAATATGGGAACTAAGGTAAATCCGACAGCAAAGATCACACGTCCGACAACAATTAATGCCAAACAATTGCACCCTTACACCCGAATTAGAGAGAAATACTCCTTTATTACAACTTGCGATCCTGTGGGAATTCACTAACATGCTTGCAGGTATCCTCCTTTCCAGGAACAAGACGAAATCACTTGACAAAACCAAACAAAGTAGCATTCGTGATTCCTAAGAAAACAAGGCCAGCAGGAGGTTAAGCTGGTATTCATGCAAAAATCATTGCACCCTGTCTGAAAGAAAAACATCAACAGTTTCATAATTTGTGGAATTTACCGATCATCTGAAAGGGAAACAATCGAGCTACCAGATTTGTACCCTTCAAGGAAAATGAGCACAAAGGCCACATGATTTTCAAGAAGTCAATGCTTAAACTGAGCATCGGAGCACGAGCAAATAATCCGTCTCCTGTCGTTTTCCTCTTATTGTCTAGGACTTCTCGTCGCCGCGGATCTCCTCTCCGTCATTCTTCCGTCGCCCTCTTTCTGTTGTCGGCGAACTTTTTCCGTCTTCGTCGTCATCGAGGTCTCGTCATCTATGGTCCTCGGGATTCTCCCATTCTACCAGACCTCTCGTCGTCCTCATCACTTCGTCACTGTCATCGCCCCCTTATCGCCATTCATCTTTATTGTCACCCTTCCGTCGTTCTCCACTCGTTGTCAGTGACCTCTTGTGGTCGTGATCCTTCTGCCCTGCTGCCTCGTCTTCTATCCTGGGCCTATCTTCCTTAGCTGGCCGCTGGTCCTTCCCATCACTTTCTCGCTGTCGTCGTCCACTCGTTGTTTCGCAGAGATCTCTTGTCGTCCTGGTCCTTCTGTCCTCGTCGTCATTGACCTCTCATCACCGGTTGTCGTCGTGGCTATCTCGTCGTGGTCATCTTCTCGTCCTCGTGGGCCCCTTGTGTTCCTCATCACTTTTCCACTGTCCTCCACTTGTCGTCCACTTGTCGTCCTTCGTCATCATCGACCTAATCACACTATAAAGTATTGAAAAAGTTCTCTTCCAACAGATCTCTGATCAACCCAGGATTGAGATTAAAACCATTTAGGTCTCTCACCGACCACTTGTGCCACGTTCAGTTTGTTTCCACCTTCGCATCCTGTCCAGTCCAGAGCGCCCAGATTGTCCGCGGCATTTTCCCGGCGTTAATTCGTATCGAAATTAAACTTCTTCTCACGTCTGCCTCGCATCAAAAACCCGACTCAGACGAACCTGTCCCACACTCTCAACCATCACCAGCGCATTCCTGTGTGTTATATAATGTTAATAGACGTTTACCAGCAACATGATAATAATAATTGCGTTACTAGTACCACGACACGTAACCGAGCGTCCACCCGTCCAGCCGTCCAACCATCTAACCACTCAACCAGCTCCAGCCAACTCCAGCCAGTCAGACAACTAGCCCCGCACTAATTATACAGAAATTCGAATTAGCATCCTGCCCCTGTGGGTCGTACGCAAAATGCCCGTGCACTGGTGCACTGGTGGCAGTGCCCTGATACTGGCACTCGGCCGTCGCGTCTCTGGAGTCTATGAATTTACATGTTTCAATGGCTCGCCGTCTATCCCAGGAGATTGTCCCTACAAAAGGATTTTAATCGAAGCGGACCACTGTTGTTGGGGGAAGTTTAATCAAAACATGATCGCAAGCCATGAGCGGGTTGCGCGGGACAGACGAGCGCTGCTGCAACACAGACGCAAGCGCAACTATTTTTAATTCAGTTTCGCACAGTCCCCCGCCGCCGCCGATGCGGTTGCGTTTATTTATAGGAAAATTATGGCTCATCACGGTGATTGATCTTTATAACTACAATCTGAGCGATGGATAGATTCTGATTTAATGCATAATTAAATATAATTAAGAATGTGGCCGGTGCTGGTGCAGTTTATTCGCTCAACGCTGACGCCCTGCATAGTCTGTCTATGCGAAGTACATGTGGTTGTGGTTTTGTTTTGTTCAGAGGGTACTTGAAGCTGGTCTTGTGCGTAATCGATACGGAGTGGAGGAGAGGTTAATGAGCATGGATTCGACATACAATTACGTGCAACCGACAAACGTATTATCACCTACTTACGCTGCGGAGATGCTGGAAATGCGTGAGGAGTGGTTCAGTATCAGAGGCTGAGTTCGCTAAGAACCTTGACGGACCTTGATCTTGACGAACCACAAAGTGATTAGATTGACGACTGGTGAGCAGTCACAATGTTACCACACGAATCTTAAGTCCCAATCCGAATAATAATTTAGTCGTTAAATCTAGCAGATGAGTTGACTGATACCGCGTAGATCCGAAAGTCGGCGTCTAGGTGACATTTCCTGTGATTGGAGAACAGCGTAGAGAGTGTGTGCAATAGTTTCTTCCTCATTTTTGTTTCTGCAGCTCCAGCTCGTTGTAGAGAAGGCCTAACCTGAAGGCACAATGCCCGGGGACTGGTTCCGATGCTGTTAATGATTATGTTAGATTTCCTTTTTCATTTCTGAATTGGGTTTGGGTTACCCTTTCAATGTTAAAGTAAGTACGAGTGTTGAAAAAATGGGAGAGGATTAGAAAGGAGATGCCGATGCACATTGGTTTTAAATCTTCGAACCTCATAATGAGAGGGAAAGGTAGAGCTGAATAATGCATTCTACATCTCTGTGGCACGGCTAAAGAAAGAGTCTCTATTATTAATAATAAATATCAGTGGCGCTACAGCCCGTAGAGGGCCAAGGCCTAGCTTCTCAGCAACCACTCGGGTTGTGCGTGCTATTCTTCCCTCACGAGTGGAAGGTACCTACAGTTTTATGCCGACTCCGATCGGCCAAGTTTGAGAAGCTTTTTCTAGACAGGAAATACTCTGTGAACATTGTCAGTGACTCGAAAGGAGTGGGCAGTTGAAATTATATTTGTCGCACAGAGCAGGAATCGAACCTACGACGTCGAGGTTGGGGTCGACGCATATACCCACTACGCTACGGGCCACCACTCTATATTTCTCCGTTCGTCCAAAATAAGGTGCGAAAATAAAGAGACGCACGTGTAACCTGGTTGAATTGTATAAGAGAAGGAATGCAACGGGCCATTTCAGCTGAGCATTGCTTGTGGACAGAGAGAGACGGAATTTTGTTCACTGATAGATCTGTCTGCTATCAGTTTGAAGTCTCTTTTCTGGAGGTCCAAAAGTTGCAAGAGCCCCCACACCAGATCAGTGAGTTGAATTTAGGTTTTCGCTCGTATGTTAGTCTTCTATGTTACAGCCAGATGGAGTCACAAAGGAGAAAATCTTTTTGCAACGGCGCGGTGCGGCGAATAAAAGGCTGATGTTTTGCTACATTATTAGTCAGCATGTGGGGTCTTCGATACCGAGCCATTGGGATAGCGCAACAGAGGAAGTCCTCGCACTAGATGCCGCACACAAGTGGAAAAGCACCTCAACCAACTTGATGTGCGCAGCTGGAGGCAGCTGGTGAAAGATCGTGCTGGCTGGAGAGGCAAGTTGGTTGAGGCCCAGGTCCACCCCGGACTGTAGCGCCAATCAAAGAAGAAGAAGATGTGGGTAATTCCCTAGTTTTGTCAAGAAATTTTACCACTTTGCTGCTTCTTGTATTGCTCAGATTATTCATCAGCAGAACAGTCAGCAACGTCATTAGATGTTGAGTGCTTTCCGCCTCATCTAGGCAGGTTCTACAGCATAGTTTTTTTGCTAGGAGACAGTGTCCGGTGATTATTCCCACCGCTGACTGGCCTTGATCTTCTTAGAGAGAACAGGCTACTTGATCTTTCTGTGTCAATATGAGGCCAGATTTGTTTTGTTGTTTGACAGGTGCAGACGGTTAACCAACTGGCAGTTATTTTCTGAGGGCAAATGCTATTCAGCTGTAGCTTAATGGTAGTTAACCCTTACCAATGGGGAGTCTTTTGGGCGTTTTTACCGAGTTCATCAGCTCTACAGTCTCCGGGAATATCACTATGGCCTGACAGGCAGCACAGGTGGCAGCCGATTCCTTTTTTTGATTCTATCCCATTTTACCACCCATGATCTCCGATTGTCTTCCTTGTCCTATCACGAAGTTCCAAAACGGACACTTCTTTCAGATTTTATGATCAAGTAACCAGATCACCCACGACTGACTCTTGGTTTCTACCTCAAACCTGGAGGCTGCTTTTACGGTCAAAGCCTTGTCGTTTTGTAGCATGTTGTGGCTGATTTAATTTATTCACTGAACTTTGCAGCGAGGATTATGGCCACAGCATTGAACAGCTCGTACAGTTCAGGTCGTCTTCTCTTTCTTACAGAGAACGATGTATAATGGATTTAATTGTTGCCTGGCTATCGGCAATGATACGTTCCACCTTATTCAAGACAATGCTTCGCTAATTGCCATTAATTCCGCTTGGACGACGATGCAGTGATCTCAGAGACGAAGTTGAAAACGCCGCTTCCTTCGCCATCTTCCGTCTTGGATCCGTCTGCTAAAAGGCATGGTGCCACCGGTGAAAGGTCTCTGACCGGAATCAGTGTTTCGAAGTGTTGTGGTAAAGTGCAATCTAATTGAATTGTGGTATGGTAAGGTGGTAAGGCTGTATATGCTGTCATCAAGAAAGGACACACAACATCGACGACTCGGTCAGAACGTCATCATAGGCACCTACAACTTCGAGGTAGTAAAGGACTTCGTCTACCTTGGCTCCCAAGTAAATAGTGCGAACAACATCAGTACCGAGATTAAACGCAGAATAACTCTTGCCAACCGCTGTTTCTTTGGGCTCAAGAAGCAATTGAGTAGTAGAGCCCTCTCTCGAAAGACCAAGCTCACGTTATATAAGACCTTGATCATCCCTGTCCTGCTGTATGGCGCGGAAGCTTGGACTATTTCAAGAGCGGATGAAGACGCACTTGGTCTCTTCGAGAGAAAAGTTCTGCGTTCAATCTTTGGTCCTGTTTGCGTTGAAGGTTCTTGGAGAAGGAGATTCAACCACGAACTGTACGGGCTGTACAGCGACATGAGTCTAGTCAGGCGTCTACGGATTCAACGCCTAAGATGGCTAGGCCATGTAGAGCGCATGGACAACACTGCCCTAGCCCGAAGAGTCTTCGACTCCGAACCAGTGGGACAACTTATAGAGGACGACCACGAACCCGATGGCGCACTCAAGTGGAGAAGGACCTGAACCAACTTGGAGTGCGAAATTGGCTGGAGCTGGAGAGGATTGTTGACCGAGGCCCAGGTTCACCCCGGACTGTAGCGCCACAAGAAGAAGAAGAAGGTGGTAAGGCTTTTTTCGAATTTTGGCCTATCCATAGGTTTTATCGCACCATCGAGAACAAGCCTTTAGAGGAACCGCGGAGTCTGTTCCTGTTTGCTTGCCAAAGATGTCCTACCGGATAGTTCGGGTAGATATATCGATTTTATCAAACTCTCGGTTAGTTATTGTTGCGCTATACCTGAGATCATAGACAGCGACTGTGTCTCTACTCTCATTTCGAAATATGGTCCCATAATGTCGTCATTCCATAAACCCCCCACCAAACAACCAACCTTTTATAGATGGATTGACTTGTGAAACGCAGCAATAATGCAATTTTGTCATACTCTGGTCACCCTTTATTTGACCAATACAATGTATGACTTTTTTTTCAGCTCCCATAAGAGAATGCTTGCGCATGCAGACTGCATCCACTCTAACCGACACCTATTATGAGCAACCAAACGAACATTCGCCAAAAACTCGACTCGAATACTTGCCCGCATAAGAATTCAACAGACTTTTGCCCAAAAAAAGCTACATTTCCGTATAATTTACAACAACTACTTACATCAAATTCACTCGTCGTTTTTCATCGAGACACAACACAAGAAAAAAAATAACTCCAACTGAAACCAAAAAATGAAGCAAAAAGGAAGTAACAAAATGCATGCATCCATTAGTATCCAAACGCGCATCAGAAAACGCCAACAAGAAGATACAAATGCATTCTGGCCAAATGAAGCAGGGAACTTTTATAAAAACAAAAACAATTACCACGAGCGACGACCAGCGAGTCGCACAGCACACAGAGTCCACTTTCGCGAAACGCGATATCAAAGGACACCGAGAAATCCATCCCAAAAACGATGATATTCTTCGCAGTTCACTTGGCCGGCCTTATGGCCAAAAACTTTTGCAAGAAAAAAAAAAACAGAAAAAAACGACGCAAAACAAAAACAAAAGAAAAGAAGTCCGAAAAATAAATAAAACTTCTGATAAATTAAAAAAAAGGACAACAACCAGCGCACATACAGTTCAAAGTATTCCGTTGGGCGCGCGCTCGCGCTTGCGTACAGTACCATGTATCTGTACACAGATGGAGGCGTGCGTACTTATGTGCGCATCGCGAGGACGCGACGAGCTGAAACGTTTTTCCAAAAACCCCCCAAAAGTCAAAAAGGAAACGAAACCAAAACGAAGACGCTCACAAGAGATCCGTAAAGGGTCAAGCAAGGTCTCTAAGAAACGATTCAAAAAATTCTATCCTCCCGAGAAAGAGGAGGACGCGACTTCTTGAGGCGAAGAGAGAGAGATGTCGGTCTGTGGTGGTTGCACTTTTGGACGGGCGCGTTTCCAAAGCAATCAGTGAAGTAAAAGAAATCCCACTGCGCCCGCTTCCCCCGGCGCTCGCAAAAAAGGTGGAAATACGACGAACAACGTCCAAGGAACCGCCTTGCAACTGAATAAATTTCATTTGTTGGGCATGTCCGGACTCTGGCGATGGCCAGTTTGAGACAAATGAAGAAATAATTCTTTTTCTCAAAAGAGTCCTCTCTCGCGCCGTAGATGCACACGGGGGCCCGCACACAACCACATCGGTGCACATTCGAATGGAATGGATTTTGGGGAATCTTCTTGGGATTCTGAATTTTTTTTCGTTGTTTTTTTTTTTTTTTTTTTTGATTGGATTGGCCGTGTGGGATTCTTCTTCTTCATCATCATCATCATCATCGTCGTCATTATTATTACAACTTAGGAATTAAGAATAAGAAATAATGACCCCAAGCCGAGGAGCAGTTCAGTTCAGTTCAGTTCTCTGGCTGTGTCGAGCCGGGTATTTTCCCACCTAAGGGACGCTGCTGGTCAATGATCAGTCCATCTATTAATGTAGAGCCAGCAGCATGACGACCAGAAAGGGTTCACGACCAGAGAAGGAGTGAATATGTTTCTGCGAATTCTGAGGAACGAGTACATTGGGGCTAAACTGTTTGCTGACATGAGGAGGTTTTGGAGGTGAGCACGTAGGAAGGCTCAGAGAAGGGACAAGCGTCAAAAGAGTGTGATCTCAAGGGCCGGATGTTTTCCTTATTCATCTGAAGCAACAGCGAGCAGCACTTCTTCCTCGAAGGAACCATACTTCCGCAAATTAAACGAGATTTAGGGATAATTAAGGATGGTCAAAAACAGAACACACCTCAAAAGACTGTAGTCTCAAGGGCCGGTTGATATCTTTCGGATACCTCTGGGCGTCGTGTGGTGACAACAGCGAAGAGCTTTTCTTCAATTCCACCGAATTCCTCTTGAAACAGCCATACTTTCGCAACGCAAGCAGGCGGTGAATACTTGAGGACGCTCAAGCAAGGAACAAACCTCAAAAGACGGTTGTCTCAAGGGTCGGGCGGTGATTTCTGCGCGTCGTGTGGCAACAGTGAGGAGCTCTTCTGCAATTCCACAGCCTTTTATCTAGAAGGAACCATACTCTCTCAACGTATACGAGATTTGGTGGTGGAAACTTAAGGATTCTCCAACAAGGTACAAAGCCCATTCGATTGTGGTCTCAAGGCCCGGGTGATGTCTTCCTGATACCTCTGGTCGTCGTGTGGCAGCGGCGAGAAGCTCTTCTTCAACTAGACCGAATTCCTTACTTACTTTCGCAAAGATTGTGACCTCAAGGACCGGATGTTTCCGTTCTCAGTTCTTTGGGTGACATAACGCAACAACGAGCACCTCTTCTTCCAACGCCATCTACCTCGAAGGCACCATACTCTCCCAACGTATACGAGATTTGGTGGTGGACACTTAAGGATTCTCCAACAAGGACCAAAGCCCATTCGATTGTGGTCTCAAGGCCCGGGTGATGTCTTCCTGATACCTCTGGGCGTCGTGTGGCAGCGGCGAGAAGCTCTTCTTCAACTAGACCGAATTTCCTCTTGAAAGAGGCTTACTTTCGCAAAGATTGTGGCCTCAAGGACCGGATGTTTCCGTTCTCAGTTCTTTGGGTGACATAACGCAACAACGAGCACCTCTTCTTCCAACGCCATCTACCTCGAAGGCACCATACTCTCCCAACGTATACGAGATTTGGTGGTGGACACTTAAGGATTCTCCAACAAGGAACAAATCCCAGTTGATTGTGATCTCAAGGGACGGGTGGTGTCTTTCTGATTCCTCTGGGTGTGCCATTCAATTCCACCGCCTTCGCTCTCAAAGGAGCTATACTTTCGCGACGTACAAGTGGTCCATTCTCCTTCTTCTTGTGGCGATACGGTCCGAGAAAGAGGTCTCTAAGACATTCTAACTTAAGACGGCACTGCAGCCCGGGTGTACTTGGGCCTCAACCAGGAAGCGTCTCCAACCAGCTCGTTCTTTAGCTAGTTGCTTCCATTTTCACACACCAAGTTGGATGGGGACCCTTCGCACTTGCGTGCGTCACCTGAGTCGCTTCCAGTTTCATACGCCAAGTTGGTTGAGAACCCTTTCCACTTGCGGGCGTCACCTAAGTCGCGGTCTACTGAGCCGTCCCTCGGGGAGGATTCGAGGCCTTTCGGGACGTAGCATTGGTTTCCATCCGATCTACATCACCCATCCATCCCAATCGTCGTAGGTCTCTAAAAGCCAGAGACAAGAGTCTCTAGAGATCCTCCTCTTTTCTCAAGGCATCCTCTGTGTAGATGGCGCCACGGGCAACTTCCTTCCCCCAATCTTCCAAACCAGACCCACCTTCTTTTTCCGGTCACACACTCTCCACCACCACTGTAAGTGGTTCGCAAAAATTTGAAAGAGCCCCATGCCCATGGTAGTCAGTCATTCAGTCAGTCACTTAGGACTGCAGGGGATATTTATAATGCGGTTAATTCGGTGCTGCTGTTGTGCATTGCTTATTCCCACCATTCCATCCATGCGCCGAGGATATCGGGCCATCGCCACCGGTCAACCGGAGGGAAAGAGCACATCGCAGAGTGTACAAGACACCAGGCTCCATCACGTGGTGGAAGCGATAGAGACACAGCAGTGAAGCACCGCACCGCACCGACCATCATGACAACAGGACTGAATTTGAACGCCAAATGATGAGGACCGCGGAGGACGATGATCCTGACCGCTGGCCGCGTGTGTATGTGATTCTTTTCACTATTTTTCGGGAGGCGATTCGGGCGTGCGCGCGCTCGCGCCAGCGGTTTACCGCACACAGAAAAATGAAAAAAACAAAAAAAAAAGAAAAAAAAGTGCCTGAAATAACGAATGAAGTGTGTGTTGGGGGGCTGGGGCTTTTTTCGGATTCCGTCGACGTTCCGTCCGATTCGTTTTGATTTTATTTTCGTGCCCCTTTTTAGGAACCATGCCTGTGATCTTGTGTGTCACAGCATGATTTATGTCCTTTTGTCAAATGATAACAAAATATTTGTGGTGGTTGCATATTCGACACACGGTGTGTTGCGGTGCGGCCAGAGGATCTGGCTGATGTATGGGTGTGTGTTCGTTTATTTCTGGGAAACTGTAATGGTCATCATCATCAGAGTGTCCGACCTCATCAAAGGTACAAAAGAGAAATACACAGAAATGTTGAGAGAAGACAAAAAAAAAACGAAAAAAGAGGACAGAAACAGAAAGATCTTCAAATGCATGGAGCAGCCCAGAATTAAAACCAAAAACCTGACACCATATCCATAAATGTGTGCGATTGGGAATGGGGTTTTTGTTTTGGTCATCTGCAAACATTGTACAAACTTGCTGCGCTTGTGAGATGTGAAAGATTTTTAGCAAAGATTAGACTTCCTGGTAAACCATCAGAGATTGTCTCTCTTGGCCTGATCATGTTGCAGAAATTGAGAACAATGCCCCGGCCCCAGCAATCATAAGGACTGCAGGAGAAGGACCAAAATGAAAATAATTAAACAAATGTGCACGTAGTTCCAAGTCTAGGTCGTTGACCCTGGTGTTTGCATGAAATTGTGGCAGACTGATGTTTGATGTAGGTACATCTGGGGTGGACTTTGACCTCAGCCAACAAGAATCTTCGGCGGCACGATCTTTGCCTGCGGTTGCGCACACCAAATTGGTTGAGGTCCTTGTCAACTTGTGTGCGCCATCACGATCGAGGACGCCCTCTGTTGTGGGGTCCCGGATTCGAAGACTCTTCGGGCCAGAATTGTGGTATCCATCTGCTCTACATGAGCTAGCCATTTTAAATGTTGGATCCAAAGACATCTGGGATCTAAACCAAGAAGCCTATCTGACCTGCATGCCTCCTTAAGCTTCTTCCGCTTCCTCAAGTTGGTCTTTCTTCTCTTGCGTGCGCCGTCTCGATCGTCTCGATGGAGAACGTCCTCTGTTGCGTTGTCGTAATGGCCCGGATACAAAAATTCTCCACTCTACATAGCCCAGACACCTTAGGCGTTGGATCTATAGCCGTCTGGTTAGGCTCATGTCGCTGTACAGCTCGTGGTCGACTTGTCTCCTCCAGACGCCATCAACGCAAACAGGACCAAAGATCGCACGCAGAACTTTTCTCTTAAAATGACGAAGGGATTCTTTATCCGTTTCCAAGAACCTCCATGTCTCTGCGTCTTAGAGCAGGACAAGGATCAGTCAGTCTTTCGAGATATGGCTCTGTTAATCAATTGTATCCTGATTCCAAAGAATCAGCGATTGTCAAGAGTAATTCCGAATTTGGCCACGGCACTGCTGATTCGAAGCGGACGAACTCTTCGACTGTCTTAAAGTTTCTGCTTGCCAATATGACGTACTCTCCGAGACGTCCTTGTTGCGTGTCCTTCCGTGATGATTGTATACCCATTTTCGTCACTTCGGCTTCAGGGCTCGCTAACGCCTCCTGGAGTTCTGCCAATCACGTCATAGCATCGACGTATGCTAGCAGTTGTGTGGACTTTAAGAACACCGTGCCTACAGTGTTGGTTGTGTGTCTTTCGCACGATCATCTCCAGGACGATGTTGAAGAAATTATATGATAACGCGACGCCTGTCTGCAACCTTTTTAATATTGAAGGTCTTGGAGAGTCCGTTACCGACCTTGATGAAGCAGGGAGAATTCTCTATTGCCATCTTGCACAACGTGAGGAGCTTGGCAGGAATGTCAAAACTAGACATGGTGCTGTATAGCTCGTCTCTATGTTTTGAAATGGACAACTAGGCGGTGGGTGCCGATATGCATCTCTGGGGTTGTGTTGAGGATTCGCCCCACTGTTTGAAGATTTGCTAGTTGGTGGGCTTCCCCGGCCTGAAATGGATATTGACTATTGGCTTCAGGCATTCACACAAAAGGGCAGAGAGGATGTTATGTGCGACGCTAAAAGGAATGATTCCTCGGTAGTTGGCGCAGTCAAAGGGGTGGACACCCTTTTGTACAATTTACTGTGATCTGATTCTTGTGAAAACGTTGCCGTCTGATTGGCTAGCTTGTTCATTCACAGCTTTTTAAAATTTCCTTTGCTCTTGAAGATCTTACTTGCTTATCAGGCCTACAACCCATTGAGGGTCCGAACCTGCTGCCTTCCATCGTTGACAGTCCTGGGCATGCTGTTTGTAGTCACCAAGTTGTCCAGATGTCTTGTTATTTTGTCATAGCGGACCTGGCCTTTATGCCGAAGGTTCGGTCTTCCTCTCCTTTTCAAACCAGGAGGCTCGGGTTCGAAGGCCCTCTTTGCTGGAGCGTTGTTGTCCATGCACTTAATGTGGCCGAGCTAGTGTAGTCGACGGATTTTTGATTCTGGACTACATCCACATCCTAGTACAGTTCGTAGGAGTCGCGGTGTTTGTTTTCTCCTCCATCTGCCTTCCTCGCAGACGGGACCGTATATATCCAACGTAGAATTTTTCTTTCGAAGGTACCAAGGTTCTACTCAGCAGTTTTGCTTAGCGTCCTGCTGTCAACCCCATACAGCAGGACTGTCAAAGAGCTTATCTTTGCCCTTCGAGTCAAGAGTTTCGAGCCCCAGTTGTTTTGACAAACCGAAGTAGCATCGGTAACCCAGGATGATTATTCATCCGATCCCACTAAAAAGTAGTTGGTAGAGCTAACGATTGCCTCGAGGTAGACTGCTTTTACTACCTCGAAATTGATGCTCTTAAAAATTATATGACACAGTTCTTCAAAACCGTTCTTGTTCCCCAGATGTTTCACACGAAAAAGACTGAATGATCGACTGTAGTAAAGGTAACCCCCTAGATCCATCACTGTACACAGTGGGCCCTGCGCACCATCGCATGCTGTTCCAAGGGTGCCCCCACCAGATACCCCTCGCGACGTAGAGTTGTAAGCAAAATAAAAGAAAAACAATTCACAGTTTAGTTTAGTTTTGTTTTTTTTTTTGAAATATTTACAAAAAAATTCTTCTCATTTCTATTCATTCTCGCATTATCAACTACAATTGTGTTAAGTGTTACCATTTTTACAGAGTTCAGTTTTTTTTCGTTTTTAGTTTAGCTTGGATAAGGAAAATAATAGGGACCAACTAAAGTCTAAGTTAACAAGAAAAATAAAGAAAATATACGTGTAACCTTGATTTCCTTACGCATGGACTAATAGTGTTAGTTTACTTCCGATCAGATCATGAATCACTTTTGCACTGATAACCAGCGGATGAGTGGAGAGTCGGTGTGTGAGAGAGGGTGTGTGTGTGTGTGTGTGTTAGAAGGCGGGGAGGATGTTGTTTTTTTTGAGGATGTTGTCTTCACATAGGCTTACATTCGACTACGGCTAGAGGTCTTTTGTTTTGGCGTTCTGCTTCTGCAGCTGTCGCTTGTACTCAAGCATCTGCATTATGCGGACTTTGAGTTTTGGATTCTTTGCAATGGCACTACTGAGTGCCTTATATTCTACGGAGAACATAAATACCACCGGTATGGTGACGTCGTTATTGCCATCGCCAGACATTGCGAACATTGGTTGTGTTTCACCGGAAGAACCAGGAACATTATCACAGACTATGACAGCTTTAGCGCCGGCCTTTTGTGCGCGGCGCGCTTTGTCGACGAACGTGCAGTCACCACGTTCGACAATTAGGATTTTCCCTCGAATGTCATCGGTGTCGTTGAGATCGCTGCAGCCGCGCAGTGGCCGCGAAACGTGAATTTCAGCCTCGACGAACTCATCGGCGACCAGTTCGGGTGAGAAATGACTGGGGCCGGCCATCAGAGCTGTCCAATCTTGACTGTCGTCGATCTGGTATGCCACTGCCTGTGAATTCATAACAAGAGATCTATACTGACTCTGGAATAAGTGTGCTTAGCGTGCTTACCTGCAACTGAGCGAGTTGATTGAGAGTCTGCAGCTTGGTTAGCTCGAGCATTTCCTGCATGAAGAGGAGACCCATTTCACCATCCTCTGGACTCTTTGCCTAATTGAGTGCATAAGGGAAAGAGAACAATTACAACAAACAATTGAACAGTTTAATTATTTGGTCTGGGATTACGTTGTAGAAACTGTGAAACAGTCGAACCTTTCCATCGCCTAGCGAAACCATGGTGATGCCCATGTCGTAAACAGCTCGTAAATGATCAGCATTACTCGCTTGAAAATCTAACGCTCGCAGGCGCTTGTTGGTCGGTGTACGCGGACAGGAGCCAGTTATGAAATTTCGCAGAGGTTTTCGCACTTTCTCCGGGAAGAGTTTCGTTGAGCTGGGACATGTGCGCATAAAGTCCAAGACGTTGTGTTCGTCGGTTTGACGGAAACCTTAGAGTGTGGGGAGGAGAGAAAAGGGAAAGTGTTAAATGCTGCTAGCCAGTGCTAAAAGCTGGGTGTGCGAATAAACAATGTGCATGTGGCGGCGATGAGATGTTTATCTTACGGTTTTTATGATAGAGTAGCGTGAGAATTGCTTTTAGGTGCCTCTGACACAGACATTCTCCTTCGAAAACAAGGCTGAATGTACTTTCAAGGACACAATACAAACCAGGGGGTTTATGGAAGTCTCTAACGACTTCCTGCGCGATGAAAAGTGACTACGGCACAAGCTCAGTGCAATCAAAATGGAGTGTTCTACTTGTAAGCATGATGTGGACGTTCTAGAAGCCATGACGTGGCCAATAAGCAACTCAAACCTAACGAATGTCAGAGTCACAGTAAAGCAAGATGTTTTGCAAATGAGTGAGAACATTAAATGAAAGCTCCTTCGCTGAGTGGGACGGGACGCATAGCAGCGGGCTGCCCATGGGAACTCGATCAACTAACCTTCCGTTCAGCAGCCAAAGCATGTTTAAGCAGACAGACAAATGAAAGCAGATGACTAAAAACAAAACGACGCACACAAAATGATATTCAATTTATTTAATTTCACAAGCATTTCAAGCACACAAGCATTCCTCACATATGTATGCCGGATGAATTGATTCTACCTACTTACAGCTAAAATAGAGAACAAACAACACTTCAGAGAAAATCCCCTGAAGACACAGTACTATAATACATTCTTAAAACAGAATCATTACAGCGCATCCTCACCCTCATCCCTGGCAACTGATCAAATACCTAACCTATAGGAAGCACACTTATTTCTACACAACAACGGATACTCACTGAATGTGCTGTTTCCCAGCTGTGCAATCGAGAGTGGCAGTAAGTGTGCCTCGGTTGTGAAAACAAATTCATCCAAGTTAATGATGATATCTGACGGATCGGAGAACAGCAGATACAAATACTTGAATGTCTCCGAGAGGACGTATGAGTCCATGCGATCTTCGTGCTTTCCAGTGCGGACATCGTTGACGGCAGCATAGCCACAGCTTACTTTCGCATGCTTTTGCAGTGTTTTGAGGGCCTTCTTACCCACCTGCAGGTAGTGGTGGTCGTTGGTGGCTTTGTACAAGAAATACGTGGATTCAATGAATTCCGGTCGCAGATGGTGCTGGCCCCAGTGAATTTGGAAATCGATTGTGAACGCTTCCGGAATGAATGTGTGCATCTGCATGACCTGATACAGCATCTCGTGAGTCTGTACAGCGGGCTTGAGGTCGCCGGATAATACTTGTAGTCCTGGCCAAAAGGCCAGCAGGGAATCCATGAAATTCCGCGACTTGGCGTGCGGCCGGTGCATCAGGACGTCGAGCAGCATTGGACCCTCGCTTACGTACTTCATGACGGCGTTGTAGTGGCGATTGAAACGTGCCAGATACTTGTCGTCCCCGAGGAGTACGTATGACTTGAAGAGGTACTCATAGTAGGAATCAATTCCGGCGCCGACACCAGAATCTCGTCGCACCCAATCGCCAGAGTGCACATTCAGCACGGTTCCCATCAGATCTGACCCTCTGTGTCGGAGTTTCCAGAGCGCATCCATGGCCGAGTGGGCGCGTGCCTCGAAAATTGGGTCACCCGTCAGTCGAGAGAGGGCGGCAAACTCAAGGAGGATTGTCCCCGCACACGCTGTGCATGTCTCACGCGATTTCTTCAGCTGCTCGTCCTTCATTCCGGTTCGTAGATTCACTCTTGCATGCGGTATGCCCGTCGATGTGTTGAAGGCTGGCAGCAGACGATAGCCCAGCTCTCGGGCCATCTCCAGCAGTTCGCCCTTGTACCACGGCATCATTTTGAGGTTCTTCTGAATGTACTCGGTGAGGATGTGAGCTGATAGCAAACCACCAACCATGCGAATGTTCGTCTCGAACACCGACACGATGATGTCATTGTCGAATTGGACGTCCTTAATGACCAGCTTGACGGCGTTTTCGAATTCCGCAAAGTCACCGAGAATCACCAGGGTGTCCAGGGAATCCACCAGAGTCATTGAGAAACTGAAAGCAAACAGATAGTGTGAGATAAGAGTGCAAACACAAATTTCAACAGACGATAAGAGCGGTGTTTCATAGCAGCAGTCGTCGCGGTGCTGAGCAGCAGCTGGCTTTATTCACACAGTATGCATTTTCGTTTAGCTTGTGAGAAATTGATAAACATAAATTTAAAAGAAACGTCACGATCCGTACCATATTCTTGGAATCGACCGAAGCTACGCTTCATCTGCCACCGCACTAAACAGTCTCCAATGCTAACATAGTTAGCACGTAAACATGCAATCAACAATTAATTCCAAACTGATAGCGCAACCGTGTCAGATAAGATTGAACGTAGTTCGCCCCCGAAGCAACCAATCAAAATGCATAGCCTCAAATTTTGGTTTGCGTTCGTAGGCAAAAAAAAAATCAAAACAGTTGTGCTCACCGAAAGCCAACAAAGAAAACTATGGTTCTTGCATCTGGTTAAAACAGTCCGCAGCGAAGTGTGGTTAATGCAAATTAGAAAGTCTACTTCGCCTCGTACGGTTCAATGGCATCGCAAGAGCTTAATTAATATTCCGTCGACTAGTTGACCTCGGCAAATATCAGCTAAGCGAAAAAAAAAACGTTTTAGCTTTGAAAACAGGTGTAACCTTCACGAAGCTCTGTGTCTTGAATTTTTATAAAACCAGGGTCAAGGCCGTCGTTTCGCGTCGCTGTTAGCCTGCTAATCACACCGCAATGTGCCATCTGCACGATACTTACTTGCCCAAAATGTCATCCATGTCGCCACGCGATGGTGTTACACCACGATAACGTCCCTTGCATGATAATGGCATCAATTCGTCGGCGGGATAGGCGTTCTCCATGTAAGCATAGTACGCATGATAGAACATTTCCCGTGCCTCCTCCCTACACAAACAAATATGCAAAAGAAAATACGCAATCGTTTGCAAAATTGTAAACAAATATTGTAGGTTTCTCGTACGTACTTGAGTTCCTCACGCTCCTTCTTGGACATATTCTGCGTTGGTATCGAGTCCGAGAGAACTACGGTCGCACAAAATATGCATACCAGCAGTAGTCTTAAGACTAGCTCGTTTGGTTGGCCCATTTTTGTGCACAATTTCGCGGTTTCCCGACTCGCGATTTATTTTTTTGCGACACACAAGCCAAAATAGATAGCGAACAAAAAAAAAAAGAAAACTCAAAAAGAAAAGAAATTAGAAGAAAACAAAAAGAAACTACACACTATTGTGCGCGAAAGGAAATCAAAAGAAGCACTAAACACAACACACAATCGAGAGAAAACGATGGAGAATCCTACTTAAACCCGACTACAACTATGAATATACGGACTCGTGTCCAATTTCATTATCTTTGATTTTTTGTGTCTTTATTGCGTTCCTTCAAGTGTATATCAATGCGTTAGTCGATGGATTAGACATTTGTGATTTGAAAATTAATCGAAGGGAAACCAAAAGAAGCGAGCAAATTTATTTATGGCTAAGATTTTTGCGTCCACTACCAGATACCAGTTTTGCAGAAGATAATTACTTTTTTTTGACACAAATTTTGATGACAAGTCAAGTGAAGAGGACTGTCTTCTTGCGGACTGTCAAAGTGAAATTGAAGAGTAGTCGTTTTAGTGATTTCAGCGACATCTACATGTGTTTCTTAACATATTCGTATTTCATTCTCTTTTCTGAGATAAATCGTGTTCTTCTGTAATGTGTAGGTTCTGAATAATTGGACGATTTCTCCTGATTGCGATCTCACAAAATTTTCAACGAAAATTACCTTCCTGAAACGTTTCGAGTGAGGCTGAGAGTTTGTCGTATTTCATTGAACACACCACCGTCTTCGACTCTCGAATCGCAAATCGATACTCATTATCTTGACAACCAGCTGATGCACAATTGACAGATCACGGTGTGGGAGTAGAAATTTATTTCTGTTAGAAATCAAGTGCAAAGCAGGACCTGTGCACCTTATCATATTCCCCACACTTTATGAGGCTACCATAAAAGTACAAAAAATCCTAACATGTTGGCACCAATAAAACATTTACTAGCAACCAAACGAATCATTCTTGCGAGTGGATCACCGCGACGGCAAGAATTAGTTCAGCAAATCGTAAACAATCCATGCCCTATCCACAAATGCATCAATTCTAACTTGTCACACTACGCAGGGTCTGAACGCCGAACTATGCCCTTCCACATTCGAAGAGAATCTAAATCCAAGCGATTTTAAGGAGTTCTCAGAATTTGTTGAGCTAACAGCGTTGGGAAAAGCAGAAGAGGTTTACACCAGGCTAAAGGCGGAGTCTCCCGATGCCGACTTATTGGTAATCGCCGCCGACACTATGGTCACGATGGATAAAGAGATCTATGGCAAGCCAAATGATGCTGCTCATGCAGTACAGATGCTTACAAGGTAATTGAAATGTTCCCTTACTGGGTTCTTGTGTACAATGCGCCATTAAGACTTGCAGATGCGTGTAACACGGCACACACTGGTGTGGTCTTGAAGCACTCCCAAGGTGTAGTGAGGTTTACCGAATCAGCCAATGTATACTTTGGCAAGTTGACGCAGGAGCAGATTCAAGCATACGTCGATAGTGGAGAACCATTGTGAGTAGTTTCGCATTTCCTTGAAGACAACTCCTCTGAAGGATACTTGGTTTTAGGGATAAAGCTGGAGCGTACGGAATCAATGGCTTGGGTGGTGCTATGATACGAAAAATCGATGGTGACTACTACACTGTCATGGGACTGCCGCTGTACCGATTGTCAACGGAATTGTGCAAGCTCTTCGGTCGTAAATGTGATTAGAGGGAATGACGATACTTTGCTGCTGTGTCCTAGGCACACAACCGTCCCGTAAGACATTTCATGTTTTTTTTTTTTAAATAAGATAAAGCGTGTGATTTTCTTTTGATGTATTTCTGAGTTCATCTTTCGAGTGCGACAACGGCGCTATTAGGCCTACATATGAGCAATGTTCCCCTTTTTCCATGTCTTCGAGTGCATATTAATTGATTCTGAAGGTTTGAAAAGAATTGGAAGACATTGAATTTTCAACCGAAAAAAATTATAGTGTAAGGCATTTCTGATGGATTTCACGACCCATCTTCCAACTGCCACAGCGGCCCTATTAGGCGCACCAGGGACTTGCGCACACCGTTTTGCATGTCCTGGGGCGTGTATTAAGCGATCCTGAGCGTTTGGAGTGCATCCGGCAACATTCAGATTTTGACCCCAAAATCCAAGCAGTGGTTAGTAAGGCATTTCTGATGGATTTCACGGCCCATCTTCCAACTGCCACAGCGGCCCTATTAGGCCTACCAATGACTTGCGCACACCGTTTTGCATGTCCTGGGGTGTGTATTAAGCGATCCTGGGAGTTTGGAGTGCATCCGGCAACATTCAGATTTTGACCCCAAAATCCAAGCAGTGGTTAGTAAGGCATTTCTGATGGATTTCACGGCTCATCTTCCAACTGCCACAGCGGCCCTATTAGGCCTACCAATGACTTGCGCACACCGTTTTGCATGTCCTGGGGTGTGTATTAAGCGATCCTGAGAGTTTGGAGTGCATCCGGCAACATTGAGATTTTGACCCCAAAATCCAAGCAGTGGTTAGTAAGGCATTTCTGATGGATTTCACGGCCCATCTTCCAACTGCCACAGCGGCCCTATTAGGCGCACCAGGGACTTGCGCACACCGTTTTGCATGTCCTGGGGTGTGTATTAAGCGATCCTGAGAGTTTGGAGTGCATCCGGCAACATTGAGATTTTGACCCCAAAATCCAAGCAGTGGTTAGTAAGGCATTTCTGATGGATTTCACGGCCCATCTTCCAACTGCCACAGCGGCCCTATTAGGCCTACCAATGACTTGCGCACACCGTTTTGCATATTCTGGGGTGTGTATTAAGCGATCCTGAGAGTTTGGAGTGCATCCGGCAACATTGAGATTTTGACCCCAAAATCCAAGCAGTGGTTAGTAAGGCATTTCTGATGGATTTCACGGCCCATCTTCCAACTGCAACAGCGGCCCTATTATGTGCACCAGGGCCTTGCGCACACCGTTTTGCATGTCCTGGGGTGTGTATTAAGCGATCCTGAGAGTTTGGAGTGCATCCGGCAACATTGAGATTTTGACCCCAAAATCCAAGCAGTGGTTAGTAAGGCATTTCTGATGGATTTCACGGCCCATCTTCCAACTGCCACAGCGGCCCTATTAGGCCTACCAATGACTTGCGCACACCGTTTTGCATGTCCTGGGGTGTGTATTGAGCGATCCTGAGAGTTTGGAGTGCATCCGGCAACATTGAGATTTTGACCCCAAAATCCAAGCAGTGGTTAGTAAGGCATTTCTGATGGATTTCACGGCCCATCTTCCAACTGCCACAGCGGCCCTATTAGGCGCACCAGGGACTTGCGCACACCGTTTTGCATGTCCTGGGGTGTGTATTAAGCGATCCTGAGAGTTTGGAGTGCATCCGGCAACATTGAGATTTTGACCCCAAAATCCAAGCAGTGGTTAGTAAGGCATTTCTGATGGATTTCACGGCCCATCTTCCAACTGCCACAGCGGCCCTATTAGGCGCACCAGGGACTTGCGCACACCGTTTTGCATGTCCTGGGGTGTGTATCTACGGATCCTGAGAGTTTGGAGTGCATCCGGCAACATTGAGATTTTGACCCCAAAATCCAAGCAGTGGTTAGTAAGGCATTTCTGATGGATTTCACGGCCCATCTTCCAACTGCCACAGCGGCCCTATTAGGCGCACCAGGGACTTGCGCACACCGATTTGCATGTCCTGGGGTGTGTATCTACGGATCCTGAGAGTTTGGAGTGCATCCGGCAACATTGAGATTTTGACCCCAAAATCCAAGCAGTGGTTAGTAAGGCATTTCTGATGGATTTCACGGCCCATCTTCCAACTGCCACAGCGGCCCTATTAGGCGCACCAGGGACTTGCGCACACCGATTTGCATGTCCTGGGGTGTGTATTAAGCGATCCTGAGAGTTTGGAGTGCATCCGGCAACATTGAGATTTTGACCCCAAAATCCAAGCAGTGGTTAGTAAGGCATTTCTGATGGATTTCACGGCTCATCTTCCAACTGCCACAGCGGCCCTATTAGGCCTACCAATGACTTGCGCACACCGTTTTGCATGTCCTGGGGTGTGTATTGAGCGATCCTGAGAGTTTGGAGTGCATCCGGCAACATTGAGATTTTGACCCCAAAATCCAAGCAGTGGTTAGTAAGGCATTTCTGATGGATCTCACGGCTCATCTTCCAACTGCCACAGCGGCCCTATTAGGCCTACCAATGACTTGCGCACACCGTTTTGCATGTCCTGGGGTGTGTATTGAGCGATCCTGAGAGTTTGGAGTGCATCCGGCAACATTGAGATTTTGACCCCAAAATCCAAGCAGTGGTTAGTAAGGCATTTCTGATGGATTTCACGGCTCATCTTCCAACTGCCACAGCGGCCCTATTAGGCCTACCAATGACTTGCGCACACCGTTTTGCATGTCCTGGGGTGTGTATTGAGCGATCCTGAGAGTTTGGAGTGCATCCGGCAACATTGAGATTTTGACCCCAAAATCCAAGCAGTGGTTAGTAAGGCATTTCTGATGGATTTCACGGCCCATCTTCCAACTGCCACAGCGGCCCTATTAGGCGCACCAGGGACTTGCGCACACCGATTTGCATGTCCTGGGGTGTGTATCTACGGATCCTGAGAGTTTGGAGTGCATCCGGCAACTTTGAGATTTTGACCCCAAAATCCAAGCAGTGGTTAGTAAGGCATTTCTGATGGATTTCACGGCCCATCTTCCAACTGCCACAGCGGCCCTATTAGGCCTACCAATGTCTTGCGCACACCGTTTTGCATGTCCTGGGGTGTGTATTAAGCGATCCTGAGAGTTTGGAGTGCATCCGGCAACATTGAGATTTTGACCCCAAAATCCAAGCAGTAAGGCATTTCTGATGGATTTCACGGCCCATCTTCCAACTGCCACAGCGGCCCTATTAGGCGCACCAGGGACTTGCGCACACCGTTTTGCATGTCCTGGGGTGTGTATTAAGCGATCCTGAGAGTTTGGAGTGCATCCGGCAACATTGAGATTTTGACCCCAAAATCCAAGCAGTGGTTAGTAAGGCATTTCTGATGGATTTCACGGCCCATCTTCCAACTGCCACAGCGGCCCTATTAGGCGCACCAGGGACTTGCGCACACCGATTTGCATGTCCTGGGGTGTGTATTAAGCGATCCTGAGAGTTTGGAGTGCATCCGGCAACATTGAGATTTTGACCCCAAAATCCAAGCAGTGGTTAGTAAGGCATTTCTGATGGATTTCACGGCCCATCTTCCAACTGCCACAGCGGCCCTATTAGGCGCACCAGGGACTTGCGCACACCGTTTTGCATGTCCTGGGGTGTGTATTAAGCGATCCTGAGAGTTTGGAGTGCATCCGGCAACATTGAGATTTTGATCCCAAAATCCAAGCAGTGGTTAGTAAGGCATTTCTGATGGATTTCACGGCCCATCTTCCAACTGCCACAGCGGCCCTATTAGGCGCACCAGGGACTTGCGCACACCGTTTTGCATGTCCTGGGGTGTGTATTAAGCGATCCTGAGAGTTTGGAGTGCATCCGGCAACATTGAGATTTTGACCCCAAAATCCAAGCAGTGGTAAGGCATTTCTGATGGATTTCACGGCCCATCTTCCAACTGCCACAGCGGCCCTATTAGGCGCACCAGGGACTTGCGCACACCGATTTGCATGTCCTGGGGTGTGTATCTACGGATCCTGAGAGTTTGGAGTGCATCCGGCAACATTGAGATTTTGACCCCAAAATCCAAGCAGTGGTTAGTAAGGCATTTCTGATGGATTTCACGGCCCATCTTCCAACTGCCACAGCGGCCCTATTAGGCGCACCAGGGACTTGCGCACACCGTTTTGCATGTCCTGGGGTGTGTATTAAGCGATCCTGAGAGTTTGGAGTGCATCCGGCAACATTGAGATTTCGACCCCAAAATCCAAGCAGTGGTTAGTAAGGCATTTCTGATGGATTTCACGGCCCATCTTCCAACTGCCACAGCGGCCCTATTAGGCCTACCAATGACTTGCGCACACCGTTTTGCATGTCCTGGGGTGTGTATCTACGGATCCTGAGAGTTTGGAGTGCATCCGGCAACTTTGAGATTTTGACCCCAAAATCCAAGCAGTGGTTAGTAAGGCATTTCTGATGGATTTCACGGCCCATCTTCCAACTGCCACAGCGGCCCTATTAGGCCTACCAATGACTTGCGCACACCGTTTTGCATGTCCTGGGGTGTGTATCTACGGATCCTGAGAGTTTGGAGTGCATCCGGCAACTTTGAGATTTTGACCCCAAAATCCAAGCAGTGGTTAGTAAGGCATTTCTGATGGATTTCACGGCCCATCTTCCAACTGCCACAGCGGCCCTATTAGGCCTACCAATGACTTGCGCACACCGTTTTGCATGTCCTGGGGTGTGTATCTACGGATCCTGAGAGTTTGGAGTGCATCCGGCAACTTTGAGATTTTGACCCCAAAATCCAAGCAGTGGTTAGTAAGGCATTTCTGATGGATTTCACGGCCCATCTTCCAACTGCCACAGCGGCCCTATTAGGCCTACCAATGACTTGCGCACACCGTTTTGCACGTCCTGGGGTGTGTATTAAGCGATCCTGAGAATTTGGAGTGCATCCGGCAACATTGAGATTTTGACCCCAAAATCCAAGCAGTGGTTAGTAAGGCATTTCTGATGGATTTCACGGCCCATCTTCCAACTGCCACAGCGGCCCTATTAGGCCTACCAATGACTTGCGCACACCGTTTTGCATGTCCTGGGGTGTGTATCTACGGATCCTGAGAGTTTGGAGTGCATCCGGCAACTTTGAGATTTTGACCCCAAAATCCAAGCAGTGGTTAGTAAGGCATTTCTGATGGATTTCACGGCCCATCTTCCAACTGCCACAGCGGCCCTATTAGGCCTACCAATGACTTGCGCACACCGTTTTGCATGTCCTGGGGTGTGTATTAAGCGATCCTGAGAGTTTGGAGTGCATCCGGCAACATTGAGATTTTGACCCCAAAATCCAAGCAGTAAGGCATTTCTGATGGATTTCACGGCCCATCTTCCAACTGCCACAGCGGCCCTATTAGGCGCACCAGGGACTTGCGCACACCGTTTTGCATGTCCTGGGGTGTGTATTAAGCGATCCTGAGAGTTTGGAGTGCATCCGGCAACATTGAGATTTTGACCCCAAAATCCAAGCAGTGGTTAGTAAGGCATTTCTGATGGATTTCACGGCCCATCTTCCAACTGCCACAGCGGCCCTATTAGGCCTACCAATGACTTGCGCACACCGTTTCGCATGTCCTGGGGTGTGTTTTAAGGGATCCTGAGAGTTTGGAGTGCATCCGGCAACATTGAGATTTTGACCCCAAAATCCAAGCAGTGGTTAGTAAGGCATTTCTGATGGATTTCACGGCCCATCTTCCAACTGCCACAGCGGCCCTATTAGGTGCACCAGGGCCTTGCGCACACCGTTTTGCATGTCCTGGGGTGTGTATTAAGCGATCCTGAGAGTTTGGAGTGCATCCGGCAACATTGAGATTTTGACCCCAAAATCCAAGCAGTGGTTAGTAAGGCATTTCTGATGGATTTCACGGCCCATCTTCCAACTGCCACAGCGGCCCTATTAGGCGCACCAGGGACTTGCGCACACCGTTTTGCATGTCCTGGGGTGTGTATTAAGCGATCCTGAGAGTTTGGAGTGCATCCGGCAACATTGAGATTTTGACCCCAAAATCCAAGCAGTGGTTAGTAAGGCATTTCTGATGGATTGCACGGCTCATCTTCCAACTGCCACAGCGGCCCTATTAGGCCTACCAATGACTTGCGCACACCGTTTTGCATGTCCTGGTGTGTGTATTAAGCGATCCTGAGAGTTTGGAGTGCATCCGGCAACATTGAGATTTTGACCCCAAAATCCAAGCAGTGGTTAGTAAGGCATTTCTGATGGATTTCACGGCCCATCTTCCAACTGCCACAGCGGCCCTATTAGGCGCACCAGGGACTTGCACACACCGATTTGCATGTCCTGGGGTGTGTATTAAGCGATCCTGAGAGTTTGGAGTGCATCCGGCAACATTGAGATTTTGACCCCAAAATCCAAGCAGTGGTTAGTAAGGCATTTCTGATGGATTTCACGGCCCATCTTCCAACTGCCACAGCGGCCCTATTAGGCCTACCAATGACTTGCGCACACCGTTTCGCATGTCCTGGGGTGTGTTTTAAGGGATCCTGAGAGTTTGGAGTGCATCCGGCAACATTGAGATTTTGACCCCAAAATCCAAGCAGTGGTTAGTAAGGCATTTCTGATGGATTTCACGGCCCATCTTCCAACTGCCACAGCGGCCCTATTAGGCGTATCAGGGACTTGCGCACACCGTTTTGCATGTCCTGGGGTGTGTATTAAGCGATCCTGAGAGTTTGGAGTGCATCCGGCAACATTGAGATTTTGACCCCAAAATCCAAGCAGTGGTTAGTAAGGCATTTCTGATGGATTGCACGGCTCATCTTCCAACTGCCATAGCGGCCCTATTAGGCCTACCAATGACTTGCGCACACCGTTTTGCATGTCCTGGTGTGTGTATTAAGCGATCCTGAGAGTTTGGAGTGCATCCGGCAACATTGAGATTTTGACCCCAAAATCCAAGCAGTGGTTAGTAAGGCATTTCTGATGGATTTCACGGCCCATCTTCCAACTGCCACAGCGGCCCTATTAGGCCTACCAATGACTTGCGCACACCGTTTCGCATGTCCTGGGGTGTGTTTTAAGGGATCCTGAGAGTTTGGAGTGCATCCGGCAACATTGAGATTTTGACCCCAAAATCCAAGCAGTGGTTAGTAAGGCATTTCTGATGGATTTCACGGCCCATCTTCCAACTGCCACAGCGGCCCTATTAGGCGCACCAGGGACTTGCGCACACCGTTTTGCATGTCCTGGGGTGTGTATTAAGCGATCCTGAGAGTTTGGAGTGCATCCGGCAACATTGAGATTTTGACCCCAAAATCCAAGCAGTGGTTAGTAAGGCATTTCTGATGGATTTCACGGCCCATCTTCCAACTGCCACAGCGGCCCTATTAGGCCTACCAATGACTTGCGCACACCGTTTTGCATGTCCTGGGGTGTGTATTAATGGATCCTGAGAGTTTGGAGTGCATCCGGCAACATTGAGATTTTGACCTCAAAATCCAAGCAGTGGTTAGTAAGGCATTTCTGATGGATTTCACGGCCCATCTTCCAACTGCCACAGCGGCCCTATTAGGCGCACCAGGGACTTGCGCACACCGTTTTGCATGTCCTGGAGTGTGTATTAAGCGATCCTGAGAGTTTGGAGTGCATCCGGCAACATTGAGATTTTGACCCCAAAATCCAAGCAGTTGTTAGTAAGGCATTTCTGATGGATTTCACGGCCCATCTTCCAACTGCCACAGCGGCCCTATTAGGCGCACCAGGGACTTGCGCACACCGTTTTGCATGTCCTGGGGTGTGTATTAAGCGATCCTGAGAGTTTGGAGTGCATCCGGCAACATTGAGATTTTGACCCCAAAATCCAAGCAGTGGTTAGTAAGGCATTTCTGATGGATTTCACGGCCCATCTTCCAACTGCCACAGCGGCCCTATTAGGCGCACCAGGGACTTGCGCACACCGTTTTGCGTGTCCTGGGGTGTGTATTAAGCGATCCTGAGAGTTTGGAGTGCATCCGGCAACATTGAGATTTTGACCCCAAAATCCAAGCAGTGGTTAGTAAGGCATTTCTGATGGATTTCACGGCCCATCTTCCAACTGCCACAGCGGCCCTATTAGGCGCACCAGGGACTTGCGCACACCGATTTGCATGTCCTGGGGTGTGTATTAAGCGAGCCTGAGAGTTTGGAGTGCATCCGGCAACATTGAGATTTTGACCCCAAAATCCAAGCAGTGGTTAGTAAGGCATTTCTGATGGATTTCACGGCCCATCTTCCAACTGCCACAGCGGCCCTATTAGGCGCACCAGGGACTTGCGCACACCGTTTTGCATGTCCTGGGGTGTGTATTAAGCGATCCTGAGAGTTTGGAGTGCATCCGGCAACATTGAGATTTTGACCCCAAAATCCAAGCAGTGGTTAGTAAGGCATTTCTGATGGATTTCACGGCCCATCTTCCAACTGCCACAGCGGCCCTATTAGGTGCACCAGGGCCTTGCGCACACCGTTTTGCATGTCCTGGGGTGTGTATTAAGCGATCCTGAGAGTTTGGAGTGCATCCGGCAACATTGAGATTTTGACCCCAAAATCCAAGCAGTGGTTAGTAAGGCATTTCTGATGGATTTCACGGCCCATCTTCCAACTGCCACAGCGGCCCTATTAGGCCTACCAATGACTTGCGCACACCGTTTTGCATGTCCTGGTGTGTGTATTAAGCGATCCTGAGAGTTTGGAGTGCATCCGGCAACATTGAGATTTTGACCCCAAAATCCAAGCAGTGGTTAGTAAGGCATTTCTGATGGATTTCACGGCCCATCTTCCAACTGCCACAGCGGCCCTATTAGGCGCACCAGGGACTTGCGCACACCGATTTGCATGTCCTGGGGTGTGTATTAAGCGAGCCTGAGAGTTTGGAGTGCATCCGGCAACATTGAGATTTTGACCCCAAAATCCAAGCAGTGGTTAGTAAGGCATTTCTGATGGATTTCACGGCCCATCTTCCAACTGCCACAGCGGCCCTATTAGGTGCACCAGGGCCTTGCGCACACCGTTTTGCATGTCCTGGGGTGTGTATTAAGCGATCCTGAGAGTTTGGAGTGCATCCGGCAACATTGAGATTTTGACCCCAAAATCCAAGCAGTGGTTAGTAAGGCATTTCTGATGGATTTCACGGCCCATCTTCCAACTGCCACAGCGGCCCTATTAGGCGCACCAGGGACTTGCGCACACCGTTTTGCATGTCCTGGGGTGTGTATTAAGCGATCCTGAGAGTTTGGAGTGCATCCGGCAACATTGAGATTTTGACCCCAAAATCCAAGCAGTGGTTAGTAAGGCATTTCTGATGGATTTCACGGCCCATCTTCCAACTGCCACAGCGGCCCTATTAGGCCTACCAATGACTTGCGCACACCGTTTTGCATGTCCTGGGGTGTGTATTAATGGATCCTGAGAGTTTGGAGTGCATCCGGCAACATTGAGATTTTGACCTCAAAATCCAAGCAGTGGTTAGTAAGGCATTTCTGATGGATTTCACGGCCCATCTTCCAACTGCCACAGCGGCCCTATTAGGCGCACCAGGGACTTGCGCACACCGTTTTGCATGTCCTGGGGTGTGTATTAAGCGATCCTGAGAGTTTGGAGTGCATCCGGCAACATTGAGATTTTGACCCCAAAATCCAAGCAGTGGTTAGTAAGGCATTTCTGATGGATTTCACGGCCCATCTTCCAACTGCCACAGCGGCCCTATTAGGCGCACCAGGGACTTGCGCACACCGATTTGCATGTCCTGGGGTGTGTATTAAGCGATCCTGAGAGTTTGGAGTGCATCCGGCAACATTGAGATTTTGACCCCAAAATCCAAGCAGTGGTTAGTAAGGCATTTCTGATGGATTTCACGGCCCATCTTCCAACTGCCACAGCGGCCCTATTAGGCGTATCAGGGACTTGCGCACACCGTTTTGCATGTCCTGGGGTGTGTATTAAGCGATCCTGAGAGTTTGGAGTGCATCCGGCAACATTGAGATTTTGACCCCAAAATCCAAGCAGTGGTTAGTAAGGCATTTCTTATGGATTTCACGGCCCATCTTCCAACTGCCACAGCGGCCCTATTAGGCGTATCAGGGACTTGCGCACACCGTTTTGCATGTCCTGGGGTGTGTATTAAGCGATCCTGAGAGTTTGGAGTGCATCCGGCAACATTGAGATTTTGACCCCAAAATCCAAGCAGTGGTTAGTAAGGCATTTCTGATGGATTTCACGGCCCATCTTCCAACTGCCACAGCGGCCCTATTAGGCCTACCAATGACTTGCGCACACCGTTTTGCATGTCCTGGGGTGTGTATTAAGCGATCCTGAGAGTTTGGAGTGCATCCGGCAACATTGAGATTTTGACCCCAAAATCCAAGCAGTGGTTAGTAAGGCATTTCTGATGGATTTCACGGCCCATCTTCCAACTGCCACAGCGGCCCTATTAGGCCTACCAATGACTTGCGCACACCGTTTTGCATGTCCTGGGGTGTGTATTAAGCGATCCTGAGAGTTTGGAGTGCATCCGGCAACATTGAGATTTTGACCCCAAAATCCAAGCAGTGGTTAGTAAGGCATTTCTGATGGATTTCACGGCCCATCTTCCAACTGCCACAGCGGCCCTATTAGGCCTACCAATGACTTGCGCACACCGTTTTGCATGTCCTGGGGTGTGTATCTACGGATCCTGAGAGTTTGGAGTGCATCCGGCAACTTTGAGATTTTGACCCCAAAATCCAAGCAGTGGTTAGTAAGGCATTTCTGATGGATTTCACGGCCCATCTTCCAACTGCCACAGCGGCCCTATTAGGCGTATCAGGGACTTGCGCACACCGTTTTGCATGTCCTGGGGTGTGTATTAAGCGATCCTGAGAGTTTGGAGTGCATCCGGCAACATTGAGATTTTGACCCCAAAATCCAAGCAGTGGTTAGTAAGGCATTTCTGATGGATTTCACGGCCCATCTTCCAACTGCCACAGCGGCCCTATTAGGCCTACCAATGACTTGCGCACACCCTTTTGCATGTCCTGGGGTGTGTATCTACGGATCCTGAGAGTTTGGAGTGCATCCGGCAACTTTGAGATTTTGACCCCAAAATCCAAGCAGTGGTTAGTAAGGCATTTCTGATGGATTTCACGGCCCATCTTCCAACTGCCACAGCGGCCCTATTAGGCGTATCAGGGACTTGCGCACACCGTTTTGCATGTCCTGGGGTGTGTATTAAGCGATCCTGAGAGTTTGGAGTGCATCCGGCAACATTGAGATTTTGACCCCAAAATCCAAGCAGTGGTTAGTAAGGCATTTCTGATGGATTTCACGGCCCATCTTCCAACTGCCACAGCGGCCCTATTAGGCCTACCAATGACTTGCGCACACCGTTTCGCATGTCCTGGGGTGTGTTTTAAGGGATCCTGAGAGTTTGGAGTGCATCCGGCAACATTGAGATTTTGACCCCAAAATCCAAGCAGTGGTTAGTAAGGCATTTCTGATGGATTTCACGGCCCATCTTCCAACTGCCACAGCGGCCCTATTAGGTGCACCAGGGCCTTGCGCACACCGTTTTGCATGTCCTGGGGTGTGTATTAAGCGATCCTGAGAGTTTGGAGTGCATCCGGCAACATTGAGATTTTGACCCCAAAATCCAAGCAGTGGTTAGTAAGGCATTTCTGATGGATTTCACGGCCCATCTTCCAACTGCCACAGCGGCCCTATTAGGCCTACCAATGACTTGCGCACACCGTTTTGCATGTCCTGGGGTGTGTATCTACGGATCCTGAGAGTTTGGAGTGCATCCGGCAACTTTGAGATTTTGACCCCAAAATCCAAGCAGTGGTTAGTAAGGCATTTCTGATGGATTTCACGGCCCATCTTCCAACTGCCACAGCGGCCCTATTAGGCCTACCAATGACTTGCGCACACCGTTTCGCATGTCCTGGGGTGTGTTTTAAGGGATCCTGAGAGTTTGGAGTGCATCCGGCAACATTGAGATTTTGACCCCAAAATCCAAGCAGTGGTTAGTAAGGCATTTCTGATGGATTTCACGGCCCATCTTCCAACTGCCACAGCGGCCCTATTAGGCCTACCAATGACTTGCGCACACCGTTTTGCATGTCCTGGGGTGTGTATTAAGCGATCCTGAGAGTTTGGAGTGCATCCGGCAACATTGAGATTTTGACCTCAAAATCCAAGCAGTGGTTAGTAAGGCATTTCTGATGGATTTCACGGCCCATCTTCCAACTGCCACAGCGGCCCTATTAGGCGCACCAGGGACTTGCGCACACCGTTTTGCATGTCCTGGGGTGTGTATTAAGCGATCCTGAGAGTTTGGAGTGCATCCGGCAACATTGAGATTTTGACCCCAAAATCCAAGCAGTTGTTAGTAAGGCATTTCTGATGGATTTCACGGCCCATCTTCCAACTGCCACAGCGGCCCTATTAGGCGCACCAGGGACTTGTGCACACCGTTTTGCATGTCCTGGGGCGTGTATTAAGCGATCCTGAGCGTTTGGAGTGCATCCGGCAACATTGAGATTTTGACCCCAAAATCCAAGCAGTGGTTAGTAAGGCATTTCTGATGGATTTCACGGCCCATCTTCCAACTGCCACAGCGGCCCTATTAGGCGCACCAGGGACTTGTGCACACCGTTTTGCATGTCCTGGGGTGTGTATTAAGCGATCCTGAGAGTTTGGAGTGCATCCGGCAACATTGAGATTTTGACCCCAAAATCCAAGCAGTGGTTAGTAAGGCATTTCTGATGGATTTCACGGCCCATCTTCCAACTGCCACAGCGGCCCTATTAGGCGCACCAGGGACTTGCGCACACCGATTTGCATGTCCTGGGGTGTGTATTAAGCGATCCTGAGAGTTTGGAGTGCATCCGGCAACATTTAGATTTTGACCCCAAAATCCAAGCAGTGGTTAGTAAGGCATTTCTGATGGATTTCACGGCCCATCTTCCAACTGCCACAGCGGCCCTATTAGGCGTATCAGGGACTTGCGCACACCGTTTTGCATGTCCTGGGGTGTGTATTAAGCGATCCTGAGAGTTTGGAGTGCATCCGGCAACATTGAGATTTTGACCCCAAAATCCAAGCAGTGGTTAGTAAGGCATTTCTGATGGATTTCACGGCCCATCTTCCAACTGCCACAGCGGCCCTATTAGGCCTACCAATGACTTGCGCACACCGTTTTGCATGTCCTGGGGTGTGTATTAAGCGATCCTGAGAGTTTGGAGTGCATCCGGCAACATTGAGATTTTGACCCCAAAATCCAAGCAGGGGTTAGTAAGGCATTTCTGATGGATTTCACGGCCCATCTTCCAACTGCCACAGCGGCCCTATTAGGCGCACCAGGGACTTGCGCACACCGATTTGCATGTCCTGGGGTGTGTATTAAGCGATCCTGAGAGTTTGGAGTGCATCCGGCAACATTGAGATTTTGACCCCAAAATCCAAGCAGTGGTTAGTAAGGCATTTCTGATGGATTTCACGGCCCATCTTCCAACTGCCACAGCGGCCCTATAAGGCGTATCAGGGACTTGCGCACACCGTTTTGCATGTCCTGGGGTGTGTATTAAGCGATCCTGAGAGTTTGGAGTGCATCCGGCAACATTGAGATTTTGACCCCAAAATCCAAGCAGTGGTTAGTAAGGCATTTCTGATGGATTTCACGGCCCATCTTCCAACTGCCACAGCGGCCCTATTAGGCCTACCAATGACTTGCGCACACCGTTTTGCATGTCCTGGGGTGTGTATTAAGCGATCCTGAGAGTTTGGAGTGCATCCGGCAACATTGAGATTTTGACCCCAAAATCCAAGCAGTGGTTAGTAAGGCATTTCTGATGGATTTCACGGCCCATCTTCCAACTGCCACAGCGGCCCTATTAGGCCTACCAATGACTTGCGCACACCGTTTTGCATGTCCTGGGGTGTGTATCTACGGATCCTGAGAGTTTGGAGTGCATCCGGCAACTTTGAGATTTTGACCCCAAAATCCAAGCAGTGGTTAGTAAGGCATTTCTGATGGATTTCACGGCCCATCTTCCAACTGCCACAGCGGCCCTATTAGGCGTATCAGGGACTTGCGCACACCGTTTTGCATGTCCTGGGGTGTGTATTAAGCGATCCTGAGAGTTTGGAGTGCATCCGGCAACATTGAGATTTTGACCCCAAAATCCAAGCAGTGGTTAGTAAGGCATTTCTGATGAATTTCACGGCCCATCTTCCAACTGCCACAGCGGCCCTATTAGGCGCACCAGGGACTTGCGCACACCGATTTGCATGTCCTGGGGTGTGTATTAAGCGATCCTGAGAGTTTGGAGTGCATCCGGCAACATTGAGATTTTGACCCCAAAATCCAAGCAGTGGTTAGTAAGGCATTTCTGATGGATTTCACGGCCCATCTTCCAACTGCCACAGCGGCCCTATTAGGCCTACCAATGACTTGCGCACACCGTTTTGCATGTCCTGGGGTGTGTATTAAGCGATCCTGAGAGTTTGGAGTGCATCCGGCAACATTGAGATTTTGACCCCAAAATCCAAGCAGTGGTTAGTAAGGCATTTCTGATGGATTTCACGGCCCATCTTCCAACTGCCACAGCGGCCCTATTAGGCCTACCAATGACTTGCGCACACCGTTTTGCATGTCCTGGGGTGTGTATCTACGGATCCTGAGAGTTTGGAGTGCATCCGGCAACATTGAGATTTTGACCCCAAAATCCAAGCAGTGGTTAGTAAGGCATTTCTGATGGATTTCACGGCCCATCTTCCAACTGCCACAGCGGCCCTATTAGGCGCATCAGGGACTTGCACACACCGTTTTGCATGTCCTGGGGTGTGTATTAAGCGATCCTGAGAGTTTGGAGTGCATCCAGCAACATTGAGATTTTGACCCCAAAATCCAAGCAGTGGTTAGTAAGGCATTTCTGATGGATTTCACGGCCCATCTTCCAACTGCCACAGCGGCCCTATTAGGCGCACCAGGGACTTGCGCACACCGTTTTGCATGTCCTGGGGTGTGTATTAAGCGATCCTGAGAGTTTGGAGTGCATCCGGCAACATTGAGATTTTGACCCCAAAATCCAAGCAGTGGTTAGTAAGGCATTTCTGATGGATTTCACGGCCCATCTTCCAACTGCCACAGCGGCCCTATTAGGCCTACCAATGACTTGCGCACACCGTTTTGCATGTCCTGGGGTGTGTATTAAGCGATCCTGAGAGTTTGGAGTGCATCCGGCAACATTGAGATTTTGACCCCAAAATCCAAGCAGTGGTTAGTAAGGCATTTCTGATGGATTTCACGGCCCATCTTCCAACTGCCACAGCGGCCCTATTAGGCGCACCAGGGACTTGCGCACACCGTTTTGCATGTCCTGGGGTGTGTATTAAGCGATCCTGAGAGTTTGGAGTGCATCCGGCAACATTGAGATTTTGACCCCAAAATCCAAGCAGTGGTTAGTAAGGCATTTCTGATGGATTTCACGGCCCATCTTCCAACTGCCACAGCGGCCCTATTAGGCCTACCAATGACTTGCGCACACCGTTTTGCATGTCCTGGGGTGTGTATCTACGGATCCTGAGAGTTTGGAGTGCATCCGGCAACTTTGAGATTTTGACCCCAAAATCCAAGCAGTGGTTAGTAAGGCATTTCTGATGGATTTCACGGCCCATCTTCCAACTGCCACAGCGGCCCTATTAGGCGTATCAGGGACTTGCGCACACCGTTTTGCATGTCCTGGGGTGTGTATTAAGCGATCCTGAGAGTTTGGAGTGCATCCGGCAACATTGAGATTTTGACCCCAAAATCCAAGCAGTGGTTAGTAAGGCATTTCTGATGGATTTCACGGCCCATCTTCCAACTGCCACAGCGGCCCTATTAGGCCTACCAATGACTTGCGCACACCGTTTTGCATGTCCTGTGGTGTGTATTAATGGATCCTGAGAGTTTGGAGTGCATCCGGCAACATTGAGATTTTGACCTCAAAATCCAAGCAGTGGTAATAAGGCATTTCTGATGGATTTCACGGCCCATCTTCCAACTGCCACAGCGGCCCTATTAGGCGCACCAGGGACTTGTGCACACCGTTTTGCATGTCCTGGGGCGTGTATTAAGCGATCCTGAGCGTTTGGAGTGCATCCGGCAACATTGAGATTTTGACCCCAAAATCCAAGCAGTGGTTAGTAAGGCATTTCTGATGGATTTCACGGCCCATCTTCCAACTGCCACAGCGGCCCTATTAGGCGCACCAGGGACTTGCGCACACCGTTTTGCATGTCCTGGGGTGTGTATTAAGCGATCCTGAGAGTTTGGAGTGCATCCGGCAACATTGAGATTTTGACCCCAAAATCCAAGCAGTGGTTAGTAAGGCATTTCTGATGGATTTCACGGCCCATCTTCCAACTGCCACAGCGGCCCTATTAGGCGCACCAGGGACTTGTGCACACCGTTTTGCATGTCCTGGGGCGTGTATTAAGCGATCCTGAGCGTTTGGAGTGCATCCGGCAACATTGAGATTTTGACCCCAAAATCCAAGCAGTGGTTAGTAAGGCATTTCTGATGGATTTCACGGCCCATCTTCCAACTGCCACAGCGGCCCTATTAGGCCTACCAATGACTTGCGCACACCGTTTTGCATGTCCTGGGGTGTGTATCTACGGATCCTGAGAGTTTGGAGTGCATCCGGCAACATTGAGATTTTGACCCCAAAATCCAAGCAGTGGTTAGTAAGGCATTTCTGATGGATTTCACGGCCCATCTTCCAACTGCCACAGCGGCCCTATTAGGCGCACCAGGGACTTGTGCACACCGTTTTGCATGTCCTGGGGCGTGTATTAAGCGATCCTGAGCGTTTGGAGTGCATCCGGCAACATTGAGATTTTGACCCCAAAATCCAAGCAGTGGTTAGTAAGGCATTTCTGATGGATTTCACGGCCCATCTTCCAACTGCCACAGCGGCCCTATTAGGCGCACCAGGGACTTGCGCACACCGATTTGCATGTCCTGGGGTGTGTATTAAGCGATCCTGAGAGTTTGAAGTGCATCCGGCAACATTGAGATTTTGACCCCAAAATCCAAGCAGTGGTTAGTAAGGCATTTCTGATGGATTTCACGGCCCATCTTCCAACTGCCACAGCGGCCCTATTAGGCGCACCAGGGACTTGTGCACACCGTTTTGCATGTCCTGGGGCGTGTATTAAGCGATCCTGAGCGTTTGGAGTGCATCCGGCAACATTGAGATTTTGACCCCAAAATCCAAGCAGTGGTTAGTAAGGCATTTCTGATGGATTTCACGGCCCATCTTCCAACTGCCACAGCGGCCCTATTAGGCGCACCAGGGACTTGCGCACACCGTTTTGCATGTCCTGGGGTGTGTATTAAGCGATCCTGAGAGTTTGGAGTGCATCCGGCAACATTGAGATTTTGACCCCAAAATCCAAGCAGTGGTTAGTAAGGCATTTCTGATGGATTTCACGGCCCATCTTCCAACTGCCACAGCGGCCCTATTAGGCGCACCAGGGACTTGCGCACACCGTTTTGCATGTCCTGGGGCGTGTATTAAGCGATCCTGAGCGTTTGGAGTGCATCCGGCAACATTGAGATTTTGACCCCAAAATCCAAGCAGTGGTTAGTAAGGCATTTCTGATGGATTTCACGGCCCATCTTCCAACTGCCACAGCGGCCCTATTAGGCCTACCAATGACTTGCGCACACCGTTTTGCATGTCCTGGGGTGTGTATCTACGGATCCTGAGAGTTTGGAGTGCATCCGGCAACTTTGAGATTTTGACCCCAAAATCCAAGCAGTGGTTAGTAAGGCATTTCTGATGGATTTCACGGCCCATCTTCCAACTGCCACAGCGGCCCTATTAGGTGCACCAGGGCCTTGCGCACACCGTTTTGCATGTCCTGGGGTGTGTATTAAGCGATCCTGAGAGTTTGGAGTGCATCCGGCAACATTGAGATTTTGACCCCAAAATCCAAGCAGTGGTTAGTAAGGCATTTCTGATGGATTTCACGGCCCATCTTCCAACTGCCACAGCGGCCCTATTAGGCGCACCAGGGACTTGTGCACACCGTTTTGCATGTCCTGGGGCGTGTATTAAGCGATCCTGAGCGTTTGGAGTGCATCCGGCAACATTGAGATTTTGACCCCAAAATCCAAGCAGTGGTTAGTAAGGCATTTCTGATGGATTTCACGGCCCATCTTCCAACTGCCACAGCGGCCCTATTAGGCCTACCAATGACTTGCGCACACCGTTTTGCATGTCCTGGGGTGTGTATCTACGGATCCTGAGAGTTTGGAGTGCATCCGGCAACATTGAGATTTTGACCCCAAAATCCAAGCAGTGGTTAGTAAGGCATTTCTGATGGATTTCACGGCCCATCTTCCAACTGCCACAGCGGCCCTATTAGGCGCACCAGGGACTTGCGCACACCGATTTGCATGTCCTGGGGTGTGTATTAAGCGATCCTGAGAGTTTGGAGTGCATCCGGCAACATTGAGATTTTGACCCCAAAATCCAAGCAGTGGTTAGTAAGGCATTTCTGATGGATTTCACGGCCCATCTTCCAACTGCCACAGCGGCCCTATTAGGCGCACCAGGGACTTGTGCACACCGTTTTGCATGTCCTGGGGCGTGTATTAAGCGATCCTGAGCGTTTGGAGTGCATCCGGCAACATTGAGATTTTGACCCCAAAATCCAAGCAGTGGTTAGTAAGGCATTTCTGATGGATTTCACGGCCCATCTTCCAACTGCCACAGCGGCCCTATTAGGCCTACCAATGACTTGCGCACACCGTTTTGCATGTCCTGGGGTGTGTATCTACGGATCCTGAGAGTTTGGAGTGCATCCGGCAACTTTGAGATTTTGACCCCAAAATCCAAGCAGTGGTTAGTAAGGCATTTCTGATGGATTTCACGGCCCATCTTCCAACTGCCACAGCGGCCCTATTAGGCGTATCAGGGACTTGCGCACACCGTTTTGCATGTCCTGGGGTGTGTATTAAGCGATCCTGAGAGGAGTGCATCCGGCAACATTGAGATTTTGACCCCAAAATCCAAGCAGTGGTTAGTAAGGCATTTCTGATGGATTTCACGGCCCATCTTCCAACTGCCACAGTTCCTGAGAGTTTGGAGTGCATCCGGCAACATTGAGATTTTGACCCCAAAATCCAAGCAGTGGTTAGTAAGGCATTTGTTATGGATTTCACGGCCCATCTTCCAACTGCCACAGCGGCCCTATTAGGCCTACCAATGACTTGCGCACACCGTTTTGCATGTCCTGGGGTGTGTATTAAGCGATCCTGAGAGTTTGGAGTGCATCCGGCAACATTGAGATTTTGACCCCAAAATCCAAGCAGTGGTTAGTAAGGCATTTCTGATGGATTTCACGGCCCATCTTCCAACTGCCACAGCGGCCCTATTAGGCCTACCAATGACTTGCGCACACCGTTTTGCATGTCCTGGGGTGTGTATTAAGCGATCCTGAGAGTTTGGAGTGCATCCGGCAACATTGAGATTTTGACCCCAAAATCCAAGCAGTGGTTAGTAAGGCATTTCTGATGGATTTCACGGCCCATCTTCCAACTGCCACAGCGGCCCTATTAGGCGCACCAGGGACTTGCGCACACCGATTTGCATGTCCTGGGGTGTGTATTAAGCGATCCTGAGAGTTTGGAGTGCATCCGGCAACATTGAGATTTTGACCCCAAAATCCAAGCAGTGGTTAGTAAGGCATTTGTGATGGATTGCACGGCTCATCTTCCAACTGCCACAGCGGCCCTATTAGGCCTACCAATGACTTGCGCACACCGTTTTGCATGTCCTGGGGTGTGTATTAAGCGATCCTGAGAGTTTGGAGTGCATCCGGCAACATTGAGATTTTGACTTCAAAATCCAAGCAGTGGTTAGTAAGGCATTTCTGATGGATTTCACGGCCCATCTTCCAACTGCCACAGCGGCCCTATTAGGCGCATCAGGGACTTGCGCACACCGTTTTGCATGTCCTGGGGGGTGTATTAAGCGATCCTGAGAGTTTGGAGTGCATCCGGCAACATTGAGATTTTGACCCCAAAATCCAAGCAGTGGTTAGTAAGGCATTTCTGATGGATTTCACGGCCCATCTTCCAACTGCCACAGCGGCCCTATTAGGCCTACCAATGACTTGCGCACACCGTTTTGCATGTCCTGGGGTGTGTATCTACGGATCCTGAGAGTTTGGAGTGCATCCGGCAACTTTGAGATTTTGACCCCAAAATCCAAGCAGTGGTTAGTAAGGCATTTCTGATGGATTTCACGGCCCATCTTCCAACTGCCACAGCGGCCCTATTAGGCGTATCAGGGACTTGCGCACACCGTTTTGCATGTCCTGGGGTGTGTATTAAGCGATCCTGAGAGTTTGGAGTGCATCCGGCAACATTGAGATTTTGACCCCAAAATCCAAGCAGTGGTTAGTAAGGCATTTCTGATGGATTTCACGGCCCATCTTCCAACTGCAACAGCGGCCCTATTAGGCGCACCAGGGACTTGCGCACACCGTTTTGCGTGTCCTGGGGTGTGTATTAAGCGATCCTGAGAGTTTGGAGTGCATCCGGCAACATTGAGATTTTGACCCCAAAATCCAAGCAGTGGTTAGTAAGGCATTTCTGATGGATTTCACGGCCCATCTTCCAACTGCCACAGCGGCCCTATTAGGCGCACCAGGGACTTGCGCACACCGTTTTGCATGTCCTGGGGTGTGTATTAAGCGATCCTGAGAGTTTGGAGTGCATCCGGCAACATTGAGATTTTGACCCCAAAATCCAAGCAGTGGTTAGTAAGGCATTTCTGATGGATTTCACGGCCCATCTTCCAACTGCCACAGCGGCCCTATTAGGCCTACCAATGACTTGCGCACACCGTTTTGCATGTCCTGGGGTGTGTATTAATGGATCCTGAGAGTTTGGAGTGCATCCGGCAACATTGAGATTTTGACCTCAAAATCCAAGCAGTGGTTAGTAAGGCATTTCTGATGGATTTCACGGCCCATCTTCCAACTGCCACAGCGGCCCTATTAGGCGCACCAGGGACTTGCGCACACCGTTTTGCATGTCCTGGGGTGTGTATCTACGGATCCTGAGAGTTTGGAGTGCATCCGGCAACTTTGAGATTTTGACCCCAAAATCCAAGCAGTGGTTAGTAAGGCATTTCTGATGGATTTCACGGCCCATCTTCCAACTGCCACAGCGGCCCTATTAGGCGCACCAGGGACTTGTGCACACCGTTTTGCATGTCCTGGGGCGTGTATTAAGCGATCCTGAGCGTTTGGAGTGCATCCGGCAACATTGAGATTTTGACCCCAAAATCCAAGCAGTGGTTAGTAAGGCATTTCTGATGGATTTCACGGCCCATCTTCCAACTGCCACAGCGGCCCTATTAGGCGCACCAGGGACTTGCGCACACCGTTTTGCATGTCCTGGGGTGTGTATTAAGCGATCCTGAGAGTTTGGAGTGCATCCGGCAACATTGAGATTTTGACCCCAAAATCCAAGCAGTGGTTAGTAAGGCATTTCTGATGGATTTCACGGCCCATCTTCCAACTGCCACAGCGGCCCTATTAGGCGCACCAGGGACTTGTGCACACCGTTTTGCATGTCCTGGGGCGTGTATTAAGCGATCCTGAGCGTTTGGAGTGCATCCGGCAACATTGAGATTTTGACCCCAAAATCCAAGCAGTGGTTAGTAAGGCATTTCTGATGGATTTCACGGCCCATCTTCCAACTGCCACAGCGGCCCTATTAGGCGCACCAGGGACTTGCGCACACCGTTTTGCATGTCCTGGGGCGTGTATTAAGCGATCCTGAGCGTTTGGAGTGCATCCGGCAACATTGAGATTTTGACCCCAAAATCCAAGCAGTGGTTAGTAAGGCATTTCTGATGGATTTCACGGCCCATCTTCCAACTGCCACAGCGGCCCTATTAGGCGCACCAGGGACTTGCGCACACCGATTTGCATGTCCTGGGGTGTGTATTAAGCGATCCTGAGAGTTTGGAGTGCATCCGGCAACATTGAGATTTTGACCCCAAAATCCAAGCAGTGGTTAGTAAGGCATTTCTGATGGATTTCACGGCCCATCTTCCAACTGCCACAGCGGCCCTATTAGGCGTATCAGGGACCTGCGCACACCGTTTTGCATGTCCTGGGGTGTGTATTAAGCGATCCTGAGAGTTTGGAGTGCATCCGGCAACATTGAGATTTTGACCCCAAAATCCAAGCAGTGGTTAGTAAGGAATTTCTGATGGATTTCACGGCCCATCTTCCAACTGCCACAGCGGCCCTATTAGGCGTATCAGGGACTTGCGCACACCGTTTTGCATGTCCTGGGGTGTGTATTAAGCGATCCTGAGAGTTTGGAGTGCATCCGGCAACATTGAGATTTTGACCCCAAAATCCAAGCAGTGGTTAGTAAGGCATTTCTGATGGATTTCACGGCCCATCTTCCAACTGCCACAGCGGCCCTATTAGGCCTACCAATGACTTGCGCACACCGTTTTGCATGTCCTGGGGTGTGTATTAAGCGATCCTGAGAGTTTGGAGTGCATCCGGCAACATTGAGATTTTGACCCCAAAATCCAAGCAGTAAGGCATTTCTGATGGATTTCACGGCCCATCTTCCAACTGCCACAGCGGCCCTATTAGGCGCACCAGGGACTTGCGCACACCGTTTTGCATGTCCTGGGGTGTGTATTAAGCGATCCTGAGAGTTTGGAGTGCATCCGGCAACATTGAGATTTTGACCCCAAAATCCAAGCAGTGGTTAGTAAGGCATTTCTGATGGATTTCACGGCCCATCTTCCAACTGCCACAGCGGCCCTATTAGGCGTATCAGGGACTTGCGCACACCGTTTTGCATGTCCTGGGGTGTGTATTAAGCGATCCTGAGAGTTTGGAGTGCATCCGGCAACATTGAGATTTTGACCCCAAAATCCAAGCAGTGGTTAGTAAGGCATTTCTGATGGATTTCACGGCCCATCTTCCAACTGCCACAGCGGCCCTATTAGGCGCACCAGGGACTTGTGCACACCGTTTTGCATGTCCTGGGGCGTGTATTAAGCGATCCTGAGCGTTTGGAGTGCATCCGGCAACATTGAGATTTTGACCCCAAAATCCAAGCAGTGGTTAGTAAGGCATTTCTGATGGATTTCACGGCCCATCTTCCAACTGCCACAGCGGCCCTATTAGGCGTATCAGGGACCTGCGCACACCGTTTTGCATGTCCTGGGGTGTGTATTAAGCGATCCTGAGAGTTTGGAGTGCATCCGGCAACATTGAGATTTTGACCCCAAAATCCAAGCAGTGGTTAGTAAGGCATTTCTGATGGATTTCACGGCCCATCTTCCAACTGCCACAGCGGCCCTATTAGGCGTATCAGGGACTTGCGCACACCGTTTTGCATGTCCTGGGGTGTGTATTAAGCGATCCTGAGAGTTTGGAGTGCATCCGGCAACATTGAGATTTTGACCCCAAAATCCAAGCAGTGGTTAGTAAGGCATTTCTGATGGATTTCACGGCCCATCTTCCAACTGCCACAGCGGCCCTATTAGGCCTACCAATGACTTGCGCACACCGTTTTGCATGTCCTGGGGTGTGTATTAAGCGATCCTGAGAGTTTGGAGTGCATCCGGCAACATTGAGATTTTGACCCCAAAATCCAAGCAGTGATTAGTAAGGCATTTCTGATGGATTTCACGGCCCATCTTCCAACTGCCACAGCGGCCCTATTAGGCGCACCAGGGACTTGCGCACACCGATTTGCATGTCCTGGGGTGTGTATCTACGGATCCTGAGAGTTTGGAGTGCATCCGGCAACTTTGAGATTTTGACCCCAAAATCCAAGCAGTGGTTAGTAAGGCATTTCTGATGGATTTCACGGCCCATCTTCCAACTGCCACAGCGGCCCTATTAGGCCTACCAATGACTTGCGCATACCGTTTTGCATGTCCTGGGGTGTGTATTAAGCGATCCTGAGAGTTTGGAGTGCATCCGGCAACATTGAGATTTTGACCCCAAAATCCAAGCAGTGATTAGTAAGGCATTTCTGATGGATTTCACGGCCCATCTTCCAACTGCCACAGCGGCCCTATTAGGCGCACCAGGGACTTGCGCACACCGTTTTGCATGTCCTGGGGTGTGTATTAAGCGATCCTGAGAGTTTGGAGTGCATCCGGCAACATTGAGATTTTGACCCCAAAATCCAAGCAGTGGTTAGTAAGGCATTTCTGATGGATTTCACGGCCCATCTTCCAACTGCCACAGCGGCCCTATTAGGCGCACCAGGGACTTGCGCACACCGTTTTGCATGTCCTGGGGTGTGTATTAAGCGATCCTGAGAGTTTGGAGTGCATCCGGCAACATTGAGATTTTGACCCCAAAATCCAAGCAGTGGTTAGTAAGGCATTTCTGATGGATTTCACAGCCCATCTTCCAACTGCCACAGCGGCCCTATTAGGCCTACCAATGACTTGCGCACACCGTTTTGCATGTCCTGGGGTGTGTATTAAGCGATCCTGAGAGTTTGGAGTGCATCCGGCAACATTGAGATTTTGACCCCAAAATCCAAGCAGTGGTTAGTAAGGCATTTCTGATGGATTTCACGGCCCATCTTCCAACTGCCACAGCGGCCCTATTAGGCCTACCAATGACTTGCGCACACCGTTTTGCATGTCCTGGGGTGTGTATCTACGGATCCTGAGAGTTTGGAGTGCATCCGGCAACTTTGAGATTTTGACCCCAAAATCCAAGCAGTGGTTAGTAAGGCATTTCTGATGGATTTCACGGCCCATCTTCCAACTGCCACAGCGGCCCTATTAGGCGCACCAGGGACTTGCGCACACCGTTTTGCATGTCCTGGGGTGTGTATTAAGCGATCCTGAGAGTTTGGAGTGCATCCGGAAACATTGAGATTTTGACCCCAAAATCCAAGCAGTGGTTAGTAAGGCATTTCTGATGGATTTCACGGCCCATCTTCCAACTGCCACAGCGGCCCTATTAGGCCTACCAATGACTTGCGCACACCGTTTTGCATGTCCTGGGGTGTGTATTAAGCGATCCTGAGAGTTTGGAGTGCATCCGGCAACATTGAGATTTTGACCCCAAAATCCAAGCAGTGGTTAGTAAGGCATTTCTGATGGATTTCACGGCCCATCTTCCAACTGCCACAGCGGCCCTATTAGGCGCACCAGGGACTTGCGCACACCGTTTTGCATGTCCTGGGGTGTGTATTAAGCGATCCTGAGAGTTTGGAGTGCATCCGGCAACATTGAGATTTTGACCCCAAAATCCAAGCAGTGGTTAGTAAGGCATTTCTGATGGATTTCACGGCCCATCTTCCAACTGCCACAGCGGCCCTATTAGGCCTACCAATGACTTGCGCACACCGTTTTGCATGTCCTGGGGTGTGTATTAAGCGATCCTGAGAGTTTGGAGTGCATCCGGCAACATTGAGATTTTGACCCCAAAATCCAAGCAGTGGTTAGTAAGGCATTTCTGATGGATTTCACGGCCCATCTTCCAACTGCCACAGCGGCCCTATTAGGCGCACCAGGGACTTGCGCACACCGTTTTGCATGTCCTGGGGTGTGTATTAAGCGATCCTGAGAGTTTGGAGTGCATCCGGCAACATTGAGATTTTGATCCCAAAATCCAAGCAGTGGTTAGTAAGGCATTTCTGATGGATTTCACGGCCCATCTTCCAACTGCCACAGCGGCCCTATTAGGCGCACCAGGGACTTGCGCACACCGTTTTGCATGTCCTGGGGTGTGTATTAAGCGATCCTGAGAGTTTGGAGTGCATCCGGCAACATTGAGATTTTGACCCCAAAATCCAAGCAGTGGTTAGTAAGGCATTTCTGATGGATTTCACGGCCCATCTTCCAACTGCCACAGCGGCCCTATTAGGCGCACCAGGGACTTGCGCACACCGTTTTGCATGTCCTGGGGTGTGTATTAAGCGATCCTGAGAGTTTGGAGTGCATCCGGCAACATTGAGATTTTGACCCCAAAATCCAAGCAGTGGTTAGTAAGGCATTTCTGATGGATTTCACGGCCCATCTTCCAACTGCCACAGCGGCCCTATTAGGCGCACCAGGGACTTGCGCACACCGATTTGCATGTCCTGGGGTGTGTATTAAGCGATCCTGAGAGTTTGGAGTGCATCCGGCAACATTGAGATTTTCACCCGAAAATCCAAGCAGTGGTTAGTAAGGCATTTCTGATGGATTTCACGGCCCATCTTCCAACTGCCACAGCAACCCTATTAGGCCTACCAATGACTTGCGCACACCGTTTTGCATGTCCTGGGGTGTGTATTAATGGATCCTGAGAGTTTGGAGTGCATCCGGCAACATTGAGATTTTGACCCCAAAATCCAAGCAGTGGTTAGTAAGGCATTTCTGATGGATTTCACGGCCCATCTTCCAACTGCCACAGCGGCCCTATTAGGCGCACCAGGGACTTGCGCACACCGATTTGCATGTCCTGGGGTGTGTATTAAGCGATCCTGAGAGTTTGGAGTGCATCCGGCAACATTGAGATTTTGACCCGAAAATCCAAGCAGTGGTTAGTAAGGCATTTCTGATGGATTTCACGGCCCATCTTCCAACTGCCACAGCGGCCCTATTAGGCCTACCAATGACTTGCGCACACCGTTTCGCATGTCCTGGGGTGTGTTTTAAGGGATCCTGAGAGTTTGGAGTGCATCCGGCAACGTTGAGATTTTGACCCCAAAATCCAAGCAGTGGTTAGTAAGGCATTTCTGATGGATTTCACGGCCCATCTTCCAACTGCCACAGCAACCCTATTAGGCCTACCAATGACTTGCGCACACCGTTTTAGATGTCCTGGGGTGTGTATTAATGGATCCTGAGAGTTTGGAGTGCATCCGGCAACATTGAGATTTTGACCCCAAAATCCAAGCAGTGGTTAGTAAGGCATTTCTGATGGATTTCACGGCCCATCTTCCAACTGCCACAGCGGCCCTATTAGGCGCACCAGGGACTTGCGTACACCGTTTTGCATGTCCTGGGGTGTGTATTAAGCGATCCTGAGAGTTTGGAGTGCATCCGGCAACATTGAGATTTTGACCCCAAAATCCAAGCAGTGGTTAGTAAGGCATTTCTGATGGATTTCACGGCCCATCTTCCAACTGCCACAGCGGCCCTATTAGGCGTATCAGGGACTTGCGCACACCGTTTTGCATGTCCTGGGGTGTGTATTAAGCGATCCTGAGAGTTTGGAGTGCATCCGGCAACATTGAGATTTTGACCCCAAAATCCAAGCAGTGGTTAGTAAGGCATTTCTGATGGATTTCACGGCCCATCTTCCAACTGCCACAGCGGCCCTATTAGGCGCACCAGGGACTTGCGCACACCGTTTTGCATGTCCTGGGGTGTGTATTAAGCGATCCTGAGAGTTTGGAGTGCATCCGGCAACATTGAGATTTTGACCCCAAAATCCAAGCAGTGGTTAGTAAGGCATTTCTGATGGATTTCACGGCCCATCTTCCAACTGCCACAGCGGCCCTATTAGGCCTACCAATGACTTGCGCACACCGATTTGCATGTCCTGGGGTGTGTATTAAGCGATCCTGAGAGTTTGGAGTGCATCCGGCAACATTGAGATTTTGACCCCAAAATCCAAGCAGTGGTTAGTAAGGCATTTCTGATGGATTTCACGGCCCATCTTCCAACTGCCACAGCGGCCCTATTAGGCGCACCAGGGACTTGCGCACACCGTTTTGCATGTCCTGGGGTGTGTATTAAGCGATCCTGAGAGTTTGGAGTGCATCCGGCAACATTGAGATTTTGACCCCAAAATCCAAGCAGTGGTTAGTAAGGCATTTCTGATGGATTTCACGGCCCATCTTCCAACTGCCACAGCGGCCCTATTAGGCGCACCAGGGACTTGCGCACACCGATTTGCATGTCCTGGGGTGTGTATTAAGCGATCCTGAGAGTTTGGAGTGCATCCGGCAACATTGAGATTTTGACCCCAAAATCCAAGCAGTGGTTAGTAAGGCATTTCTGATGGATTTCACGGCCCATCTTCCAACTGCCACAGCGGCCCTATTAGGCGCACCAGGGACTTGCGCACACCGTTTTGCATGTCCTGGGGTGTGTATTAAGCGATCCTGAGAGTTTGGAGTGCATCCGGCAACATTGAGATTTTGACCCCAAAATCCAAGCAGTGGTTAGTAAGGCATTTCTGATGGATTTCACGGCCCATCTTCCAACTGCCACAGCGGCCCTATTAGGCGCACCAGGGACTTGCGCACACCGATTTGCATGTCCTGGGGTGTGTATTAAGCGATCCTGAGAGTTTGGAGTGCATCCGGCGACATTCAGAATTTGACCCCAAAATCCAAGCAGTGGTTAGTAAGGCATTTCTGATGGATTTCACGGCCCATCTTCCAACTGCCACAGCGGCCCTATTAGGCGCACCAGGGACTTGTGCACACCGTTTTGCATGTCCTGGGGCGTGTATTAAGCGATCCTGAGCGTTTGGAGTGCATCCGGCAACATTGAGATTTTGACCCCAAAATCCAAGCAGTGGTTAGTAAGGCATTTCTGATGGATTTCACGGCCCATCTTCCAACTGCCACAGCGGCCCTATTAGGCGCACCAGGGACTTGTGCACACCGTTTTGCATGTCCTGGGGCGTGTATTAAGCGATCCTGAGCGTTTGGAGTGCATCCGGCAACATTGAGATTTTGACCCCAAAATCCAAGCAGTGGTTAGTAAGGCATTTCTGATGGATTTCACGGCCCATCTTCCAACTGCCACAGCGGCCCTATTAGGCCTACCAATGACTTGCGCACACCGTTTTGCATGTCCTGGGGTGTGTATCTACGGATCCTGAGAGTTTGGAGTGCATCCGGCAACTTTGAGATTTTGACCCCAAAATCCAAGCAGTGGTTAGTAAGGCATTTCTGATGGATTTCACGGCCCATCTTCCAACTGCCACAGCGGCCCTATTAGGCGCACCAGGGACTTGCGCACACCGTTTTGCATGTCCTGGGGTGTGTATTAAGCGATCCTGAGAGTTTGGAGTGCATCCGGCAACATTGAGATTTTGACCCCAAAATCCAAGCAGTGGTTAGTAAGGCATTTCTGATGGATTTCACGGCCCATCTTCCAACTGCCACAGCGGCCCTATTAGGCCTACCAATGACTTGCGCACACCGTTTTGCATGTCCTGGGGTGTGTATTAAGCGATCCTGAGAGTTTGGAGTGCATCCGGCAACATTGAGATTTTGACCCCAAAATCCAAGCAGTGGTTAGTAAGGCATTTCTGATGGATTTCACGGCCCATCTTCCAACTGCCACAGCGGCCCTATTAGGCGCACCAGGGACTTGTGCACACCGTTTTGCATGTCCTGGGGTGTGTATTAAGCGATCCTGAGAGTTTGGAGTGCATCCGGCAACATTGAGATTTTGACCCCAAAATCCAAGCAGTGGTTAGTAAGGCATTTCTGATGGATTTCACGGCCCATCTTCCAACTGCCACAGCGGCCCTATTAGGCCTACCAATGACTTGCGCACACCGTTTTGCATGTCCTGGGGTGTGTATTAAGCGATCCTGAGAGTTTGGAGTGCATCCGGCAACATTGAGATTTTGACCCCAAAATCCAAGCAGTGGTTAGTAAGGCATTTCTGATGGATTTCACGGCCCATCTTCCAACTGCCACAGCGGCCCTATTAGGCGCACCAGGGACTTGCGCACACCGTTTTGCATGTCCTGGGGTGTGTATTAAGCGATCCTGAGAGTTTGGAGTGCATCCGGCAACATTGAGATTTTGATCCCAAAATCCAAGCAGTGGTTAGTAAGGCATTTCTGATGGATTTCACGGCCCATCTTCCAACTGCCACAGCGGCCCTATTAGGCGCACCAGGGACTTGCGCACACCGTTTTGCATGTCCTGGGGTGTGTATTAAGCGATCCTGAGAGTTTGGAGTGCATCCGGCAACATTGAGATTTTGACCCCAAAATCCAAGCAGTGGTTAGTAAGGCATTTCTGATGGATTTCACGGCCCATCTTCCAACTGCCACAGCGGCCCTATTAGGCGCACCAGGGACTTGCGCACACCGTTTTGCATGTCCTGGGGTGTGTATTAAGCGATCCTGAGAGTTTGGAGTGCATCCGGCAACATTGAGATTTTGACCCCAAAATCCAAGCAGTGGTTAGTAAGGCATTTCTGATGGATTTCACGGCCCATCTTCCAACTGCCACAGCGGCCCTATTAGGCGCACCAGGGACTTGCGCACACCGATTTGCATGTCCTGGGGTGTGTATTAAGCGATCCTGAGAGTTTGGAGTGCATCCGGCAACATTGAGATTTTCACCCGAAAATCCAAGCAGTGGTTAGTAAGGCATTTCTGATGGATTTCACGGCCCATCTTCCAACTGCCACAGCAACCCTATTAGGCCTACCAATGACTTGCGCACACCGTTTTGCATGTCCTGGGGTGTGTATTAATGGATCCTGAGAGTTTGGAGTGCATCCGGCAACATTGAGATTTTGACCCCAAAATCCAAGCAGTGGTTAGTAAGGCATTTCTGATGGATTTCACGGCCCATCTTCCAACTGCCACAGCGGCCCTATTAGGCGCACCAGGGACTTGCGCACACCGATTTGCATGTCCTGGGGTGTGTATTAAGCGATCCTGAGAGTTTGGAGTGCATCCGGCAACATTGAGATTTTGACCCGAAAATCCAAGCAGTGGTTAGTAAGGCATTTCTGATGGATTTCACGGCCCATCTTCCAACTGCCACAGCGGCCCTATTAGGCCTACCAATGACTTGCGCACACCGTTTCGCATGTCCTGGGGTGTGTTTTAAGGGATCCTGAGAGTTTGGAGTGCATCCGGCAACGTTGAGATTTTGACCCCAAAATCCAAGCAGTGGTTAGTAAGGCATTTCTGATGGATTTCACGGCCCATCTTCCAACTGCCACAGCAACCCTATTAGGCCTACCAATGACTTGCGCACACCGTTTCGCATGTCCTGGGGTGTGTTTTAAGGGATCCTGAGAGTTTGGAGTGCATCCGGCAACGTTGAGATTTTGACCCCAAAATCCAAGCAGTGGTTAGTAAGGCATTTCTGATGGATTTCACGGCCCATCTTCCAACTGCCACAGCGGCCCTATTAGGCGCACCAGGGACTTGCGTACACCGTTTTGCATGTCCTGGGGTGTGTATTAAGCGATCCTGAGAGTTTGGAGTGCATCCGGCAACATTGAGATTTTGACCCCAAAATCCAAGCAGTGGTTAGTAAGGCATTTCTGATGGATTTCACGGCCCATCTTCCAACTGCCACAGCGGCCCTATTAGGCGTATCAGGGACTTGCGCACACCGTTTTGCATGTCCTGGGGTGTGTATTAAGCGATCCTGAGAGTTTGGAGTGCATCCGGCAACATTGAGATTTTGACCCCAAAATCCAAGCAGTGGTTAGTAAGGCATTTCTGATGGATTTCACGGCCCATCTTCCAACTGCCACAGCGGCCCTATTAGGCGCACCAGGGACTTGCGCACACCGTTTTGCATGTCCTGGGGTGTGTATTAAGCGATCCTGAGAGTTTGGAGTGCATCCGGCAACATTGAGATTTTGACCCCAAAATCCAAGCAGTGGTTAGTAAGGCATTTCTGATGGATTTCACGGCCCATCTTCCAACTGCCACAGCGGCCCTATTAGGCCTACCAATGACTTGCGCACACCGATTTGCATGTCCTGGGGTGTGTATTAAGCGATCCTGAGAGTTTGGAGTGCATCCGGCAACATTGAGATTTTGACCCCAAAATCCATGCAGTGGTTAGTAAGGCATTTCTGATGGATTTCACGGCCCATCTTCCAACTGCCACAGCGGCCCTATTAGGCGCACCAGGGACTTGCGCACACCGTTTTGCATGTCCTGGGGTGTGTATTAAGCGATCCTGAGAGTTTGGAGTGCATCCGGCAACATTGAGATTTTGACCCCAAAATCCAAGCAGTGGTTAGTAAGGCATTTCTGATGGATTTCACGGCCCATCTTCCAACTGCCACAGCGGCCCTATTAGGCGCACCAGGGACTTGCGCACACCGATTTGCATGTCCTGGGGTGTGTATTAAGCGATCCTGAGAGTTTGGAGTGCATCCGGCAACATTGAGATTTTGACCCCAAAATCCAAGCAGTGGTTAGTAAGGCATTTCTGATGGATTTCACGGCCCATCTTCCAACTGCCACAGCGGCCCTATTAGGCGCACCAGGGACTTGCGCACACCGTTTTGCATGTCCTGGGGTGTGTATTAAGCGATCCTGAGAGTTTGGAGTGCATCCGGCAACATTGAGATTTTGACCCCAAAATCCAAGCAGTGGTTAGTAAGGCATTTCTGATGGATTTCACGGCCCATCTTCCAACTGCCACAGCGGCCCTATTAGGCGCACCAGGGACTTGCGCACACCGATTTGCATGTCCTGGGGTGTGTATTAAGCGATCCTGAGAGTTTGGAGTGCATCCGGCGACATTCAGAATTTGACCCCAAAATCCAAGCAGTGGTTAGTAAGGCATTTCTGATGGATTTCACGGCCCATCTTCCAACTGCCACAGCGGCCCTATTAGGCGCACCAGGGACTTGCGCACACCGTTTTGCATGTCCTGGGGCGTGTATTAAGCGATCCTGAGCGTTTGGAGTGCATCCGGCAACATTGAGATTTTGACCCCAAAATCCAAGCAGTGGTTAGTAAGGCATTTCTGATGGATTTCACGGCCCATCTTCCAACTGCCACAGCGGCCCTATTAGGCGCACCAGGGACTTGTGCACACCGTTTTGCATGTCCTGGGGCGTGTATTAAGCGATCCTGAGCGTTTGGAGTGCATCCGGCAACATTGAGATTTTGACCCCAAAATCCAAGCAGTGGTTAGTAAGGCATTTCTGATGGATTTCACGGCCCATCTTCCAACTGCCACAGCGGCCCTATTAGGCGCACCAGGGACTTGTGCACACCGTTTTGCATGTCCTGGGGCGTGTATTAAGCGATCCTGAGCGTTTGGAGTGCATCCGGCAACATTGAGATTTTGACCCCAAAATCCAAGCAGTGGTTAGTAAGGCATTTCTGATGGATTTCACGGCTCATCTTCCAACTGCCACAGCGGCCCTATTAGGCGCACCAGGGACTTGTGCACACCGTTTTGCATGTCCTGGGGTGTGTATTAAGCGATCCTGAGAGTTTGGAGTGCATCCGGCAACATTGAGATTTTGACCCCAAAATCCAAGCAGTGGTTAGTAAGGCATTTCTGATGGATTTCACGGCTCATCTTCCAACTGCCACAGCGGCCCTATTAGGCCTACCAATGACTTGCGCACACCGTTTTACACGTCCTGGGGTGTGTATTAAGCGATCCTGAGAGTTTGGAGTGCATCCGGCAACATTGAGATTTTGACCCCAAAATCCAAGCAGTGGTTAGTAAGGCATTTCTGATGGATTTCACGGCCCATCTTCCAACTGCCACAGCGGCCCTATTAGGCGCACCAGGGACTTGCGCACACCGATTTGCATGTCCTGGGGTGTGTATTAAGCGATCCTGAGAGTTTGGAGTGCATCCGGCAACATTGAGATTTTGACCCCAAAATCCAAGCAGTGGTTAGTAAGGCATTTCTGATGGATTGCACGGCTCATCTTCCAACTGCCACAGCGGCCCTATTAGGCCTACCAATGACTTGCGCACACCGTTTTGCATGTCCTGGGGTGTGTATTAAGCGATCCTGAGAGTTTGGAGTGCATCCGGCAACATTGAGATTTTGACCCCAAAATCCAAGCAGTGGTTAGTAAGGCATTTCTGATGGATTTCACGGCCCATCTTCCAACTGCCACAGCGGCCCTATTAGGCGCACCAGGGACTTGCGCACACCGATTTGCATGTCCTGGGGTGTGTATTAAGCGATCCTGAGAGTTTGGAGTGCATCCGGCAACATTGAGATTTTGACCCCAAAATCCAAGCAGTGGTTAGTAAGGCATTTCTGATGGATTTCACGGCCCATCTTCCAACTGCCACAGCGGCCCTATTAGGCGCACCAGGGACTTGCGCACACCGTTTTGCATGTCCTGGGGTGTGTATTAAGCGATCCTGAGAGTTTGGAGTGCATCCGGCAACATTGAGATTTTGACCCCAAAATCCAAGCAGTGGTTAGTAAGGCATTTCTGATGGATTTCACGGCCCATCTTCCAACTGCCACAGCGGCCCTATTAGGCGCACCAGGGACTTGCGCACACCGATTTGCATGTCCTGGGGTGTGTATTAAGCGATCCTGAGAGTTTGGAGTGCATCCGGCGACATTCAGAATTTGACCCCAAAATCCAAGCAGTGGTTAGTAAGGCATTTCTGATGGATTTCACGGCCCATCTTCCAACTGCCACAGCGGCCCTATTAGGCGCACCAGGGACTTGTGCACACCGTTTTGCATGTCCTGGGGCGTGTATTAAGCGATCCTGAGCGTTTGGAGTGCATCCGGCAACATTGAGATTTTGACCCCAAAATCCAAGCAGTGGTTAGTAAGGCATTTCTGATGGATTTCACGGCCCATCTTCCAACTGCCACAGCGGCCCTATTAGGCCTACCAATGACTTGCGCACACCGTTTTGCACGTCCTGGGGTGTGTATTAAGCGATCCTGAGAGTTTGGAGTGCATCCGGCAACATTGAGATTTTGACCCCAAAATCCAAGCAGTGGTTAGTTAGGCATTTCTGATGGATTTCACGGCCCATCTTCCAACTGCCACAGCGGCCCTATAAGGCGCACCAGGGACTTGTGCACACCGTTTTGCATGTCCTGGGGCGTGTATTAAGCGATCCTGAGCGTTTGGAGTGCATCCGGCAACATTGAGATTTTGACCCCAAAATCCAAGCAGTGGTTAGTAAGGCATTTCTGATGGATTTCACGGCCCATCTTCCAACTGCCACAGCGGCCCTATTAGGCGCACCAGGGACTTGCGCACACCGTTTTGCATGTCCTGGGGTGCGTACTAATGGATCCTGAGACTTTGAAGTGCATCCGAGAACATTGAGATTTTGACCCCAAAATCCAAGCAGTGGTTAGTAAGGCATTTCTGATGGATTTCACGGCCCATCTTCCAACTGCCACAGCGGCCCTATTAGGCGCACCAGGGACTTGCGCACACCGATTTGCATGTCCTGGGGTGTGTATTAAGCGATCCTGAGAGTTTGGAGTGCATCCGGCAACATTCAGATTTTGACCCCAAAATCCAAGCAGTGGTTAGTAAGGCATTTCTGATGGATTTCACGGCCCATCTTCCAACTGCCACAGCGGCCCTATTAGGCCTACCAATGACGTGCGCACACCGTTTTGCATGTTCTGGGGTGTGTATTAATGGATCCTGAGAGTTTGGAGTGCATCCGGCAACATTGAGATTTTGACCCCAAAATCCAAGCAGTGGTTAGTAAGGCATTTCTGATGGATTTCACGGCCCATCTTCCAACTGCCACAGCGGCCCTATTAGGCGCACCAGGGACTTGCGCACACCGATTTGCATGTCCTGGGGTGTGTATTAAGCGATCCTGAGAGTTTGGAGTGCATCCGGCAACATTCAGATTTTGACCCCAAAATCCAAGCAGTGGTTAGTAAGGCATTTCTGATGGATTTCACGGCCCATCTTCCAACTGCCACAGCGGCCCTATTAGGCCTACCAATGACGTGCGCACACCGTTTTGCATGTTCTGGGGTGTGTATTAATGGATCCTGAGAGTTTGGAGTGCATCCGGCAACTTTGAGATTTTGACCCCAAAATCCAAGCAGTGGTTAGTAAGGCATTTCTGATGGATTGCACAGCTCATCTTCCAACTGGCACAGCGGCCCTATTAGGCCTACCTATGACCTATGTACACCTTTTGCCATGTTCTCGAAAGTCGATTTTGAAAGTTTGGAATGAATTTGATAAATGTAGAATATTCGCCAAACGGTCTTAAGTTTTCTTGTCATTCACAAAACAGATGAAAGGAAAGGTTATGTTTCCCTTCTGTTACTCAGTTTTTATTCAACTTAACAAGGAATTCCTTCAACACATTCAACTGTCTCTCCACCGACTGCAAACTGGTCCCTCCCACAGAGTTGTACTTTTCTGCGATTTGATGGAAGTCTGCGATTTCAACAATGTCCACGTCGAACTTGGGGCATATATTCTGCAATTCCCCCAAAGGCAGATCGGGCAGCTCCAAGCCGGTTTCCTCAGACAACGCCACCACCTTCCCAATGAGATTGTGCGCCTCGCGGAATGGTATGCCCTTTCTAACAAGGTAGTATGCCTAGATGGAGACAAGACAGACAGTTGGCAGGGGACAATAAATACTTATGAGATCTTACCCAGTCAGTGGCGAGCATATCGGGACTCAAGCAGGATTCCATTCGTTCGACGTTCACCTCTAATGTCTGAAGGACTCCTGCTGAGACGTCCAACGCCTTCTGAAGCTCATCAAATGCCGTGAAGCAGTACTTCTTGTCGAACTGCAGGTCTTTGTTGTACGTGGATGGAGTTCCCTTTATGGTCATCATGATCCCGGTCAGGCAGCTGAAGATTTCACCAGAGATTCCACGCACTAGCTCCAGACTGTCGGGATTGCGCTTTTGTGGCATCAGACTGCTGCCGGTGGAATAAGCGTCGGAGATGCGAACGAAGTTGAATTCCCTGCTCGCGAAGAGGATTAGATCTTCGGCCAGACGCGAGAGATGTACACTAGCCAACGACGCACTGTAGATGAAGTCAACTGCGAGAGAGGTCTGTTTTAATGAAGCCCCTTCGGAATGAACCACCGTGACTTACCAACGAAATCCCGATCTCCCACCGCATGCATGCTGTTCTGAGTTACACTGTCGAAGGCGAGCAACTTCTGGAGTGTGACACGGTTGATGTCCAGGGGATTCCCAGCCAATGCTCCGCTCCCGAGTGGCAGGACATTCACTCGTTTCCGCAGATCCAGCAACCGCAAGCAATCCTCCTTCAAGCTGAACGCATGACTGAGGATCCAGTGCGCGAAGTAAACCGCCTGTGCCCGCTGCAAGTGTGTGTATCCCGGCATCATGACTTCGGGATACTTCTGCCCCAACAGCATGGCCGCGCTTATAGTCTTCGACAAGCTGTCCAGCGTTTCACGGATCGCTTTTCTCATCCACAACTTCATGTCAGTCACAACCTGGTCATTTCTGCTCCGGCCCGTGTGCAATTTCTTCGCTACATCGCCAATCAACTCCGTCAGCCGTCGCTCGTTCACCGTGTGCACGTCCTCGTCACTCTCCTGGAACTCGATCAGTCCCTCCACCCAGTCGTAGCGTACCAGCTCAAGACCCTTCTGAATCTTGTCGCATTCTCCCTTTGTGATGATCTCCGCCTCCAGCAGAGCCATTGCGTAGGCCTTGCTCCCGTCGATGTCGTCCGCATACAGGCGTGAATCCACCGCCAAGCTGCAGTTGAAATCGACGAGGTTCTTATTGGTTGCACCGCTAAATCGTCCACCCCACAGTTTTGACATCTTTAACGAGTTCCTCTTCGCAAAGCACTGAATCCGACGACGATCACTACTCAACTGATGGATGTTGGGTAATGTCAAGGTTATCAGACTGGAGCTAATCAGCGGGAAGATTATGAACAGACGTGAAAGAGATAAGATTTGATTGATGACGAAATTTATCTCAAATGATGCTGCAGTACACAGATGAGATAGATAATGTATGGCGGCATCGTCGGAATCAAAAAACATCGCGCCCGCGTCCCATGCAACTGGAACAGTGTGCGGAGTGTGTGATGTTTTAATTAGACCCTGTAACGGCGACGACATGTTAGATAATGACGACTAGGTTGTTGGTTCACACGAAGGTTAACCAAATGAGTCGAATTTTTTTGTTGTGGTATTTTTTGAGAGATAATTAGTCGCTCGCTCGGCGGGGAGAACTTTATGAGAGTTTTGTTATCACAATTAGTGAAAAACAAACATTTGTGTGCAAAGCATCATCCCAGTCGTCTTCGAAAGAGACCCAGACCCACCATTGCAAACAAAACCACGTCATTTAAGTCTCTTGATATTTATTTGTTTTATCTAAGTACTTGAACAAGAGAAAGACACGCATAGATAGATGCTTCTTACAGCAAAAATAATTTGAAAAAAAAAAAAAAAAACACCGCCTTCACTTCACATCGACATCTTAGTTCACACTTGGGCTAGCAGCCGTGTACTCCTCCAAATACTTGTCATTCTTCTCCAGCTGCTGGTAGCCGGTTGCTGGGAGGGTAGCCTTTGCTCCAGCGATGAGAACTCCCAAACTCTGCTGCATCTGCCAACGCCTGGCCTCACGAATCGACTTGTTGCGACGCAGAGTCTTTGCCAGCATGAAGGCGCAGATCACGCCAAGGAACTGCAATACATACATCAATACGTCGCCGCATTCAACAGTGCAGTGAAGTGAATTCATACCTGAACAAAGGCAACAGTCAAAGCTCCAGTAGCAATCAACATAGCGCTCTGGGAGATCACGAAATCCATGCGGTTCAAGCAGCCAGACTCGAAGTGCTCCAGGCAATCGGTTCCATTTGAATTCAGCTGGCCACAGCATGATGGGGGCACGTAGACATTCATCACATCGGTTCTGTTCTGATTCTCCTCGAGGATGTCAGCCCAGTCCGAGGGACCATCGATACCACAGCACTCCAACTGAAAGGAAACTCAATGATTGCCGGCGAATGAGGTGACATGATGAACGCTTACTCCAGTTTGCATGTAATCCACGCCAAGCTTAATGTACTCGCTGTCGTTGTATTCCATCAGGGATTCATTCATCGTTCGGATGAGCATCTCGCGCACCTCACCGGGCAGGACGAAGGCAGCGATTGCAGCTGACATTTCAAGAATGAAAATGACGAAGAGTGATACACCGTACTGGAAGGGAAAGGGTTAAACGTCAAACGTGTACGAGCTTCCTGGACTGTTGACTTACCAAATTGATCAACAGGACAGACTCCTTGAGTGCACCCCAGGCGCCGAGAGCTGCAACGAAGAGCATAATGACACCTGTGGCGACAAGCAGCGCCGGTGGCGATAGGAAACGATCGTCGAGGAACTGACGGAAATCCGTGAAGATCTCCTGAATGGTTACACCAACCATGATCAGAAGGATCGCGGTGACCTGGAAAGAAGAAAAGATCCAAGTAACATGAAGAAAGTAGACTTTCTCATCCTTATCAAGAATAGGACTCCAATCAGAGACAAACCAAAGAACACACAAGTTCCGCCGCACCCCATCGGCATCAGTCATCATTGCCTTTCGCACACATCAAATTTGTAGTTGCGCACAGAAACACACTAAAAGCCATTAAGAGTTTATTGCAGCACACCGCCTCCACAGTGTTGACTTTGCTGTGTGTGAGTCGTACACTGTCATTATCAGTTTTTTACAGCGAAAGCTGATAAGAATACACTGACTCTTGATTAAGTGCAGAGAAGTACACTAAGTCATCGTGTCGATTGTAATGAGGACAACGCAATTGAGTGCCAAAATATGTCACATTCAAGCCTAACAATGTGGACCCAGGACGCACAGATAATCAACCCTAAAAAGTCAGGATCCAGGACGCAGGACATCAATACTCACCGCAAACATAAAGCTGATGATCAGCAGCATGTACTTGGCACATCGCATGCCGGAATTTAATTTGTAAGCCTCGGTTATGGTGGCCATTTTCGGTGTGTCGTTGCAAAAACCGATAGAGACTAGAAGAGACCGAATGAATCACTCCTGTTTTTACTGAGAGACTAACGAAAACAAAAAAAAAGCTTCTAATCGATCGAACAATTCGTATAGCCCCCTACCTCGGCGGACTGTGGAGAAAAACTGAAGTGAAGTTACAAGCTTTACTGTTCCTGACTTCAGTTGCTGTTGCTTTCAGCCGAGCAAAACACTTATCAGTGGAGACTGATAAAGTCTGATGGGAAGATAAGGTACCTATGTACATTTTTGCTTTTCTGTTCAAAGTAAAATATTTGCGAGTTTATGGAACAAGGTGTGCTTCGAGTGGGGAGTGATTAAAGGTAAACTTATCTTTCAGGTTGATTGTCTTATCACAGCTTTCACAACATTCGTAGGTAGTGCAGTGTTTTTAAAGGGAAGTCGTGTCTGGAGCTTTACTTGTCTTGGAAGGGAGTTTTGTTTTACGTTGCAGGCGTAGTTTGCAAAATAAACTCAGCTTCAGACACACACTGAGGCTGGTGGGAAAATCCATCGTTTCTTATCAGAGCCAAGGCGGGACGAATGATTCAACCAAAACCTCCAAAGATACCCACCTAAAGTTAGTCAATTGTTTATTAGTCGGTTAGGTTAAGTTAGGTTGTAGTGGCTGACTGCTGCAGAGCAGTCATACTTAGGCCAGAGTAGGCCCATTGTGATACCACGCAGATTGACTTCTCCTAACGCTTGAACCAGTTGGTGCTGCTGATGAACCGATTTAGTTGGCCAAAGCTGGCACTTTTTAGCTCGTTACGGCTGCTGAAGTAGTAGGCTCCTTGGTGCAGGAACCTACGACTGGCAAGAGCACCGCAGTAGCAGAGAAGGTGATGAGTATTCTCTTCCTCCTATTCATCCATGCAGCTTCTGCAAAAATCATTATATGGAGCACCCATCCTGCGAGCGTGAGTGCCAATTGCACAGTGCCCGGTTATGACTCCAATGAGGGTCCTTAATGCGGGCTTGCTGAGTCCAAGTAGACTGAGTGACCGTTTTAGGTTAAGTGATGGCCAGATTTCTTTTGTTTTAAGGCAGACGGTGCCTGCTAGCCATTTGTTATTACTGGTTTTAATTGTGTGAATCTTTAAAAGATGATAGGCTGTAGCGATCGGCATGGAAGGTGGTACCCCTGCTGTCGATAGGGATGAGGTTGTACCACACCTAGCGAGTTCGTCGGCTTTGCAGTTTTCTGGTATGTCACAGTGTACCGGCACCCACATGAGGTGAATGTTAAAATGCTCGGCCATCTCGTTAAGAGACAGCCTGCAATTAAGGGATGTTTTAGAGTAGAACATGACATTGTCCAAGGATTTGTTTTTTTTTTTTATAATTTGCGCGTGCTGAAGGGGTTATTAATACCCTTAATTGTCCGGGGTCAAGACACAGCACGGGCCGAAGGTATAGAGGGAGAGAGAGAGAGGAGGTACCTGTGCACATTGGCCTTAAACATCTGCGGATTGTAATCTATTGGAAATATTGAGCTGGGAAGAGCATTCCATATTCGTGTAGTGCCTCTAAAAAACGAGTCTCTAAATTTCACTGCGCGGCCGAAAGCAGGCTTAAGGGTAAACTGATGTGCATTCCTGGCGAGACGTGTGTTGCGGGTGAATTCAAGGAGAGGAGGAATGCAGTTGGCTAGCTCACTTGAGCATTGTTTGTTAAAATAACGATAAAACACGGACAAAGAAGACACGGTTCGTCGATGTTCAAGCGAGTCTAATGAACCCGCGATATCATTGTCTCCTATAAGTTTTATCGCTCGCTTTTGGATTCTATCCAGTAGGTGCAAGGTGGTCTTGGGGGCACCAGACCTTTTGCCTGAAAAACGCTACAGTGATCAGGGAGCTTCGCGGAGATAGCAATGTTGAGGTCTTGTGAATAGACACCCGCACCCACCCCTTCTTTTGTCTTTGATCCATCTGTGAAAATGCGCAGAGGATCTTTCATCGTTTGCATGTCAGTCATCCAGTCCGATCTGGAAGGAATACTGATTAAGAATTTCTTTTCGAAGATGGCCTGGGGTAGTAGGCGGTCGGTGTCGTTAGGTAGGAAATTGAATTCCTTGAGAATGGTTGAGTGACCAGTGTTGAGTTCGGAGCACAATCGAAGTGTTTTGAGTCTCAGGGCTGTGCTTGCTGCTGCTTGTTTCCCGAATATTTCCAGAGGTGGGAGATGCAGGGGAATATTCAGTGCGTCTGACGGAGTACTTCTCAGTGCCCTGCTGATACACAGGCAGGCCAGTCTTTGTACTTAGTTGAGTACATTGCAGTTTATAGCCTTGTTTAGTGCTGTCCACCCAACTGAGACACCATACAGAAGTGTCGGTCTGACGATAGAGGTGTAAATCCAGTGAGCGATGCGTGGTTGTAGGCCGCATTTGCATCAGCCGGTTAAGTGGTCTGATTTTTGCAATGTTGACTCAACGACTGAGTGTACACCCATTCGCCTTCCCGCAGTCGAACTTTTCAAGTTTAAACAAAAAACAAAAGCCTTCCCTGGGGTAACTGGTGTTAACCATTTTATTATGTGCTAAATACATTGTCTTCTTTTTCGTCTCAACATCATCATTGTTTATGGCAAATCACATACAAGGTACTTACAACAACGAATACAATCTACTTCTCCAGTGTTCATCTGTCTTAGGTTTACATCAGTCCAGTTATGCCGTTCCGAATCTTCACTTCCCGTGCGATGTAGCAAGCAAAAATCACTCCAAAGAACTGTGAAGAGAAAATTTAGTTCCTTCTCCTTGACCACCACAAGAAAATCTCCTCACCTGCAAGACAGCAATCACGACACCAGCTGCACCTAGGCTCACCGCATGGGCGCTGATGAAGTTTGAGAACTCAGTCAGGCAGCCAAGGGTGTGTCGGCTCTTATCGTTCACAAATTTAGTGCATGCGAATGCCCCGACAACGCCATTCGGCACGTCACAACAACTGAATGGCAAGTCATCGTTAAATATTGGCGTCCAATCCATGAAGTTCGTGATGCCACAGCAGCCGAACTGCAAAAAAACGGGGGGAAACAATTGTAAAAAACCCAGCAATTGGATGTGATTTAACTAACCTCTCGTTGGACATAGTCCCACATGTCTGTTGTTGCATTTTGACCCTCCTTCGTGTAGTATTTAATCGATTCCTGAAGAGTGCCATTGATGAGGGTCTGTGCGTCGTCCCTCAGGACATAACCACTAATGCCAGCTGCCAACTCAAGAATAAAGATGATTCCCAGCAGAATCGAGAAGATCAGAATCAAGCAGTAGTTCTCCTTCAGTGCTCCCCAGCATCCGACAAACGAAATGACGAACACAAACGCACCGATGACGATTAGGAACGTCGGGATCGAGAAGAAGTTTGAAACCAAAAAGAGCTCGTACTCGCTGTAGACTGCTCCGACACCAACACCGACTGCAATCAAGATGATGCCAGTGATCTGGAAAGATTCGATTAGACTTTGATCTGAGAGGTTTGTCGGATGAATTTCAACCACTCAGCCGCTCATCAATTAATAATAATAAGGGTGGCGCTGCAGCCCGTAGGGGGTCAGGGCTTAGCTTCTCAGCAACCACTCGTGATGTGCGTGCTATTGTTCTCTCACGAGTGGGAATTCATCAAATACACTTACCAAAAATACCAAATTGAACGCAAACAATGTGTACTTGACACAGTTGGCGCTTCCAGTTAATAGCGACATCTTTGTACTCTGTGGCTTCTAGGCGTCTGTGTGCGCTTGGCTTGTGTTTTCTTGATATCTGCCGAAAATAAATGAAGAGGAAAAATTAGAGAAAAAAATCTAATCGAGTCTTAGCCGGTATTCGTCGATCGTTGAGTGCAATTCTATTGACCCTACTTTCCGAACAAAAGCAACCAATTTTCGTTTGGAGTTGATAATGCCAACCACTGGGAAAGATAACACAATCGTTGGCGATTAGATTTTGAAGAATTTGTTTTGTTTCAAAATGATAGAGCTAAGCTTTTTTCTGTTTTGGGGGTTTTTGTTGTTGAATGATAAGGATTATTGAAAAGGCTTTCTGGGCAACTGGTGGGTGTTTGTCACGTAGTTTGCTTTGGTATGAAGTTTCTATGGACAATGACTAGGCCTCTATTTCGAGATGAGTTCGAACACAGGACTTGGAAGGAACTTGCGAGCGAGGTTGGGAAGTTGAACATGGGACAATAGGAACCTCATTAATCGATACATTCAGCCGTTGCTTCAACATGCTTCCAGCTTACTTGCTTTTACTTTAAGATCTTTCAATTGTTTAGTGCGGTCGGAGACTGCTTGAACGTTCCTTGTAACATCGATGCATGTGCTTGCACTTTTAGAGTCTCTAATGCCCAGTGGTGGCCCGTGGCGTTGTGGGTATGTGCGTCGACCCCAACCTCGACATCGTAGGTTCGATTCCAGCTCTGAGCGACAGAAATAATTTTCACGGCCCCACCTCTTTCGAGTCACTGACAATGCTCAAAGAGTATTTCCTGTCTGGAAAAAGCTTCTCAAACTTGGCCGTTCGGAGTTGGCGTAAAACTGTAGGTCCCTTCCACTCGTGAGAGAACAATAGCACGCACAACACGAGTGGTTGCTGAGAAGCTAGACCCTGGCCCTTTACGGGCTGTAGCGCCACCCGTATTATTATTATTATTATCTGTAAAAAGATGAAGGAATTTTATGATACTCTCATTGGGCTTTACCTATCCCTTCTGTCGATAACTAGGTTTTGCCATCCATATTCGATTGAAGGTTATTGTAGTAAAACTTGTTTTTCTGATTCACTCAGATTCTTCAATTCATAGTCTACACTAAAGCAATACGAATATAAGCACTGACAAGGTCAGAAAATTTTAAAATTTCGAAAATGGAAAAGGTCTAGCCAAACCGAAGAGGTAAATCCCGGCTAAGCACTGACAATGTCAGACAATTTGGTAAAGATGGACATTTCGACAATGGAAAGGGTCTGGCTAGACCAAAGGGTTAAACCTTGGCTATCCTCACTTTGCGTCAGAGCTGAATTTTACTGAAGGACGTGTCACATTTAAGAGACAAACTTGCGACAGGAAACCATATGTCTCGCCACTAAATTCATACCGGTTGTGAAATATCGATTATCTTTCTCATGAATAAGTAACTGCTATCTATGATTCCTGCAATCGATAAGTTGGAATATGAAGAGTTGCACCATGTTATGGATGTCCACCTATTCAGTCATTTCACCCGAACAGCACTAGATTTATCAAGAAGATTAGATTGTACAGAAGCTACAATTAATCACAGCCTACCGGGCAAAAATAGCCTTTTAGGACTTGACTGTTATCACACTTTTGCATCTGCTGCAATCTTTACATGATTTTCAACTGCGTTCACTTGAATTCAGTTCAATTTAGCTGCGATTCAATTTCAACGAGAGTTTGTTGTGGTTGACCTGTGACAAGGTTACCGTGCAACGCACACAAAAATCAACTGTCGTCCAGGTATTTCACTTCAAACACATAGCATTTGCATGACCACACTCGAATTGTATTCCCATTGGACAATACACCTATATTTAACTGCCATTCACTGATAAGAGGCCTTCAATCTGAGATAGAAAAAACAAACCATATTAAACTTCGGTTGATGGATTGCCTCGAAAGCTTTAGCTCGTAGTTGCCTCTGTGTTCACAAAACACTTGAAATGCATGTGTGCCCATCCATAAACCAGATTCCGTTCAAGGATCTCGTTGCAATTAACCCAAATTAGGGCTGTAACCCGTTGCACATGACTAGCATATGCTAATAAATCAGAACCTCAACTTAAGGGTTATCTTATCAGATATATGTATTCCACTTTTATGCGATCAATTTCCCTTGAATCCACGTCAACCAACGAACATCAGCACCCACAACGATGACGACGACGACGACGACGACGACGACGACGACGACGACGACGACGACGACGACGACGGCAATGTGACTTCAGTGATGAATGCACAACTCACGCTCAGCCTCAACTGATGATGTTTTTTGTTTTATCTCTGTGTATCTATCAACTCACCACAGTATGTTCAAAATAAAAAAATTCAGTTCTATCTCCGCTGATGAAAGTGAAATTAAATCCGTTTCCAACCGAATCACAGTGAATACTGATGTTCCGGTTCTCCAGGCAGCAGAGGAAGCTCACTCTCTTCTTTGCAAGGGCTAGGCAGGCGACAGACGACAGGCGACACAGGTGTAAAGCTACCTCTTCGAGGTTGTGAAACACGACTGACCTTAATTTCAGTAAGGTGTCGATGAAAGGTTTTTTTTTTTGCTCTTGTTTGTCGAGACGAAAAAAACTAAAGCTCTCCGGAGTACCTCAACCGGTTGGTTAATGGCTGAGTCGCGGGGCGGCGCGGTACCTGCTGTGTTATCACGATACAAGTTGAACTGAATTGTATATGGCATGTGAAAGCTTTCAGTTATCGTTATCAGTTCGAGTCAATAATAAGCAGGTGTGCTGGACGCTCTTTCTGTCTAGCTGCGTTGCAGGCACTAGATATTAGATATCGTCTGTTCAAGATCAGCAAAGTAATCGATTTAAATGGGCTTTGTTGTTGGCTTCGCATTTGAAATTCGACACGAGAATGTGGGGTTTTTAGGGTAGGGAGTGGAAATTACTTTACAGCGAATAGAGGAAAAACCGCAGCAAGGTTTCAAATGTGAAAGAGATCACCCTTCGGCGTTTGATAAAGCAGAACAGTTCTAACACATTTCACACACCTCTTCAAATTGAAGTCGTTTGCGTCAAATGTTTTTAGTTACTTACTAGTTGTCCGCATTGAGTGGAAATAGTCTATGACTCATTGCGTCCGATAATCAATCATGATTCATAACCAATCAATTGTGATAACGAAAGGTTTTCCAAAAGTCCCTAAGTATTTAAGAGGTGTACCTGCGAATGAGTTATGGCATCAGATCTTTGGAGCGTACGACTGCATACCTCGTCAGAGTATAAAGTTCACTTAGCACGCTCCAACATACGCCGCATTGTGTTGTGTTGTTCACTAGAGGCATGTGACATATTTATCTTCTGTGGGGTTATTTTTTTTTTTGACATTTTTATGTGCTTAGTGGCTTATCTTCGAGAACAATAACCTCTATCTAAAGGATTGGGGTCTTCTTTTGTGTGATTAGAGTAAAATTTGTCGCAGGGTAGCCTCTGCAAGAGGGCGGTGGAGATGTACAGTGAACACCGCCTAAGTCCAATATTCTATTCACGGAATATCAAAGTTAGTTTTAGGTAGAGGGAGAAGAGAGAAAGCCGCCCCTCGAAGAACCAAACTACGGCCATCCCTGTCCTGCTCTATGGCGCGGAATTCCGGACTATCTCAAAAGCGGGTGAAGAAGCCCTAAGTCTTTCTATGGTCCTCTTTGCGTTGATGGCTTCTGGAGAAGTAGATTAAACCAAAAAGCGGGCAGCACAGCGACATGAGTCTAGCCAGGCGTCTAAGGACTCAACGCCAAGGATGGCTAGGCCATGTAGAGCGCATGGAAAACATTGCATCGACTCTGAATCAGTGCGACAACGCAATAGGGGCGACCACGAGGTAATCCTTTCGAAAGGTCCAAGTTTGGGCGACTCGTTCGAACATAACGTCTGATATCTCTTGATAAAACGAGTAATGTTGGTTTCCATCAATCGTAGCTGGCTTATTCCTGAAGACCTGAGGACTTTACATATCACCAGAGAAAATAGTTCAAATGTGTAATCTCGCACGATCTAAACGACCAATTTATCGTAGCAAAACGGGAAATTAAGTGCTCAAAAAAATGATATCTGAACAAGCCCATTTGTTTCACGCGCTTCGTAGCGCCTTCTTGTTGAAACCAGAGCTCACCGAGACCATGTGCTTGAATTTCATGAAGAACATACCACAACCAGAAGGACGAATCAATCATGGTCTTCGCGTACAATCCTGCTTCAGCTGCTGTATCCTTTTCACTTTGTGCTGCATGTGGTCTAACCGGTCAAGAATCATCCACTAATGTAAACTGGGACTCAAATTTGCGAGTGGTAGTGGCAATTGTGGTTTCATTACGTCGATTGTACGCACCGTAAGTTCCTCGAATCGAAAGAAAAGTGTTTCTCACAGAACGCAGATTTTCGTAATACAGCTGAACAATTTGGAGACGCTGTTGTGGTTAGCGATGGGCGATTGCGAATGAAATTCACAATCGAATAAATTGGCAATTGTTAAAATTTGAATTCGATTGTCGCTTTATTCGGTCTCATCAGAAAACAATCGAATAATAATCGAATCGAGTCGATTATTCTCAGTACCTACTACAACCAACAGAATGCCGGGTACTAATTCCTCGATTTATTCATATGTTGGTGTCAGTGTATAAAATCAGCATAAGGCTGTGTCTCCAATAAGAAACTATACCTACCAAAATAGGAACATTGGAAATGCAAATACTGCCAAACCTCTGTAATTGGAACATTCTTAAATCATCCAATCATCCGAATTTTCTACAAGTCAAACCAAATATCTGAACAATATTGGTTTCCGTGGCTATTTGAATTTTGGGGGTTCGACTGTATTCTTCGTCTTTCTCACCCAATGAGTGAGAGGTTTGTACTCTCACTCTCATAAATGTACAATTTAAATTTTAGTAGTGAAACGAAATGAAAAAGAGATGGGCAGCAATTGCGAGAATCGGCGGATACACACAATTTAGTGATCTCCCTCCGACTTGAAGAATCGGCGAATACACACAATCGTTGGCGATTGGAATCGGACCTACAAGAATCGAAATTGAACAATCGACTGCGCTCAGTTCGAATTCGAATAATTGCGATTGCTAGAACCATCGAATTATTCGATTGTTTTTATTCGCAATTGCCCATCGCTAGTTGTGGTGTGGGTCAATTCATGAAGATATGCCAAGGGATACTGATCAAGCTTACTAAGGACTTTGATTCTGTCAGAAAAAGCCTATTGGAAATCAATCCTCACCATCGAACCATTAAATCCCCCTTTATTTCAAGTGCATTTTATACGATTTAATTTAGACCTTTATTTACTCTTTTTTTTTCAGAAAGTCAAATGCAGCCACCGGAGACCACCACTTGCGCGAAAGAGATACAATCTAATCTACATTTGTTACCAGATTTGATTCCAACCATACGGGGAGGACAGGGCAATATTGACAATTCAAACTGTCTACCTGTCATTACTACACACACACGCTTGTTCAAATGTAAAATAAATAAAAACATAAAAATATGATACCTTGGCGTGTTTTTTCATTACAAAAGAATACCCTAAAAAATGCACTCTTGGCAACACTATTCCACGATGAGTACCTGCATTTTCCACAGAAATCACCTTGGCAATACTTGTCACAGATGTCCCCTCGCAACAGTCAGTTCATGTGTCAGATTCTGCCAACATGTCACTACGCTCATGTGTCCGAAACGAAACTCAACATGCGAGAGCTGCTCATCCACATGTGTCTTGAATCACGATTGACATGTATCTTCGGCGCCCGGCAACAAAGTGTGATACCTGCTGGTTTCTGTGAGTTTCTGTTGGCCTGGTGTTTTGCTCTGTTTTTGTACTAAATTCCGCGATTTCCACGAAAGGGCGGTAATAGTGGGACTTGATGCGATGAGTCGTTTCGTCGTCTGTGGTGTGGATGGAGTGTGGTTGGGACAACATGGTGGTTGGTGATTGGAGGTGGGTGGTGTCGTCGTTGGGTTAGGTCTGACTTCTTTGTTTGTGGTTTGGTCACAGAGGGAATGGGAAATGGAATGAATGTGGAATGTGGTGTGGAAGTGGTTGAGTGTGTGATACATGCACAAGTTCAAATGAAAGGGTGAACATGCATCCACTTACGTGTTGCCTGCCATGTCCTCCACGGGGTAACTGTCCTCGCCGCTTGGTTGGCTCACTCATTGACAAGACCAAATGCAATTTATTCAATTATTTATTGTTCAATTCGATGGAGAGTACATATATATGTAAAATAAAATTCGTAAAGTACTAAAAATTATGAGTATCATTCGTTGTTAGGTTTATATATATGTGTGTATGCTTGCTTTCCAAGAAAATAAAAGGCATTTACCGGTTAATTGTTATTGTCCTTTGCTTTACATTTTATCGCGCAGATAATGAATTAATTTAACTCTTAGTCAAGGCAAAAAAAATAACTTAGGTCTAAGAAGACGATATCCTCTCGTCCTCTCCCTCAGACGAGCTCCGCCCGGGGTCCTCTGCGTCTGGTCTCCTCGTTTGCTATCATAGATTAGTCTATTAGTGTTAACCTCCTGTCTAGGGCAGTTTGTTAAATGTAGAGCGTCACATACAGTTGATTGTAGTTTAAGTAATTTTCTTCAAACGATGGACGGATGTTGGAATTTCTGTGTAACTTCGGATTGAAATGGATTCGTATCCTATTTCCTGTCCTTACTGGAACTCTTTGATGTTTGCTTCGACGACGATGATGCTGATGATGAACGATGCTTTGAGCTATTTTTACCGTGACTGTGAAAGAGAAAGACACATCATTAGATTTGTGGTGCATTGATGGCGAAGAGAAATGATTCAATCTAAAACTACAAAATTGTTCCATGCCAAGTCTCCAAGAGATTGTAAACTACAAACTAGTACGACTAAGAGTACACAACCAGAATAAAGAGATGAAGATAAATAAATCGAATGTGTCGCTTAAACTGTGGTTAATTTCAAATCAAGACTCTCTGGAATCCACTCGAGCTAAGTCCTTCTGATGTGGCTGAAGAGTCCAGACAGGATAGCATGTTCATAGCCAGTTAAATTTTTAGGAAAAGTTTTTGTTTAGGTCTTTTTATGTTTCCTTTTGTGATTTCATCGGTATTCTTTGTCATCGTTGTGAAAAGTGATATTGGATGGGGTTATGATGAAGTTTTGAGGGGTTGTTCGGGTGGGGCTTTTGTGGCTTCTGAGAGAGGGAGGGAGACAGTGTGTTAGACTTATGCGAGGTTCATTGAATGATTGAAGCAAATGTGAAGAGCCTACCTTGTTGATTGATCGTGTGAATGGTTTGGGGTTGTCGAACATAACAGAAGAGTCGGGGGCAGACCAAGGAGCATCCTTTTTCTAATCATGTATTTAGGAACACGTTTAAGGTCCAGAACTCGAAAAAAATAAGACAGTTGTAGCTAAAGGGACGGTCACACGTTCAAACTCTGTTGGATCGACTCTGTGATGAGTAGACAAGGGAGGCGAAAAGTTCTAAGGATAGTCCATGTACGATGGGTACAGGAATCTTTTCACATTACGAGGGAGCTATTTTAAAGGAAAGGCTAATGAAAGTCTGTCCCCAGTTTCGCAGCCCAAGTTGGTTGGGGTCAAAGTATTTTAAGGAGAACGATAATCCTACAGTGTTCCAAACGCAGACTTGTCAGATAAGGATACCTGGGCTTAGACTAAGGAGATTATCTTTCGTAATGGACACTTATTTATGTGATATCTAACACAAACATTTAAAAAGCCTGGAAACACAAACATCTAAAAGCCCGTGCTTCACTCAGACCAAACTAAGCTTGTTGGTTGGGTGCATGGTGCCCTAAAAGGGTCGACACAAAATCAAATGTTCGTTGAACTTAAACGTGTAAGAGAGGCAGACAAGTTTCAATAAGGAACTCAAGCAGCTTCTTCCTCTGACCCGCTTGATCCACTAAAGAGGTCTCGAGAGATCTCCAGTCTGTCTGATTCTATGTCATGGACTATAACTCATTAAGTTTTATGCCCAGGGGTAACCAAAGACTGGCGGTGAATGAGGGCAAAACGAAGCATATGCTGTCCTCAAAAAAGGACATACAACATCGACGTCTTGGACAGAGCGTCACAATGGGCAGCTATAACTTCGAGGTAGTCAAGGACTTCATCTACCTCGGCTCTGGAGTAAACTGTACAAATAACATCAGTACCGAAATCAAGCGTAGGATAACTCTTGCCAGCCGCTGTTTCTTTGGGATCAAGAGGCAATTGAGTAATAGAACCATCTCTCGAAGAACCAAGTTGACTATAGAGTATAGACAAGACACTGATCATCCCAGTCTGGCAAGGACAATCTCGAAAGCGGATGAGGAAGTCCTTGGTCTCTTTGAGAGAAAAATTCTACTTGCGATCTTTGGTCCTGTTTGTCTTGACGGGTTCTGGAGGAGAAGATTCAACCACGAACTGTACGGGCTGTACAGCGACATGAGCCTACTTAGGCGTCTACGGATCCAACGCCTACGGTGGCTAGGTCATGTAGACACCACAACTCCGGCCCGAAGAATCTTCGAATCCGAAGCTGTCGGGCAACGCAAGAGAAGACGCCCACGTTTAATGTGGCGCAACCAAGTGGAGAAGGACCTCAACCAACTTGGTGTGCGAAACTGGAGAGATAGCCAGAGATCGAGCGTTGGAGAGGCTTGTTGGTTGAGGCCCAGGTCCACCTCGGACTGTAACGCCACACAAAGAAGAAGTAACCAAAGACTTGGTTCAACCGCCTAGTATTATGTCTGCCCAGGAGTCGGTTAACTAATGGGATTGCATTTAAAACACGCCTCCAAAGTCGTTCTGACGGAGCCTCAACATTCAGTTCCTCGGGTAGTGGCGTATTTTTCACGCTGACAACAGCACGGTTAAATCTCATCTCGGCAGCGTATATTCGTCTTATTCTTTCGCTTTTTACCCAAATTTCATGCTAATAGTGAGTTGAAAACCAGTGTTGACACGAAGCTCGGCCATTCTGATTAAAGATGTTCCAAGCTGTTTTGGAAATGGACGCAGCTTGACCAATCCTACAGGAAAGCTCAGTATTACTCGTTCCATCACATGCTTCAATGGGCATTAAGAAACTGAATCATCGGGCAATTCGTAAGTAGGTAGATAGGCAACAATTAAACTCTGAGTGGGGGTTTCATCTGCGTGCGATCTTAGGTCCTGTTCCCTTTAGTGGGGTCTGGAGGAGAAGAATCAACCACGAACGGTATGGGCTGTACAGCGAGCGATATGAGCTTAGCCAGGCATCAAGGGATCCAACGCCTTAAGTTTCTGGGCCATGTAGGGCGCCTGAACAACTTCGCTGGAAGAGTATGTGTATCCGAAACTGTGGGGCAACGCAACAGAGGAGGCCCGTGTTTAAGGTGGCCCAAATAAGTGGAAACAGACCTCAACGAACTTGACGAGTGAAAATGGAGACAGCAAGCGCTGGTTGGAGAAAAAGAAGAAGGTCTTTCACCTCAAGGGACGACCTAACTGAGCTTATGGTTTCAAGGAATCCAAGGTTGAAGGATCAAGTCGACGACTCAAATCAAAACTGATTCGAAGTCTACGTAGTCAGTCAAGAGGAGTCTTTGGAAGGACACTGTCCTTCGAAACGGATACAACAGGTTCCGGGGCACGTTTGAAAAAAAAAACTCCTTCACAAGACGCAAACCTAATATTAGTTGAGGATGCAGTCAAGTAGTGGACTGAAGTGCCACTTAAACAATGTAAATGAGATGTATCTTGTTGTTGAAACCAATTATTTCAGGAGAATGGGAGCGTTCAAGGACTGTTCCAAGGGTGCAGTGCAGTGATGGGGCGTTTAAAAGCCTGCGACAGAGTCTACGTGATAGTAGCGCAATCGGCATCATCAAACCAATAAAGGTCTCTACCTCATTTAGCCGCTTTTCAGCAAGCATCCTTGCCTTGCACCCACAAGTGCTTTAAAACTACACAACCTAATCCTGTCAGTATTAATCTACGTGTACTCATGGAGTACCTACATGAAATTTTGAAGATTAGTCCAAAGAGCAAACTAAACGAAAAAGAAGAAGGATGGAGAAAAAATTAGAGTGCGTGAGAATGGCTAGAGAGAGAGCGTTAATAATCTGAAAACAAAAAAATATAGCATTCTACTACGTTCCAATTGAATGCGTCTACTACTTGTTTGAGGTCTTAGGATAACTACTTTAGTTAGTTGCAGCATACACTCTGACGACCGTAGTCACGTACCGCCGTCAGCTGTAAGAACACCCGGTGTTAGATGAAGAAGAGAGTGAGAGAGACAGAGTGTGAGAGTGTGAAGAAAAAAATAATTTGAATGAGTATCCTTACGCGAGGAAAAGTAAAAAACGATTTCCATTTCACGCGGTGGGAGATGCTTTTAGTTTTAGTTCGTGAACCATTTTGTTTGTATTTTTTTTTTTTTGTTTTTTTTTTGGTCCTTGTTCGAAATGGAAAGTTGGAACGGAAATTTACGTTTTCTTTGGTCTTTTTTTTTCGATAGTGTTCTTCTGAAAGAGGATCGAAACATTGTCTTTTTTTTTTGATTGCAAGGATAAGCAGAGGAGTGTAGAGCAGTAGAGTGGTGGTGGTGGTGGTGGTGGTGGTGGTGCTAGTGTTTAGTGATTTTGTTTTGTTTTGATTGTTTGCGTGCTGATTGTGCATTTAGGGCCTGATGTTTGGTGTTAAAGTGTTCTCCGTGGACTGTGGTGCTATCGTGGGTGTGGTCCTCTGGCTATGAACATGCACATATCGCAAACGGGTTTGTCACTCGGTGTACCCTTCGTGCCAAGGATGGACGGGCCATCGCCTCCTCGTCGTCGTCGTCGTCGTCGTTCTGGTTGTCCGCCGGTGTTGCCTTTGTGAGACTGGGCGTTGCGTACAACAGATAGTTATCGTAAATATTGCTAACGTCCGAGTTTCGTTTCGCCGGCAAATAGTACTTGGACGGTAGGAAGGTAAAGGACGACGTCGAATTGGTGAGGGAGAGTTTCTTCTCCTTCTTCGGCTGGGTTTGGGCTTTTAAACGTTTCTTACGCGGCGGCGGTATGATACGCGTAACGAGGGGCTGTTCTAATACGTACATCAGTGTGTCGGAGTTGTTGCCGGACGACGACATTGTGGCGGATTTGCTTCCAGTGGAACGGTGTGGCCGGCTGACAAGACGCTCCGATTGCGATTGGCTGGAATGAGCTGCAAAAGAAAAACAAGCACACACATCATTGAGATGGTTTCATTTCGACGAATGTATTGTCGGTACGAACCCTTTGTCTTTGACACTCGATCCGCTGAGGATTTGCTGGGCTTGTCGGTCTCCGTTCGACTGCGAGTGGTCTTCGTGCTGCTCTTCGATTCGACGGTGGCGGTGTGAGAGCTTCGTTTGTGTTCCGCATCAGACTTCGTGGCTGCGTGTGAGCTGCGATGCGAGCGACTCTGGTGTGGGTCATGACTCTCGACACGATCTCTGGTTGAGGATCGTGGGGTGACCTTGTGCCGGTCGTGGCTTTCGGTACTGCTACGCAGCGAACGCTGCTGCTGGCTGTGATGATGTCTCACCAACTGGGGTTCGTCTTTCGTTGTGGTTCGTTTCGGTTTGCGGATCATTTCGATTTTGTGTGCGATGTCTTCGGTTGAACTGTTTCCGGATTTCTGCGATTCGCGGCTGCTCGATCGGTACTTCAGACTGCGGCTGGCGGTCTTCGGCTTCAGATTGACGTACTCGTTTTCTCTTGACCGAGATCGTGATCGTTGCCTTGTGGGCGTGGGTGTGGCTGGCAAGCTGTCGCAGGACGAGGCAGACGACGGGCGGCTGGAGCACTCGCGCACTATGCGATGTGTTGTGGTGCGTGGTCGAGATGAGGTCTTGCTGACGGGCTTCGCAAACTTCTCATCGATCGTCTCGAGGGGTTTCGATGATCGTCTCGTGATGGATCGGCGGCGCAGATCTTTTTGAGCGGCTTCGTCTGAAACGGCCTAAGGAAGAGAGAGAGAGATTAAGTTCATCAATTGTCACACATTGTCACGGACACCTACCTTCAAAGTTTGATCTGCAGTGCGGGTCATCTCGCTGAGGATCATTTCATCGCGCTCCAGGTCGTTCTGCCGGCAGTAAGCCGCCGGAGGCTTGATGTTCTCGTATATTCCGTCGGTCTGATCGTCAGAACTGTCTGCTGGGCTTCGACTGCGCAGGCGTTGGACGCCCACCGATGGCGCGACGACTGCGGTCTTGGTTACAACTTGTGGTTCCACCAGGATTGGACTGTGACGTAAGAGGTCTGGCTTATCGCTTGGAAGGCTCCACTGGTTCGCAGATCTCTCCTCGTTCTTGGCCGCTGTCGGCAGCTTTCGACTGGGCAGAGATCGCTTCGAGGCGGTGACCAGCTTGGGCTTGGACGCCGCTGATGCCGATCGCGAGTCCGTCACGTCGCCTGCGGTGACTTTGACCCCAAAGTACGAGAGCTCGTGCTCCCGCAGCTTGCGAGCACCACGAGTTTCTCGCACAATTTTCAGATGTTCGCTGGCCTCCGCTGTTGCGGTGACGGCGGACGACTTTGATTGTTGTGATTTTTGATGGTCCTCTGGTGGTGGCTTCTGAACTGGTGATTGTTTCACTGAAATGGAGAGGAGGTGGCTGTGATTAGGGGCGAGGTGGTGGAATTCACGGCATGTACCTGTGGTCAGGGTTCGGGGCTTGGCCACGGGTGGCTGCATCCGAATCGACTCGGGCTTCTTGATCGCTGTCGCCATGGGAGAGTGCAGTTCAATGTTCATTATGTTCGACTGGGGAACCTCTGTGAAGGAAACAAATTAAAGCGGCGTCTAGAGTGTGTAAAGGCCTTGGGCACAAATGACGTCGCTTTCTCACAATCGAGGAGCAAGAACTAGATGTTCTGTTAGTTCAGTTAGGAGCGAGTGTAGATGAGAACATTTATCCCAGAGAGGATGAGACATAAAGCAGAACTTTCGTCAGAAGACTTGGGAGACGCTGAATTAACTGGGAGACGAAACCTATCCAAGGGATGATCTACTCCACGCCAATCAATCGATCTTACCTGCACTGAGCTTTTTTGTCGTGGTCTGTGTCTTCAAGACTGTGCGCTTTGCCTTCACGCGGCTCCAGCTGCCCGACACTTCACTCGCCTCATAGCCACACTCATCGTCGTCATCGTCATCGTCCAGGTCACCGCCGAAGTATCCCTTCACTTCCTCATCGGCCCGAGCACTGTCGTCACTGTCCAGCCCGGCATGCTCATACATCCGTCGCAGCTGCGACAGCTGATGGCTTATCGAGTTTGTCGTTGAGCCAACCACCTTGAGTCGGGGCGCTGCAATCGGTCGTGAACTGCGACTCGCCTTAAAGTCACCGTTCAGCGATGAACTGTACGACGAGCTGCTGACAGACGTATTGACCGCCTTCGCTATGTGACTCAAGCTGGACACGTGCTTCGTGGTCACCGAAGCCGTCTGAGTCTCCGCCCCACTGGAGGTGTTCGACGAGATGCTCAGCCGTCGCATCGCCTCGTCGAATTGATTCGCCGAGCGTAAGGTCTTGATTATGAGTGGCGTCGACTTGAGCCCGTCATCGGTGAGCGGTGGCGAGAGCTTCGCGAACGATGACAATCCGTAGAAATCGTGTTTCAGTTGGTCATCGTAGCTGGACCGTGGAGCACCTGAAATTTGTTTGGAATGGTGTGTGTTTCTTTTGTTTTTCTGTTTTCTTTCGTACAAGAGTGAGCAATTTTGTGTGCAAATGGGACGGTTAACGGTTGCCAATTAGTTAAGGACCAAGAAGCATGGGTTTAGTTTGTCAATTGGGGGTGTTAGAGGTTAGAGTTTGCATGCGTTAGTTATGAGAAAAAAATTAGTTAAATACACTTGTAGAGGTCTATCAAACAAGGGCGTAGATCATCCCCAAAAAAAAAGTAAAACGAAGCTAAACACTACAGATAAACAACACAGAGTCGGGCAACAGGTGTGTGTCCAGAGGTCAGGCTTAGATCTGGGCAGACACCGTTGCGCGCAAACACTAGGAACACTACATTAGGAGCACACGCACACACGTTTCTTACCTGAGTCGGTCCACTCGTAGGGCGAGTTCGAGAGGTTCAGGTTGATCTTGGTCGAGTAGCCGGCGCCCTCCTTGCGCTCCTCGACGATGCGAATGCGCTCGGCGACGGACTTCGAAGAGACGGTTGCCTCCTTGAAATCTGAAATGAGAGGAGTCTTCATCAATTGCTCTCACACCCGCACGCGGTCTCCCCCTGACATTACCTTCCTCAGTTTGGTCCCTCTCGCCGCTGAAACCCCTCGGTCCGACGGGCTTCAGCTGGACGCCCCACAGCGCGTCGGCACTGTCGATGTTCTCTCCCAGGTGGTAGGGCTTCGGCTTGATCGGTTTGTTCTTCAATATTCCACGGATAGATATCTCGTCCTGGTGGTCGTCGCCCTCCCGGCTCTCGGAGTCGAAGTTCTTCTCCACGCTGATGGGGATGGACACTGTGACGTTGCTCATGGGCGACTTGTCCTCACCGAGGTCCTCCTCGGCGTCCGCGTTCTCGTCGAAGATCGCCTTGTGCTCGTCGCCGAAATGAATGACCGGCAGACCAGCCTTGGCCGCATCGATCGATGAGCTGCTGCTGCTCGTGCTGCTGCCACTGCTGCTTCGTCTCCTGCGGCGAAAGTTGTTCGACGGCGGCGGCTTGCCGTCGGTCTCCACGATGTTAACCCGTCCCGATTCGGCGGCAAAGTGCACCTCTGTCTTGCAGAACTCCACTCGCTTCTGGCGACGCGAGTTGTCGTCGCTCAGACCGGAGTTCTGCGGCGACGAGTCCTTCGAATAGAATCCGTTCAAGTGGACCGCCGAGGTTTTCCTCAAATTCTCCCGCACGTAGTGACTCTCGTCGACGGCGATCGAATGGCGTTTCATCTCCGCGGACTCGGCTTCCGACTGGGGCTGCGTGCGGTTGCGCAAGCGACGCTGGACCATGGGACGCGGTCTGTTCTCAGACGCTGCCTTCTCGCCAAATGTGATCACTGTGCTCCTGGTGGGGGCGCCGCTCGCCGCCGCGTCCGTCGTCGGAGACCAGTTGCCCAAATCACTGGACCGGCCCAGCCCGCTGTCGGTGGAGTTCTCGAAGCGGAACATGCTCTTGTCGCTGGGCGGCGACATTTTCTCAAATCCGTACGACTTCCGCCGCAAGTGCCACTCGGCCGACGACGTGTCCTTGTACTTGGCGTTCCTCGACTCCAGGCTGTTGGTGGTGTGAACACTGCCGTTCGGCCGCGGGGAATACTGAAAAGCTGTCACTGGGCTGGGTGCGGCGGGCACGTCCACCTCTTCCTTCTTCGTCACGAAGTCGTCCTTGTACAGCGACTCATCGCTCAACTTCTTCAACTTGCCACGGATCTCCTTCAGCGACTCGGCCGTCAGGAATGACGCCGTCTTCTTCTTCGTCGTGGTCAACGGTGAAGCTGCTCCACTGTCATTGCCACTGCCGCCGTTCAGAATACTGTCAAGGGCGACAAGGTCAACGTGGTTGTTCCTCATCGCGGTGCTCAAGCGGCGACCGTTCTCCAACTCTGCTCGAATCTTCGACACACTCACCGAACGCTCGGGCAGATCGACAGGACGCGGCCGAAAGACTGGCGAAGACGCGGGTCTCGATGCTTCCGGTGCCGTTGTCGACGGAAACTGAAATGAACGGCGAATCTTGCTGACACGTCGCCACTCGGCGGGTTCGTCATCATCATCATTGTCGCCTCCGCCGCCACCGCCGCTGCCATTTGCATGTGTGCTGGTGTTTCCATTCGATGTCAAGTCATCTGTCGAAATCGAACGCCCTCGCTGGAGCGGCGATTGCCTATGTGTGCACCACAAGAGAAAAGAAACTCAATTACTTTCCGATACATACGAGGGGGGAGATGGGGAGGTACAAATCAACAACTCACCAGGTTGCTTCCTGTCGTCGACGTGACGCTGATGAGTTCACTCTATCATCGTCGTTGTCGTTGTCGTCATCGCCAACATCATCAATATCTCGACTGCAGATGTCGATGATTTTTCCACCGCTGCTGGTACCACCTACATGCGCCTCTGTCGTGGGCAGATCGTATCGACTGCTGTCGTAACGAAACAATCCCGAGCTGGTTGTGGTTGTTCTTCTGGTCGTGGCCGTGGCTGCACTGGTCGATGTTGTCGTCGACGGGGAGGAGGATGTCTGTTGCCGCTGCCGCGGCTGCGGCCGATGCAATGTCGCTGTCGACGGCGGCGCAACATTGTTGGAGCTGTGTGGGCCGGCTTTGTTCTGGCTACCGCTCGCACTGGTGCCATTCGTAACAGTGGGTGTGCTCTTCTGCAAGGAAACGAGGAAAGAAAACGGATAAGCAACTGAGATCAATCATCTGCATCCTATCATCATTATTCAGAGACGAGGCGCGGCGCGGCGTATGCGTGGCGCGGTACTCACCATTAGATTGCTCAATTTCAGACTCGGCGTTGCGCTGAACACATGGTGCTGCGGCTTGAGCAGGAAATTGTCGATCAAATGATCGTCATCGCTGGCCGCTGGTCCTCCGCTATCGCCGGCGTCGTTCGTTAGACCGAGACTCCCGTGGAATCTCTGTGAGTGGTTGCCAAAGTAACCGCCTAAGTGACTGCGACCGTGATTGGCACCGGCACCAGCGACTGGGCCAGCGACAGGGCCAGCGTTTAGCGAGGTCATTAGGGGACTCGATGAGTTCGATGACGATGCTGACGAAGACGAAGTCGCTGTCCAGCGGGACGATGTCGTCTGGACGGTTTGCGCTCGTATCACCTGCATGGAGCCAGAAGATGTCCGAGCCTGTAGCACCTCCAACTGCTTGCGTTGACTGTGCTGGGTGCCGTTGGGCTGTGAGACGTTCTGCGAGTCGACCACCTGGAAGGAGAAACAAAAAAAAAAATGAATGCAAACAACACTCGTTAGTTTTATCAGTGGACACTGGTTGGTCATTGTCCGCGAAGGTTGACTTCTATTCTAAGTCGCTGCGACTATTCGGTGGCCATTCACCGACCGATGGTGAGTCACCCGAAATCTTGGTCAAGACGAGTGACCGACCGACCGACCGAACGGTGGTTGTGTCGATACCTCATTGTATGCGCGCTGTCAAACAAAGAAGTGTGGCCCCGAGGCGGGGGTAATTGTACGACATGGTAAATGGGGACATGGAGAACACCACTATGTTGCCACTCAGCGGAGGCACAGGCGACGGCGACGTGCTGCGGTTGCATGTGCCCGATTGCATGAGCAATGATTGAGGTATTCTCATAAGCGGGCCGCCGCGGCTGCTGCTGCTGGGAAGAGAATTCAAAGGGTTCTCTGGCAAGACAATGGACGCGGAGCTGGCTTGCGAAATGGAATAATTGCAGCCCCCTGTGCGGTGGGTGTGATTACCGTTGGTCCGGGGAAGATATCTGCTTCACCTGAGAGCGACGGAGTTCCGCCCAAAAAGTTGGCTGCCAGGTCAAGATTCCACTGAAAGCAAACTCCGATGTGATGACTTCGCAGAGTGCACTGGAACTGCGATTGGCATCAGCTCACCAGAGGTACCATCGTAAAGCCGCCACAACCAGTTTCCTCATCCACAGTCAGAGGGGCCAGTCACCGACTGGTTGTCGTCAAACGTAATGATAGACGATTATGAGGCCTCTCTGCGGCGATTTCTCTCATCATTATCGCTAATCAACGTTAGAACGACCCTCTCGCCGTACACACACGCACACGTAAGCATCCTGTTTCCATCAATCGTCCAGTGCCACCTTATCGCACGATGACCAGATTCACACAGGAAACGATAATTGAATGGAATCCATTGATTGGTCGCCACAGCTGGTCGGACCAGTCATCGGATCACCGTCAACAGTGCCAACCGATCCGGCAATCACTTCATCTTTCCGCTTAGAATTTATGAAGAGAGAAAATCCCAGAGGAAGTTCAACGCTAATTTATCAAACGGCTTAAGCTGGGTGTTTAGCAATTACAGCATCCGAGGGTGGGCCGCGCGGGACGCCAAGCCGTCGAGTCGGGTGAGTGATCATGCGAAAAGTACCCAACTACATGGTGAAGATTATAATCATCTATCGTCGTCGTCGTCGTCGGAGTGGCAGAATGTTGGCAATAATTGTCTGGCGTCTCCGACGAGGGGGCAGAAAAAAAGGTGCCACAGGCTTGCCGTCTCGATAAGACCCAGCTTGAGTGAAGATGCCTGAGTGAGTGCTGTAAAGTGCGTGTACAGAGCACACCCCACCTTTGGTCAATTACTGCGAGGCTGTCGTCTGCGAATGAAAATGACATTCGATTCATTTAGTGATAATCACACCGTCGAGGCTGGGGCGACAACGTTGAGTGTTCAACAAATCGATTCGGCACTGGAAGGAGATTGGGTTGGGGCTTTGAATTGATCTCCGATCGGGGGGAGTGATGAACTGACCGTGTGGATATGCGTGGGAGTGGGTTCTGATTGCTATTGGCACATACACTCTCCCTGGAGTCGCGGGCTTCTAATTAAAGGTGCAGTCTCTAGTCGGTGGTCAGATTGCAACCGCTGTGGAGGACAAGGATAAGAGCTAAGATGCACATCACGAGGATGAAGACATATCGAAGGGGACATAAGCACCTCCCACGCTCTACCGTAGTGTCGGCAATGCAGTGCAGAAGGCACGACTCTTTAGGCAAGGCGACGCACGATCGCAAGAGACTTCTTCAACATCATTCCGGAGACGATCGGACAAAACTCACATAACAACGATCAACGGTATGGTCTTCCAGAACTGGGTAGGGTCAAAGATGGTCCACAAAATCAACAAAAAAGCCTTCTAACCACTGTCAAATTTTTGGGGTCAAAAATTCAATGTTGTCGGATCCGCGCCAAACTCTCAGAATCGATTAGTAGACGTGAAATAACGTCAGCAACGGTGTACAGAAGTCATAGATACGCCCTGTAGCCCCGCTGTGGCAGTCGAAAGATGGCCCACAAAATCAATAAAAAAAGCCTTACTAACCACTGTCAACTTAGCTCCGTTCCTTAGAGCCTTCGAATCCGAAATACTCAACAGAGAACGCCTTCGTCAGAGGCACGGTACACGAGAGGAGAGGGTTCCTTATCAACTTGTGGAAAAACTGGCTTGTTGGTTGAGGCCCAAGTTCACACGGGACGCCACACACCATGCACTGATAGCAGGGACAGGAGTCAAATTGTTGGAAAAGTCAATTTAAATACAGCAACGCCAAGTGGATAGAGCTGCTTCAATTGTTTGACTCACAAAAATCCAGAGACATCCACTCGCACTCCATCCATGAGTCGCACACCTCGTTCAACCTGAAATTCCCCATCACTTCCTTTCGCACAAAATCCCACAAGCCGAGGCAGAAAAAAACCCAACAAAACTTCATCGGAACCGCGCTCGTAAACTTTCGCAGTTAAGCGCCCACCGTACAAGGTCCTCTTCCACAGAATCCACTTCTTCATGACGCACACGACATTTATTTCTTTCCCACCGAACTTGGGACGCGTTGGGAGCGCTGTACCTTCTGACTCCATTAAGCTCGTTCTACACATCACTTATGAACCGGTTGGGAATGAAAAAAAAAAACCATAAAAGAAACCACTTCCCACGGCACCACCATGACATGTTCGCCGGAATCACCCTCAAGGCAGGCGATATCCCAAAAAAGCAACCAAAACGAGGGCCACTTCACTGGTGTTTCTCACGACTTAACCTATCCCAAGGAGCTCTTGGTCGCACGTTACTCGCGCACACACACACCACCACCACCAACCATGTCCACAACTCGTTTCGCGGACCCTCAGTGTTATGACACAAAAAAGCCCTCTGAACTCAGAAAAAGAAGGAATTTGCATATACCCCTGCCACGGGAAGACATGTAACACCGGTAGCCGAGATGAGATTTCCCATGGATGCCAGCGGACGAGAGGGCGGAGAGGAGAAGAATAACCAACCCAAGGCCAAGGTGCCGACACCATCTTGATAACTCGAACCCCAAGACCCCTCACTGCCTAGACCATCAATACCGCAGCATTATCCAGGGAATATGATCGTTTCGTATCTGAACTTCGAACAGCAGCCGCAGGAGCAGCAACACCACATCACCAGCACCATCGTCGAGAGGTGCAGCAGCAGAAGCATCATCCTCGTCGTCGTCGTCGTCGTTGTCCCTTGCATCGTCATCTGCCAATAATCCATGCAAGAAATGAGAAGATTAAAGGCAGCAGAGGGAGAGACCAGCAACAATCGATGTCGTTAACAAAATGCATCCCGATTAGGGGGCATCCACATGCGGTGGGATGTGGGATTACGAGTCGAGAGGTTAAGGACTCCCTTATGGGCATTTCCCTTGCGCGTCTTCATTTTCGCTACACTCCACTTAGCCGAGAGTCCCTCTGGAGCCGGCGCAGCCACAACAGCCCCGGCTCACGTGCACATCATCACGCAAGAGGAAGAGGACCCCTGACAGAAGCACTGGCAATATATTTAAAAATAGTTTGCAAGCCTTCCAGCCACCTTCGACTTGGTGTGTCTGTGGCTTTGGCCGTGGTTTCGGCTTCGTCTTCGACTCTGGCCCATCTATGACGCCCGGGATAGATGCGCGGCTTCGTCCCGCTGTGTGCGCTCATCGCAATGCCAGCGGGTATCGTGCAATCTCATCTTCAAGTACCATCCTCTTCATGAATAGAGGCTGCGCCCGCTCCCCCGACGGCCGGTTGAAAAATGCAAAACACTTCTTGTATAACGATCTGTCTGCGAATAAATTTGCGCAGAAGACCTTTCAGAGTTGAGAGTTGCTTCGCCTCTGCTGGCTATTCTGTTTGCACCCTTTTCTCTGTCTCTCGCCCCGGCACGTCCCAGTCCACGTCGAGGTTGGCTTTGTTGGATGTCTGGCGAGAGAGGCTGCGGCTCGGTGGTAAACTTAAACTTGACTTTGGTCTCGCTGAGGTATCACTCGCGTCGTGATGGCTTGCAGCGCGGACACAGTGGCACCGATCGATGCATGCCCTGACAGCCTGCCTGGGAGACAGTCAAAGCAGACTTTCATGCGCACAGCCAGCAAGGCACTCGACCTCGCGCAGACTCCACTGTGGACCGTCATCGTTCACCGCCAAGCCGCGCGCCATCACCGTCGTCATGACTATCCAAAGTCAATTGTCTATTTATGTCTATCCGCCTGTCTTTTCCATTGTTACATCTCTCTACGATCGCAGCGTCGACGTCGTCGTTGGCTCTTGTGCCTGGCTCCTCTGCACCGCAACCAGCACCCGCCACCGCGCCGACGGGGAGGGCAGGCCACGAAGAAGACTATATCGTTTGGAGCAGGTTAAAATAAATGGAAGGAGATTTTAAATTCAATGGCGCAATTACTTCTTCCTCTGCTGCGTCTCTGGCGTCTGCCGTGCTCTACCCAGAGCACACGGCGGCGGTTTTCCAGATGGTTTAACAGAGGTCTCCGCTCCTCGGCCGAAGACCGTGACATTGGCTGTTGCTGGCGGTCTGGCGGCAAGAACGAGTCGTATTGGCTCTTTTGTTGGTGCCCACCACTCGGGCAGATGAGAACGGTTTCTCTTACGAACCATCAATCAATTGGTCTGTCCCGTCCGCCCGAGCGGGCACGCTTCAGCTTTGATACCGATACCATCCGATGGCGGTGTCAAAGTGTCATCTGTGATCGCGCTCTAGGCTCGGATCGAGTGGAGGGATTTCGGTCTTCGGTCTGTCTCTCGGCGCGCAGGCCCTTTGATCGGCCGCCACAAAGCGAGATGAGTCGCCCGAACTAGAGCTGCGGCGGCTGATCGTCTATTCATTCTGCTCATGTTTCGTGTGACAGCTACAGAGCGACAGACCGAGCACCGAGATCAGTATCGATGCTGCGGCAAGGATTTGTATCGTTTAATAGAAATCCACACAGAGAATCGCAGCCCGCCGCCGCCGTCGCGTCATCGTCATCGTCATCCAACCAAGCGGCGAAACGGACTAAGAAATAAGCAAGAAAAGAAAGCTGAAGTTTATGTTGAATCGATGAAACTCGTTCGCAGCGACTCGATGACGGCCACGAGAGCTCTAAGCGCTGAGCGCTGAGCTTGCTTGCTCTCTTTGAAGTTCACCGAACGACATTACTCCAGACACACACACAGGGGCTCGCGCGCCGTCTACAAACGATTAGATTCTTGAATTCCTTTGTTTTTGTTTCGCTAAAAAGGGGGTCTGTACCCCATTAGCTGGTGGGGCGGGAGGATGTTGGGCATATTCTAAGCGATTGTCTGCCTTGTCTGCGATTTGTCTGAGAATTTCAACGAATTAAAAGGAATCTATCGAGCGCGGTTCGAGATCTGAAAAAAAAAGTCAGATGGCAGATACGTGGCTGCGGTGAACCCTTTGACTGTCGTCGGCTGGCTTTTCAAGGTTCAGCGGTTTAGTGAAAGTCTACTTTGCATGCACACACCGGGGGGGCGCGGGAGGAAATGGCAGACGGGCTGGTGGTTGTGAAATTTTTTGAATGAATGTGTGGCGTGCCGTGGAGTGCTCTATGTGGAGCAAGTCGGCCTTAATGTTTGCGTTGACATATCGAGGAATTTTGTCACTGAATTGCGATGCATCTGTTGCAAAATGTTTTGCTGTGGTAACGTCAAATGTCGACGATGAGCCGAAGTTAGGCAGAGACCGAGATGATTTTCAGCACGAAATTCGGTATCTCCGGTTGTAACTTCCAGAATCCAATTAGGGAGCTCACGCCGTTGCTTATGGTGGTCGCGCTACATTTCCTCCGTCAGCACATTCTTTGGTAAGTAAGTGAATGTATGCCATTACAACCTCACGGCCGTGGCTGCCTGAGACCAGCATGTTGGGTCCATTGCGCCCGTCGAAGAGTACAACCTTGAGAACCTTATTTTGCTGCTAAAACCATCGGGATTCGCTTAGAAACCTCAGGAGGTTTTCCAGCTCAATACCGCACAAGTCCTCCAGCTCTGCAAAGCAGTCCTTTAACAAGAACTTTGCTATGGCTGTGCCTTCACTGAGCAGATGTAGTAGTATTCAATTGAGGCTCCTCATCACTGCAGCTTCTACAGAATTCTCGCAGCGTGGATGCCCATAACAGAGTACCCGGTAAGGGCTCATACGCACTAAGGTTAGGTAAACGTGGCAGACTGCAGAAGACAGTCGCACTAAGGCCACACTTAGGCCCAGTGTGATACAACGCGGATCTTAACACAAGTGAGCCTGCAGTGAAGCGTTTGAGATGACTTATGCTGGAGTTATTTAGCTCGTTTGAATAGTAGGCTCCTAGGTGAAAGTGCCTACGACTTGACAGCATATCTTCGCACTTCCTTGCGACTTAAACTGATCAGTGATGTGAATGTCTTTCAGCTAAGCATGGCCAGCTCCTCATGGCTCTTGCTTTGCTCTAATTTTCAGACTGACCCAACCGCTCTGTTCAGAGTTATATCTGCTAGAAAACATCTAATAGAGCATAGCGGCGTGTGTGCGTAATGGATTGCAAAAGATTTATTCAGATCATCCCGCAGTTTTAGTTTTTGTCTCTTTGGATGCCAGTGTGCCCTGGTCACCGTGTTTGCCAAGGATTTTTCCCTGACGCCCTGTTTGCATAATCTGACTAGTTTCGATGCCAAGATGTCCGATTCAATGGCTTTTAGTTGCCACTTGGCTCTCGGAGAAGATGGAAGTCGATTTGTTGGTTATTTTGAGTTCTACCAGACCGAATGCTGCTTCATGCATCGCAGCCATTTCAGCTTGGAAGATGCTTAAGCCGTCTCCTAGTGTCAGAGATATCTCAAATAAGTCACAGAAGATCCCAGCGCCTGTAAACTGAGAAACTCGCTCAATGTTGAAAGAATCTTGCTGGCGGACGTAGGCGCAAATAATATATTACGGGTGGCGCTACAGCCCGTAGGGGGCCAGGGCCTAGCTTCTCAGCAACCACTCGTGTTGTACGTGCTATTGTTCTCACACGAGTGGAAGGGACCTACAGTTTTACGCCGAATCCGAACGGCCAAGTTTGAGAAGCTTTCTCTTGACAGGAAAAACTCTTTGAGCATTGTCAGTGACTCGAAAGAGGTGGGGCCGTGAAAATTATTTCTGTCGCTCAGACCTGGAATCGAACCAACGAACTCGAGGTTGAGGTCGACGCACATACCCACAACCCCACGGGTCACCACGTAGGCGCAAAACCAACCAAAAAATAGGCCAGATTGATATCATACCTGGTTCACACCTGCCCCCAAATCTATCGCAGTCTCCTTCTCGTACAGAATCCGGATGTCCAGAGAGTGCATTCAAAGCTCCAAATTCGTCAAATTTTGCGTGCGTGTGTGCCGAACGATTGCAATGGCCCATAGATTTGTCTTTGGGATTGAAAGGGAATTGAAGAAAAAAGCCTCCTCTCGAAGAACCAAGACAAACCATAGCAGACGAGGAGCTTGGAGAGGAACATGCTTCGTATTGTCTTTTGTTTCGTATGTATTGATTGTGTTTTCGGGTGGAGACTGGACGAAACAAGTTGGATTCTCTAGTCTCATCGCTCAGCGAATGGACACCAATGCTCCGGCCCGAAAGTTTTCGAATTCAACTCCAAGCGACAACGCTGTAAAAGAGCACCATCCATCCGGTGGCGTACGTAGCCAGCAAGGCAACCTGAGCAAGGCAACTAGCACAAGACTGTGCTCGATGAAAAGATATGTTGACTGAGACCCAGGACAACACCAGACTTTGGCTTCAGACAAAGAAGAAGAGCATTTGCGACAGCGATGGCTTGGTGCTTAGACCCGTGATCGGGTCTTCACCTTTTTCTCGAGGCTAGGAGGCTATTCCATGCTAGAGAGACCATAGACCCCGGACTACATCCTCATCTCACAGTTCGTGGATATGTCTTCAACTGCATTCACTTTTCTCGCATTGTGGTCCAGCTTTAGGCTGCATTCAGCAGAAGTGGAAAATGAATGTTTTGTTGAACATAATCTTGGTCCTTCTATTCAGGAGCAGCAGTTGTCCACTGCGAACCTCAACTAGGACGTGGTGTGTTTAGTTGACATTTGTCGCAAGACTCATTTACGAGTTTGATTTTTTCGTCTCGTTATGCAGATCGAATGAACACCACTGCTCGAGAACGGAAAATGTCCCCGACACCAACTCCAAGCGACAATGCGGTAAAAGAGCACGGCCCCTCCGGCTACGTACATGCTGCAAGGCGACCTCAATTCTCCAGCTACAGACGACTAGAAGGAACTAGTACAAGACTGCGTTCGATAAAGAAAGAAAATGTTGAGTAGAGGCATGTTGGCTGAGGCCCAGCTCCAGAACAGACTATGGCCTCAGCCAAAGAAGAAGAGGTGTGACTTGCATGGCTTGGTCTCTAGACTCGTGGTCGGGTCTTCTCGAGACTACGAGACTATTCTGTGTCAGAGAGACTATAGACGAGCGGGTGAAATCGACGATTCCCGTCCGGACTAAGTCCACATCTTGGTACAACTCTCAGAGTTCTGTGTCTTCTACTGCATTCACTTTCACTAAAGATATGATCCTTGGTTTTGCTTATCACCCTGCTTTGGGCTGCATTTAGCAGGGCAGGAAAAATAGAACATTTTGTATCCTTCAAGTCAAAAGCAGCAGTCGGCAGCTATAAGTCGAACCTCAACTAGGAGGTGGTTTGTGCACTTCACAGTTGTCGCAAGACTCATTCAATAGCACTCTCCATCGTAACAATTATGATTGCCCACAAATATTCTCCATTTTCTCGCAACAACAACAATCCAGTCGTTGAACAAGTTAAATGAGTCGTCTGCATCTGATGAAATCATAACCAAAGAAAGGACTCCGAGGCGGCTGTCGTCCTTCAACCAAAAGAGATGACTCACTTCTGTCCAAGAACCGCGTCTTGCCTCTACACGACTGCTGTGAACTTACCCAAGCTCCTTAGATGCTGTTCCATCCTCCATTCGACCATTAGTTTGGTCCCGTCAACAAATTAGCATACTTCCCGGCTCGTAAATTAATTTAACGATCCGCTCGCCGGAATCACACTCCACAGATCCATCCTCCGAGGGTTGTAATTAAAAATTGACACTCGGACGGCTGCGATGATGACGATGATGGCCATCCATGCGCATTCACCGTCAGCATGGCATTGCCTGCAAATCGATTCCGCGAAATTGGAACACATTCGCGGTCGAAATTATAAATTGCTCACATTTCAAGGTCCCCGCGGGAATCTGCACCGGGGCCGACCCGAAACAGCAGCTGCCACCACGCGATTATAAATTCGCCAGAACCCTCTCAATCTTGCCACGGTCCCTCTGTCTCACTGTGATTATCTGGCCAATGGATCTGCGGATCAGAGTGTATCGGAGTCAAACAGTTGCGGCTGTCGTTCCGGCGACCGACGGATATCAAAATGTTCCCGAGGCCAAATCAATTTTTGCGCAGCAGCCGGGGTGTGCCCGCAGAGACCTTTTCTCTCAAATGCATTCGGCAACCGCAGAAAAAAGCCAGACAGACCCCGTGGTCGGTCATGAGGTGTCTCCGCGGCTGATTTATGAAATGAAATTGTATCTTGTCGGTTTTGTGATGATTTCTAAGTCGAGACTTCGACGTTTTGCGGCTCATTTGCATTTTTCTTTGTGTCTTCTTCTGTTTTCGCTGACAATGAACTGCTTAGTGGCTGATGATGGCTCTGGTGGACAGTCTCTGAATATGCATGAAGGAGTGGATAACTTATGTGGGATTCCAGCAGACCGGCGGCGATTTTGACGAATTCAGATCGTGGGACTGCCGCGCCTGAGTCATCTATTCAGCGCGACGCGGCGGCGCTCAATTAGGGACAACAAATGAATGATAAATGTGTCGCTTGAAAGCGATAAAATATTTGATGTCTCTTTGGTGAAGACATCGAATGGGTTTTATGGGCTTTGCGTTTGCCGATCGCTCACGTGAGTGGTGAGAGGCAAGAGGGTTATCGCAGGTTATCGTCAGATGATGTGTGAACTACCGTATTTGCCAGCGATGCTATTTCCCAAGAGGCGCAACCTCTCTTTTTCTCAATTTAGGGGTGCAACTGGTAGGCACAAAGCCCAGCTCCAAGACAATCCCAGATGCAACTTCAAACGGACCACATGCTGTGCACACAGCGCAACTTGAAACCACTCGCAGTCCCCATTGTTATTGCCAACTGTTGCAGTTTTTCGTCTTTTTTTTGCGATTAATCCTCGATGATAAATATTTAACCTAGGGCAGCGCACATACGCACACAGACCATCGATAGGCGTAAGCAATTGTTCACTGTTTGCTCACTCCTCCAGCTACTGTGCAAACATCGAGTGTTTGAGTGTTATGCAGTCGAAAGCTATGTACACACAGTCGTTGGCTCTTTTTTCGTCCATTTGACACGACAATTACGCAAATAATTTCTTTCACGCGGGCGAACGTCGTCGAATCGACGACCACGACACACAAAAGCGGTCCACTAACCGAAAGTCTCACGAAGTTCGTTGCTTAACTCTTTCGGTGTTTTTTTTTTGCGGTTGGCTTTTGCAAAAAGGAATCAAATAGTATTGACCTACATTTCGTGCCAAATAAGAAAACGAACAATCGAATAACGATTTACGTTGCAACAAACACACACAAACGCGCGCTCGCTCTGCCTCGACAAATCGATGAGATGCGGCGCGTCGCTTTAATTGTATCCGCAGCGCATTCGACTTTAGGCGCAATCGTCGCGTTGTCAGTGTCGCTCCACTTTCGGCTGAGGCGCGGTGAAAATGCCCATATCATCAGCATCATCAGCATCGGCATGATTTTCTTTTCCAGTGAAACGCACACACAATGCACGGCGAATTCGATTCGAATCGGAGGGTCCGCAGATCGGTGGAAGATTGATCGTGATGATGGCGATGACATAAACGATTGATCAATCGATCGTTCCCAAGTGTCAGCGACGGCGGCGGTGCTGGTGAAGGCGGTTCCATCGTGCCTACGATGCTGGGACCGAACGTGGTTCACTGTGGATGGTGAACGCTGGTGGGTGGAGAAGCAGGAGTGGATCGTTATGATTTTCCCTAAATGGAGTGGAATTGATCGTCTGACACCCAGAACCGCCTCCGCAAGGCGATCGTGTGTCCCGCGCGAGGGGAGTGTACGCGCTGACAGAAAGTTGAGCAACGCCTGCGAAGTGAATGAACCTCTTGCGCACTCTTGCGCTTCCCATGTCACAAAGCACATTCCGCGGGCCTACGGAGGCATTAAGTGTAACAACACCTCGCACATACCAACACTCCAGTCACTGGCCACATCACAGTAGTGACACCAGCAGAACGCGCTTGCAAAATTGTCTTCCCCCCGCGGCATAACCGACGCCAATTAGCCACTCGCGGGGAATGTGCGAGTCCGAGTCCGACACGCTACCCTCATCCGCCCTTTTACGACGCGCACGCAAGAGAGACGCGACGCGCGTGCATGCCTAGCACTGCACTCGTGATTAAATTTAATTACAAGCGGTGGCTCGTCTCTCGCTCCCACCGTCGCGATGATAATTACTAAACGGGCGACACGCCAGAATTCAGATCACTTCACAGCCACCGATGTGGCTTTCATAGCGTTCTTTCCTGCGAACCCAGCCCGGACACACACATTTCCAGGTTGATGGCCTTGCGCGGGGATCACGATGTGGGCAGTGGACTCCAGAATACGTGTCGTTCCAGTCGCGCCTGGCAGTCGGTCATTTAACACTTCTGCGCATTGGCCCGGCAAAATGTGTAATTACATCGCACGCACGGCCGAGAGCGCTGGCGATGAGATGCCATACCGCTTCGGGGGGGAGACAAGCTGTTCGAGGGTGGTCTCGTAAGAAACACCACTCGAGGTGGAGAGATCAGTTTCAGCGAAAAGACTCTGTGTGTGCGCGCATGGCTTTGGTGTTTTCCTTTTTTGTTCTCGTTTCAGTGAAGAGCTCTTGACAATTCGCCACAGCGTAGGTCATTGCCAGAGGCGCGGCAACGGCCGAGCACCGATGAACGTGTGAACCACTCCGAACGGGCTGTCTGTGCGTTGTGAACTTCAAGTGATGGCCTGCGGTCGTGCGGCTAATCGGCCGAGTTCTCGAGTGAGAATCGTTCTGTTGCCTGCCTCCCCTCGAGGAGCTGGGATTCTCAAGCCGTGCTGGAACGTTTGTGGTGCGAATGACTTTTGAAGACTTCTTTGTTTATCATCCGATCACCCGCTCAAATCTCCGATCACTTCCCTTTGGCCATCGCGCCGGCAGCGACACAGCCCCCCTATCGATGGCATTTTAATGAATTGTCTTCCCCGGCAGTTCTAGGATCAGATGACGCAGCCAATTAAAAAACAATCCCCGCCAGCGACGGATGATGCCCATAAGAATAAATTTCAAGGATACCCAAGCCAATTCCAAATGTCACCGCAATAAATTATCTGGCTAGTCAGCTCTCAAAATGGAGCTACACACACTCACCTTGCCGTAACTGTTAAGTGATCCATTTATCCATCGATCAGCTTCCAAGCGACCAGTCAGAAGGGCTCCCGTATTTGGATCGATTCGCTGCCATTCGCGAACTTCACGTTGGAATGGCGAACCGCCACTGCCATTGCCCGCAATAGCCACTTCCATGCTTCCCTCTCGCGTTCGCTCTGTGCTCCGTTCGCGTCTGTCTATCTGCTCTGTGTGTGTGTGTGTATCTGTGCACTGGATGAGTATAATTTCGTATGGTGCGGTGCAGCAGTAATAATTTGTTGCTACTGTTCGCTATTCACATGCTATCTCCGCCAGTATCCTCGGCTATCCTCGGCTCTCGTCTGGGCGCGCTCTACTTTTTGCCAGCGATTGCATCTAGCCGCGTCGCGTACGCACTCCCCGATGGCACGGTCTGCAAGAGAGAGAGATGAACGAAATTAATTAAAGGGGAATTGATGAATTATTGATGACGATGTAATGAATTGATTATTGGCTCGTCTTGAAAGTAGCTGCTGCTGCTGCTGTCCCAACCACCGCCGCGCAGCCACTTTATTTAATTAGAAGAGTGAACGGAGTGGTATCGCTTGCGGTCCTCGTGGGTAATTATTCAGCGGATGGCATCTAAGACTGGTAATTAATCTTGAGCCACTATCGAGAGTCAAATGCCAGCGAGTGTGGTCGACTTTGAGGCCAGCCAGCGCACACACACTTGTGGTTGGCTTAGTGCCTCTCTAGGAAGTGTGTATGCCTGGTGCCTGGTGTGCTCTCATTTTTTGCGGTTTACCTGCCGCTTTTCTATGCCGAGTCAGTGTTCGTATGCCGTCATGCGTGCAAGGAGAGTGTCGTCGCTGCGTCCTTACTGCAGCCGGGAATGCGGAAACCATTGCTGCGTGCTTGGCCAGCGGGAGAAGACTTGCGAGCTGTGCTCTGGATTCGAATCGGGTTTCGACTAGAATCAATCCGCAGACACACTGTGCAGTTGAACTTGGAAACTAGAGCCAGAACTGCGCTCTGATTGATTGCTACAAAGTATTCTGCGGTCTCCTGGGCATTGGTGTAGTTCGTTGATCAGATCGGTGGATGGTGTCAATTGAAACTCAGCGATGCGTGAGAATGAGCCCCGCGCTTGCTCTGCGCGCCCATATCGAGAGGTGACTTTGATTAATGTGGACCGTGGAATGCGGAATGATGGTGGCGTTTTTGATGGCGATCATGAGAGGCTTAAAGTAGGTCGGTTACCGTATGCGGCAGACGGAGGTGGGTGGAAAATTTGCTTTCGATGGGATTAATTTCATGGCATGGGCGGAGATTGGGCATCTTTGGCGCGATGGAGATTTATTGGGAAGAGAAAGTTTCGTTCAGCTGGTGACTCATGTGAATCCAAAATGATTGGTTCATCAATCTCGATCGTCTCGATCGCACAAGAAAGAATAGAGAAACACCTTGCATTCGGCAGATCTAAAGGAATTTCCAAGTGGGACTTGACAACTTTGAGCTTTCACTGTGAACGCATGGACATTCCGAGTAAGAGACGGGAACGTTTAAATGCCGTCAATTATTGGTCTTTATACTCGTCCCAGTGTGGTGGCCCGTGGCGTTGTGGGTACGTGCGTCGACCCCAACCTCGAGTTCGTTGGTTCGATTCCAGCTCTGAGCGATAGAAATAATTTTCACGGCCCCACCTCTTTCGAGTCACTGACAATGCTCAAAAGAGTATTTCCTGTCTAGAAAAAGCTTCTCAAACAAAGCCGTTCGGATTCGGCGTAAAACTGTAAGTCCCTTCCACTCGTGAGAGAACAATAGCACGTACAACACGAGTGGTTGCTGAGAAGCTAGGCCCTGGCCCTCTATGGGCTGTAGTGCCACCCATATTATATTATTATTATTATATGCTCGTCCCAGTAGACAAGCCAGTCTTCGACTCCCAGCCTGTGGGACAGCGAACCAGAGGACGACCCCTTCTAGGACTGCGCACACAAGTGGATAAGGATCTCAAAAAAAAAAAACCCAGCCAACTTGACGTGTAAACTGAAGAAACCTAGGTTAAGAAGATGCTTCATGGATAGACTTGTTGGTTGAGATCGCGTTCACTCTGTGCTTCGTTCGCGTCTGCCTATCTGCTGCTGTCTGCTGTCTATCTAAGGATAGTAGCGCTACACAAAGAAGAAGTAGTTGACCAGCAAGTCATAGGCCAGTGATCAATTTTTGAGTCAAACTGCTGCTATTTAATGTTTCCGCTGTCGAAGTGCAGAAAAAATTGCTGTTCTTCGTCGGAAACGATTCAAATCAGTCGATTACACGACGTTCCCAGCAATTGGACATCGTGTTTCTAAGGACGATGGCAGTCGTGTTGGGATATGTGTTGTCGACCTCTACGCACTTGAACCTACAGTTTCAATGTTTGATTCCTGGTATGAGCCACACCCCCTTTCGAGTTACTGAGCATAGTTACAGAGTATTTCTGTCTAGAAAAGGACTTCTTGAACATGACCGCGAACAATAGTAGACACGCAGAACATGAGTGGTTGTTGGGAGGGCCTCTTCCACGGGCTAAAGCCCACACACAGTATTCTTATGAGAAGCATGCTGGAGATGCTTGTTGGTAGCACCTCATGTCTAATTAGACTGTTGCTAATTTCGCGATTTTGGCCTGGACTCTTAGAAGACGAAGTTAACTAAAGAGCTAGGTAGATAAGTAGGTATGGTGACTGCTCGCTTAAGAAGTGTAAGCAAGCTCCACTTGGACCGAATTAGTACGCTGTGGTGTTACTACTGGCTGTCCTGTTGACCATATTACTTTCCCCGTTCTGCATTTGGTGGTCGCGTCAGTTCGACCAATTAATAACCATTCCATAGCTTTTGGTTATTGAAGGCTCTCTTAGGGCTTCTTAGATCTTCAAGGCAGTTGAAGAAATAGCTGTCTGTTACTTTCCGAGGTAGTCTAGTACTGATTTCTTTTCCTCCTCTTTCGCGCTGCTTCTACAGAAGTCGTTGTACGGCTCTACAAGTCTTTTGCCTAGTTGCCTATGAGAAAGTGTTCCCTTATTATTAAAATAACAAATGTATGTGTTTCTGTTAAATTCCAAAGAGGTATTAATCGTTTTTTGATTTAGTGCAGCCCGTCTATCGGAGTCATTGATAGTCGCTGCACTGCCTCTTGAACAGCTGCAACTTCTGCGTGAAATCCACGCGGTGGTTCGGTATCCGTATCGGCATGAGAATATCTGGCGAGCTATCGTGACTCCCGGACTTTTCTCGTGCGGAATATGCTGTCAAGCATATCACTCTCGATCAGACGAAAGAATGCATTGAATACGGAAAAGTCTCGGAAGAAGATGAGAGACCACCAGAGCGCATTTGGTGACGAACATAGCCGTAACGTTACAGCCAATGAGGACATACACAGATAGTTGCATCGTTATTTCTTTGGTCACGGACATGATTTTGACAGTCGTCTGAATAGATGGTGATATTTGCATACTTCATTGCTCTTTGGCTTACTCTGCTCCTGTAGTGCTCTGGCTAGTCGTTTGTTCCTACACCTAGGGGCCTACTACTTCAGTGGCCTCAATGAGCTAAACAGCGCCAGCATAGGCCAGCTATATCGCTTCACTAGAATCACCAACTGGTTCCAGTGTTCGGAGAAGTCTATCCGCGTGGTATCGCAATGGGTCCACTCTGGCCTAAGTGTGACTGCCCTTAGCAGTTAGCCAGTATAACCTAACCTAACCTTATGCTTAATTGCGCAGAGTGAATAAATAAATGAAATGAAACCTATTGTTCCTTAGCCCGCACATCGCGTCCTTTATCGCTTCAAGGACGCAAGAGATTCAAAAAGAGAGCAATACTCTCACCTTCGTCCCTTTTCGCTCTGTCTGTGAGGACACACCGGGGATCTGCCAGTGTCTGATTGTCAGACATCCAATTCGATCTGGAAGGAATGCTGGTGGAGAATTTCTTTGAATTTCGGTCGGTTGTTAGCGAGGAAGTCATATTCGTTTAGAATGGTTGAGTGGCCGATGGTACCGAAATCGAACCCTAAATGCAGTGTTTTGTGTCTCAAGTATGTGCTGGTTACATTGTGGCAAATCTTTCAAGAGGTGGAAGGTGCAGGAGTGTACTTTGTGCGTCTTACTGAGTACTTCTCAGCGCTCCGCTGATGCACATTCAAGTCAGTCTCTGCAACCGACTGAGGACCTTGTAGCCTTGATTTTCACACTCCACCAAACTGAGAAACCCTACAGCGGTGTCAGTCTGGCAATCGAGGTAAAGATCCCAGTAAGCCATGCGTGGTTATAGACTCCATTTGCATACACTGGCTTTGACTGCAGCTAAATACCACATGTGAAGCCTTTCTGACCATATCCTTTAGGTTTGGTTTCCAGAGGCTGTAACAAAGAAGAATCTTCGAATCCGAACTTGTCGGGGAACGCAACAGAGGACACCCAAGTGTAAGGTAGCGCACCCAAGTGGAGAAGGACCTCAACCAACTTGGTGTGCGAAACTGGAGACAACTGGAGACAGCTAGTTGGATAGCTCAGAGATCGCGCTAGTTGGAGAGGCATGTTGTTTGGGGCCCAGGTCCACCCGGGACTATAGCCCCACACAAAGAAGACAAGTGACAAAGCGCTTTTTGAAAACTCAATTCGGTGCATGTGTTTCATCAAGAAATGCTCCTCTCGATTGACCGCCTAGATCGTGTGATTTCACACCACTTTCTTGATGGATATGCGATAAATCATCGATCTCTGCCAAGAAGCCTGTTAGAAAATCAAAGGAAGTCAAAGATTACAATGTGAGAGATGGAATCACGAAGGTAATCGTATGTAGAACGATCACCGCTCCTGAGGGAGGTCATCAATCAGACTTTCGCACGCGCGCCTGCCTCCAGCCAGCCAGTGAATCACCGAATATCAAAGGAATAGCATTCTTCCGCTACAACCGAAGACCGAATGCCGATCGCTAACAAGGTTGTAGAACCACTCTAATGACTATCAAACGCCCAAGGCAGAAACAGATCCCATCCGCCCCGCTCCCGCACTGCCGGCCAATGCTTCTGTCATCTGTGTTTGAATCTTGATTAATCGCAACGTGATTACCATGATTACAAGCAAAGCAAAAAAAAGCCAACAGTCAGCACCAACAACTCACAGAAGCAAATAATCAAAATAATTGACTGTTAAGTTAAACGAAATCGAAAGAGAATTGCGTGCCTGTGATGTTAAATTAAAAAATCCCCCTCCCCCTCCCCCTCCTCAACAAGTTTGCTGAAAGAAGACTCAATTCAACTCCTGCATCTTCTCCGCACAGCCAGCGAACGAGCCGGACTGAGGTCAAGATCAAAACTCGAATAATTTGCGTTGCGCGGCGCGTGATTGCGCAAATGTATGCTCCGCTCCCGCTGCCCCTGAAAAACCCTCTCCCTCTCGCACTGTGCCCGCACCATCATCGAACAGCTGTAGTAGGTGGCATCTCTCAGGCCGGTCGCTGCACACCGATACGACGAATTCAAATTAAACGATTGAACAACAATGCCCGGCTACTGACGGTAATTTATAATCATTTCTATTCTGGTGTGGATTTAACCATTCTTGTGGCACAACCATCGACCGTGGTCAGCGCAGCAGCAGCGGCGGCTATCCAAACAGAAGCGAATACGTTCTTGAAACAATGAGACAGACTTACAAGCCGTGTGCGCACAATCTTCCACAATCGTTCGGCGGCCCTCTGCCGACCACAAGTTTCTAAGTACATTTTGCACAGATATCCCAACCGATCCGCCACCGGCGCGGTACGTATGCGGGGCATTAAATTTTATTATTTTCGATAAAAATCTACAAAAAATAAAACAACTTCCATGCGCGCTCGCGGGCGCTCTCGGCTATATCGACGGCGCGGCGAGGTTCCATGGTCGGTCGCTTTTGTTGCCTGGACATGGCCAATATGCACCACCATCGAGATAATTGGTTACACATCGCAACCATCATCACGATGATGATGATGATGATGGTGATGGTGATGGGCTGGTGGCTTGTGGTGAGCTGGTGGCTGCTTTTGAGGGATATCCATATTCGTATGTGAAATTGAATTTTTTGTTTCGTTGCTTTTATTGAAACGAGAGCAGATGTGAAGTGGTGCACACGGCAGATGGTTGTACATCGAGACGAGACGAGAGGGCTAGAGGATGTGAAGGTGCCCCGGAGGGATCTCCGCAAATCGAGGCGATATCAATAAAAGTTAAGAACACGAACAGATGCTGTGGCAAGACCGAAACGTGAGTTCTACACTTCCGCGCGAAGTTGCTTAATGGAAACAGCCAGAAGTGGGTGATGGGGACTAGCCAGTCGACGTTCTAGTCAGTCCTCCCACCTAGCTTTGAAGATGTTTCTTGAGAATATGTTGCGGGAGGCGTCCTGCATGCTGGTTGACTCTCTGCTTGATGCACTCACTAGCTCCGTCTTCAATGTCCAGGCCTATGCAGATGACGTAGCCATACTGTCTGTCGGGTCGTCCCTAGCGGATGCGTGTTCAAAGGGCAGGCAGCTCTAGACGTGATCGATGATTGGTGAATCATTAATGGGCTTTCACTTAAAACACTCAAAAGAGTAGCTTCTCTCTTCACGAGGTGGAGGATATTGACTGGTCTGACCCAACTGAAACTAAAATGGTGTCAATATACCTTTCTCCGAAGGTGGTCAAGGCGGCAACCCGTTGGACAAATGCCGACCAACGTTTCCTAGCTCCTACGACCAACATCTTTAACGACATCCCTAACAACAAGTAGGACTTTGGAAGGTCTCATATCATCCTTATGGGCATCACAATGGGTTGAACTGGACCTAAGTGAGGCTAGGCCACACTGCGTCTACCCACTGACCCAATCTATACCTTTATTCGATGAAGCCAACTATCTACGTCTCTGGAAAAAAAAACACGCCGAGTCAAAAATCGACACAGCGCTTTCAGCTTCCTGGCAGAGTAAGGGGATTCTGGGTAAATCTGGGGTCTATCATCAAAAGGATTCAACTGGCCCCTTCTTCTCCCACGCACCGGTCGTTCAGTGGAATAAGCTCTAACGCAAGTACGTAATTGCTGCTTTCACTAAGCTTCAAAGACCAGTCTCTCTCGGCTGCATACACGGGCCGTCCCTAGTCATGCCTAGCTCTGCTCTTGATGCACAGCTGAGTCATCCTCTCCTTCATATTCACTCTCAAGTCCATCTTCCATCTTAAAAGGAGTGATCTTTGGTACAACACGTTGTCGAGGACCTTACGCACCTCATTCTAGTTTTATGGATACCCTGTCTAACGCCCGGAGACCAGTAACCTAGCTGCGGCGTACATACAAAGCCGACTTTTCTTACACTCAGGAAGGGCTATGAACATAATCTGAGCCGTGAAAGGAAAGCAGTCGAGTCTTTACGGATTTCACTCGGACCAAGGAAGGGTCCCTCGTGGAGGACGACAACGTAATTTTGTATCTGTTTTGCAAGCGGAATCGATCCTAATGGTCACGCACTATATTGTGTAGAACAGTTGAAAGGGGCCAAGTATCTGTGTCTGTAGTGACAGCCGTTGCTCAACCCTTTAACGACTTCCAGAATAGCTCAGGAATGCAAGTCTTCTTTGGACTCGATTAACGGACTTGTTCGTGTCCCTGGCCACCACGGGATCACTGAAAATAAGATTGCCGATGTACTTGTTAGACTTAGATTAGAGGAGGTACTCTTAGGACCCGACCCCGCGTTAGGACTATCCATGTCCTTGCTTAGGATTTCTCGAGATCGCAACCGCAGGTGGCATGACTCTCGAGGATGCACACAGACCCAGTGCAAGCTCCCTAACGTCTGCAAGAAACTCGCGGCATTTTTGTTAGCTCTTGTCAGACATAACTGCAGTGGGAACCTCACCTTTGTCAAACATCTAAATGTGCTTGGCCTATGCATCGAAACCCTATGACACGTCCGTGAAGGAGACGACGACAATGCACAAAACTTCCTCTGTCACTGCCCCGAGTCTGCTAGAATCAGGTGGCAGGTTTTCGATGCTGGTGTGGTGAGAGCTGATGTAGGCTCTTCATCACATTAAGCGCCTGCAAAAGTAGTTGGCTGCCTGACAGAACAATGGTTCGGTTTCTGAGTCTGAGTGGAGAACTGGAGAAAAAATAAATCGCGCGGTTGACTGCTGTAAACACGGATATGCTGGCAGTCAGTCCATCTTTTGACGCAGATGACATCGACAGTGTTTAGCGCTTCTTAAGTGCCGTAGTGCGCGAATTGAACTGGTCTCAAAGTCTATAAGGATGATGCAAACAAAAAGATATCAAGTAATAATCGTACCGCCACACAACTCTTGGGCCAAACCACAAAAATAGGAAGTCTACGTGCTGTACCAAGAAGTGGATGTTATTTCGGATGACAAGAAATCTGTCAACTGAACTGGATAGGCCACATCGAGCAAATGTACAACTATGCTGCAGCTAAGAGGACCTTCTAATGCGAGTCCCATTGTTCGAGAAGGAAAAGAACAACACATCTCTGTTGTTCATGACAATAAGCCTGTGAAGAGGGGAGATGATGGCGCCCTGCGGCGTTACTTGAGTACACCAAGTTCTAAGCATGGTAACAATTCATTGATATTTCGCGTGAACGTTTTTGTAGCTAGCGTGCACTCTTGCTTCTAAAATAGTCCGTCTTACGTCATGGAGAGCCGTTTATGTGCATCTTCCTTTTGAGGTATGCGTGTGGGGATTCAGACACGGAAGCTTGTATTACAGAATCCCGAATGGGGTTGCACAGGATTCGTTCGAGATCCTTTAAGATGAACTAAGTAATGCTAATGGTTCATGCCCACGCCTACGCATCCTTTCACAGACCAAGCATACATTCCACTTAACCCGATTCCCCGAGTGCCTCAGGATCTCCCCGATGCGCCGATATCGCTTGCCGCGCACTAGTTTCATCCTCCATATCCATTAACACCTGCCAAGTCGACGGCACCGACTCAACAGAGAGTGACCTCAATCCATCAACTCGTCAAGCCCCCCACGCACGCACAAGACTCTCCTTCTTGGGCCATCTCCGCAGACATTCTCCACACCCGCAAGGCGACGCATTCCCCATTCACGCTCGACTCGTGTGTTGTAATGCTACGAGGAAGTGCTTGTGTCTTCCAGAGCACAAGCGACCACCAGTGTCGTCGTTAACGGTTAATGGGATCTCTCCAGCCACAAAGCCATTCGTTTGGGTGTTGCTTCGTTCAATCACTTCGAATCGCGTGTGAGCCGTTTATGTGTGTGCACAGCGAATTGGTCACTAATCGCGCCTTTTGTCGGCCCGGCCGCTGCTGTTGCAACCCACCTCGCCTCCGCTCTCGCGCTTGATGGCGCGCATCTGGCGGCCGAAGATTCATCACAATTGCTTTCTTTTTCGGTGCCTTTTTTTTCTCGCGCCCGCTCCCCCTCGTCACACAATCTGGAGCATTTGGAGAGTGGCATGCGATTGTCGGCGGTGTGTGTGTGCGCGCGCAGTCAATTTGGACAGATTAACCTAGTTTTGAGGTTTTGTTGAAGTTGAGCACACCAGCAGCGCCAGCGACGCGATGGTAGCCGGGAGCACGGTGTGCAGGGGCAGGTTGTGTATAATTAGCCTGAGAGAGTGGTTAGGAAACCATTATATTTGGCGGCGCGAAGTGGGGCAGGTTCAGACGAAGCGGGGCGCAATTAGTCAAATGTTAGACGAAATAAATGATCAATGGCCGATCTGTGGTAGCTGGTGGCGGCCCGTGAATATTGAGACGTAACCGCTAATGGTTTGTTGGTTTCTTTCGCCGTAATTAGGGTTAATGAGGGCGATTTGTTGGGTTTCACTGTGCAGACCGGCGCAGAGATTGCGGTAAAAGTGGTCACTTTCTGTGACAATCGACGATGGATGCGGTAAGCGGACTTTCGAAGAAATGGTGGTGGCTTTCTCGACAGGCCGGCGACCTGGGGAGGGTCTGAGTCGGGGCGATAGCTGATTTCCATCGTGGATGGTTGTGGGGTCGCTGGTTCCATTCATCAAAACTAAGCTTGAGCCCGCTTTGTTCTGATCTTTAAACAGGAGATTTGATATTCCTCTCCTTCTCCAACCAGGGGACTCGCATTGGAAGGCCCTCTTATGCCATCTGGTTTTAAGAGTCTGGATGCTGAAAATCAAAAACCTATGGTCACAGCAACATCTTAGACCTCATTCCAAGCGACCTCGTGAAGCACTCCACAGACTCGACGGTCCTTATACTCAAATATCAAACGGCTTTGAGGTCCAAATTCCTGAAAGAACGGAATGGCCGTGCGGGCAGTTGTGTAGGGATTTTAACAGGTTGTGTTCTTCAAGTTCCTCAAAATTTCTAAACCGTACAAACTGCCAGATAATTACAGTCTGTTCCAAGTGGATTTTTTTGCTGTTTGAGAAGCCTGTCGCCAGGTTGGATTACAACCACATATCCTGCCAAAACAAAAGGTGTACCAAGCTGCCATCAAAGCTATGGCCTTCTATATTACACACCCTAAGCTTGTAGAGAATTGCCAGGACGAGCTCAAATACCTCTCATCTGGGTTCCTGGTCTGGCTATGCAAGGATCTGCCTTCAAAGGATCGCACGCAGAGGAAGATTATGTACCATTACAAGTAGTATAAGGTAAATATCTCTACATTGAAGTAGCTAACCGCAGATGAGCCAGAGTGCCAAACTGCCGATCTGACTGTTCGATCCATAGTAAAAGGTTTCTTTCGGCGAACTTCAAATGACATCACCAGATGGGTGGCGGTCTGTACGTTACTCTGGCTGATAACGTATATCCTGCATGATAGCCATTATCACAGTTGGAACAACACTTATGAGAGAGTAACCTTAGCTCCCGTCTTTTGCACTTGCCCGGCTCTTGGAAGAGTCAGACAGCGAGCGCTTGGCAGACCCTTTTTCACGTCATTTGAAATTAAAGAATTATTCTTGAATTTGGATCATCGTTAAAATACACTCTACATAAAGGTGTTAGAGATGTGGCAATAAAACGGCTAATTAAGTTCTTACCGAATCACCACCTTTGAAAGGAGACGTGGTATGACGGAATACGGCCGAGGTGCATAACTAAGTCTTTCCCTTGCCGAGGATACCAGGGTTCCATGGAAAAGACTTAGTTATTCGGCCATACCAGGGATTATGCCATCTGATTGGTAAAGCCCTTCTTTGGCTGGCGCTACAGTCCGGAGTGAACCTGGGCCTCAGCCAACATGCCTCTTCATCTAGCCCGGTCTTGTGCTAGTTGCTTGCAGTCACGCACGTTCAACTTATTTAGGTCATCTTCTAGTTGCATCCGACACCGGAGGCGTGATCTTCCTTTGCCGCATGGGTTGGAGTCGAAGACTTTCCGGACCGGAGCATTGGTGTCCATTCGCTCTAAGTACAAACTCTAAACTGAGACGAGGGATTCGAACACGTTTGAGCAGATCGATGTCGCTGTACAGCCCGTACAGTTCGTCGTTCAGTCTCTTCCTCCAAAGACTATCCGTACATACAGGACCGAAGATAATACGAAGGACTTTTCTCTCGAAGCGACCAAGAAAGTCCGCTTTAGCTGTGTCCATGCTTCTATGCCATACAGCAGGATTGGGACTATAAAGGTCCTATATAGGGATATCTTCGTTCTTCGACAGATGGCTGTATTCCTCAGTGGCCTTCCGAGTGCGAAAATCCAGCTATTGGCCAGCGTGATCCTCCGTTTTATCTCTGCGGTGGTGTTGTATTAACTTCTGAGCCTGGGTAGACAAAGTCTTTCACTACTTGTCTATACTGACGTTTGTCCAGACGCCGGTGTTGGTGGACCTTTTTCGTAGACAGCATATACTTTGTCTTACCCTCATTAACCTAATTTACTCGCTAATCGTATGAATTTTAGGTTAAGTCGAAAGGCATAGGATAAGATTAAGTTTAGCTTAGAGTGGCCGCAGAGGGCCAGTAAGTTAGATATAAGAACATTGTACATCCAACTAGTTTTAAGCATTTTTGTCTAGTACGTAAGTTCATCATGAATGACTAACAAAAATGAATTAAAATGAAAAAACCCTCATTAACCTCAAGCCCCATCTTGGCCGCTTTCTTCTCGATGCTCACAGACGCCCCACTGATTGTGTTCCGTTGTGTTCTTCCGAGGATGTCAATGTCATCGTCATATGCGAGCAATTGCACAGGTTTGTGGAAGATTGCGCCTCTGGTGCTGACATATGAGTTCTTAACGATCTTCTCGAGAATGATGTTAAGGAAATCGCATGACAGGGTGTCGCCTTGTCTAAATCCTTTTCTGACATCAAAAGTCTCGGTACAATCTTTACCGACGTTGACGGAGCATCGGGCCTTCTCCATCGTCATTCTGCGAATACGGACGAGTTTTGCAGGGATGCCAAAGCTAGAGAAGGGTCGTCCCTATAAATACTGCCATACGCGGCCTTAAAGTCGATGAATAGGTGGTGGGTATCAACTTGAAAATTCTGGATCTTTTCCAAGATCTGCTGTAAGGTGAATATTTGGTCAATTGGTAAAGATTGATAAAGTACTGGCGTGGTAATATTCAGACGTGCACACATGTGATTGTGTCCCTTTCCCACCTAAGTCTTTGATAGCACGCCGCACCATCAAAGGGCGAGCTACCTCGACGTGAGCCTCATTCGCAACGCTGCAGCAACGTCTTACATCACCCATGTAACGGATGCGTCGCATTAATTTGTATTCTATTGCGTGAGGCTTTCACTTTTCGTTCCATTCCATCACCTTGCCGCTGCCACCGCCGCTTGACAAACAGCGAAGACGACTTAAAGACTTACGACTTACATCGGATTGCATCAAAAGATCCCGAAAAGACCGCTTAAATAGCCGGTAATTGCAATTTAATTACTTCACCGATAAATCAAAGAGCGAGTGAGACAGCGGGAGCGAGGAGGGCAGCGAAAATACAGCCTTTTCGTGTGATGTTAACCACTTGTAGAGTCAGCAGCTTCCCGCCGCGCCGTGGCTCCTCTTGTTGAGGTTAATTGCGCGCAATACGCCAATCGAGGCGATAAAATGTGAATTTAATTCGTGACAACAGCACGCCACGAGCGGTGCTTAGCGCTGAGAATTTCTCCTAATTTCCGCGGTGTGCTTGTGCAAAATGTAACAGCGGCGGTTGGCAGGGCACTGCTTGTAATTGGATATTGAAAACTCTTGTGTTTCCTCACTTTCTCCATCGTTCGCATTGTCCGCGGCGATGAAAAGAAGATACCCGCGCATCGCTTTGTCCACCACGAAAGCATACGTCTCCCCGGCGACTAATTACTACACGGCGCTCAGAGAAGGCGATTAACACAAATTTTAAGGTCGTGCGCATTTGCGCGCTCGCTCTCTCTCTATACCGCTGCTTGTGGCAGTTAAGAAGATCTCCAAAGAGACGGAAATCTGATTATTGCAGAGAAACCGAAGCGACGGCACGGCGAAATGAAAAGTGATTGAGAGTCACTGCAAAGGCGAACGGGGAATTATAATCGAATGACAATGGGAACCACGGCGAGAGGGAGGCCGAGCGGAAATGGAAATTATAGAAAACAAGAGTCGCGACAGAAACATCTGTCCGAGCGAGAATTTACGACTTTCCAACGAGAAGTGCAACTTAATTGGATTTTTTTTGTTTCAACCAAAAAATAAAGAGAAAAACTGACGCTAGTAGGCACCTCTTTTGTTGTGTAGGTATTTCGAAATTGATTACCGCCGCGCGGCGGTTTAATGGTTAACTCCGGTCCGGCCCGGGTGTCATTGGCGGGAATGGAAATGATGTTATATAAGACGAAGACGACGGCCGATTGGTATTGCAGGCACGAAGCACACCGGCTTCGTTAATGACTCATTGAATGGATTTCCTGGAGAAGATTGACGCACTCGTTGATTGACATGTGAAAACCATGCCCTTACGGTGGTGGTGGCTCCGATCCGAGAAGACTTAACGAGGAAACTATGTATGTGATTAGGCGGCCATAAAGCAGAGTGTATTTGGAAATCGAAGTGATGTCGTAACACAGAGGCATGATGGCGATAGGAAAATGTGAAAAAATGTTGAACCTTCATTCATTGTTCACGCCACGTCCCACTCAGTCGGACCGTTCCCATTCTGTCATGTAAATATCATTCCACTCGTCACCCAGCCTAGCAGTCTCACAGCACGGCACAGTGCTCCTTTGTGTCCGCAGTGTCCACGGTGCCCCCACCAAATCAATATTCAAATTTAGTAACATTCCCATATCCACCTGGATGGCGCCACGACCAACATGAATACCTAAATACCATGCACCCACAGTTCCAGCTCCATACTGTCCCCCCCTGCTTGGGCTGTCGTTGTCTCTATCGCTCTGTCTGCGTGTCGCTGTCTCGTAGAGACCATAGACATCAACTAATTTGAAGTCAATCCAAGTAAACGGACATTAAATCACCCGGACAGAATGTACCAAACAAGAATTCCCACTTACCACTGGCACTCGTCGACTCGGCAGGAATCTCCAAATATGGACAACATGCTCTGCCAGCCGCCGCGCCGCATGAAGTGTACCGTCCCGATAGAACACGACAAGGATATTTTTCTCTATCGAATCGTATCCGAGCAACAAGACCCACCGATCGGATGGCGAGTTTATAAACCAGACAAAGGTGGCGGGTTTGGTTTGTTTTTTTTTTGTTTTTTTTTGCGAGGAGGAGGCGAAGGCATGGAACTCCCCTCTAGGGACGTGCATCGACGCAGTTTGTACTTTATTTATGGCCAAGGTGTCAGTTCTAATCAAATTCAAGGATCTCATTTCGAACCAGAGACAGAGAGGCAGGCAGAGAAGAAAGACTCGTTCGAAATTGAACTGCACACGGTCCCCTCAGTTTCCGTCCGGCAGCCGTGTGCTGTGTGTGATGGCAACGATCGAAGAACCAAGAGAAAAATATGTTTTCGCATCTGTGCCCCACCTCTGGTCTGCACTGTGTGGCTGGACCGAGAGAGGGAACACCAAAAGGAGTTGCATTCCATTCCCTTTGGAGCTGGAGCTGGAGCCGGTGCACCATTGGGACGTTTATGGAAATCGTCGTTGACTACCGCCGATGATGGTGGTGCTCCTTTGGCGAGTTCACTTATGCAAAAGGCACTGGGCACTAGGCTGGCTTGGGAAGCACTATTTTTGCCACGACAAACCAGCAGCTGACAGATATTGGAAGATTCGCGTCGAAGACAAAGGATGATTGCGGACAGAAGCTGAACCATTGTGGATTACAAAGAGGGAGAGCTCTTGTTGGTTTGTGCCCTAAAAGGGGTGCATTTGTACCGACAATGGGGGAAGGGTACTTCATAAACTAAGTCTGAACACGTTGCATTCTATGGGTGCTTGTGCAGAATTCAGTGGCTTGTGTGGCAAGGATCACAATGACATGAATGTAGCTTCAAAACAAGACCAGATTTAGACTTCCATCCCACACCGTTGTTGCTCTATGTGAACATCTTTTCCTATCGTTCTTATCTGGTCGCCCTGGATTGGCAGTTCAAAAGGTCGATGCCACCTAGACCTTCGATGGCACCACGCAGCATCAGAGGAAGAAACCTGACAGTCTCGACTTCTCTCAAAGGAAAACCTTGAATTTGCCCCTCGATCTCAGTCTCTCTCTCTCTCTCTCTGTGTCTGTTATTCACCTCCACGACCAGATGATTCACGCCAAAGTCACACCACACCACAAAACAACGACTAGAGTCTGTGCAGCTTTGCTACATGCACTGCGGTGCATATTTAATAGGAAAAACGTGTCCAGTGCCAGAACCACATGCGGGCATAGACGGATAGACTCGTTGTTCTAACAGCGTTTTTTGTTTTTCAGGCCGGCGGGAGAGCGGTGTCGAGCAAGGGGTGTGACAAGAATATAACTGTGATTTGTCGCCATAAATGGAATGTTCCGCTTTTTGTTCTCTTCGCGTGCAATTCAACTCTCAGGTGAGTGTGTGCACGAGACGTGACCACTTCTAGGACAGTGTTGACTGGATATTGCAACAAAGTCAACGGAGGATGCGAGAATGGGAGAAATGACGGAGAACGGGGACAATTAGGGAGGAGAACTAACCTCAAATCAAATGAGAACTGTCAAATCAACTGTCACAGGGTGCCAAGTTAAAGGTAACCGCTTCAAAAATGCACCAATCGCTGCAGATTCTCGAGAATAAGAGATGGGGAAAATGCCGGAGAACGAGCACATCTGGGGAGAGGAGAACTAGCTTCAAATCAACCGAGATCTGTCAAATCAACTGTCACAGGGTGCCAAGTTAAGGGTAACCGCCTTAAAAACTCACCCCTTGTTGCTGATTCTCGAGCATAAGAGTGAATATCGACACACAGACGAGGCAATCATCGAATTAAGAGGTTGACTCTCAAGCGAAAACCAGAACCATTTCCTCTTCGATTCCACAATACAATGCAAATTGCATGCAGTTCACCTCCGGAATCCGGCATGTTTAAGGCCACCTCATCAGCAGCTGTGCTCACCTCACTGTCTCTCCCCGTCACGCAATAACGGTTCCCCATCTGACATATAAGGAACTCCATCATTATCAGCAGCGACAGACAAAAGCACATCTCATGAATACAACGCCCCCGATACAATGCCCAAAAAATCAGCGAACAGTAAAAGAAACCATCAAACGCGACAACCATCCAAAACAATGGCAGTGATTAACCATATGACACCGCCTAAGTATGGCAGCCGCCACGAGAGCGGAATGTATGCTTACGGTGATGTGACACACAAAGCCGAGCTTGTCTGCTCTCGATGTGTGCCCAGCCGAGGGTGAACCACATGCGCGATTGACGGTGGCGGAGACTTTCCGAGGAATTGGTGAAATCCGTGACGAGTGATGCGTCACCGCTGAGGTGTCCGTGGACCTTCGGTCGAAGTGACAAACTATCTGTATGCTAATTGAGGAAAGCCACAGTGGAACGAGTTTCATGCAGCTTCCTAGAACGTATGGAACATTTATAGACCGGGTGAGTGGATGAGTTTCCATTTACAGCCGCACTGATTTGCATTTCTTGGGAATTCTCATCGACCGGCTGACGTGGTGGGACGATATTACATTTCCAAGACGTTACCAAAGCCAAAAGCAGACGCTCACCAGATTCTAAGATTTGGGCGCACGAGATAGCCCCGCACGGCGTACAAGGTTAGACCAGACGTAAGCATTGAATTTCCATAGCAATTCGAATTAATTTCCGACGCCGATAAGATAGGAGAGCTCATCTCACTGATGAGCTGATTGACTGCGACTGATTCCCCCGCAACGAGGGGCGGCAGACTTGCCAGAGATCTCAAGAGCATCTGTGGAACTGGTTAATTATTCACCAACGCGGCCAATCGGTGAGTGTACTACCGACACACTCGCTCAAACCAGCCGTTGGCCTTCGAAAAATGAAACGAGGCAGGTTCGCTGGTGAACTCTTTCAAAACAGTCGATCCGATGCAATCGCCTCTCGCAAATTATGCTCAAATCCTCGCCGCACATTGCGATCAGGAAATAATGCAGACCTTTACTCGCGTCTGGCAACAAATCATGACGGCCGACAAATGGAGTGAGAGAGAGACCCTAGAGTGCATTGCAGAGGCTCTTCTCTGCGTTCTTATTCCCGGCGATTTCCTTTTTCAGATACGATATCCACCAGCATCCCGGGGAAAATCCAATTGATTTATTGACACCGGTTCGGGATTGGAAAATCTATCTGAGGCCCATTATCGCCTTAAAGGGACGAACGAGACCTGTTTTCCCGCAAGTCATGACCTCTGCGGTGCCTCGGCGGAAATGCACCAGGCACCGGCGAGTGGGAATAAATATTTATTTTCAACTCAGGCATTCGCCGTCGGCCCATAAATGGATTCCCATGCAAAAGAAAACAATTTGGGTTAAGACACAAGCACGCATGACGTTACCGCACACATGTGTGCTGTCGTCGTCGTCGTTGCTCATCTCGCGCAAGAGAAACATCATCTTTAACCCAGATTTCGGCGGGAATCGTAAATTTAATGAGTTTCGCCACCTCAAAGGGTAAACGTGAAACTAAACGTTCGCAACGGGGGCATGGCACGCCAGTGTGTGGCGAGGCGAATGAGAGAAAACAATTTTTACGACTCGCGTAATGAGTGCAAAATCGATACACTCCTTCGACTCCTCCATCTCTCGAGTGATGCGAGTGTCCGTTTGATTGTACCGTTAGAACACGTTTTATTGGCGGTTTTTTTTTTTGTGTGTTTGTTGCGCGTTGCCGGATAAGAGATGCCAATCAATTGGAGGCGAGCTGGCAGACGTACATGCGCGAGGGAGTGCGAAAGGGCGGCAAAGGTTGATTGCAATTTTCCTCAGTCTGACGGTGAATGACGTATGGACGGTAATTGATGATGGCGCGGTGATGGAGCGCCTTCTGACGAAAGGTTCACGTTTCTGCGAAACGATTTTAATTTGTTTTGCTTTTGTTTTTTTTTTTTTTTGAGGGCACAGATGTGCGATGAAATGAAGTCTGAGCGTGGGGCTCTGTGGTATGTGACCGGATAGAGTTTGAGATGTTGTGAGGATTGAGAAGAATAATCGACGTCAAGTCTAGTGAACTTCTGTTACGCCTTGTCGGGTACACTGCTATACCCTGTGCATTGAAATGCACATGAATGTAGTCACACATGGATACAGACCAGGGATGATGCAGGTGCAGATTTTTTGACATCCGTATATTCGCAGCATCCAAAGTACAGAAGTACGTCCCAAAGATTCCTAGAAGAGCACACCATTGAACTTGACTGTGAAAAGTCGCATGAAAAGTTTCCGCCCTAAACATTATAAGCACTTTTTTCTGGAACCATGACATCAAGTAAACTTCGTATGCGAAATCATGGAATGAAGCAGAATCCATCAGTACACGAAAAGTGGTATCAAAAGAATTTGATTAAAGGGACGCACAACATACAGAATGATGGATTTTATAGTCTTTCATCCCGACAGACGGATGAACTCACTCTGTCATTTTAACGTGGCCATCACCCGCATCTATGAATGAGTTAGATGATGAGTCCCTCACGATGGAGTCCCCAAGCTCTAGGTGTTAACATCAAGCGAAAGTTTACCACACGGACGCTTTAGAGAACATCGTCAAGTCTCTTAAGACTTCTTCTTTGATTGGCGCTACAGTCCGGGGTGGACCTGGACCTCAACCAACATGCCTCTCCAGCCAGCACGATCTTTCGCCACCTGGCCCCAGCTGCGCACACCAAGTTGGTTGAGGTCCTTTTCCACTTGTGTGCGTCATCTCGTGCGAGGATGCTGTCCCAATGGCTCAGTATCGAAGACTCTTCGGGCCCGAGCTGTGGTGTCCATCCGCTCTACATGACCTAGCCATCTTAAGCGTTGGATCCGAAGACGCTTAGCTAGGTGCATGCCTCTGTACAGCCCGTACAGTTCGTGGTTGAACCTTCTCCTCCAGACGCCATTAACGCAAACACTACCAAAGATCGTACGCAGAACTTTTCTCTCAAAACAACCAAGAGCTTCTTCATTCGCTTTCAATAGCCTCCATGTCTCTGCGCCATAGAGCAGGACTGGCATGATCAGAGTTTTATACAAAGTCAACTTGGTGTTTCGAGAGATGGCTCTGTTACTCTATTGCCTCTTGAGCCTAAAGAAGCAGCGATTGGCAAGTCTTTTAAGACACCTTCCAACAAAACTCCGCCCACGACACAGACAGGCCTTCAGACAATGTTCCAAACTTCGTTTCTCTGAATGATTGACCATCTAGAAACCTATGCTGGAAATTATGGCTCGAGAATGACTTGTGCTATGCAATGCCCAACTATTGAATCTTTCAAGCACTTGCGTGGCCGAGCAGTGGGCAATTTTGTAAGGTATGTGCAGTGTACAGCAGTTTAAGCAATTGCTAGTATAAAGTGCATACCACAATTGTTCAAGGCAAACAAGGTGGTAACATCAAGTTGGCATCAGTACCAACACAAAAGATTTCTCCCAGCGAACTTGTAATGATCTAGCCACATGGGTGGAGGTATGTACGGGACACTGGCCGCATGGGGATCCCACCCAACATATGACTCATGCTCTCCTCCTATTCCACACATTGTTGCAGTTTTAACAACCCAGCTGAGACGAAGACCATAACACACTTCGCTTGTGCCTGCCCGGCATTTGCGAGAGTCAGGCAGCAAGCGATTGGTAGACCCTTCTCCAACTCACTTATGATGCGGGCATTCGTGCCAAGTGTCCAAGCCATCGAAGCCGTTTGGAGAAGAAGCTACTCTACGTTGAGTTCCTCGCGCACTGCCGTGTTTCTCACCCGAGCCCGGCGAATAACTTCTACTTCAGCACAACAGCAATCTTATCTCGACAGCTTGTTTTCGCGATCTTATTCTTTCGGTCATCAGAGTTGAAACAATTACTGATTTGGATTTGAACACCAAGCTCCTGGCTCCCGACCTTTCTGATTACAGATTTGCCAAGCTGTTTCAGTATTGATCCTGCTTGGCCAATCCTACAGCAAATCTCAGCATCACTCCTCCCATCACTCATGAAAGGGACTCCGAGAGCCATCATCTCCATCTGCCTCAAGATAAGAGTCTTCACTGAAGCTCCTATCAAATCAATGCTGGATTTCACTTCCAGAACTGTCTGGCTGTCGTAGTAGACCCGCCAAAACGGGCCTTCTTTTGCCAAAGTGTATCCTTAAAAGCCACCAACCCACGCATGGAATTTAAACAAGCGAGACATTTGCTAGACTAGGCACATTTTAAGATCAACCACAATCTACCCTTCAAATCACCATGCATGGCAACTCCACAGTTTCTGCTGCTAGTGAATTTCATTGGAAATCAATTCAATGCGACTGAATACATGTCTGCACACCACAGGCACTCATTCAACCAACTTCCCTTTGATTTTTATCTGTCAAATGATGAGCGACATTTCCGTCAACACCTCTCCCCAATTAGCATGCAACACAGGCATTGCCAGATAAGCCGAAGTGTCTGCATTCAATTCGGACGTCATGGCAAAATAAAATATGCACTTTTCTCACATTTTCAAGGTTGTCCGATGAAATTTTTGATTGAATTGAGTTTAATTATTGTTTTCACACTCAGCCCCACACGATTGAGGTGAAATTTCACTTCAAACACTAGGAAAATCGACTTTTAAGAAATTGACACATTTTGCACGAAAAAATACAGTAAAGCGGCATCACAATCGACTCGCATTTTTTTGCTAAAAATAAACGTGGGTTTGTCGGAGTCGATTTGATGGATCCAACGTTTTGTGAAACGATTTTCTCGATAAATAGGGCGAATCTGAGGATGAGGGATATGTCAATGGATAGGGAATTGAATGTAGAAGCGTAAAAAGGCGAGGCTTTGAAGAGGAAGTCTGTTGGTTGGATGTGTGAAGGGGAAATTCGATGTGTTCTACTTTTCGCACTAAATTCGGGGAATCAGGTGGGATTTCGGAACTATTTCATCGTAGAGTGGTTGGAAATTATTGCAGAAACATCTGTTATTGTTCGACAAGCTTAAATATTATGAAGATGGACTTAAATGTGTTCCTTTGGGAAATTAAGTGTGACTTTAAGAGCCTGGAGGACTTCATTTGTTAATGAATGGGACCAGGGAATGAATGGATTTGAATAGATTTTTACCAGCGTTGAATTTGTTACCGATTTTTCAGTTTTGTAGATACGACAGTTGGAAGTCGTACGCAGAGCCGGTTCTTGGTGCCTTCGAAAGAAACATATACATGTATGGTCCTATATGCAAGGAAGGCAAGAACAAGGCATCGCAGTCGTAGCGTAGTCCGCAAGGCAACAATCCTTCGACTGCACTCGCATGTTCACATCGAGCGCATGAACCCCAACGCTCACCAAGGCCCCCAAGAGCGTCTCCTAATCCGGGCCTTTTGGTTAAAGAAGGAGAGGACGACCAAACCTCCTATAATCACGAATGCCAGACAGCTTGGTTTCAAAGACAAGAAGAAGAAATGCGCCCATGACCCTCATCGATAGATGGCAGCAATTGCTCGAGTCGGACCCTCCAACGGACCCTCTTTCCTGGTAAGTATGTACGTAAGTCAGACACTGAAGGTGAGAGAAAAGGGATCGTATAGAGGAAGTTGCAAGAACCGTGACGAAAAAGTCAAACATGTAAAAGCGACTTTACTTAGCTAACCCAATGCAGAGCATCTGCTTCTTCGAATGGAAAGGGCTTTGTTTCCACGGTTTGGTCAAGTGGTCCTCGTCTCCTTATCACCCTCGCCGATGCGTGCCTTGAATGCCATTCCGAGATTCCATCTGAAAGGGGACCGCTTTATGGATCCAGGACGTGGTGGGTGGACAACTCCTAACAAGAGAGAACCGATGGCAGAGGATGTAGTTGCCTGGAGATCTCACGTCTGTACTTGGGCCACTGAAGACAAGAAGGCCTTGGTTGACTACCTCTTATATCAACACATTTAAATCCCTTGTGCTTGGTTCAACTAGCACTAGTAGCGATGACTAACAAATCAAGTGTTTATTTACATGAGAGTCAGTTAACGCAACTCTGTGTCCGGAATCCTTGTCAGATCTAGCATAATTATAAACTGCCATTAAATGTCACAAGTTCACTTAGACCATCCTCAACCTTGGACCTGAATTTTTGCACAACACCCAACCGCCTGACTGTATTCAGACAGTTTTATGAGCGATGCACAAAACGATGTTCAGAAGAAAAAAACTCAACTCCATCACAGAGGCCATCAAGTCATGTCAGTGAAACGTGGTTACCCCACCTTGGTCGAGACGGGGATCGACGTGATGTTGCATCAAGCCCAAAAAGCCATCACTCATCTGAGTTACGAGACAAAATATCGCTCTCCCGGTCGATGATGTGTAGCACACACCCTCCCACATGCACGAGTGCCATAATAGACAAGAAAAATGTATCATTTCTTGTTTGCCTCAGCCCGCCCGTCCGGAGTCTGGTTTCTTTCATCACTGGTTCCTACACGGAAGTAGTGTAAGACAGACACAAGCGCACACACATGACACAGCTCGGTGCGCGGTACACTTGAACGCGAAAGCGTTCATTACTTGCCCACTGAGCGTTTGAATTGAAGTGAGTTGTGGCGGATTTTTTGGAAGTTGGCCAGTTTGTTTGGAATGCCGTCGATTGTGGGTAATTTTGTTGTTTTTTTCTTTTCTTCCTCTCTCTTTAGTGATGGCAGCCGGTGACCGGAAGTTTAATTGAAAAAAAAACAAGCACATCCGTTTGGTCCTTGTTTGAAGCCGGCTTGTGGGGAGTGTGGCTTCATTTCTTGCATTCATTCTTGATGACCAAAATATATGACTCAGCCCGTCATACGATGACTCATTCATTTAGTCGCATAACTTGTGGTCAAGTGCTTCAAGCTCTGGAATTTCGAGTGCCACTTCAACTTCACACTGGACGGTGATCAAAGCCCATCGTGATCGTGCAGATTCATCACACACGCCCGCTTCAAAGTAAACCAACCCAGCGAGTGCCCTTTGAGTCCATTTGTCGTGAATTTTTCCACGACCTTCTTGATCACCATCGACGCGTAGCCCTAGAGGAGCACCCTCAGAAGCACAAGTGCTATTGCTACCACCTCGTCAAAAACAACGACAAACGCACGAAGGTCTCCCCCCAAATCGACAGAAGCTCTCGAAACTAGACCAAGTTCAAGTGAAAATGAAAACAAACAACAGCCGATGACCTTGGGCGACCGCTCTTGAGGTGGACCCAGTCAAGTGTGACTAACACAAGTGACAAAAATTCCGACGAAGACATGGATCGAGCAGTCATTAGCACGCCCGCAACCAGAAATCGTCTCTAATGAATGCTAATTGATTTTGATTTGCAGCAACAACGATCTGAAGCTAGTCTCTGCGCTTGGACTGCGGTTGCTGCTAAAATTGGTTTGTTTTGTTTTTTTTAATGACGCGACAAAGATGTGAAAATACATTGTTTCATTGATGCCACTTCGATTAAACGAGTCTCATGTTTAATAGCACAGGACCATCCAGTTTTAAGGACCCGCCAATCCACCATCAGCACGCGCGTCATAAAAAAGTGCATTCGTTTGATCGGCGGTCCCATAAATTCGCTGTCACCGTGCGATCCCTAAGCCCGTTCGCTTCCACGCTGTGGAAATAAATTCCAGCAAGTTACGGGCCATCGCAAAAGGATCCCTAGATGCGCCTCGTACACTCTCTGGCCAGCACTTAAGAGACGTGTAGACCTGTCCATTTGAATATTTAATTGCACCTCGAGTGGTCGTTCGATTTAAATGGTAATTCTGTCGAATTGAATCTAAATCACCGCGGCCGATGGGACAGCACGCAAGGTCTAGGCACCGGTATGTGCACACTCAGTGGCCCAGTGCCCATCTGTTTGGGCAACCGATGGCTGGCTGGCGTATGCAAATCGGCTGACCACCAGGCACCGTGGCACCACAGCTCTCGGGGCACCGGACACATATCTTCGCTGTATGCGCATCGACGCAAATCGCATTTTTATGCGAGAGCCCCCCAAATCGTGCCCGGACTGATCGATTTCGTCTATCTAGGCGGCTGATGAATGCAATTGCGAGCCGGGCGACAAGAGGATTAATCATTCATGAGTGCCGACATGAACGCCCGGCGATTGTAAATCTGTGTGTTGAAGATCCTTGAGGTGACAACACTTGTAAGGTCGTGTGGTGTGGTGGCGTGTCTCTTACATAAGTCCGGTGGTGGTGAATGTAAAACTGGCTTAATTGATGTTGGTACAAGTCAAATGGACTGCTCTAGACGATGAGGTAATGCCTTGCGTTGAATTGCGATTAATTCGAGTTGCAATCGAAGGGAGTGCAGTGTGGTGGATTTAAGCTTGTCTTTGGGGGGGATTGTGCACTTGTCGCGAACGAGAACTCGAGTGCACTGGCCACCGTGACGTGGTGAACAGGTGCGTCGACTGGTTCTAGGTTCAGTCCCCGAATGGAGCCGGTCCATAAAAATGCACACCTCTTTACAGTCACTGACGATGCTTAACCCTTCTGTCAGGTCTACATATTGTATGGAGCTTTGATTGTTGTCCATCAGGAATCATTACTTGAGCGAATTAGAAGGGAATTGCGAAAAGCGTACTTTGGAAAGAAGAGACACAATATATATGCAATCGAGCAAAAAACGATCCGCCGCACACCAGCTAGGCCATAACAGGTAGCAAAGGAGTTTGTCTCCCTCGAGGCAAACGTTTACTCCACGAATAACATCGTAGTGGAGATCCCACGTAGAATCGCAATTGGCAACCGATGCCACTTCGGTTTGTCAAAACAACTGGGATCGAAACTCTTGACTCGAACGGCTATACAAAACTCTCATCTTGCAAGTCCTGCTTTATGGAGCCGAAAGCTGGACTCTAAGCAAAACTGCAGAGCTGATTGTTGATGCCTTCGGAAGAAAAATCCACGTCGGATATATGGTCCCGTCTGCGAGAAAGGCGAATGGAGGAGGAGACACAACCGCGAACTCTGCAAGCTGGACAAGGATGTGGATGTAGTCTGGAAGCCAAAAAATCGGTCGACTACACAGGCTCGGCCATATGGAGCGCATGGACAACAACGCTCCAACAAAGAGAGTCTTTCGATCCAAGCCTTCTGGTTCGAGGCAGAGAGGAAGACCGAATCTACGGTATAGAGACCACGTTTTCGTGGATCTAAGACAGCCTTGATGACTGGAAACAGCGCGCCCAGGACCGTCACCGATGGAAGGCAGCAATTGCTCAGGCTCAGACCCTTCATGGGTCGTCGGCCTGATAAGAAAGAACGTGAGTAAGTACTTAGAAAATTATCATGGCTGACGAAATAAGCGCATTGAACTGGAGGACTATGAGCGAAGAAGAAAGGCAGCAATATGCTAGCAGGTCTACCGAGTAAGTACGAGAGAGGGGCTCTGAAGTAGAAGATTTTAGTGGCGACGACGATGGGGACTATGCTCTCGATGGAGATAAATCTAATTCTGAGCTAAACTTGGTACAAGGGGAACTAGCAAATTAACGAGATGCTGGAAGAGACACAAGCAGACAAGGAGTGCTAGAAGGATACTTCTTCGAGAAATAGTATTTGGCCAGTTATGGGGCATGGGAATGGTACCAACAAACCCCAGCGACAGGTTGTCTAACACAAAAAATACCCTGACAGAGCATCTGTTGAATGTGCTTTTGGCCGCCTCAGGTGGTCACGTTTCAGTGGACACCAACTACATGCGAACAGTAGTAGGCCGTCTAAGAGCACTCAGCACATTCGAGAAGTCGGTGACTACTCAAGACAAGAAATGCCTCGTAGTCATGTTCTAAAGAAGGGCTCAACAGGAAATTGTGTACAATACAACACAAAAAAAACTAACCTGAAAAATCAAGATCGTAGTCGCTCAACATATTCCACTATTTTTGGCTTCACAAATCATGTCGCAACTGTGCCTTACGTACGAGCCGTAAAAATCAAAGGCAGTCATTTCTCGTTCAATTGGATGCCTCGGCTGGCTGCAATCAAAAAACCTTGTTTATGGTTTCAGAGTGTAACTCATGGATTGCTTGGCACAACATCGGTCTTTCACGGTTCCCTCCAAAAAAATTCCAAAGGGGTCAAATCTCATTCCCGAGGCGCCCAATTGCGATCACCAAGACGGATTTCACGATTTGGTAATTCTGTGCGCCGCAGATCGATTGTGGCATGGGCTGTGTGGCTTGGAGAACCGTCCTACATGAACCAGACGTCGTCCAAGCTCATGGATTCCGTTGCAAAAAGTAGAAATGACATGGCTGTGTGGCGCCCTCCGTTGACCAGAATGTTGTTCCCAGTCGCAGTTCTATGTTGAGTCTCACACAGCAGCCACACGCTCATCTGTGCGCACAGTACGATGACGAAGAGCATGAGTGTTATCCACTAGAATACCAGTCTCGAGAACTTTTTGCACAAACTTGCATATAGCAGTCGCGGTGGCCGTCCACAACCCGACCACGCTTTCCACAATACTGTAAGCACTCGCTTTGGAAATAAGTTTTGAATATTTACCAACGTTGCTCTAGCGTAAAGCGACTCATTTCATTCCGAGAGATTTCGAGCGGAAAACAGATGTCAGTGTCAAAATAACCACCAATTTACAAAAAAAAACTCTAAGTGGTCCAGCCTCTGGGTTCTGTGGAAGCTATTCCCAGGTACAGCACAGACTGTCGCACCGCTCTGAAGGCAATCACCGAACCCCAAGAGTCCATCCCAAGTCTGAATCGGTCTACATTGCTTCCAACTGGCTCATCATCACAACGAGAGCACACAAAACCTGCCAACATCAATTTGCCTAGCAAAGGTTACTGCCCCAATCTTCGGCCAGCTGGGACAAAGGCTGATTAGATGTAACGCACAGAGAAATACCAAGCCGAGATACCACATCTCACTTAGATCAACCGATAGAGAGGCATAGGCTCCCCCTGCAGCGACCGTCTGAAGACCGGTTTCCTACAGCAGTGCATGCATACGCTTTGGCCGTCTCCCCGATCCGCATGACTGCCAGTCAACAGGCTGGATATCTTCTCCATCTCTTCATGGGCCAGACATCGTGATCTCAACGATTGACTGAGTCTGCCCACGGAGACGAGGAAGAGGGTGAACTTAATCAATCTGATGACTTTGACCATCACGGTCTGAAAAATTTGCATCGCCCTGAGATACGGGTTTCTTCTCCTGTAAAAAAAAACACCGCATAAGGGAGCATCTGTTGAATGTGCTTTGGGCCGCCTCAGGTGGTCACGCTTCAGTGGTCACCAACGACATGCGAACACATGTGGCTTCAGTGTCACCGGTGACAGTTGACTAAGAAACAAAATTACCCGCAATCACGGGGAAACCAAGTGCCAGAGGACTGAGAAAATGTGTGTCACTGTAGCAGGAATCACTTGAAAAGGACCAGCGGAAGCCATGAGAAAGACCAGCAGCAGCTACGTCATGAATATTCATGCGATTTCCTCCGCTCCAGAGCCTCCAGTGAACTCGATTATGTCACTTCTCCGCACACAGTCACACGGTGCCCACAAATCAGTAAGATCTCACTCTCTCATTAAATCCAACGCCCCAAAGGCAGCCTAAACGCCCAATACCACTGAGCACAGCACAGCACAGCACCTCCGCCCAATAGCGCGGCCCGCCATAGGCAGCGTATCGCGTAACCCATTCACTCATTCACGTCAACCATAACTGCAGCAACCTTGGTGCACGCCACCCAAACCACAAGCGATTTCAGTCGAGAGAAAATAAAAAAAAAAAAAAAACACGACGAAAAAAATCTTAAAACGGCAGCTGGTCGCGCCGATGAGGAGAATCAAGCGAGCACATGACGACCAGAGCCGCGCACATAATGAAATGTAAATCGTTCGGCTGCTGCCAGAGATACAAAACGTTCGGCAATTAACCTTAAACTTACAGGTGGACCAGGCGCGATGGCGGTGGTTTCGTTCGAGACACACAGACCGGCCGATCGAAGGCTGATTGATTGGAGGCAGACGGACTGGTTTGGTTTGGCGTGATCAGACGACGAAGGCGACTGGCTGGCCAAAGAACTCTTGAGTGAGGACAGCCTCAGCAGCACTCAGCACTTCCGCGTGAGGGTAGTGATCTGGCGCGGACCTGTTCTGTGAGCTGTTGGATAATTTAATGGCCACCCAGAGCAGCGGCTTACATTCAAGATCGAATCAGCCGGTGGATGGTCTTCGCGCAGGGCGGCCATCATGTCTGTGTATCGCACTGGCGGGAACTGTGTGGATGCGGTGCATTCAACCTTTTGGAGGCAATTTGGAGTGGCGCGTGGTATGGCTGGAGTGCTGGCTTGAAGGAAACGCCGAGTTTCTGAGAGGAGGCAAGGGATGGCTACTGCTTGGACAGGAGGCAGGGTGGCAACAAGAGGCAGAATATGACAAGAGACTCCACAGAAAACGTAGAGGGACAGGACTGGAGAGGGACAAGAGGCACAATCCAACACGAGAAAGGAAAAATTTGGCGACTGGGTCACTGGACAGGCGGCGGGCGCTGATTAACTGGTAGTCGCGACACCATTCGACCAATTTTTCTGAAGCGTCGCTAAGTTCTTAGTCCGGGCTTATGAGCCACGAGCTCCAGATCACATTCGAGACCCTGTTTTTAAACTAACGCCGGACATATTGGACCGAGTCATCAAAGCCCGGACCAACCCCTTGTAGCACTGCTAACAACCAAGTTGTGTCGCCTATTTGAACGACGTGATATTCTACAAAAAAAAAATGGCGTGAATGTAGCTTTAAAATGATGTGAGAATCTACTTTAAACCTTACACCGTTTCTATTTTATTTCTACTTATTTTCCTATCACTCTTATCTGGTCAGCCTGTATGTCGACAGCGACTCGCAATCAAACAAATAAATGACCCATGATCGGTTGTCTCAGCACCTCCGCCATCAGCAAAGCCACGTGGCCTATTGGAACGGTGTGCTATTTCGTAAAAAATGCCATGAATTCAGCCTCAAAAGAAAGCCAGAATCAACTTCCTACGTCACGCCGTTTAAATTTCATTTCAACTTCTTTTCCTATCGTTTTTATCTGGTCGACCTGTATGTCGACAGCGACTCGCAATCAAACAAATAAGTGACCCATGATCGGTTGTCTTTGTTGGAACGTTGTGCAACAATACTTCGTAAAAAATGACATGAATTCAGCTTCAAAATAAAGCCAGAATCAACTTTATACCTCACGCCGTTTCTATTTCACTTCAACTTCTTTTCCTATCGTTCTTATCTGGTCACCGTGTATGTCGATAGCGACTCGGAATCAAACAGGTAACTTATCAATACCGAGTCGCCTATTCGAAGGATGTCCTAGTCTACAAAAAATGTCGTGAATGTAGCTTCGAAATGATGTAAGAATCAATTTCCTACGTCACGCCGTTTCTATTTCATTTCAACTTCTTTTCCTATCGTTCTTATCTGGTCACCCTTTAGATCGACTCCAGAGAGCCTTAACCAACCACTAATCGACTCGCAATCGAACAAATAATTGCCTCTGAGCTCCGGTTGTCTCAGCACCACCTTAACAAATCAAATTCGAATCACACCCGCCTCCCAGATTGAGTAACACCCCTCCCCTTTGATCGTGTCAATACCATGACATCCGCTGTCAAGGATAACAACCAGCCAATTCAGCGCGCCACAGTGAGGCATGCATTTATAAATGGTGATTAACATTAAACCGTTCAACCGATTAACCGAGACTACAAGACATCGAAAAGCGAAAGTGCTAATGGACTGGTCACCGTGCGCGCAGAGGTGTGACAACACCGGCTGACACATGAACTCAAGCAGAACATTACTGTGCCTTGACGGCAAAACACGACAACACGACACGATATGAAATCCAATCGCTGCAGCGCCGCCTTTCACTTTCGCCCCGACTTTCAACCACCAGATGTAACCAGCTTCAAAGACAAGGCGACCAATAGTCATGCCCTCGGCGGGTGTAAGCTTGCGCCTAACCGAAAAATCACTTCCGCCAGCAAAACTGGATTTCGTCTCTGCCCTCATCTCGGCCTCTATTGTCATCGATGGGCGATAATCGATGGAAATATGCAAATCGTAAGCGACGCTCGCGAACTCTTAATCAGCGGCTAACCGCTAGCCGCTGATTGGAGCCACTCAAGTGGCGAGCCTGGAGACCCCGAGCAATTAAAGTTTTATAGATGTTTCGCGCCTTCTTGGACATTAAATACTAGCCATGCTCATTCTTGTTCCGAATCGAATTCGACGTGTGCTCCCCATTTTGGGTCCGCGTCGGAGAAGCGAAGCGCAGACAACAGCCGCAACACGTGACTCTTGTACCTAATTGCGAACAGGCAATAGACAACCTATCATCCGTGCCCGGGGGGGCGCTCCCATTTCGAGTCGTCGAAGATCAGCGGACGAGAGGTGCCAGGCCTCTGAAAGGAAATGTTTTTCATTGTCGAGCAAAACAATTGAATAACACAAAAGAACTGCTTGCTCGGCGGCGATGATCTCAGTTCAGATCGCGCTGATCACATGCGGAATTTGATTGCTCCTTGAACGGGGAGCTGTGGAATTGACGTTTATGGCGAAGCTATTCGCTAATTGATATCTCGTAGCGCGGAAGGAAGTGTGAATTACCGACTGAGAACACACACAAAGTCTAATTGTGATTCAGACTCTCGTCGCGAAGCGCACCTGTGCGCGATGAGGATGAGTGCGCCGAGCGCTCGACAGGTCAACGGGTGTCGTCGGAGCCGGAAATTTGCATACAAATAGATGTTCTACACTAGAGAGCTCTTCAGTCTGTGCTTCTGGTGACTGTGATGTGAGAGGGTTATTGGCCTTGGTTGTCGACCTCAAGACGGGGGATAATTGCAGTCAGCCACGGGGCATCCACCGCCACTTGTGAACATCAAAGCGAACACTTCCCTTGTTTCTCGACGGTTGTGAAACCGATACCATCCGACAAAATGACGACACTTCTGTGGATGGATAACCTCACGAATATGCAAACCACTCGCCGTGCGTGGGCACCCACTCTCCGCCCCATGACCATTCATCACAGTCACTCCAAGATCATTTGCGAGACCGGACAGAAAGCAGAAAAACTAAATTGGTGACCACTCTTTGCCAAAATCGGCACACAATGGAGGCGGCAGCCAGCTCGGAAAGGGCGACCGGGCAACAGCACACACGCTTGTATCTAAATACACTTTTCCGGTGGCATTGACCACCATCACGCCAAATGGAATTCAAAAAACAAAAAAAATCATCATCATCAACGACGAACGGAACCGCGAAAGGAAACGTGCAAAAAATAGAAAGAAAAAAAAAAGGAATCTTGCGAGACGTACCTATTCACCTCCGAATTACGGGCCGAACCGTGGGTGGATGAAGATGACATATGATGCAGTCTGCGTCCCGAAACTGTGTTGTCTCCCCGCGGCAGAAAGTCTTTGGCTCTCTTTCACTGCTCGCCTCTGCAGCGCCGATGTTGGACAAGGTTGTGTGGGCGATGTGTGGTATCCTTGATATGAGTACGAGTATCTTTTTCTTGAATCAGTTTATTTTTTTGGCTTTTTTTTTTTTTGTCGGCTTATTAATAATGACACTTGAGGTGAAATCGCCCTCTCCGTGTGTGTTTGTTGTGGAACACTCTTTTTTTCACTTTTATCTCGGGGCACAGCACTTCGCTTTCATTTGATCTGAAGGAGGTTTTGAGTGCAAGTCTCGTTTTGGGGGGCCCTCAAAAAAATACAAACAAAAAAAAACTGACAGACAGAATTTTTCTTTTCACTGAAACTACTTCACACTGGCTAATGGATGAAGGACCTATTCGAATATTCTCACTGTTTTACACGCGAACAAACTCACATATGCAGTGTCGATGCACGGGTAGACGTGTGGAACAGACACGAGTTAACTTTGAAATTGAACCAAATTCACCGCGAAACAAATCAAGACTGACTACAACAAGCTGACATCACGAATACGAACTTTTTTCTCAAAAAAAAAAAAAAACCAGACTCGTTCTTCTCGTTATAATACACGGCACACATTGAAATACACGCATAAGAGGTGGTAACTGGCTGACTGGCCGACTGGCTGTGTGTTCAGCTCTTGTGGGTATTAATCCATGAAACAGCGAACTTTTGTGACTTTTTTTTCCTCTTGTTGTTGTTTGATTTGTTCTTCTTTTTATTTTGTATTCTATTTTCAACTTAGATGTCTGTATAGCTAGCTGTCTGTCTGTAGCTCTCTGAAAGGGGGAACTGAAAGCTACACTCCGTTTGGGCTGCCCGCCAACGCGATACTGAAACCGATTCGAAGGCGAATTTCGTATATATAAACTCTGGTCTCTCTCTCTCTGGATACACACAAGCTCTATCTGTCCCTCCCTCTGCCTCGCTCACTCTGTCTCTTAGTCGGTGGCTATGTGTGAATGTGAACTTGGCGATGTGCATCGGCTGTTACCGTCTGCCAGTGCTGTCGCTGTCGCTGTGCCTGACTCGATGGCTCAGCTCAGCTCGGTCTGTACTCAGTTCGAAGTCAATGGACTGAAAGAGGTTGCACTGGGAGAGCGATGTAACCCGGCAGCTATGGCATAAAAAAGCCATGTTTAAGAGAATCATTCGAAAGAGTCCAAGATCTGTGGATTGCATTGGTGTGGAACCACATAGGCGACTGTGATAAGACGGCAAACGAGTTCGCACGTAAACTCTTTTGTTTCGTCTTCTTCTTGTTATGTAATGAATACTAATCCTCTTCGGTCGCCGCTGGCATAGGGGCACTGCGACACTGTTTACAATGATTTTGCAATAAATTAGAAGACACTGCCGGATGATTAGAAAAACAAAATGGGCATGTGCGGAGGCGTATGAGTAACCTTCGATGGGGAAACTAATTTGTTTCAATACACATGGGTGCCTGTTTGTCGCTTGATCTTGTGTCTCTGTGAGTGGTTAATGAGATAAGACGGCCTTATATGGACGGGGTTGGGGTAAATCGATCAAAACAAAATGATAGAGATCACAGCAGGCGAGCTGGGTGACATTTGGAACGACACAGGGGACAGGTCAAACGAGCCTAAAGTGGGTAACACGCGCGAATCTTTGAACGGATGTTCATCGCGGACTGTGGCTGTGCGCAACTCCCTGGTAGGCCTAATAGGGCCGCTGTGGCAGTTGGAAGATGGGCCGTGAAATCCTTCAAAAATGCCTTACTAACCACTGCTTGGATTTTGGGGTCAAAATCTCAATGTTGCCGGATGCACTCCAAAGTCTCAGGATCCCTTAATACACACCCCAGGACATGCAAAACGGTGTGCGCAACTCCCTGGTAGGCCTAATAGGGCCGCTGTGGCAGTTGGAAGATGAGCCGTGAAATCCATCAGAAATGCCTTACTAACCACTGCTTGGATTTTGGGGTCAAAATCTCAATGTTCTCGGATGCACTTCAAAGTCTCAGGATCCATTGGTACGCACCCCAGAACATGCAAAACGGTGTGCGCAACTCCCTGGTAGGCCTAATAGGGCCGCTGTGGCAGGTGGAAGATGGGCCGTGAAATCCTTCAAAAATGCCTTACTAACCACTGCTTGGATTTTGGGGTCAAAATCTCAATGTTCTCGGATGCACTTCAAAGTCTCAGGATCCCTTAATACACACCCCAGAACTTGCAAAACGGTGTGCGCAACTCCCTGGCAGGCCTAATAGGGCCGCTGTGGCAGGTGGAAGATGGGCCGTGAAATCCTTCAAAAATGCCTTACTAACCACTGCTTGGATTTTGGGGTCAAAATCTCAATGTTCTCGGATGCACTCCAAACTCTCAGGATCGCTTAATACACGCCCCAGGACATGCAAAACGGTGTACGCAAGTCCCTGGTGCGCCTAATAGGGCCGCTGTGGCAGTTGGAAGATGGGCCGTGAAATCCATCAGAAATGCCTTACTAACCACTGCTTGGATTTTGGGGTCAAAATCTCAATGTTGCCGGATGCACTCCAAAGTCTCAGGATCCATTAGTACGCACCCCAGAACATGCAAAACGGTGTGCGCAACTCCCTGGTAGGCCTAATAGGGCCGCTGTGGCAGTTGGAAGATGAGCCGTGAAATCCATCAGAAATGCCTTACTAACCACTGCTTGGATTTTGGGGTCAAAATCTCAATGTTGCCGGATGCACTCCAAAGTCTCAGGATCCATTAGTACGCACCCCAGAACATGCAAAACGGTGTGCGCAACTCCCTGGTAGGCCTAATAGGGCCGCTGTGGCAGTTGGAAGATGAGCCGTGAAATCCATCAGAAATGCCTTACTAACCACTGCTTGGATTTTGGGGTCAAAATCTCAATGTTGCCGGATGCACTCCAAACTCTCAGGATCCCTTAACACACACCCCAGGACATGCAAAACGGTGTGCGCAAGTCATTGGTATACCTAATAGGGCCGCTGTGGCAGGTGGAAGATGAGCCGTGAAATCCATCAGAAATGCCTTACTAACCACTGCTTGGATTTTGGGGTCAAAATCTCAATGTTGCCGGATGCACTCCAAAGTCTCAGGATCCATTAGTACGCACCCCAGAACATGCAAAACGGTGTGCGCAACTCCCTGGCAGGCCTATTAGGGCCGCTGTGGCAGTTGGAAGATGAGCAGTGAAATCCGTCAGAAATGCCTTACTAACCACTGCTTGGATTTTGGGGTCAAAATCTCAAAGTTGCCGGATGCACTCCAAACTCTCAGGATCCGTAAATACACACCCCAGGACATGCAAAACGGTGTGCGCAAGTCATTGGTAGGCCTAATAGGGCCGCTGTGGCAGTTGGGAGATGAGCCGTGAAATCCATCAGAAATGCCTTACTAACCACTGCTTGGATTTTGGGGTCAAAATCTCAAAGTTGCCGGATGCACTCCAAACTCTCAGGATCCATAAATACACAGCCCAGGACATGCAAAACGGTGTGCGCAAATCCCTGGTGTGCCTAATAGGGCCGCTGTGGCAGTTATAAGATGAGCCGTGAAATCCATCAGAAATGCCTTACTAACCACTGCTTGGATTTTGGGGTCAAAATCTCAATGTTGCCGGATGCACTCCAAAGTCTCAGGATCCATTAGTACGCACCCCAGAACATGCAAAACGGTGTGCGCAACTCCCTGGCAGGCCTATTAGGGCCGCTGTGGCAGTTGGAAGATGAGCAGTGAAATCCGTCAGAAATGCCTTACTAACCACTGCTTGGATTTTGGGGTCAAAATCTCAAAGTTGCCGGATGCACTCCAAACTCTCAGGATCCGTAAATACACACCCCAGGACATGCAAAACGGTGTGCGCAAGTCATTGGTAGGCCTAATAGGGCCGCTGTGGCAGTTGGGAGATGAGCCGTGAAATCCATCAGAAATGCCTTACTAACCACTGCTTGGATTTTGGGGTCAAAATCTCAAAGTTGCCGGATGCACTCCAAACTCTCAGGATCCATAAATACACAGCCCAGGACATGCAAAACGGTGTGCGCAAGTCCCTGGTGGGCCTAATAGGGCCGCTGTGGCAGTTGGAAGATGGGCCGTGAAATCCTTCAAAAATGCCTTACTAACCACTGCTTGGATTTTGGGGTCAAAATCTCAATGTTGCCGGATGCACCCCAAACTCTCAGGATCCCTTAATACACACCCCAGGACATGCAAAACGGTGTGCGCAACTCCCTGGTAGGCCTAATAGGGCCGCTGTGGCAGTTGGAAGATGGGCCGTGAAATCCTTCAAAAATGCCTTACTAACCACTGCTTGGATTTTGGGGTCAAAATCTCAATGTTCTCGGATGCACTTCAGAGTCTCAGGATCCATTAGTACGCACCCCAGAACATGTAGAACGGTGTGCGCCACTCCCTGGTAGGCCTAATAGGACCGCTGTGGCAGGTGGAAGATGAGGCATGATGAGGCCGCTGTGGCAGTTGGCACAAGAAAATTTCCAAAAACTCCTCACGAACCACAGTAGACATCCAAACAGCAACGGGTTAGAGCATGTCAACTTCTACTATTTATCGCCCTATTAGACATCATTAGTCAGTGAATGCCATCAATTAAAATGCCGTTAACTGCGTCACGAAATGGTCAATAAAACATTTTCGCGAACAAAGCATTGTCAACGGACTGATCTGCTCTGCCCGTCGATCATCATCAAAATGCAAATGGGATGAGTGTCATAAAAATAACAAAACCCGATACAATAAGCTTCCATTGGCATGGTCGCTTGCATAATTCAAACACGAGCAGCAGAACCACTTTCGTTCAGTCCAATTCTTTTGAAGCAACTCCGACTGCCAGCACATAAAGTCTGGCAACGGAAAGCGAAAGTAGCATCGGAAGGCAAGTGATGATTAGGCTGGCGTTAGGTAATTTTAAGCGGAACAAAGTAACGCATTTTATGATCATAAATTATATGTTCTCTCAGCCGCACTCACCGTCGGCAGCGAGTTGCCTCGAGAGAGCTGTGGCAGGGACCAGAGAACCCTCTAATTGAGGGTTTCTTTGAAAACTTTCCCGTCTGATGATGGCGCCGATTGTTGAGGGCTGTGCGAAGGGAGACTGCGCTGCTTTCTACAACAAAGTAGTGCCATACAAAGTTGCAGCACTCCCAGTTCCCTGAATCCACGTCCACGTAATCAAATCCCCCTACGACGACGACGACGACGACGATGACAACCCCCCTACGAACCACCCATTGCATAACCACCCCACGGCAGGACAGGCTCAAAGCATGTTCCCAAAGCAAGTCACAACACGAAAGATTTATGTGTCATTTGCTCGACGATTTGCATAGGGATTTGGGGTCCACGTCCACATCCCAGCTCAACTGACAGTTGGCCCAATCCGACCACCGTCCCATCCGACCACACGGCGCTGCGCACACAGTGCCCGCCGCTGGACCGGGATAACATGTTTCCAACAACAACCGCATGGCATCATCTGGTCGGTTTTTTCCTATATGGCAGGGCAGTGTCGTCAAACTGTCTCAGCGCGACGAGTTGGCGTGGCCCGGTGTTCCTTGGCTCAAAACCAAAAATAGTCAAGCCAACCGAACGACCGATCGACCGCGTCGCATTGACTGCCGAATGTGGCGTGTGGTTTGCGTTTGATGGATTAGTTCGGCGGTGAGTACGTGTTTAACACCTTTTTCTTGTCGCATTTACTTTCGATCGAATGCAATAAACACTCACACACGTGCCATGTCGCGGCGCACAACGGCCGACAGCAACTTGTCGTTAGATTGACGAATTCGCGGAGGTGTCGGGTAATGAGCCCGCACCCCCCCTGTGAGACGTGCAGACTGACATCAAGCTTCGTGTGGTAATTATGGGGCACAAAGCTGTTCCAGCCCACGCCACGACACGCCACACCAGCCCAGCCTGCGAGATTCGACAGCAACGTCTGCCCACGGCGAGTGTGTCTGTGGATGTGTACTCTGTCTTGTCGAACTCGCACGCGCTTGTGTGTGTCTCGAATGTCGAGTCACCTCCGATTGACATCTCCTAGAGTTGGCTGTTGCATTCCCCGGTGATCTCGTTCATCGTCCATCGTCGCGCCGTGTGAATTGAGTTGTCAATCACTTTCGATGACGATTGGAGTGATGACACACTCAGGAGTGCGCACCACTCGATCTCGTTGAATACAGCAGCGGGTTAATCAAACACAAACAAGATGCTCACTCGATCGTCTGGTCAAAGGAAACGTCAAGAACGTCGATTGAGGGCGCTGAGAGGAACCACTACATCAAGCATGGCGGACCGGATGTGGATTTCCTGTGTCAGGCGAGTGACTGAAGGGGATTCGCTGAAATAGATCAAAACGAACTTTTCAATGTGGAAGCTCAGAGATAAGTGCCATTTGAGTCAGACACCACGGCACTCCTCTCAACACGGTCTGCGAAGCCTCCCCGCTGTGGGCAACCTTTTGAAGACAATAACTCATCAACACCCGCGCCGCATAATCGCAGACTCGACTCCAACGTTAATTGGTCATACACCGCCGTAAATTACAATTAAGCACGCATTCGTCTAGCAGCGCCATAAACTGCCGGTGTTTATGCAGCCATGAACTGGAGAGCGGGCGAAAAGCACATGGCTCAGTGCCAGCCAAGCAATGCTAAGCCTCAGCGAGCCGAGAAGACGAAAATCAGTTGATATCTGGTGGAGTAAGCGTACCCCCGACTGACCGCCACCCACGTCCGTGCCCTGTGTGTCTTATTAGCACCGCACCTCGCTCGATTAATTGGCAATCGCAAACAGAAACAGAATCTGAACCAAACACCACCGATGACAGTCGCCATCCCGAACTGCACACCCACCACGATGGAGGGTGGCACGGCACGGGCACAAGCACAAGCACGAACGTTGTCACGCAACGAGAAAGTCTCGGATCCCTGCGTGGCGGCTGCTTAGAGCGGGCAGCAGTCTGATCGCCAGAAAAGATGAATAAATTATACAAATCAAACGGATCCCACGCGCACACTCGTGCTGACGAAGAGAAATGGCCAACATTTGAAGCTCGTGCTGGAGCCAAGGAGCCGATGCACGAACTGGAGATTCTTGGATTTGTGTCAATAGACTCGATACCCCCCTTCGGGCGGTCGGTTTTTTTTTTCTTCTTTTTCAAAGCGAATTCTTTCTTCTTTCTCGTGGTGATTGATAATGGTACACTTGGCTCAGTTCTGACAGCTCGGGCATGTGCTATCAATCATGTTCGGGGGCGAGTGTGCTGCCTTTCGAAGTGGGGGTAGGGAAATGAATTTTGAAATCGATGCGTGGTGTCGGATGTCGATCGTGGTCAATTGGGAGCAATCGATTTTGTCCAGTGAATTCAACTGAGAGAGTAGAGAAGAATGGTGGACAAGCTCTGGTAGGCAAACTGAGGACTACGGACTACGTTCCACACTGCTCTTGTAAATCTAGCTTAGGCTCTGTAAGTCGCTGAGCATGAACAAAATATACGCAGAGGCCAGTCTAATGGCTCTAAAGGGACATTAAGTTAGACAAACTCATTGTAAACAGCAAACAGCTCTGGACAGACATTGCAGCTATTTGTACATTGTACACAGCTCTATAAGGAAAGTGAGAACTAGAGGCACACCACAGGGTGGAGTCCCCCTACTGTGGCTTCTTAGAGTTAACAAAATTATGAAAATCCTTAGCAGACGACCTAGTTATCTTGACAAAAGGTAAATTCCCACGAACTAAGGGAATCTGCGTTGAAGGAACTCGCGTCGTGGGAAAGACAGAACGGTCTGAGTATAAGCCCCCCGAAAACAGAGCTGGTTCTGCTCCTTTCCAAGTTGGTACTCCTGTACTCCACTCATACTCAAAACGGACGGACACCATTCTCACTTACAAGCTATCCTGGAAAAGGAACTTGAAGGAATGGGTGTACGAAGATATTATGCCTTCAAAAAGACCATCGGCAAAATATGGGGCAACCGTGCATCATTCCTTGGATGTACACAGCAATTATTAGACCCCTTGAAAGCTATGGGCCCTAGTCTTGTGGACTACAGGAACATGCTCAAAAAATACAAGGCAAATCACTGTTTGTACAACAGGAGCTATAAGAAGCACACCGCAAGCAAGGTTAGACATGGTACTTCATCTGATTCCTCTGGACCTGTGCTGTCAAAAGTGCTCCCAGACTAAAAGGGTCCTCTTTGTGGAAACAAGCCAAATATTGACACGCAGCTATAATTGAAATAATAAATGGTCCAGGGAGAAAACATGGTTCCGGTTGCCTCAGAGCTACGACGCGACGAACTACATATGCCTTCGCTTTCCTATAGACCAATCATATTCCCCGACAGAGGCGAGTGGCTAGCCAACGCATTTGGCAACGACCACGGGTTAGCCCGCTTCACCAATGTGTTGTAAATGGATAGGGTACTGCGCCGGATTCTCAAAACGCTACAATCGACAGCTACAATTTCGAGGTAGTAAAGGAGTTTGTCTACCTCGGAGCAAAAGTAAACTCCACGAATGACATCGTAGTGGAGATCCGACGTAGAATCGCACTTGGCAACCGATTCTACTTAGGTTTGTCAAAACGACTGGGCTAGAATCTCCTGACTCGAAGGACCAAGGTCATGCTGTACAAACTCTTATCTTGCCAGTCCTGCTTTATGGAGCCGAAAGCTGGACGCTAAGCAGAACTGCAGAGCTGATTCTTGTTGCATTCGGAAGAAAAAATCCACGTCGGATATATGGCCCCGTCTGCGAGATAGGCCAATGGAGGAGAAGACACAACCGCGAACTCTACGATCGGATGTAGTCCGGAAGACAAAAATCGACTAGACTGGCTCGGCCACTTCGAGCACATTGGCAACAACGCTCCAGCTAAGAGGGTCTTCGAATCCGAGCCTCCTGGTTCAAGAAGGAGCGGAAGACCGTACCTCCGGTACCAAGTCATGAGTAAGTACTGCGCCGGATTCTACTAGGACACTCTGCACAAGCTCGAAGCATTTAGACTCCCTGATACGTGGATCGTCTTCATAGTGAGCAGCGGAAGACACCATGAGATTTCACCATTCTGCAGACAGCCTAGCTGCACTGAAGTCGATTGGGTCCGAAATGAAAGGCAGTCATAAAATGTCGCAACTCACTGAGGTCCATCAGACACCACAAAGTCAAACTCTTCTGGATCTCCGGCCACAGTTCCATCGAAGGGAATGATAAGCGGATTAACTGCCCGGCAAGGATCTGAAATGGACATCAGGGAGACGGATACAGCACTGCAACCAACGATCAGTGCATTACACCGTATCATCCGTGACACAACAATAAAAGAAGCCAACTCGCATTGGCTTGCAAGAATCTACGGTCAGACTACAAGATCAACGTGGACAGAGCTTAGTAAAGGAAAAAACAAAAAAGGTTCTAGCGTTCCGTATGCTTGTCGGAGTGATCAGAGAGCTCTGCGACCGCGACAGTGCTCCGGAAATGGAAACAGGAATCCAGTGACGAGGAAGAAACCAAGGTTAGGTTAGGTTAGGTTAGGTTAGGTTATAGTGGTAGACTGTAAAGCCAGAGTAGGCCTTACTTAGGCCCATTGTGATGCCGAGCGGATTGACTTCTCCTAACAATGGAAACAGTTGGTGCTTCTAGTGAAGCTGGCCTATGCTGGCGCTGTTTAGCTTATTGAGGCAGCTGAAGTAGTAGGCCCCTAGGTGTAGCAACCTACGACTAGCCAGAGCACTAGACAGATCAGAGTAGGTGATGAGTGATTTCTTCCTCCTCTTCATCCATGGAACCTCTGCAAAAATCAATATATGAGGCACCCATCCTACGAGCTTGAGTGCCAATTGCACAGTTCCCGGTTATGACTCCTATGAGAGTCCTTAATGAGTGCTGACTGAGTCTAAGTAGACTGATTCTTTGTTTTAAGGCAGGTGGTGCCTTCTAGCTATTTGCCAGAGTAGGAATGAGACGATCCAACATCTACTCTGCCACCGCCCAGCTCTCCAGAATCAGCGCCTAGCTTCGTTGAGTCATAGACTCTTCACAGAGACTGCGGAGATAGCGGATGCAGACAGATCGGAGTGGTTTCAACCACCACACGACATGACAGGTTCAAAGAATTGAATGCTCCACAAATGCAGGGTTTCACAATGGGCCTTTTGTCCTCTGAATGATCAACCATCACACTTCCCTTCCAAAACTTAACCTTACCATCTACCCACCTCATCGTCATCTGGCAAGAGGCGCTGATGGACGAAGCCCCTTAATTGACAATTCCAGACTCCGTCAGAATGAAATTGCTTGTTAGTCCAAGTGACGTGGTATCGCGTGGTATCACAATGGGCCTACTCTGGCCTAAGTGTGACTGCTCTGCAGCAGTCAGCCACTACAACCTAACCTAACCTAGTCTAAGTGACACACACTCCTAGGCAAACTTTGCACCTGCTGCGTGAGAATGGTAGTTTCTCCTTGGCCCACCCTGAATTTGTGAAGCAAGTTTAAACTCTCTGATCTTTTGCTCCTTCTACATTCCAAAGAGAACCGACTACATTCACTTCGATCTGAAAGAAAAAGCAGACAACTAACCAACCTCAGCAGCGCACTCAATGACATAGTTCAAGCGAAATCCACGCCAAAAACGAATGCAAACACATAGAGTTTGACAAATTATTCGCTGGCTTAATGGATTAATTAAGCTTAAACGACTACCCACGGAAATAATTAAAACCTACGACTGACTGAGCATAAATCATAAGGTCTAGCGCTTACGCACCGAAATGCGCTTTTCATCGCCAACACTGTCGACATCTCAACATCTTGACGTCTCGTTAGGCTCAAGGCGAGATCATTTTGTTTCACAAAATCCACTGCAGACTTTGTTGCAGACGTAACTGCAGAAGCAACCCACTCGTACAAACTGTGGCGTGGAATAATAAATCACTAGAGTGGAGTGGAAACTGAGTTGGTGAGGTGGAGGGAAAAAACATGAACCAGAGCGTGGCTTTTTTTTTCCACAAAATTGGTGTATGACTAGTGGTCTATGAATGTTCTGGGCTTTTGAAATGTTCCGAATACGTTTGGTGGCCGAAGTTAGCTGTGGCAAGATGTGTCAGTCCAAAAAACGTGCCGTTAAGCTCAGGAGAAGGTCGGACTTGCTGGCCTAGAAGTTGTCCAGTAAGCACTTCATTTTGAAAAATGAGTCATATCTCGAGAACTGTGGGTCTGGCCTCGGACCTCGTTATGAGACATTCACGCAGAATCCAATGACGCATCCCCACAACATGCCGGAAAGAAACATAATCTTGACACGACACTGTTTTGTAATCCCTACCACTTCACATTCGTCCAACCACCGCAAGTCCCACTGCCTGGGTGGTGTGGGAGACTGGCTCCAACCTCCAGATCTGGCTCATCGTCCACCTCCAAGTGAGGCATTTCAACTTCGGTTCCGTGATGAGCATTAAGATACCAAAAACCTGCGCTTGACTTCGATCATAAGCCGATTAATGAGACGATTTCCTCTCAAATTGAACTGTCAAGCTCATGAAACGCTGGCTTGGCTTGGCAAATAAATCACAAAAGAGGGCGAGGGCAGGGGTGAGCCAATGGCTCAGAGAGACTGATTGTTGAATAGAAATAGAAGTGTTCTCTCACGTGTGGGGGTGCGGTTTAAGAAATCGATCTCTGCCCAAGTGCGAATGAAGAATGAGTTGTGGTGGAGGGTTGAGAGATCAGAATCGAACAGACTGTGGGAACTGTGAGAAGATGTGGTTCTTTTGTGTGGTTGGAGGTGGAGTGAGGTACTTGAACGGAGATTGAAGGTCGAGTCGGACCTTTAGGCACAAGAATAAGACAAATGCCAGTTAACCTTCCACTTTATCTCGGTCTAAAGGCAAAAGACTACAACGCAATCGGACACATATGTGTCTCAATTATAACTCAAACGTCTGGCACCGATCCCCGCTCCAACCACCTGACTACTAGTAGGTGCGTAGTTTAGAATAATTGTCCATTTTGAGCAGACGCACGACGATACGACGATAGACAGGACAGAACAGACAGGACAGACAAGACAGACAAGACAGACAGGACAGACAGGACAGACAGGACAGACAGGACAGACAGGACAGACAGGACAGACAGGACAGACAGGACAGACAGGACAGACAGGACAGACAGGACAGACAGGACAGACAGGACAGACAGGACAGACAGAATTGCCTGAGGTCTGAGAAGGTTTGATGAAAAAGAGTAGTTCCGCCAGAAAGCCGAGTAGAGGCTCTTCGAGGTCACGATGAAATCTTTTATCAACACCGGGGGACTTTGAAATTTGACTGGTCCAAAATGTGTGGGAGTGTGTTGGGTTTGTCAGACGTCCAAGCCTAGTTTCCTTCCGCCCGGTCCCCAAACCCTGAAGGATTTTATTGGTCTGTTGTCAAGATCAACAAGAGGCTATTGATTCATTTGAAGAGCGGTGGAGTACTTCTTGAATTTCCCTAGCTGGAACTGAGATACCAAAGGTGCTGAGGACCATTGTGGGACAACGGGGACCAATTAAAGAGTAGGGAAATATCGGAGTTTGCCTCTACTTACGCGGTAAAGATTGACTTTATGGCGTTTTGTTTCCCCTAGACGTTGTAATCAGACGGTGAAAACAAAGCTACGTGCATATGTAGGTATATAGCGGAAAACCATCGCACTTGAGATATTCCGCTCCCAAAAGTGGCCTGTGCAATACACACCTCTTCTCAACGAAGTGCTGAAGGCAACACCATATTCCCAGGGTTCGGAAGAAGTGACCCGGGATGTCCCCGGAAAGGATAATCGTACAAGGAAAGCAGACCGATCGGCAGCCCAAATTAGAGCGGAGAGATACTCAGTTCTATCCAAAAGATAATGTTTTGAGGCGGAACTTCGTATTGTCTGATGCGGCTCAGTACTTCACTGCTAAGCTCGCACCTAAATACGTTGGGACAATATAGGTGCTGAAGAGTGTATCACTGTGAACCAATGAGAGGTGGGAAGCCAACAGTAAAAAGGAAGGCGTGTGTCACGCCAAGGATTTTTGAAGATCTTCATCCATTCAAGGGATCTAGTGTGATATTGACGACGTTATCAGCGAAACCTTTTGAAAGGAAGGGAGGAAGGGAGGTTTCAGGTTCCCTTTCTGACAAAAAAGTTTTCGCTTAAAAATCATTTGAAGACATGCTCTACGGACAACTAAAGGGAGGCCACCAGAATCGCAAAGCCAGTGGGAATGATTTCGAACCTTCAAGGGATAGTTTTTTGATTCTTCTTTATTTGTTGTGCAAACGTGGATCGGGAGAAGGGTAGTGTGTTTGAAGGTTAACGGGGATGTACAGTGGGACATAGAGTAAATGAGCAAATCGGGAAAGGTCTCCAATTGGATTTGGGCAAAGGTGGTCTGAAGTCAGTAGGAGTGAGTTAGTGTGATACTTGAGCGAGGTAAGTCATCGAACAAGACAAAAAGATGCGACAGTGAAATGGGAAAGTTATATATGTATGGTATAGTGTTTAGACGTATGTACACGAAAAAAAAGGTTGATGGGAATAAGAAGGAAGAGTAAGGAACTCACAGAGACCGTCAATGCCAGAAAAAGGCAAGGCGACACGCTGTCATGTGACTGATTCAATATTATAGTTGAGAAGATCGTGCCAACCTCAAACGTAAATACCAGAGGCACGATCTTCCAAAAGTCCGTCCAACTGCTTTCTAACGCGGACCACATTTACGCGATCGGGCGAATACAGCGAGCATTCAATGTGGCGCTTCCTGGCATTGAAGCGGAAGCGGCTGGAATGGGTCTAGCCGTAAACCAGGGAAAAATAAAGTACATGCTGCAGTCACCGAAGGACGCACAACATCGACGTCTCGGACAGAGCACGAAACTTTGACGTAGTCAAGGACTTCGTCTACCTCGGCTCTGGAGTCAGCAGGGACAATAACACTAGTAGCGTGATCAAGCGCGGGAATACTCTAGCTAATCGTGTTCCTTTGGGCTCAAGAGGCAAGAGTAATAGAGCCATCTCTCGAAGGACCAAGCTTAGTTTGTGGAACACTCTGAACAAGCCGCTTTTACTATATGGCACAGAGACTTGGCACTTATTGAACGCGGATGAAGAAGCTCATGTTCTCTCTCGCTCATGTTTGGAGAGAAAAGTTCTGCGTGTGCCGTGTGCGCTGATGGTGTCTGGAGGACAAGATTCAACCACGAATTGTACGGACTGTACAGGCATGCACCTGGATACGACGGACGCTTAGTCTTCGAATGCAACGCTTAAGATTGTTAAGTCATGCAGAGCGGATGGACACCACAGCTCCGGCCAGAAGAGTCTTCGATACCGAGCCATTGGGAGGACGTCCTCGAACGACATGGTGCACACGAGTTTAGAAGCACCTCAACCGACTTGGTGTGCGCAGGTGAAAGCAGCTGGCGAAAGATAATGCTGGCTGGAGAGGCTTGTTGGTTGAGGCCCAGGTCCACCCTTTACTGTAGCGTCCATCAAAGAAAAAGAAGAAGGAAGGAGTTACCTCTTTAGGAGCAGACAGGACAGAAATTAAATAAGAGAGAGAGTCACACGCACACTTTACCTGTCCATCCATTCCACTTCAGCGTAAAATAAATTTTATATTTCCATTCGACTCGCTTTAATGGGCCGGACTTCATGTTGCACCTCCACCACCTCCCCATTTGCACGAGATGACGGCACGTAGTTTTGCTTCTTTTTTCTCTCTCTTCTAAGGAACGCAAAAAAAACAACTCGCACACAACTCGATGTGAAGAAAATAAATTTCTATGCGAGCGCAATCTAAATATGGCCAAGACAAGGTAATTGACATATAAAAGAGATAAAAGCTAACTTTTTATCGTTTCCATTCCATTCGGCGAACATGTGCACAGAAAGCGAGCGATATCCGCGACGGCACCGACCGAGAGTGTGAGAAGGCGAAAAAAAAAGTAAAATCACTTGATTGCGTCGATGAGTAATGGGCTTTGTGCGCGCGGTTCTTTCGCAGAGAAACCAAGAATCACTTGGTTTTTTGACGTTTCTTTCCTAGAACATCAATCAGACGGAATGGTTGTTGTTCTCGTGTTTGTTGTTGATGCCACAGTCGGTTTATAGTGTTTTTTCTGCTTCTCGATAAGTGGCCTTTAAAGACCGCGAATGACGGAGAATTTACATGCGAGATGATCGATTGAAATGCGCCACGGCTGTGAATAGGGCTACTCAACCGATGAGAGGGTGGTGAAGGGATGGTTGCCTTGGAGATACGAGTGGTTGAAGTGACAAGTGCCTAACCGCTCTCGGTGGTTAAGAGCGGCTATGAAGGTATTCATTTCGTTGTTCGGGTAATGGCAGTTCGCACTTCAACTCTTTTGGATTGCGCACTGAATGTGGTTGCGAGGAGGGTAATGATACGGTGACCTTGTCGCGTGGAAACTTAGATTGAATGATGGCAGACTAACTTGTTTCACCAGCTGCCTCTCACTCGGCATCCCGGCAGCAAATCCCCGCAATTCCCACACGAAAAGGAGTGCCCGTTTGGTGACCCCAATCCTTCAGTCATTCATCGACGGCGATGTCTCGTGTGGATCTCTCAGACAAAAGAGCACGGAATTGAGGACAATTCCACACAATGAATGGCATTCAATTAAATTCTAACTCACTCATCGCCATGTCACCACATGCCACGCCAGCCCACGCCGAATCCGGATGCCAGACAGATCCATCATGTGCCACCGCTGTCGCTCGCGCTTGCCATTCCTTCCGTCGACTCACCAATTACCGTGCGCCGAGTCTAATCATCGTTCTCGACTGCGTTACACTGATGCAACGAGATGGCAGCAGGAACTAAGGTCACAGCTCTCCGCTGAATAGGTCGCTGCCATTGGCCAAGCCGAGACTGTTGGCATGGCGGCCAACAGTCCGCAATGAGTCTCAAGAGACATTTGACTTTGTCGTGTCAGTCGGCGGATTACTCCTAAGGCCGGCCGCAAACCCTTAAGTAACGATTACCGCTACAACGCTCCAACATCAAGCAGTCCCGCCTCCCACTCCCTCGGGTGGGCACACGAGCTCACTCCTTCGCGCAGCCACAGAAGTGAAGGGGATGTTGAGAGATCACGCGAACGTGATTGATTTTCTTGCTTTTCCCTTCTTACGATCTCTCATCGAGAACTTCCCCGATCAAGGTTTCCAATGGTGCTGCTGGCTGGCTGGTGACTGCGAGGTGACCTCGATGATCTCGATTAATTGTGGCGATTAGCCCGACGTCGTCGGTGTACTGCTGCGATGAGATCGTTCGTTCGTTTTGACTGTACAGCAGAAGGGTCATGAAAACGAGAGAATGGCGGTGTTGTGGTTGACGTCAAGAATGATGAAGGGCCGTCGGGCGTATGCGTGATATGAAAGGAAGCAATCAATTGAATTGAGATCAAGGATAATAAGGCACTTAACGAAAAGGTTACACGCTGTGAGACAGATTTGTTGAACAAGATCCGATAAGAGTGATTGCCAATTGATTGAGGTGGAGTCGTACTAGATGCTGGGATGGTCTGCAAACGACTTTATTTGTTACACATGACAGCTGGACGGAGGAAGGAAGGTGAGGCCGTGGGAATAATGAATGACATCCTTTGCTGTTCTCAGGGACTGCACAAAACGATGTCGCCTAGAGACGACGAGGCATCTGCAACAAGGGCAGGCAGATGATAGTGATGAACTGGTTCTGTGTGTTTCGATGAAAAGGATTCACGATTGGATTCAGTTTAAAGTCAGTGATAGGTTAGGTTAGGCTGAAGTCGCCGACTGATGTACGGCAAAAAAACAGCGGCCACACTTAGGCCAGCTTAGTCCCATTGTGCTAGCACTGCTTAGTTTAGCTATGAATTGATTGAAGGGGTGAGAGAACACTGCAGTAGCAAAACACGTGTACAATGGTGTTTTTTCCTTATCCTCGTCTTTGCAGCTCCTCTAGAAGTCGGTGTAGGGGTGGCCTAGTTTACTATCGTGATGTGGCCAATTGGGGTTCTAAGATCAGGAGTGATTTGAGGACCATCCTGTGCCAGTTGACCATCTACGATATGCTGGAGCCATTGTGTCCAGCTTCAGTAAATGCTTTAGTAAGGTTACCCATGGATGGTTGGTCGAGAGAGTACAGAGCTTGTGCCTTTCTAACGAGTTCGTCTGCTTTGCCATACACTGGAATGTCACAGTGAACCGGCACCCGCATGAGTAGAATGTGAAAATACTTGGCCATCACTTTAAGAAGTCCTGAAGTTGAAAGTGACTGAGCTCGGTATTTATCTACCAATCCTTCAGAAACATGACGCAGTCTGTAAAGACGACGAGGCAAATCTGATCACCGATCCTGACTGCATAATGGAGCAATGTGAAGTGCCCTTTAACGAGTTCCTAAACGGTCTGAAGAAGTGGCGGCTCCACCAGGAATAGGACACCGCCACCAATTATAGAAGAGGAAGAGAAAGCTATATATCTGACCGACGACATATCAGCCGCACAACAAAACATCTAGGCCTACGGTTGGGAAGACACCTAGCTCGCATGAGCGAACAAGAAGAACTGGCTCGGAAAGTGCTTGATAGCCCTTTTAATGGGTGACGCTGGATGATGATGAACTCAGAGGTTTGGTGGCTGTCGGAACAGATGAAGATATATATTCCTGATACCATATTGCGTTTTAGTCAGATTAGAGCTGCCTTAATCGCTATGCATTCGGCCTGGAAGACGAAACATTGGTTCGGTAATCGGAAAGACAGCTGGATGTTCACACCACTCACACCTGTGTCCATCTTCGATCGGAGTGGACCCTCCAGCGTTTGGTGCTCAGACCGAAGGGGGATTCTGGTTGAGAAATGTTTCTCCAAGAGGAGTTCACGGTTGAATGTTCTTATCGAGTCCAGTAGCATTGTACTTCTATATATCTGACTACCGATGCATGTAACCAGTGGACCATATGCGGTTGTAATCCCCACTTACATCCGAACGCCATGAAGGGTTCGTCTTCAGCAAAATCATCCGTTTCCGAGGCTTGTTGTTGATTCGTAACTATGGTTTTTTGTGTGGCCGAGCAGTTACCCCGGCGGCACAACCACCAACCTGGAGGGCCAGTTCGTTTTTTGTAACCCCTAGGACAAGAGGTCGCACTTATAAGTTTGGCAGGTTGAGCTCGGGTGAACTACATACAGTACCCGATGGCTACCACTTGGAGATAAAATAAGCACAATTGGTGTGTAGAATTAGTTGCAACACTGGGCATCGCCAGGTTGACGTCAGCCAGTGCCTACCCGATTCCCACAGCACACATTGGTAAACAAAGCCCTCTCTCGAATAACCAAGGTAACGCTTTACAAGACCTTAATCGTCCCAGGGGCGGAGGCAAGGACTTTGTCAAAAGCGCACGAAGCTGCTCTTGGTTGCTTCGAGAGGAAAATACTTCGTGTGATTTTCGGTCCCGCCTGCATAGATGGCTAGTGGAGGAGAAGATATAACGACGAACTATACGGGCTGTTCAGCGACATCGACCTAGCCAGAAGAGTGAAGATCCAACGATTGAGATGGCTAGGTCATGTAGAGCGGATGGAAACCAATGCTCCGGCCTGAAAAGTCTTCGAATTCACCCCCGAGGGACGGCGCAGTAGAAGAAGACCGCGAATCAGGTGGCGCACGCAAGTGGAAAGGGACCTCAACCAACTATGCGTGCAAAACTGGAGACAGCTAGCTATAGATCGAGCTGGCTGGAGACGCTTGTTGGTTGAGGCCCAGGTCCACCCCGGACTGTAGCGCCACCTGCCACTTTCCTGACACATTTCGGAAGCTTCCAATTCAGCTGCAGTATACGACCTAGGAGTTTTGTGCAGCTATTAAGCTTTAAACAAAGTGAGGTAGGGTCGAAGTCAGGAATTTTATAATACCTAGTGCAAAGGACTAGGTCCGTTTTTTATGGATTGACAGCTAGGCTGCCTACTGCTCCACATCACCGGGGCAGATAGGATTGCTGACTTCATTGTTACAAGGACCCTTTCTCGATATGTATTCGAAACAAAATTTCGCCAGACAACAAATTATATTGTGAACTCAACAAAATTGAAAACCCTGAAGGGACGTTTCTCACGATAAACACAAATCACGCTACACATCCAACGCCATTTCTTCGCTCCCCAACACGAACCATTTGTTTTCAACAAATCGCGCACCTCGAAGGCACGGGACCCTCGAGGGCAACCGTATAAATAACAACAAAACAATACGAGAGCATAAATCAAAAGCCGATGCCAAAAACCGAACCCAAACTGTCGACATGTCCACCTCTTCGGTAGATCCACCACGGTCGCAGCACTGTGTTCCATGCAAACCACTGTTACAGCATCGATTTACGTAACAATCCATTCCCACCTCTGCCCTAGTTGAGCGCACAGCTCTGGCACACCGTCGCAGTGGATGTTGTGTCTTGCGTCTCGGTCGGTCTCCGCAGAGAGATTAGATGGCTTGTCAGTCACATCATTTCACCCGGACCGCCAGGGGTGGGCTAGAATCAGCTCCTTCCATCTGTTGACTTCCAAAGAATTGTAATTAATTCCAGGAGTACATTGACTGGCAGATGGGACTGCGTGATCAATCAAGACCAACCCGGGCCGTCTGATTAATGTGCACGAAGGCGAACTTGACAAAAGCCACATCTTGACGGCCAGCCGTCATACATCACGAGATGAGATCTTGAACAGAAACCCAGCTCAAGCGCCCACAAGTGGGAGTCTATTGTCTTATCTTTGGCAGAGATCTCAGCTACATCTGCGCCATGGCCTTTGCAACACACACGCTCGTAGTTTGGCCGAAAACAAATGGCATCAGCCAGCAGGCATCACATGGCGAATTTAATCACTTTCGCGAGCAATTAACGATTTCGTCGTCACTAATTGCGATACAAATCTCTTGTGTGTGTGTGTGGACACACTTCGCCGGAGGAGAAGCCTTTGACACCACGGGATCCAAACATGGACAAGAGGCTAACCTTTTGCCGGAGCCACTGTGCACTGCATGTGAACCAAGTGAATCTGCCACCAACTCAGACGGGTGCTGCTGCCGCCGCTGCTGCTGCTTCGGTGATCTTTTAATTATCTTGAACCCCTCCGCAGCCGGGCAGGTTTATGCTCCTCGTTACCTCGTTGACATACAATTTGCCTAATGGCGGTGTGAAGTAATTCAAATTAATTAAACGAGATGAACTAGGAAGGCAGCAGAGTTTGACGAAAGTGGGTTACAGGCGGCTCTGGGAATTCGCCGCACGGTGCTGTCTAAAGATTAAGCCCCCCCCAAAAGGTCAGCCACAAATTACAGGCGAAGCCACTTAATGGTGTGTCTGCTTGTTAGACGGATTTAATTGTCTCGCGCTACACGTGGAAAAGGGGGAACAAATGTGTGGTCTAATTTTTGGAACGTTGTTCTGAAAGAGGGGGCTTCCTTGTGAATAGTTGGGGTTAAAGTAGTTCCCAGAACTCATAAACCCCAGTGTTTGCTTCAAAAAATCCCCCAAGACCTCACTTGAGTTTGTCTGCACTCATAATCCCTCCTCCGCCTTCACAAATTCAAGGTCAATGCCAATTGTGCGGATCAAGCGACAGCACAAGACGTGTGTGCTCCTCAAGAATTGTCATCACGAAAATGCCCGCATTTGTTTTTCTTTCGCTTTATCATTCACTCATTCCTCGCGTCCGACTTTTTGACTGAACACATCATCGCCGCGACCATTCTTCTGAATCGCTGTCTCACCGTGCGTCAATTACCTCGAAAAGGTATCGACACAGCCAGACTACTCACCCAAGGCCACAGCTGTGAACCGCCGCGCCGGGTGAGAGTGAGTGCTTAAGTCGGTCCGGAACGCACTTAGGAACCGCGAGCGCACGCTCTATCCAAGTCGAACTCCTCCAACCAGTCGCTCTGTCGACACCGTGTAGCGCGGCCAAGTGGCCGTACACGCACTCGAATCGCAAACCAATTTCAGACGGTGACGAGCAATTAAAAGGAATTAGCATAATCCCCCCCAGTGCTTGACAGCGCGTCGGACGCATTGGCTATTCAAGTCTTCCAGATCGGTTCTTGGATCACAATAGAGTGACACATGAAACGGTAATCGTCCAGCACTTCAAGCTGAAATTGAATTGATGGCCGGTCGATGGCTGACATCGTCATCGTCACGGTCCATCACGTGTTCAGGGAGGGGAGCTGACAAAGAGCACATGAGTCAAGTGAAGCTACACAGTAGACAGTCGCCCAGTCCGAGGTGTATGGCTTCCAAGTTGAAGGCCTCTTTAGGATGCAATGACCAGGCAGCAGCGAGGTGTGCCACTGTATCTGGGGGAGAACCGGGAAACGCGTTGCGGTGCCTTACTGTTGTTTCAAGGTAAACATTTACACAGCGATCGTGACGCCGATGAGGGGGCCGAAAGTGAGCATCTTGAGTTGAGTTCGTTTGCTGAACGAGATGGAAGTGCAGTTGACGACTGAAACACATGTACACTCATGGAAGGCAAACGATTGGCACGACAATTCACTGGAATCGGTGACATTTGGGGTGGATGTGGATTTAGTTGACGTCCACTTAAGGCATTAATTGCAGGCGGGTTCAGATGGGGTTTTCGAGCAGGCGGTCCACTTTTCATCTGCCTTGCCATTTGGAGACACTGCCAACACTAGGGCTTACTTTGCCAGTCTGCTCGACAACTCTGTCTGCACTGACCATGTCGAACTGCACTCTTGTTGGTATCTCAACAAGGCACTCAGCAAATGGCATACAAGCCTCAACAATGAGTTCTGCAGGAGACCTGGATCGGGATGAGGATGAGATGACGAGGTGATGTGTGGGCTCTATACACACTACCTCTATGCGCGAGCTGGCACATGAGGGCCTTCTTGTTTGGAGCTACAGTTCGGGTCGTACCTGGGCCTTAACCAAGAGGCCTCTCCAACTAGCTCGATCTCTGGCCACCTGTCTTCAGTTTCGCACGCCAAGTGGGTAGATGTGAATCTCTCACTTGGGTGCGCACGATAAACGCAGGCGTCCTCTGTTTCCATTCTACACAAGTTCGTATTTAAAGTCTCTTCGGGCCAGAGCTGAATTGTCCACACCCTCTACATGATCCTTAAGCGTTGTATGCATAGAATCCTCGCTAGACTCAAATCCGGTCCGCGCCTTGCAGCAGGACAGGGATGATCAGAAGTCAAATCAGCTTGTTTTTCGAGAGACAACTATATTTCTCAATTGAACTTAAGCTCATAGACACAGCGAGAGGCAAGGCAAAACGTATTCTACATTTCATATCGGTGCTGAAGTTATGTTTACTTCGGAGCCGAGGTAGACGAAGTCCTTAACCACCTCGTAGTTATAGCTGCCCATTGTAACGCTCTGTCTAGGAAGTCGATGTATTGTGTCCCGTCTTGAGGATATAGTTAGTTTTGCCCTGATTCACCACCAGACCCTTTTTGGATCGTTCCGTTTTACTGCTAGCAAAGGCCTCCCTGACGGCTCGTTGAGTTCTGCACCTTACTGTCGTCCGCGTATGCTACAATTTGTGCGGACTTCTGGAAGATCGTAATTTTAGAGTGGGCGTGGTGAGGTGGTTGGACGAAGATAGGAGGAGATCCCGAGTCAAGAAGCGAATTTGAATGCGTATTGACAAAGGTGGCAGGAAGAGTTCAAATCAGGCTAGAAAGGCCTTGGAAAATGGGATGGCACACGGCCCTACTGCGAAGTCAGCAGCGGCAGCCACTTGAACGACGAGCCATATACATAAGATTGCATTTAAAAAAAAAAATGTGTTTGGTCTAGCCTTTACAACGTTCCTAACTACAAAGTGAATACGTTTCGTTGAATTTGCTTCCAACAACTCGCATGGTATACGGTCCTTTGTGTCGCGCTGTAATCACAGTTTTAGAGTCCTACTGAGGCGAGAGCAGCTAGCCTTTGACTGAAGATGAGGCATCGTCGTTGGTGGCTCCTAATGAGAAAGTAGACAGTCTGGGTTTTTCCCAGGGCTCATCTCTCAACAGATTGTACAGCGACACGAGCCTAGCTAGGGGTTTACGGATCCAACGTCAAAGGTGGCTGGCTATGTTGAGATTGACAACCCAGCTTCAGCCCGAAGAGTCTTCGAATCCTAACCTGTGGCGCAACGCAACAGAGTACGCCCGTGCTTAAGTTGGCGCACTCAAGTGAGAAAGGACCGCAACCAATTTGGCATGAGAAATTTAAGAAACCGCCCTAGTTGGAGAGGCTTGTTGGTTGAGGTCCAGGTTGACCCCGAACTGTAGCGCCGTACAAAAAAAAAATTGGGACAGTTTTAGGCTCTTAGCAACAAGCTTCTTCAGCTAGCGCGATATCTGGTTAATTGCCTTCAGTTGCGCACCCGAGGCCGCCATTAGTTTAAATGCAAACGTCCTCTGTTGCACCGTTCGCCAGACTGAGAGTCGGAGTGGAAGTCTGGGTGAAAATGGTTAGTTGGTGGTATACACGATTTGTTGAAACGCCACCGAACTGCCTTAGTTCACTTGAATCATTTCCGAGAGTGGTGACCACTCTGCATTCAGCTTCGGCATGTTAGTTCGCCACGTCCACAGTAGGGTGCTGAGGAGAGGCTCAAGTGCCAATTCCGAATGAAGTAAGAACAACATTCCCTTGCAGTGAATTACATCGTACACCACTATCTGTCCACCCTTCATTTGAAACCACTTAAATCAGAGACAGGGAGCCCTCCGTGACTTGACAGTCATTCGCACGAAATGTACGCACAAATCACCCCCCACCAAGCGACTTTCTTTTCTCTCCCCTCAGCTGTAAAGGAGTGATAGTGGTTGCTTTCCTAGACAATTAAGGGTATTAATAACACCTTGCTCACGGTCAAATTATAAAAAAAAAGATCCTGCACCCGATGCTAAAGAGACGGGATGAGAATGCAGAGCCCAGAAAAGGAAGCAAATTGCCACAAAAAAACGAAGTAGATTTACAGATATAAACAACTATCTAAAAAGACCTCACTTAGTAACGTAGGTGTCTTGACGTGAAATGGTCAACAAATCCTCGCCTGCTAGGGCATGTGTTTATTTTAAAGGCGTAAGCGGGACACAAGTGAGTCTCTATCGCCTTGACTATAGAGGAGGTCCTACAAAATGTGGCAAGATTGTTGCGAGGATATATTTATAATGCGTCTTAAATAGAATACAGCTAAATGGAGTAGACATATGTCGCTACGTAGCAAATGGATGAACATTCATTGATGAGGTAGATCTACTACATTTTGCAGTAAATTCTCATCTGTATCACAGACGCGCCTATGCTTTAATCTCTCTCTCTAAAAATGTTGTCGGTACTGATGTGGTGAGAGCTGATGATGTAGGCTCCTCAACACTGAAGCGTCTTCGTTCGGAAGAAGAGATTACACCAGAAGTAGGTTGCTGCCTGGCAGTACAATGAACCAGTTTTTGAGTCTTAATGCTCCAGTGTGGCAATTTCAACGGACAGTTCATCCGTGCAAGCCTTTCACACTTTTAGTACCCTCCATGCACTGATTTGCTTTCTCACAAGCGCCAAACTGTTCAAAGTATCACAGAGAGCCTACTATGTGCGGTCAACCTAAGCAACCAAATCCGCGACGTAAAAGCTCCTCACTCGCCTCCACTCCCATCTCGCGAAAAGATGACAAATAGCATCAAATTCCCAGACACTCCTTCATCAATTCAATTCCGCACACCGTTCCCTAACAGATCACAGAGAACAACACATCCCCGGGGCTACCTGACTTACTCCTCCATTGCCAAGCACACTCGCCCTACATGTGTCCATCTGGACGTACCCCATCCATTTGTGGCAAAATGAAGCGACAAAAAAATGCCCGCAATTAATTCTCACATTCCACTTGCGATGACTAATTACGGCGCGCGAAATGATGTTCCAACCTTAATCACAAGCAAATACCCGCAATCTGGTCTCGACCAGGGGATCACGATGAAATCGAAATCTCCGACAGATTAGATGCACACTCCTGAGCGACTTAGGCGACACTTATGACAGTGCACGCATTATACAACGAACGACAAGGCGATGCGATGCAATGTAGCTTATGGATGTCTCGCGAGCCATCGGCCAGCGGTGTCGGCATGCCGACAGGCTTAGAGTGGTAATCTCATTCCGAAGATGGTGATGAAATAGAAAATTAATTCAGACACAGCGGTGAAATTCCTGAAATCAGATCGCTCGCGTCTTTGCCCTGAAATTGTCATCAGCGGTGTGTGTGCGTTTTTTTCTCTTATAATCAGACTTATGATTGGACTCTTAAAGGGAATTTGCGACTGCTTTGGAGGTGAAATTAGTTACTGCCCGCGATGGCGATTGACGGAACTTTCTCCTCCATTACAAGCTTAGTCTCACGTGGCGACAGAAGTGAAACCACTGGTAGGTGGCGTGATTGGTGAGTGATTTCGAAGGTCAGTCGGCTGTCAAGCGATTAGCCATCAAACCCCAGGTGGCCAGCTTGACAGCACATCGGATTGTAGCCCTTTGAGTTCTGAAAGTCTACTCGTCGAGCCGGATGAACTTGAGCAGACATTTTTAAAGGGCAAGGACAGAGTCTCTCTCTCTCTCTCTGGCACCGGGGACCTATAATTTAGCAGCCAGATCGTACACACGAAATCAATTAACGTGAGTAATTGAATTGAAAACAAGAACGAATCTCATTAAGCCCTAGATGCCAGCCCATTTACAACTCTCAGCCGCCGGAAGAGTGTCTAATTAATGATCAGCTGTCATCTGCTACACACACTCGCGGACTCGGTCTAGTGGATTTTCCAAATCGAGACTGCAAGTTCTGCGTGATGAGAAATGATTTGCATCGCAACTCCTGTCAGCTGCGACGTCTTGAGGAAGCAAGTCATGCCCAAATGGATCCACCGCACCGGCACCGCTGTCTTCTCACGATCAACACCGCGTTTGGGCGTACATATGAAAATGGACATGAAAAATCGTCTACCCATGGGTTTTGCATGTTTTCTTCGACTTTTTGCCGTTTCCCACTGACAAGCAATTAAGCGAGTACTCGTGGGGTGCCGTGCCGTCGTTGTAACACCAACACCGTCCACACCGACAAGAGCAATAGCTCTCGTGGAAGAAGCCGCCAGGAGAACCATTAATCCCTTATGGCCGGCCTGACCTTCGCGGCGTTGATTGTTGACACTCTTTTTTGCTGGAGAAGAGCCGCCTTTGTTCGGCAGCCACCTCGCGTTGGTGATCGAGCAAGGTAATGACAAGTGCTTCTTCGTTTTCGAAACCGCGACGAAGTATATCCGGTTGTTGACATCGTCATCCCCAATTTCGGGGTATTTCATGTTCAAGTTTCTCATTCACTAGGAACCGTGGATTTTGTGCGGTGCGCAATGCTTAATGACTTGTCACGCGAAACAGCGGTGTACACACATTCGCCCAGTGTTCCCAGGATTACCACGCACATTAACCGGTAGCCCAGCGCTTCGATTGACAGAGCAATGACTTGTCGACGACGACGAAGTTAATTACGATCCGCGTGCGTAGCCGAGTTCCACTGGACGCAACCAGAGTTTCCGGTCGATTAACTTTTGCCAGAATGTGCGTGTCGGCCGGGTCGGTTGGTTTAAGTGTGTCGTTTCGGTTGGGTTTTGTTTTGGCAATCTTTCGACTGAAGGTCATCGGAGTTTGCAATCACTGAACGAGAGTGTGTGGGAACCAACAAGGCCAGTTGTAAACTGCAGTGACATCACTGAACCACGGATGACTGAGGGAGACAGACCTGAGTAACCCTCCAAAGCGCCACATTCCATAGTCGCACCGCAAGTGACTTCCCCCCACGAGAACCAACGGCCTGACGTGCAGATCGTGTAAGTGCTAGTAATTTTGTAATTCCCATCAATCTCCGCGGCCGTCCTTGGCGATCATTATTCATTGATTGACACTTTCCCATTAAAGTGACTGACACCTCATAATCAATACAGAAACATAGACAGGCGCTCTCTGGTGTGAAGTCTCTATTAAAGAATTTTTCACGAAAAAAAAAAATCGTGAGTAGCACGCGTCAGAAATTGCTCCAGCAGTAGCAGCAACCGCTCCACCTTTCCCCCCATCGACTCGCCGGTTCCAGTTGCGGTAAGTGTGCCACTACTGCAGCAGCAGCATGTTCCAGAGAGATACCCAATAATTCAAGCCGTGAGCAATGGCTTGAGGCAAAGTGACAGCACCCAACTGGCACATAGCCATCATCTGATCACGAAAACTTGTCTAACTCACGTCTTGTGCCTGTGCCTGTGCCCGTGGTCCCGTGGAGATCTTGTTGATCGCGTTTTGTTTTTCCACACAACCGTTTGCATGTGCGCCTGAGCTCAACTAAATTGTAGTTACCAGTAACCGGCAGGCAAGTAACCAATTGTTGCAACAAGAGCAATTGCAGCGAATTAGAGGTTTTTCTTGCTCCTTTTGCCAGTGATCTTGGGTTATGACTTATTGGCTTGCCACGGCACCTAAGACACAATTACTTCACCTCGAAAGTTGCCAACTGAGTGGCTGGCTCATTGTTCGTGTTCGGGTTCGCGTGTGTCTCCTTGCCTCGCTCTCGCCATCGATGTCAACTCCTTTTATCTGCGATTACCGCAAGGAGACCCCCACCAGATCAGACAAGACTGCACACAGAGCCACGAGATGTCAACATCCGTGAATGGTGTAATTACAGGGCGTCGCGATCGGTCGTCGTCGTCGTCGTCGTCGTCGTCGTCGTTGTTGTTGTCCACGTTAACCACTCGGACCGATTCGAAAGTCATAAATTGTACTTATGACTGTGGGTCAGCCGGAGTCAGGGACCACGTTTGTGGCACCACACCATAGTGCACTGCACTGCACTGCACTGCGCCCTTTCATTTCGATAAAACCGCATTTGCAGCAGTAGCCAGCAAACAGTCCCACCTTGACCTTGATTCCGTGATAAAGTCATAAAGACTTGCTAACCAGCCAGCTCATGCAGGCGACAGATTTGTTTCGCGATGCTTCAACTCGCCCGCGAATACTGGATCAGCGCACAGACTCACACAGCTTGCAGTCGGCGTGTAGGCTGGCTGCCACAAGTCGACTCGACTGATTTATGCAAATAAATTGTGTGTGTTCGCCATTTGCGGGCCTTAATGCGAAAGTCCATTTAATGACACCAAACACTCCAAGTTGCCGCTTGCCGTTGTAGTGGTTCGGTTGAAATAAGGTTAAGGCCTGCAATCGTCTGCATTTGATGAGGAGGTGGTTGCTGCTGCTGCTGTCTTGTAACACGTTGGTGTGAACTCTGAAACGCGAAATAAAGACAGACAGACAGACAACGGTTATGCTAGTAGCACAGAACAGTTGTTGTTCCCCGTCGTCGTCCCGGGAACAATAAAAATTTGTTAATCACTTTATGAGAGTGAAACAAGGTCTCATTTGTACCAGTTCCAACAAGGCCATTGACATTAAGCATGTGACTGATTTGCCAGTTGCAGGCTGTAAGAAGTTCTCCGACACAGTTTGAGCCGACACGCTGACGGCGGTTATTTGACAGCCTTTGACAAATCAGTGAATGATCTCGCGTCAGTCGATAAATCATGCGATGAAGGAACAATCGCTTGTCTGTGGAAAACAATGGGTAACGTGACCTATTAAGCGGGACAATTTTTTTATCGGCGCCGGCGACATTTGATTGAGTTTTCTAAGGAATCAGTTAATAAGGAGCACTCCTCCAGACAATCTCTTATTTCTATAGTCGAGGGTTTGTTGCACAGCGACCTTTAGATCTATTGTGCCTCTGTTCTTATCTTGTTCTTCGGGAGTGGCTTCTCTTACAGTTCTTTTCAGAGTTGTGTTTGTTGTGGGTTGAGGATTCCCGTGGAAGTGATTTATTCTAGAGTATTCCCTCTAAGCCGGTTTCCCTGAGGATGAGAGATGGTGACTTCAATTCTACCTCTGATATAAGGTGCTTGCCCAGATATAGCCTTAAATGTTGGCACTACAGTCCTTAAAGGGTCAGGACATAGCTTCTTAGCAACTACTCGTGTTGACAATGCAATTCTTCACGAGTGGAAGGGACCTACAGTCTTATGCCAACTTCGAACGGCCAAGTTTGAGAAGCTTTCTCTAGACAGGAAATACTCTTTGAGCATTGTCAGTGACTCGAAAGAGGTGGGGTCGTGAACATTATTTCGGTCGCTCAGAGCAGGAATCGAACCTACGACGTCGAGGTTGGGGTCGACGCACATACCTACAACGCCACGGGCCATGGCCGAATTTCAGGGAAAGCTAAAGTTAATATGCTTCTATCTGGTCGGTTTTCAAACTGGTCTAGTCCCCATTTGTCATTGAAATCAAACTGACGAGACTGGGTATTAAAATGGACCAACTATGGTCTAAGTGAGCTGGCAGCCCAAAAAGCTAACCTATCCTACATCAAGCAGGTAGAAGTCTACAAGAAGAAGTGTACGCATTGAGCGAAGATTTGAACAAATGGGAAACGAAAACTGGGAGACGTGTGTTACTTTCTCCACCGAATCTTTTTGGGAATAGATTATGTGGATCCCTACAAAGCAACACTGACCTCACGACATCTAAGCTTATTTTTGAGAAGAATTTCTTAACCACCATACTCTTCAGAATTTTCTGGAAAGTTGCTCAAGGAGTATTTCCTGTCTAGAGAAAGCTTCTCAAACAAAGCCTTTCGGATTCGGCATAAAACTGTAGGTCCCTTCCACTCGTGAGAGAACAATAGCACGCACAACACGAGTGGTTGCTGAGAAGCTAGGCCCTGGCCCCTACGGGCTGTAGCGCCAACCATCGTAGTAGTAGAAGTCTCGGAAAACCAAGCTGTCTTTATGGAGGATCTTGATAGTCCCAACCGTGCTGTATGGCACAGCAGCATGGCCAATGTCAAATGAGGACAAGAGATGCTTGGTCGCTTTGAGAGGAAAATCCTTTAAATCATATTCGGTCTCGTTTGTGAAGAAGGAGGCGTTTGGAGAAGACGATTGAACGACCGACGAGCTCCACGAGATGTACAACGACATTGGTCTAGTCAAATCAACTCGATTGTATTGATGTCAGATGGCTAGATCATGTAGAGAGAATCGACACTAATACTCCGACTAGAAAAATCTTCGAGGCCAACCCTCTAGGACAACGCGGCAGAGAAAGACCTCGCCTCCGACGGCACAACCAACTGGAAAAAAGATCTTAATCAGCCGGGTGTACGAAACTGGAGGAGCCTAGCCCAAGTTCATGCGAGTTGGAGAAGAATGCTGACGATGGTCCACACCGGACTGTAGCGCCTTACAAAGAAGAAAGAAGTCTATGGCACCTATTTCTGCTTGAAAGATGCTGGTGCGTTTGTCCGAGGACTATGCTTCTGCGTCTTCATCAGTTCTTGATCCATCAGTCTATCATGACTGCTCAGACTGGCGTTTATGGATTCATTGCTCCAGTCGCTCTTGGCGCTGAGCTTCTTTAGAAAATTTAGGTACTAATCACGTCATCCTTCCGAATGGCCAAGAGTGGGTGCTTCTTGACTAGTGTATCGAATGGCATCGATGCAATGCACCTGTCTTTTTCCATTCGTTTTGTTTGCACAGTCTGCTACGTCTGGACGCAAGGGAGTCTGCTCCAATTACACTTCCATGCCAGCAGATGGGCAAGCTCTCAGTCTTGCCATCCTTTGAACTTTGTTGTCACTGGTTTGTTCCTTTGGAGCTTGCTGTTGCTATTGCTTTCCCAAGATTCGCCCTCTAAGCTCCAACACATCGTTAGAGCACGCCTTGCTTTTCTGCCCGCCAAGCTCCAGCAAATCGTTAGAGCACGCCTCGCTTTCCTGGTTACCTCTTCTGGGTGCGTTTTCAAACCCTCTCTAGGGATTTTGAATAAAACACTTGCCTCCATCACTGCATCAGACCTTGAATCGTGTCAACTTGCAAGGCAGAGTTCACAACTTGTTGACAGGTCCCTCATAAAGTTGAACAAATCATCGTCGTGCAGCAGCCCTCCCACGAATTGTCACAAGCTATATATGCGCTTATTAGCACCTCGTCCGTGATGGACAAATAAAATTCACACAATCCACATCGGATGCGAGCAAGCAAGCCACCACATTAACCCGTTATCTAGATTGCCAAGTGAAACCCAGCACAAATGTTGACCGTATGGACACGATGGAAGAACCAACGGAATTATGAACCATGTTTCATTAACCACATGACGTATTATTTATTGTCACAGGCAATTTGTTAGCATTCGCATTGTGAGCACTCGAAGTGGAACGCAATCCATCAAAGCAGATGAAGAGAACGGACGTACAGGTACGGACATCACAAAGCCACCAGGGGACGAGTTGGGGCAGAGAGGAGAACGTTCAAATTTAAGTGAATATCTCTGGTCTCGTTTAAATAAATATGCGCACGTGGGGAAAATGCAAATGAACTCGAGATGGCGATGATGATGATGGCCAATCGACTATGATTTTGCGAGACGATGTGTAGACGATATGTTATGACGATCACGTCCTCCAGGCAGTTTCGATGGCAAACAATGGGTGGCAGTTATTGAAATATTGACAAACCGACATGTGTTCAAATTAACAGAACCAACAGAACTACTGTGGGCATACCTTTTGCGAGGCAACTCTATTCAGGGTTAATGAGAACATGTGCGCTCTAGGGGAGAGAGAGGGGGAGACACGCCGAGCGTCTGTGGGCTTGTCGTGACGAGATGGAATGTAAATAGAGTGTGATCGAAAAAAAGTTCCTGCCACCGCGACATTAAACTTGAAATGCAGTCGAGCATTGCGCAAATTAACAAAACAACACAGAGCACGCCAATCAGCAGGTCACTTCCGCGAGATTAAGACCGATTAGCTGCATGCCGTCGCGACGAAGTAGAATAAACCAGTCCAGCGACCCGACTGGTCGATGGCATTCAACTTGTTACCACACGTACGAGTGAAACTTTAAAGCAAACATGAGACGTAAGACGATTATCTCTGTTGACCGCATGAACAAGGGTCAGGAAGATGATGACGAAATCATGTGACGATGATTGGGTAAGAGGAAGAAGCATCCCTTGGAGGAAACAAAAACTCCGAACTCACTGATGCCGCAAGACAATGAAACAACCACTCACCCTGCTAGTGCAGCGTGTGACAGCGCCACCTAGCAACGAGTACGTTAGCCCACCGCACCTGCTGCCACAGCACGGAAATCGACAGCAGAACAGGCAAAAAAAAAATTCAATTTAATAATTAATCCGGTGACCAGCAAAAGAACAGCGAACAAAAATTCTACCTAACCCCACAGGCTCGTAATTACCAGCCACCGCAGCGACTCGCTGACATGTGTGTGCGTTCACATTAAGGAATCCACAAGAAACCCGAAAGCCGCCCGCAATCCGGTAGACACACGATCGATCGATTACTCCGTCCAGCTAACAAGCCACCTACCAGATGGACGGAACGGGAACGCCTATCAGTTTTGCCTTGCAAACCAGTGGCTTGAATTGGACTCAAATTTAATTATTTTCATTGCGGTGGCAAGATGGAGTGGTGGTTCGAAAAAAAAACGTCCATCCACCCATGCACTGGCGGTGACATTGTTCCGCCAGTAACAGGCGGCCACATTGCGGCTGTGTACTTTATCGAGCCGTCGTAATTGGAGATCTCAATTGTCTGCCCGGCGAGGCATCAATACAAGGCACGCAACAATGAATGACACCATTTAGTTGACTTGGCAAGGAACAGCACAGAGAGAGAAAGAGTAAGTTGACAGCACACACACAGAGAGTGAGTAAAACGACGGCACATCGAACAGAAACCAATTTATTGACCATGGACATTCTGCGACCAGCACGACGAAACAGTTTAAAAGAAATGCAAATAATTGGGCTGCGTCGCCGCCTCGTACTCCTGTGCGAGATGATTGACGACGTCACGAGATAAATCCAATTCGCCGAGGTCATCTTTGAACATGTCTTCGCGTTTGAACTGATCCAAGAAGGCGCCGCGCTTCTTCAGCTTGTCGTACTGGTTGAGGGCACGATTGAAGAGGGAACTGATGCCCGTGTGATTGGCCAGCATCAGACCGGAGACCTTGTGGCTGCTCTGCACGTAGGGACTGCTACGGGAGAGCGCCACTTGGATGCTGGCCGGTCCCCAGGGGATGAACTGAGCGAGCTTTCGCTCACGAATCCGTTGCAGTGACTTGTGCACTTGTGTTGGATCAACTTCCCCCTGGAAATGGATTCAATTGAGTTGGTACACGAGGGGCGTAGACAGAAGACAGGGGAATGGACAAATGCGGGGACTGGCGGACTGGAATCAAATTACAACAAACAAGTACTCACTTGAATGATGTTCAAAATCGAGATGTAACAATGATGATTGGTCTTGTCGGGCCCCATGGACACCATCATGTTCTTCGGCTGCAGTAGCCGCCGCATCACATCGAGCACGGTAGTCTTCCTTACGTTGATAGTTTGCTAGAATGAGAAGTCGCCTGTCAGACGTCTTTCAGTGAAACCCTCCCTGACCCTCGCTTACATCATTTTCCGTCGTCAAAGGCGTGTACCCGGTCATCAGGAAGTGCAGCTGAGGCGTCGGAATCAACGGCGCCGTGAGGCCAATCATGTTGTTGTTCATATACGATGGATACCTCAGCGTCGTCGTACTCACGGACATAATGGTCGAGACCAGTGTGTTGATCTGCGTGAAACTGGGATTTTCAATGTGCAGCCGATCCGTGGCAATCCTATTCAAGGCCGTATTATCCAGGACCACAACACAATCGGCGCACTTTGTCAAACGCTTCAGCGTAAGCATCGAATTGTACGGCTGGACAACCACATCACTGATCTCATCCTGATTCGGAAAAACACTGTACGTCTGCAGGAGCTTCTTCGGGAAACGATCGGCCAGCCGTTCCAGAATGTACGATCCCATGCCGGAGCCAGTTCCACCGGCGATCGAATGGCAGAGCACGAACCCCTCCAAACTGTCACTACCCTCGGCTTCGCGATCGATTATGTCGAACACTTCCTCTTGCAGTTTCTCGCCCTGACTGTACCCGGATGCCCAATTGTTGCCCGCACCACCGCCATGCTTCGACAGGAATATATTCTCTGGATTGTACAGCTGTGTGTGAAGGAAAGAATGAGAGAGAATCATCTTGACACATATTCGGGGAAAAACCTGACCTACCTTAGCGTACGGCGTGCTCATGATGTTGTGAATCACTCTGGGTTCGAGGTCGAGGAGGACTGCTCGCGGAATGTAGTGATTATCGTCGGCTTGGTAGAAGAACACATCTTTTCTATCCAACCCGTCGGTGGCGAAGTCCTCCAGAACGCCGTTCGCTGATATTCCGTGCTCCAAGCAGAGCCGTTTCCAGAATTCAAAGCCGACTGGTGGTGGTAAGCTTTAAATTGGGGATGTCAAACGAAAAACGGGTGCTACTCACTTTGATTGCCACACTGGCCCAATTGGAGAGTGATTATTTCACTTGGCATGGCTGGAGGAGTTTAATTTTATTTTTAATTCTGAAAAATCACTGGGAACAACAGCACAACGAACTGGAATCCCGTTTAAGCGTGGGACCGATTCACAATGGTGGGTTATTTTGCCACTTGACATTTATTGTGTACACGAACCAGCGTGGATGGCCGGTTACAGTGGCGACTGACTGCACTGACCGCGGGTATTCAACGGTTGCTGGTGAAGATCTGGTTGCTGGAAAAATGGATTTCAAAAGGTGGATCCATTACACTTTTGGTAAAAGTGAGAGGGGGCCTCTGTCCAGGTTCAGAAGACATACACAAAGTGGATTCTCACAAGTCGTTTGTCACGGGATCTCAAACTGTGTTCGATTTAGGGGGAATTCGACTTCAGATTCACTGTAGAAGCCTTCTCATATGTCCGCCAAAGTTAGGTTAGATAAGGTTACTGGGCTGCCAGCGAAATTGCCAACACACTTACACCATTGGCCGCTAATTTGATTCCAACGGCAAATGATGACTGGACCAGGTTTGAAAAGCAGATAAGAGTTTTGCTTCCACTGGGATTCGAACCTAGGACCCCCCTTTAACCAGCCGCTCCGCCAAAGTTTCAAACAAACACACAGCCGCGGCTTACATTTACAATATTTTATTTTTATTCATGTTGAACAAATTAATTTGCGATGTCTCTGACATCGTTACAGTTAGCTACTGCCTGTGTATAGCTCAAATAAGGTATGTATGTATATGTAATCATTTAACACACACACGTGTGTGTAAGGTATTTAGGGGCTTTCAGGATAATGTGTTGCTGTTCTTTTGCTCTTGTAATACAAACTCTATTCGCTAAATGTACTTCTAGAAAAACACTCGAATAAAATTAAAACTATGTTCTCCTTAACTCGCCAGGGGGAGGGAGGGGAAAAGTTTGAATCATTTTGAAAAGTCCACGCTTAGGGAGAGAAGGTCCGGGGCGGGGCGTTGATGGGAACACATTTTATTTCTCTCTTCCTTTCCTTAGTCCTCGGCGTTAATCATCTTCAGGACAAAGTTGCTGAACGTCTCCAGTGCCAGGTGATCGTCGGCAATGTCAATCACATTCTGCTTGCTGTGAGCGTAGAACCTCCGTTGACCCTTTGGGGATTTTATTCGCATCATGTACTGCGGATCGGCGCAGTCTATCCACAGTTCCTGGTGCGAGAAGTTCGTCAGAATGACGTAGTCTTCGGTGCGCATCGACGATTTGAGATGCTCGAAGTCTGTGGGCAGTGCGTGCGTACACACGAACCGGTGCGATGGTGCGTTGTGGGAAATGTTTATCGCGATGACGGACAATTCGTGGGCGGATGTTTGCTGAAAGATGAGAACTGTATTGTCTTGCTGCAAAAAAAAACACAGATCCGGTTAGTAAGGGAAAGCTTTGAAGGTTGCATCAGCTTACTCCGACCTCCAGTGAGGGGTAGTAGATGGAACCGTAGTTCTTGCCGAGTTTAAAGTCGAGATCATAGTTCATGAGGATATCCCCGCTGCGGTGGTCCCACAGGGTCACTTGAGTGTCCCCGAATCCAATTAGATTGTCATCTAGACGCGATGGGAAATGCATCACTAAGAAATGCTCATGTTTTCGGTTCACTTACCAGTGGTACACTCCAGGTAGCGAATTTCATGGCGCATACACTTAAATTCTCGAATACTGGCCAAGGTGTCCAGGTGGGGAGTCAACGAATATTTGCACAGTCCCGATCGAGGCTTGCCGAGGATGGTTTCCTGTGACCAGCACATCACGAAGTACCGCGAATCGGTTACCGTGGTGTACGTGACGTTTTGTGAAAGACTACAAACGAGCAGAGCTTTAGAAGGCATTCCCTCACCCCAACCACATCCGTGTCAACTCACCTGGCCACGGTGTCCAACTGTATGGAGTGCGACTTAGCAACCATATCCTCGTCGTGGTAGTAGTAGACATTTATGTACACAGAAATCAAGTTGCAGTCCCGGCGGATCTTCGACAGCTCCTTCGCCCGCATCTCCACGTAGATTGGAATCGAATTATGCACGCAAATGCGATTCTTGTAAGGAGCACGGATTTCATCGTCTAAAATGAGTGCACTCAAATGTGAAAGGCGGTCGATGAGGGATGCGACTTGGCACACTTACCAAACAACAGTCTCTTGCACTCTCCCAAATGCATCCAGTCGCAGTCCGACTTGCTGAGGACCTGGATCAACTTCGACGTCTTCCAGAAGGTTACTGCGAGGTCTTGAACGATGGTCAGTATATCGAGCTCGTAGTAGGCGTACACTACACTGCCGTTCTCCTTTGTGAGTGGATTCTGCATGCGACTAGACGGTGGTGTTATGAAGTTTACCGGCAACGAGGGCCCACATGGATCCGTTTGCATTTCGGCGTCGTTCAAGATCGGCTCATCGGTGCCGCACTCGACCGAGACGGTGCTAATGCAGGTTACCGGCAGTTTTTCTTCTTCTTTCGGTTGCGCCTCCTCCTTCTGATCGGCAGCGTCTGCCACCTCGACAGGTTCCTCCTGAATTGCACCTTCATCTGCGAGCATTGGCGTTAGAGCCTCCCTATTGATCACTCGGATCCTTTTCCGAAGCGACTGCTTTGAGATCTTGATCCTCAATGGTTTCACTACTTTACGGTTTCGCAGAATCCTCTGATTCGATGCCACTGCCAACGCCCCGTTTCGCCGGAGCAGACGTCGACTTACCTTGACCTTCTTTGGCCATCGCTTTGCTTTGTCGATATGTCCTTTGGTTGGAGGTGGCTCTGTTATGACGTTGTTGTTGTTGTTGTTGTTGCTGATGGCGCACGTGGCTGCAGTCCCCTCGTCCACTTTGGCGCCGTTGTTGTGTAACGATTCAAGGATGTAAATACTTGGTTTGGTCTTGCGACTCTCCTCCAGGAAACGCTGGATTTTATCGTGCAGGTTTTCATTTTTCGCCTTTTCCCCCTGCTCGCCGGGGAACGCGTCCTCCTTGCGCCCTTCCGACGAGGGAACTGTCGATGCACGCCCATTTTGGGCCGGTGACTGATGCTCGTGCGGTTGCGGATCACTCAACAGTGACTCGCTGAGATCACTAGCCTCGTTCGTGGGTCGGTTGGCGTAGTGCAACCGGCGGCGCCGTGGGGTGGCTTTGCTGGGAGATTCATCACTCTGCGACGATCGGGGGCATGTCGAGGTGCCGTTCGATGTCGCTCGGGCGCGTCGAAGCCGACGATTCGGTGGGGTAGCCGCGTTGGCTGTCGTCACTGCGGGTTTTGTCTCCAGTCGCGTCGCCATTGGTGGGGAACTGTTGCTGATCTGCAGAAGGATCTTGATCTCGGGCGATTTGTTGCTCGCGTCTTGTGTGGGGGTTAGTGGGGGTAGTGGTCTGGCCACTTTCAGGTCGTCCGACATTGTACGTTCCAGGATTTTAATAGTCAGTGGTGATGTGAAGGAGTTCCTGCAAGAAACAGCTCGTGAAAAAGAGAACACCCCATGCAGCGATTGCTCCACTTACCTCGTTTCATTGACAGTCGTTGAGACTTCATCCTCCTTAGCTCTAGCCTTCAGCGCTTCGTCATCCTTCTCGGTTTTTGTCTTTTCCCTGTCATTGGCGTCCTTCTCTTTCTTCGTCCCGTTCTTCTCGCGCTGCTTCTTGATGGTGTCGTTTTGCTGCAGCTGCCGCTTCACTCGCAACGATCGTCTCTTGTTATCTGTTGGTGTTGGACTGTAAACCTTACCATTCAAGCCCAGCCCTAAATAATTACAAAATTCATCCTGCTGGAAGGATGTGACTTCTGGGAACTTATCTGAACTTCTTCGGTCATTGCGCTTCCGCTCGGAACTGCGTTTGCTGTCGCCGCTCTTGCTGCGCGTGCTGCGACGTGTCTCGATCTTTCGTTCGGTCTCCTTCACTGGTCCTGCCTCGGGTGTGTGCTCCTTCGATGACTTCGTTTCGCTGGGGCTCTCCAGGCTGCGTCCCAGTTCCGGTGAGTCACAGCTGCAGCTATACTTCTGAGGCACTGTTGGCGTTTTGAAGATTTCATTTTTCTTCGCCAGCAAATTGAGGGGCTTGTTGTAGTCGATGCGCATCTTGATGAGCGGATATTTATCAATCTCGGGATTGAGACGGTTACACCTAAAAACCGACTCTTCATCGGTCCAATGGAGTCGAATCGATGGCGATGCCTTGGTTGCGCTGCTCTCACTGCTCGGGCAGAGGATCTTCTCGTACTGAATGACTGTAGTTGCTTCGGGCTTTGTTGGCGTCGGCGACTCCGAGGCTATTGTGGATACTTCCACTTCTTTCGAGCACGATGGCTGGTCAACGTTGTTGTTGTGCTTCTTGTGCAGGTCAGGCGATGGGGTGTAACTGACGGGACTGCCTTTGAGGTTCTCAAGAATCACCGTACGAAAGTGCTGGTAGTTGTAGTTGGGATGTTGTGATAGGGATGGTAGCTCCTTGCCAGAGCGTCGCATAGAGTTCAGTTTCTTGTATTGATCCTCTCGCTGCTGGAACTGGTCGTCGAAGTTGTTGACATCCTCCACGTCGCTCAAGTCATTGGGACACCTCCAGCTGTTCAGTTTATCCTGGTATGTCATCGCTGGGTAGTTCTGTGCGACTTCGTTAAGCATGCGTTCAAACGCCCCTGCGGGCAGAGTGTTCTTTACATACTTCTTACGCTGCCCAGTCACGGGCATTGAGTCGGACGGGGACGACACGGGAAACTTGCTGGAGGTGTCACTTGAAACTTTGGTGCGAGTCCGCCTCGGGTTTGTTGATATCGAGTCTATGTCAATCGCGGTTTCTTCCACTAATTCCACCTTTTCACCGTCAATCTTGAGCTTTTTCCTCGCTGCCGGGGGTTCTCGCACCATCTCCCCTTCGGAAGGGAATCGCTTTTGAGCGCTAGGAAACCCAGCAAATCCATTCTCAGCTAGATCACTGTCGTCACTGTCTGATATAATGTGTACACACGGTGGGTCTGCGTCCCCATCAGCCTTCAACTGAGACATTCTTAGTTGAGGCGGCACACAACTCACCGGGAGAGGATACACAATTTTATTTATGTATGTAGACGCAAGTGTATTTTGATACGAGAATATTTTTCGGTACTCCGCTTGTGGCAGCAGAGGTGATGTTTGGCGGCAGCCTGATATGAAAACCACAACAAATGGATCTTTAAATTGGTTTTCGAATAAATTTCATATTCAATTATATTCCTTACGCTATAGAATGTGGATTATTTGACAATATTTCCTCAGGATTTGTGTACTTTTTTATTGAACTTCAGTTTTTTTCCAGGCATCCATGGAAAATAAAAAAAAACTTTTCTTTTGCTCAGAATACGTGATTTTGTGACAGCATAAATGGCCGTTGTTGGCACCAGAGGGCGACGTTGAATGTTGACAGAAAATGCCCACCAGTTTGGTGGAGTACACATTGTGGTAAGGCTGCGCTTACATTAGTCACCATGAGTCGAATTAGAACTTGGCAATAAACAAACAATTATTTCTTTCAAGAAATGATTCTTCACTAATTAGGGTGTAGAGTTGATGTTTTAAAAATTTAGAAAAGCTTTCTGTGGAGTGTACGGTAAGTACGTCTGAAATGCAAGAGGTTTAAAAAATCGTTATCAGCAAAAATGTATGACAGCATCTTACGAAAAACACTTTTTAATATTCTTAGCTCTGTCGACGATAAAAGTATGAATATAATGAAGCAATAATATTCACTTAAAAACCAGTCTATCAAAAATTCAGATGAATCCAAAATTCTTGTTAAAATTTTCAAGCAAAATCCAACTCGTCTCTCAACGCCACCACCACATCGCATGTGAGGGAACCTTTTTGAACATTTCCATCAATCAACCCAGTAACAAATTTGACATTTGAAAATGGATTGACAAATGTCGCGCCCGTTTAATTTAAAACAAAAATCATCAAAACAAGAAAAAATCCTCAATTTGACAAGAAATAAAAATTCGCTTAAATAAAATAATTAAATTCGTATTTTAACCCACCAGTAACAAGGATGCCAAGTGAAATAATCACTCTTCAGCTAGGCCAGTGCGGAAATCAGAGTAAGTAAACTGATTGAAATTCCCGGACCCTTACGAGAGGAGAAATCAATTCCGTCTCTAGAAGGATCCTTGCACGATAGATTTGGATATACTGCATGGTTTACTTAAATTTTCAGTCGGCTTTGAGTTTTGGAAGCGTTTATGCTTGGAGCACGGCATATCCCCCAATGGCGTCTTAGAAGATTTCGCCACAGATGGTCTGGACCGAAAGGATGTTTTCTTCTATCAGGTGAGTGCCGGGTGCGTAGTTTGAAGTTGTGTCCGTCTAATAAGAATCTTCACCGGAACAGGCTGACGATGATCACTATATACCGCGGGCGGTATTGCTCGATCTTGAGCCGAGGGTGATTCACACCATCATGAGCTCACCCTATGCCAAGGTAGGTCTTGCAGAATTAAGTAAATTTCTCTGAAAAGTTAACCTTCCCGTTTTGTAAAGCTGTACAACCCAGAGAACGTGTACTTGTCCAAACACGGCGGCGGCGCTGGTAATAATTGGGCCTCTGGCTACAGTCAGGGTGAAAAGCTGCAAGAGGAGATATTTGACATCATCGACCGCGAGGCAGACGGCAGTGACAGTCTGGAAGGATTCGTGCTCTGCCATTCGATTGCGGGCGGAACGGGCTCAGGAATGGGTTCATACATCATGGAGCGCCTCTCCGATCGATTTCCGAAGAAATTGATTCAAACCTACAGCGTCTTCCCAAACCAGGACGAGATCAGCGATGTGGTTGTCCAGCCGTACAACTCAATGCTAACCTTGCGGCGGCTGACCAGCTGCGCCGATTGTGTGGTTGTCCTCGATAACACAGCTCTGAACCGCATCGCGACAGATCGCCTGCACATCCAGAATCCGAGCTTCACTCAGATCAACACCCTGGTGTCGACCATCATGTCGGTCAGCACCACAACCTTACGATACCCATCGTATATGAACAACAATCTCATTGGGCTGACGGCGCCGTTGATTCCGACGCCTCAGCTGCACTTCCTCATGACCGGATACACCCCGCTGACGACAGACAATGATGTAAGCTCTGCGCACGCGAACAATTACCAACCAGCCTCTTAATCGTTTATTTCAGCAAACGGTCAACGTGCGGAAGACGACAGTCTTGGACGTGATGCGCCGCCTCCTGCAGCCGAAGAACATGATGGTGTCCACGGGGCCGGACAAGACGAACCACCATTGCTACATATCGATCCTGAATATCATCCAGGTGCGCAGGTTGCTCAAATCGTGCTGACCGATCTCTTATGTGTGTTCGTTTTCAGGGAGAAGTGGATCCGACTCAAGTGCACAAGTCGCTGCAGCGGATTCGTGAGCGCAAGCTGGCACAGTTCATCCCCTGGGGACCGACCAGCATCCAGGTGGCTCTCTCACGCAGCAGTCCGTACGTGCAGAGCAGCCACAGAGTCTCGGGCCTCATGTTGGCCAACCACACCAGCATCTGTTCGCTGTTCGAGCGTGCCCTGAACCAATACGACAAGCTGAAGAAGCGCGGCGCTTTTTTGGATCAGTTCAGGCGTGAGGACATCTTCAAGGAAGATCTCTCGGAGTTAGACGACTCCCGGGATGTCGTCGACTGTCTCGTTCAGGAGTACGAGGCTGCAACGCAACCGAACTACCTTCACTGGTCCGCCAAGAAACCGCAGGAGTAACGCAGGCGCTCGCTTGCAGCCGCATGTACTCTCACGCTCATCCCCACTCAATTGCTCTCTAGGAGACCTTCTCTTGTTTGTTTGATTTAAGTTTTTGTACCGTTTTGTCTCACATTAAACACGACTTTACTGTTATTTCGTTATTTTATTCCCCTAATAAGTTAAATATACAAAAACTAAATCAATGCAAGTCCGGTCCGGTCGTCCAGCGTCTATCCCTTGATGACGGCGATTGGTCGCAGCTTTATGCATTTCTTGCTTATTCCGGCAGCGTGGCAAGTGTCGACGACGTCGGTGACGTCTTTGTAGGACTCTGGGGCTTCCTCCATGACCAGCTTGGGGGAGGCAACGCGAATGGCTATGCCCATGTCTTCGAGCTTCTCCAGCACTTGCTTGTAGTCGAGGTTACGTCGGGATTTCGCACGTGACAGAGCGCGGCCCTATGAGGGAGCGGAGGAATGGGGTCAATGTGAAAAACAGACATCATCTGTGGATCTTACCGCTCCGTGGCATGTTGAGCCGAACGTCTCCATCATGCCCTGCTCGGTTCCGGTCAGGACGTAACTGCAGGTGCCCATAGTTCCACCGACCAGCACCGGCTGGCCCGTCAGCTGGTAGTCGACTGGGATCAACGGATGATGCGGAGGGAAAGCACGTGTAGAACCCTGACACATAGAAGAGGAATAAGCTCGAGACTTACAATCTCAGATAACAGAACCAACCTTCCTGTGCACAAGCAGTTTCCTCTCTTTTCCATCGACCATGTGGTTCTCGATCTTGGCGATGTTGTGCGACACATCGTACACCACATGCATGTCAAGGTCATCGGGGGTGGTTTTGAACATCTTTGCGAACGCCTGCCGAGTGAGGAACGTCATCGAGCTGCGATTGACCCACGCGAAGTTGGCAGCAGCAGCCATTGCCTTCAGGTAGTCCTGCCCCTCGACACTGTTTATCCGGGCGCACGCCAACTGTCGGTCATTCGTCTCAATTTTGTCCCTCTTCATAGCCTTCTCCATCTGCACCAAGGCGTCTGTGGCGACCTGGTGGCCGAAGCCTCGACTGCCCGAGTGTATCATCACGCAGACCTATTGCATTCGAATTGCATCATTAGACCGCCACTACGTATAGACAAAGCAACTACCTGTCCCTTTTCCTCGATGCCCATCTTGCTCGCACTCCACTTGTCGTAGATCTCCTCAACCACCTGGATTTCGGCGTAATGATTGCCAGCGCCCAGTGTGCCCAATTGAGGAAGACCTCGCTTTTTAGCTCGCATGCTCACCTTCGACGGATCTGCGTTCAGCATGCGGCCATACTCCTCACAATGCTCCTTATCCTCAGCCCACACGTAGCCCTCCCGCAGCGACCAGTCCATGCCCATCTCCAGCGCCTCCTCCAGATCCTTGGCATTCATGGGGATGATGCCCTTCGAACCCACCCCAACTGGAATATGATCGAACAACGATTGTGCCAGCTGTTCCTTCAGCGGCTGGACGTCTTTCTCAAACAAATTCGTACGCAGCAATCGCACGCCACAGTTGATGTCGAACCCCACTCCTCCGGGTGACACAATACTCAAGGGATCATCCACATCGAATGCGGCCATATTTCCAATCGCAAAGCCATATCCCGAATGAATGTCCGGCAGACCAATCGATCGGCCCACAATGCCAGGCAGTGCGGCAACATTGGCAATTTGCTTAACGCCCGGCAGAAATCCACCAACAGCTCCCGGGCGGCAGGAGTTCTTCAACTCTTCCAGCATAAGTTTCTCCAGACTGGCGTTCACGTAGAAGCATCCTTCGACGTTCATATTCGGCTGGAAGCCCTTCTTGATGCGCCAACAACAATCCGAAATTTTCTCCAGATACTTGAGCTCTTCATTGTAATTACGAACAACCATCTTATGGGAGACACACTTGACTGACTGAGTGGTAAAATATAACTTAGGGTGTTTATTGCTGATAAAATAGCTTTATATGATGAAATTGCAACGAAAAATGCACATTGACGCCGGATTAATTTGGTGTACTTTCGCAAGTGCTCGACACCCGGCTGTGGGCTGTCAAAAGTGGAAAGTGTCATAAGTCGGGTACGGTCACAATGGGGTAAATATTTTTTAAGAGTTTGCTATAAGATGCAGAGGTTAATTCAAACCGATAGAAATTGCATCTTGTTCTTCTCTTTGAACTAGATGCAGTTTCAGAAGCAGTCCTACGATTCGAGCATTCATAACCACAAATTCAACTCATAACATGTGTCGACTGGAGGATTTTAAGTCCACTAAAGGCACGACTACACTGGGGTTTTCATGGAAAAGAAATTTAAACCTCGATATCTCCTAAACGAAGCTATTAATCCAATTTTGGGTTATGATGTTTTAAGCTTATTTCGTTGAGATCTATCAAATGACATTTTCAAATCTTGGTCCCCGGGGAACCGTAGTATCCCACCAAGCATGTACAAATAACTTCTTTTGCTACTCTCCCGACTTGGCAACAATGGAAATCATGAAAAATGAATTTGGAAGCACAGTTGTTGTGTTTTCTGAGGGCTTTGGCAATTCGGAACTGACATTCGATTGTCAACAGAATAGCTGTGACAACAATAAATAAGTTGCTTCATTGCTCAGTGATTGAAAAAGAAGCAAATTCAAAGGTTTTAAGCGTTTAATCAAATGCAAAAGAATTAACTTTATTCGGTCCAATCATGTTACGCAAAAAGCAGTTAATACTTGCTTGTTGTATTCTGGCGACGGGATGCTATCTGTTGCTGAAGGGAAAAGATGAAATAAACAAAAAGAAACGATACTCTCGTGGTGGTAAGTGTGTTAACTAATGAACTATTCGGATAGGGCAGGAAACTGTCCAGCTACACATAGGTAGCACTGAGAATATGATTAGATTCATAGGAATCATCTTCGCTCAACCAAGATGCTGGAGTGAATCCGATTGCGGAATCCGCTTCCAAACGATATGCCTGCTACGGCTATTCCATTTTGAACACGCATTGAACTCCGTCTCCTTCTCATTTTAGACCGCAACAAGAAACGTTTAGCAAACAGAAAACGTGCCGCAAGAAATCACGTAGATTTAGATACCACCTCGGATGAGGAAGGGCTGGACAACAATTCACAGGCAGCAAAAAGACCATCCAGAGGAAGAACGTTTAAAGTAAGTGCTGCACCATCAACCACCACAGCGAGGGAATCGGAGAGTTTGGATGAATTCGACGTACTTGCTGAACATGAACTCAAAGTTGAAGAGCATCAGTATGTGGAACAAGATCCATTTGCGGATGAAGAACTAGTGATCAAAGAAGAGCTAGCTGAAATAAATGACACTTTGGATGAACAAGAGTTGAAAGGTGATCTTGTAATTAACACGGTCTCTTGTAACAATTAATCAAACTTTTTGTCTTGGTTTTTAGGATTGATTAAGCTGGAAACTGCGCTGATGAGCGATGACTAATTTAATGATGACGATGGAGGCGGTGGGGAGATGATCTCAAGGAATCACGGATGCAGACAGTCTTGAATGGCTACTGTTCAGCATTTATCACATTTGTCACTTTGTCTTACTTTGATTGTTTTGTATTGTGTTTATATGTAAATGATTTATTTGTCCATATGTGTTCCTAAAAGTAAGCTACTGTGTTTTGTTCGTCTTTCTTTGTCTTTGACTGGCCATTTGGAGAAGGTTTTAGAATGTGTCTGAGAGTAAGAGTAAGTGCTACAGCCTGTAGAGGGCCTGGGCCAGCAACCACTTGTGTTCTTTCGCGAGTGGAGATGACCTACTGTTCCATGCCCACTCCTGCCAAGTTTGGGAAGCTTTTTTTCTACAGAGGAACACTCTTTGAGCATTGCCAGTGACTCGAAAGAGGTGGGGTCATGGAAACTATGGTTCTCGTATCCGGAATCGAACCTAGACACTGAAGGTTCAAGTGCGTTAGGGTCGACACGAGCCACCACGCCACGAACCACCACTCTTCCGAGATTAAGAGCGCTACTCTAAAACAACGAAGAATGTGTTCTTTTCCCATGGAGAGAGTGGCCCATTATCTTAATCTGAAGCCTGAGCAACCGTGGCACAGCTCCCATCGTCTCTTATCTTAAATTTCAGATCAAAAATTGAATTCAAATTCAAAAGCCAACGTCTTACCAAACGTCAGACAACGACTGCAACTTGTCCCACTTTGCAGACACAAGTCCACAGTCAGATGACGCCAGTCGCGATGACAGCCATTCATCGAACATTTGTGGAATCTGCAAAAAAAGTTGCCATTTACCGGCGCTCCGATTTGTTTTTGTTTTGCATCCGTTCGACCGCGCACTCGATGCAGGAGACTGTGGTAAGTGTTTGCATGTGTTTCCCGCAAGCTAGACACTATATTGCAGTTCCAATGCAGTCGATAATAATAACAGTGTTGAATGGAGAAAAATGGATTGACAAGTGCTTCGAATCGATTGCAAAACAATCAGCTGTTGGCCACCCGAGGCCACCCACATCAAAGCGTCCATCCAATGACAGCCCACACAATGGCATCCACATTGAGGTTTGTGTCTTCGACGATGCTAGCCTGGACAACACCGGTGGACTTCTGCAGAAGTGGAAGCGGAAACTGGAAGCCATTGACATGGATGTGGTGATTTTGAAAAATTCCACCGGCAAGCCAAAGGGAGGTGAGTTTCTCGTTGAACGCTGTCGGTATCTTCATTTGAGGGATGTCTTGCAGTTGGCTATGGCAGGAATATGGCGATTGCCCATTCTACCGGAGCGTACTTGTGTTTTCAAGATATTGACGATGAAATGCTGCCCAACCGGATCTCAAAGCAGCTTGCGCTTGCTAAACATGACACGAATGCAGTAAGTGCTTGTGAATCTCTGCTCTCCATCTTCATGTGTCATTCCCGTTTCCCTTAGATCATTGGTTGTAAGTTCATTCGGATTCCTGCGAACTCCACGTGTAGATTCTCCCGATGGGCCAACGAGCTGGAGCAGAAAAAGCTCTCCGTTCAGATCTACACATCCCACGGGCCGACGGTGATTATGCCAACGTGGCTCTGCCATCGGTCGGTGTTCCAGCGGGTGGGTGGATTTTGTGAGAATGGCAAGGGCACCCCAGAGGATTTGATATTCTTCTACGAGCATCTCGACCGTGGCGGGACAATTCAGCGGGTCGACGAGATACTCTTACGGTATCGCTATCATCCGGACGCAACGACATTCTCAATCACCGAGTCGACGATCTGGAATATACGCTTGCAGCGTCTGATCGAGAAAGTTCTCTGCGCTGAGCCATGGAAGAGCGGCTTCACGATATGGAATGCGGGCAAACAGGGTCGACGGCTCTTCAGAGATTTGCCAAACGCCTTTAAATCCAGAGTAAGGGCGTTTTGTGATGTGGACAAAAGTGTGTAGCTCACGTCTGGTTGGAATTCGAACTAACTCAGCTTTCATTTCAGACAAAATCAATTCAATTTATCAGTATTTCGACGAAGTCCAGCGGAAGATAACGCACTCGATACCGATTGTGCACTTTTCGGACGCCAAGACGCCGCTGCTGATCTGCATGAAGCTCGACCTGACGCACGGTGTCTTCGAGGCGAACCTGATGAGCTTGAATCTGATCGAGGGCGTGGACTATATACTATTTTCTTAAAATTCGATTGTATCTCTTAGCCTTAATCGTATCTCTCTCTTATTAGCTGTGACTAAATTATTAGACTTTGAAAGTGATTTGTACTTAAGCACGTGTAGTATTTCCCTTTTTGAATTCAAGTAGACGAAAGCAAATAAACTTGTAAAAATGTATGCTAACCAGAGGCAGCAGTTTGCTGGAGTGGAGTGTTCCCAACATTGCGAGCTCACAGGTTCTGGGGGGAAATCGAAGTTGGGTTAGGTTAGGTTAGGGGGTTGACGAGTTGGAGCCCACAATGCACACTTTGCGACAGCACGTAATATGGTCGTAAGTAGCGTTTGGTTCCCTCGAAAAATATTGCACATAGCAACCTCCGGATGGTCGAACCGCGATCATTGACGTTTGGCATGCGTCAAATATGTGCCAACATTCAGGGCAGCAGAGGTCGACTCTGGCTATTTCCTCATGGCAGCAAGATTCAGAGCTCGTCTATCCAGTGGCAGAAAGCTGCAACAGCCAACAAAGAGGAGATTTGACATTGTACGCCTGAGAACACCGGAGATTGCCAGTTTGTCTAAAAGGAGCATTTTCGTGAGACTCTCTGACATGCCTTCGTCGAAGATAGATGCCAATGCTGTGGTCGCAATGCCGCTCGCTCATCAAAGAGGTGGCTGAAACCAATTTGATCTACCCACTTCCTCTGACAAGAAAACCGTGGTACGATAGCGAATGTGAGCAAAAGAACAAACAAGAAGTTGGACAAGGGAACACGCGCGGGCATCTTCTCCGAATTGTTAAGCATGCTATTCCAAGGCTGAAGAACAACAGAGCCGCATGCTCAGGTGGCTTACCATCAGAGCTCTTCACAGATGATGGCAATGTTCTGATAGGGAGCATGCAACGGATCATTTACCGAATTTGGAAAGTCAAAAACATGGCCGACGACTGGAATATCGCTTCCATATGGTAATCCACAAAAAAAGGCGATCCTACCTTTTGCAACGGCTACAAAGTTATTTGCCTTCTCAATCCCTGCCCTCTGTGAACTCTAAAGTCTATAAAGCCGGTTTGCACCGCTATAGACCAATAGACCAAATATTTACATTAAGGCAAATCCTGGAGAAGACCAGCGAGTTTCAAATCGTTACTTACCACGATAGCATTTATCGATAGCATTTACTCGGAGCGATGGACGAATCCAGGATCCCGGGAAAAAATGTATCCGGTTGTGTCGCACCACGCTAACACATACGCTATGCACCGTGCAGTTGGGCTCGAGGACCTCTGATTGGATTCTTTAATCTCGTACTGAAGAATATAGTACGGCGGACAACTGAATATACGGAAGGCTCTTAAAAGAGGACAAGGCAAAATAAATGCTGTACACCAAGAAACAATCCGCAGCACGCAGTCAAATATGTTAACTTCTTCTTCTTCTTCGTTTGATGCTACAGTCCGGTGTAGATCTGGGCCTCAACCAATAAACCAGTCCAGACATTCAGACAGTATGATCATTCCACAGCTGCCTCCGGTTGCGCACATGAAGTTGGTTTAAAAACAACAATCTGCTCGACGTCGTAGGTTCGATTCCTGCTCTGTGCGACGAAAACAATTTTCACGACCCCACCTTTTTTCGAGTCACTGACAATGCTCAAAGAGTATTTCCTGTCTAGAGGAAGCTTCTCAAACAAAGCCGTTCGGATTCGGCATTAAACTGTAGGTACCTTCCACTCGTGAGAGAACAATAGCACGCCAACACGAGTGGTTGCTGAGAAGCTAGGCCCTGGCCCCCTACGGGCTGTAGCGCCACCCATATTATTATTATATTCGTTGTTCGAGACAGACTTAGGCAAAAAGTCTTAGGATTTAAGTGTCGTGTGTTAAGTGTTAAGCGAACATAAGCCCGACTTGTGCCCACACCCAACAGAGGACAAGGATGACAATAGCAAGGGTGACTTCTCTGATCTCCTAAAAAGAACATTCTATCAAAGCCTCTGCTATGATGCCAAGATCGTTCTAAGATACCTCAATGAACAGCTGAACAAGGAAGCAATGCAGCCCGCACGGTAGCACATCCGGAAACGGGCTCAGGCTGGTGGATTTCGTCTAGGGGAGTAACACAGAGCGACCTTAGAGCGACCTTTCGATTTCCTAATCACTGATCAACCAACTGGCAACCAGATTGATCACATTGCGGTCGACGTCAGTCCCTCCTCCAGTATTCTCGATGTCGGGCCAACATCAACGCGGATCATTTCCTAATTATTCCCAAGGTAAGGATGCGGACATCGAGACAACTACGTAGTCAAGACTTTGGAAAGCGAGAATCTCTGCTGACCGAGTGTCTCGGTAACTCCCTGAAAGTCCGACCCACCCTACGGTTAATATAGATGAGGAATGAAAACGTTGTCGAGAAGTCATCAAAGAAGATGTCACTGGTGTTCTGAGAGAAGAACCAAGTTCAAGATTTTCCTGACAACCTACCAGGTATACCGGTATGAAGTGAGCGTCAAGATACAAGTGTCTCCATAGGGAACACTTGTTGTGAACGAGCCCTTATTTTTTTTTGTTTGTTTGCTATGACATCTGTGAAAAATATTTAGTATACATCAAGTCATTGAACAGACAAAATCATATTTTTTCATCGTGTTAAAAATGTCGAATTTTGTACCAGAAAGTGATGATTTGCGGAAAGCATTAATTTTTTGTTATCATTTGAAAAAAAGTGCTGCAGAGTCGCATCGAATGCTTGTCGAGGCATCTGGTGATCATGCTCTATCAGAAGCAACATGCAAAAGATGGTTTCAACTGTTCAGAAGTAATGATTTTGATGTGAGAAATGAAGAACGTGGAAGACCGCCAAACAAGTTTGAAGACGCCGAATTGCAAACAATATTGCATGACTTTGAGTCAAAAGCAAATGGCAGCAATGTTAAATGTTGCACAACAAACAATTTCTGACCGTTTAAAAGCTATTTGAAAGATCCAAAAGTGTGGAAAATGGGTGCCACATGAATTGAATGAAAGACAGATGGAAAACCGAAAAAACACTTGTGAAATTTTGCTTCAAAGACACGTAAGAAAATCGGTTTTGCATCGGATTGTGACTGGCGATGAAAAATGGATTTATTTTAAGAATCCTGGGTTAATCCGGGACAACCATCAACATCGACTGCAAAACCAGATCGATTCGGCAAGAAGACAATGCTGTGTGTTTGGTGGGACCAGAAAGGAGTGGTGTACCACGAGCTCCTAAAACCTGGTCAAATGGTTAATACTGATCGCAACCGACAACAAATGATCAATTTGAACCATGCATTGATCGAGAAACGACCAGAATAGGCCAGAAGACACCACAAGGTAATTTTGCTCCATGACAATGCACCTGCACACAAAGCAAAACCGGTTCAGGATACAAGCAGAACACTTGGCTGGGAGCAGCTACCCCACCCGCCGTATTCACCAGATTTGGCTCCTTCCGACTACCATTTGCTTTCATCGATGGGACACGCATTGGCTGAGCAGCACTTCGATTCCTACGAAGAAGTCGAAAATTGGGTGTTTGATTGGTTTGCTTTGGAAGACGAACAATTTTATTGGCGTGGTATTCACAAATTGCCAGAAAGGTTGTCAAAATGTGTAGAAAGCCAACACTTTGAATAAAATGTTTTTACTTTCCCATTAATAATTAGTATTTTATTCTAAAAAAAAAAAAACGTTCATTTCATACCGCTACACCTGGTAAACAATTCTTGGTCAATCAATTTGACCAACTAAAAGGACCAACCTCAAATCTTCCAGGCAAAGAACGAATCATATTCTAAAAGATAAGTCTCCATTCAGTCCTAAAATATCCCACAGATGATAGGAAATCACAATTTAAAACCAATTCACTGGATGCTCAGTCAGTTAACTCAAGCTGTGTGCATCAAATATCCTCAAGAGCAGAAGGGTTATTTCCATTCAAAGCGTACACAAGCGTTTATGGCATTTATCAAGGCCATTATGCAATCGCTAAACACTATATCACTCAGCAATTCACAACCACCACCGCCGGTGCCACTGCCACTGCCAGGGGCATCATATCACACAGCTGTCGTTCCCTTCATTTAAATCAGTTAACAAATTCAAAGCTCTCTAAATAAAACAAAAACAGAGAAACCCTCTCTCCCTCCCCATAAGCCAGCCCGACAAAAGCGCGTGGCGGCACTGAAAGGATGGCACACACAAGCGGTTTGAGGGAGAATCCCTTTATCCGGTTTTCCTTTGGCAGATAAACACAAACGTGCCCTCACCATCCTCAGCTCACCGAGTGAGCGAGAGACGGAGAGCGCGTCTCCAACAATAGTCTCCGCTTTAATATACAGGACAACAATAGTGTGGTTTTGCAACAGCACAATTGCCATGTCATTCGAATGCGAAACATTAATTCCACCTGAAAGCATATTCCTCCTTGTTGCCCTCACCAGTGGCTCCAACCGCCAGCACCACCGTCTAACAATGAGGATGTTTCTGAGGAGAACCCAAACAAACTCACTCTCTCTCTCTCCGCCACACATTCCCCCGTTTCATCCGCCCTTTGAACAGTCGCCGAACAACAATGAGTCCTGTCGTAGTAACAAGCAAGCCGCCCCAGTGGAGGACCGACAGCAGCGATAGAACCAAACCCAGCTCCCGTGAGGTGAGGAGGCAGCCAGCGAGCTGCCTAAGCAGAAGCCTCCAACTGCCAACTGCCAACCGCTTTTTAGTTAATCACATAATGAAAATCCGTTCATCCATCAGCGCCTGTGATTATCCTCCCGCACACACACACACCCACCTCCCCATCTGAGAAAAAAAAAGGATAAAGGAATGAATTCGAATCCGGCTTTTGTCTGTTGATCAAGTATTTTTCCAACCGAAATGACTTGAATGGGAAAAATTTGTGAACCCTCGCCGCCGCCGTCGCTCCTCGGGTGTCCCGGGCATCATTTGGGGCACACGATTACAGCGCGCTGCCGAGATGGGGGGACGAACTCGTGTGAATGTTCATTATCCCGCGCGGGAGTGTCAAGGAATGCTGCTCGGCTCCGTAGCCGTCCTGCACACACAGGACTCGGTTTTGGATTTCATGCATTTTTTTAATAAGGATAATAATTTATGCAACATTTTCCCGTGAAGGACGACGACAGCGACGACGATGCGCCGCTGATGGGAGAGGAATAAAAATGTGTTCCCTCTTAGTGCGGTTTAATTCATGCGGAAACGGGAGCTCCACTAGTAACTGGTGGTGCGCGTGATGTGCAAGGTTCTGGTATCTCGTATCTGGGCTGTAGGCTGCCAGGCAGGCTGGCAGGCTGGCAGGCTGGATGTGTGGCATATTCCATGGACATGGTGATGTGTGCATGAAATATGTTATTTTTTTCGCTCCTGCTGGTGGAGGCACTGGGTGTACAAGGGCGTCTGTTGTAAGCACGGGGCCTTTCTGTTGGTGGTTGCAAAATTGTTAAATTGATTTTATCCATTGTGAGAAGCGAGATCAACAGCTATGCTTAAGCCAGCTTAGGCCCGTTGTGCTTCGAAGTCTAAATTCGCTAAGACTTGTCTGAGTTCCGGGCCAGCGCAGGAAATGAGAATTGCGATGAACTTGATAGACAAGGATCAGGCGGGGTACTCTTACGACCTTGTCCTTGGTTAGGTCCCACATTGATGAGCCTCTTGAGACCACTAACGGGGGTGACATCACGCTGACGTTGGCTGTGTTTGGACTCATTTAGGGGCACCGTTGTTCGATTAGAGATTACCGCTGGGTGCTGATGAACGCCAGGCTCAATGACATAAAGTAAGTACTTGGAAGTTCTTGGTACTTGGACCTACTTGGAGCCTAAATTCTAACCTAAATCTAAACACACACAAAATGGCGGTTGGGCTTTGGACTGATCTAAAAGACTTTACTTACTTATCGGGCCTGCGTTCAAAGGGCACAGAAACCCGCCTATCAATGATCTCAATAGACGAAGGATCTAGTGTTTTATGCACAGACAGTCAGGCAGCTGTCAAGGCTTGCCAAGTATTATATGCTGTCAAAGATAATGGGCTCCGAAGACCGACGTCTCAGACTGAGTGTCACAATAGACAGATAAAGCTTTGAGGTAGTCTAAGACCTTTTCTACCTTAAAACTCCTATCAATTCAGACAATGACACCATCGCTGAGATTAAACGGAGAATAACTCTTGCCCATCGCTGCTTCTTTGCGCCAAGAAAGCAATTGATAAGCAAAGTCCTCTTTCGAACAACTAAAGTCATCCTCTATAGACCTTTTAACGTCCCTGTACTGCTAAATTTCGCAGATGCCTGTCAAAAGCAGACGAAGGAGCTCTTTCTTTGACAGGAAAATTCTTTGGTTGGTTTTCGGTATAATACGACGAATCTAACGATCCAACGATTGAGATGGCTAGGTCATGTAGAGCAGCTGAAAACCAATATTTCGGCTCGGAAAGTCTTTGAATCGACTCCCGAGGGACAACGCAGGAGAGGAAGACCGCGACTCATGTGGCCCACGAAAATAGAAACGGACTTGGCATGCGAAACTAAAGGCAGTTGGATAAAGATCGGACTGACTGGGCTCGTCAGTCGTGGTGGTCCGTGGCGTTGTGGGTACGTGTGTCGACCCCAACCTCAGAGTCGTAGGATCGATTCCAGCTCTGAGCGACCGAAATAATGTTTACGGCCCCACCTCTTTCGAGTCGCTGACAATGCTCAAAGAGTATTTCCTGTCTAGAGAAAGCTTCTCAAACAAAGCCGTTCGGATTCGGCGTAAAACTGTAGGTCCCTTCCACTCGTGAGAGAACAATAGCACCCACAGCGCGAGTGGTTGCTGAGAAGCTAGGCCCTGGCCCTCTATGGGCTGTAGCGCCACCCATATATATATAGACTGGGCTCGTTTGTTGGTTGAGGCCCAGACGCAATCCCGGGTGCAAAGAGCTGACGGACTAGCAAGAATGGAAGAGGGTATACCAAGAGCACAGCAAGAGATACCTCCTCTTCTTCTTGTGGCGCTACAGTCCGGGGTGAACCTGGACCGCGGTCAACAATCTTCTCCAGCTGGCACAGCACCTCACCCCTACTGAAAACAATAAAATCGCGACTGGCGACAATTGTTAGAATAGATACAACTCGTAAATGGGCAATTGGACTCCTGCGGGACATCAAAATCGACTACACCCAAGAAAGAGTGAATCTCTCCTGAAGCTAACTGGCCACTGTCTCATAGGCAACCGGGCGGGAAAGCTTGGGGCACCTTAGAACAACTTTTGCAGAAACTGCAGAGATAAAGAAGAAAAGGACACAATACGACACTTACTCGGAGTATGACCTGTACTTGCAGAAATCGAAAGTAAACTGCTAGGCCAGTACTAACCAGCTAGAAGATCTGAATAACACAGATCCAAAGGAAACTCATAGCCCCAAAATGGCAATGAAAAGAGTCAGAAGAATTCACATACGACCAACGTATCACAATTAAGGGCAATGTGTTCAAGGAAGGAAATAGGTTCAAATAGATAAAAACCCTCTTGACAGCCACATAAGCATGCAGTCACCGTGACTACCAACTTACCTCTCAGGCATGCGACCCTGACAGTGTCTGAGCATGAGCAATAGCTGCCTTCCCTAGTAGACAGCTCCATTTCTGGATATTCACATCATGGGATGCACTCTCAAGGTCGTTTTCGGATTAATTACAAGTGATCCACCTCGGACTAGAGAATCATTTTCTAGTTAGGTAGCAGTGGGTTTTTCAAGCGGAAACATATGCGATCTTAACTAGCCACCAATTATATTGTGAAGAACAGGCGGAGTATTTGTGTCAGTAGCGACAGCCAAGCTGTGCTTAAGGCCTCTCTGAATCCTTTAACCACTTACAGGATAGTTCAGGAAAGCACGTCTTCTCTGACTTTAATTGGCAGTGTAAGTTGAGGAGGTTGAACCACTTCCAGGACAGTTCAGGAACGCAGGTCTTCTCTGACTTTAAGTTGAAGAGGTTGACTGCTTAAAGAGAAGAGAGCAGCCATACTTAAGCCAGCTTTGGCCCGTTGTGCTTCGAAGTCTAAATTCGCTAAGACTTGTCTGAGTTCCGGGCCAGCACAGGAAATGAGAATTGCGATGAACTTGATAGACAAGGATCAGATGAGGTACTCATACGACCCGAATCATGTGCCGAGGCTACCTGTGCCCTTGGTAGGGCCCACATCGAAGAGTCTCTCGAGACCACTAACAGGGGTGACATGACCCGGCACGATGTGGACAAACCAAGCGCATGCTCCCTATCGTCTGTAAGAAATTCGTGACATTCAAGTTATTTCTTGACTTACCGGCGTGTTCATAGGCCACTACCTAAATGCCAATCACCTAAATGTGCTAGACCTAAGTAATAAACTCCTCTGCGACGCCTGTGGGGAGGGCGATGTCACTGCACAGCTCTTCCTCAGTCACTGTGCTGCTCGTCCCGTCCTTGCTCGGATCATTTTTTTTTTTTCATAATTTGCACACACCCAAGGGGGCTTGGGACACTCTTTAAATGCTCTTGAAATGCCCAGTACGAGCGCTGAGGTCGGAGCTGGTGATTAGAAAAGAGATAAAGATGCACATTAGTTAAAGACCTTCGAACATCGTAATGACAGGAAAAGATAGAGTTCGGTTAGGCAATCCGCATCCGTGTGGTACAGCTAAAGAAAGAATCTGCTTATTTAGGCGTACGTCAAAAATTTGGTTCCAAGTATTGAACTGGTGGGGGTTCCTTGAAGAAAATGTAATCCGGTTGGATGGTTTATGAGAAGGAATACAACTAGCCATTTCAGCTGAGCATTGCTTATTGACGTACCGATAGAGAGAGGAAGAGCCTGAGTGAATAAGGCATGGAATATTGTTCAAGAGACGGAGGTGGGTCTGTCTCCTATCACTTTGACGCCATTTTGATGGCGGATGTAAGTCTTATAAGCTGCAGCCAGATCAGCTGGTGAGCTGGGAAAACTACTATGCAACGGCGAAGGAGACCCAACAAGTTTGCTCCATTTGTGGCGACATCCAATATGTTGTCGAGATACCGAGTTCTTCAGTTTCTTCCACAAAACCGTGCACAGTGACAACGAACGTAGGTTTCGCTTTAAAGAGAGGAGCAAAAGAAGAGGATTGGGCTTGGGAAGCATTCAGTTCAATACGATTTATAGTTCCCCATCGCACGATTTGGTCGAGATCTGAATTCAATTAGTTAATCATACAGTATCGTTGATGGTCCACACTCGCAGGAAGAGGAGGTGTATCTGCGAAGAAGTATGAAGAACTGACGTCCGCAAACTGTCGTCCGCAAAAAAACAGTGGATTAGGAGTTTTATTAAGAAGGTAGCAGTTGTTTTATGCTCATGAAGTGAGAGCTGTTGATGTAGGCTCGTCATCACAAAAGCGCCTGACGATTGTTTTCCATGAAATTACGTTAAATGTAGGCTGCTGCTTCGTAGTGAACTTCGGCATTTAGGTTCGATTTCTGGTACGCACGGCAAATATCGTTTCACGGCCCTACCTCTTTCGAATCCACAAAAAGTCAAGAAAAAGGTTCTCAAATTTGTCTCAAGAGTCACTTCCACTGGTGAGACAACAAGTGGTACGCATAGTATGTATAAGGCGAGTGGTAGCTGAGAATCTAGGTCATGACCATCTACGGACTGTAACGCCACGCAAGTTGTATTATTTTTATTATTTTGATACCTGGTAGTGCAATGAACCAGCTCTTGAGTCTGAGTGCTTCAGTAAAGTGCTTAAATCGCCGTAAAAAAATTTAGACAATCCCGGGCACTCTGCTTCTAGTTTTCTAGTCATCAACTGCGTTCACTTACTCTTTAAATTGTGATTCAGTCGTCTTCCTCCTCGAACCAATATGCCGTAAATGACTGCTTCGTAGAGGGGGCAATACTGGTGATCGATATGTAGAGCTACTGCTGTGAACAACGGCTGGTTGAGTTCCCTCGCTTGGTTTGTTGGAGTCCCCGGTTCGAAACAAAAACACTTTTTCCTGGTCCAGTCACCATTTGCCATTGGTATCAAATAAACGGCACTATGACTGAAGTTGTCCATATCACGATGAATCCACAATGGTCTAAGTGTGCTGGCAATTTTGCTGGCAGCCTAATAAACTAACCTAACTTAGTGCAGTCGACGGGGTTTTCGCCCCATTTCGGTGCATTTCGTGGACTTTGCGGTTATGTCTGATCCTCCAGTCACCTTCTTTGCAGATAGTTGCGCAGAAATTTCCTTTCTAAAGCACCAAGAACCAGTCCCTCTGTCTGTACTTATCGTCCAAACACCAGCCACCATACAGCAGGAGTCGGCATTGGCAGAATGAGCGTTTTTTTCCCTAAGCCAGGGCAGGGCGCCCCTCAGAGCCTTACAATGACCACCAACCATCCAATCCACTCCCGCATCGCATTACCATATGCATCCACAAAGTATGTGAGTGCATAAAAATAAACCAAAAAAATAAATGGAAAAAATAATATAAACATATTTTCTAGCGCATCCCGTAATTAAGTTATAAACTGGGACATCACTGGCCTTCACTGCTTTGTGTTACCGGCGCACGGAAGCTTTAATGTGCTCTGCACACACAGCAGCACATCATGCTTGCACGACTGAACTCATCTCCATGCCCAGCATCACCTCATGCATCCAGGAAATCTGTTTACGTTCGCTCACCACATGGGATTGCGCGCATAAATACGTTGACGCTAGACGAGAAATAACTACTCGTCCTTCACACTCTCAACCCCGGCACATCGATCTTCAGCAGATTCGGCCAGCAGGCATAACAGCTCCCCACCTTCAAGTCCACCAAAAATTATGACAAGAGTCAACGATAATGTCATCGAACACAATTAATCATCGAATTTCGAATCACCCCGAGACGACGACGCCCAGCACCAGCCCCCCTGCCGAAGAGCAATCTACGGGCTGACATGGGAAACTGTAGAAAAGGGACGATTAACAGGACGTCATCATTTATAAAATAAGAAGAAGAAGCAGAGCAGCAGAGCAGCAGCAGCAGCCTCAGCAGAGGAGGAAAAACGGATTTTTTCTCTTGCTAACCACGTCGCTATTAATCTGTCAAAGCAAAGTGACAGCATCGTGATTTTCCCTTATACCTTCGGGGAGACAGCAGAGTCACGAGAATGGAGCAGAGTCGGCAGAGGAGTGAACTTCAAGGACCCGGGTGCGTCGGAGTGGGAGCTCTGTGACACGGAGCCATCGACGTTGGCGGCGGGAGGGTGACGAACAGATGACTTAAAAGTTATGAAACAGCAGAAAAGTCAGACGCAAAATTATCTCCCCTAGGAGTTTGCGTTTGGGCTCAATGAAGGCGGCTTTCGAACGATGTGGTAGTTTGTGCGGGCCTGTGGGTGTGGATTTGGGTTTCAGGATGACGCGGTGGAGGGGGGGGGGGAGCCTGTTTGAGTGGGGCGATGAAAGTGATTTTATTGACTCGCAAATTGATGGATGGCTTGACGGCGGGCGGGGGTCTTGATAACTTACACCGACGGCGTTGGGTGTTCAAAATTTTGATACTCCCGAGGGAGGCAATAGATTGAGGTGTTGTTGTTCATGATTGGCCGCGCAGTGGTGTGGTGACTGAGGCTGGGGGGCGAATGAATGAATTGATTTTTTTTCGTTTTTTCATTTGGCTTAAGAGACTAGCGAGCGAATTGGAGGTGAATGGGAATCAAGAGGGCTTTTCATTGTTGAAGTGTTTAAGTGGTCGACTGGAGGGGGTGTAGCGCGACTTGTTTCTGCGATTTTCGATAAGGTTTTGAAATGTTTGCCGAGACCAGGTCGGAGTTGGTGCGTGATAGCTCCTCTCTGTGGAGTGGAGGATAGCAGCGGAGTCTTCTTTTGTCCAGGCTATCATTCTCCGCGATCTCAGTGATTAGCAACTTCCATTGCACAGCGCCCTCGTCTGCTGAACTGTCGAAAAACAGAATAATGCATTTTCTATCTTTGATATTGATCATAGCTGTCTCCAGTATTGGCAAGAAGGCTCTCTAAAGAGAACCGAAAGGGGTTTCGGAAAAAACCCCCCACGGGACCCGAAAGGGGTTTCTGGACAAAGTAACGACCCCCCAGCGTCGTCAAATTGTTTGAAATTTCTGATGTCGCGAAATGCTTTCCATTGCATCAGGATCGATTAATACACGTAAGAAAACATGGAGACAGGTGTGCGCAACTCCTTGGTAGGGCTAATAGGGCCACTGTGGCAGTTGGAAGATGAGCCGTGAAATCCATCAGAAATGCCTTACTAACCACTGCTTGGATTTTGGGGTCAAAATCTCAAAGTTGCCGGATGCACTCCAAACTCTCAGGATCCGTAAATACACACCCCAGGACATGCAAAACGGTGTGCGCAAGTCATTGGTAGGCCTAATAGGGCCGCTGTGGCAGTTGGAAGATGAGCCGTGAAATCCATCAGAAATGCCTTACACTGCTTGGATTTTGGGGTCAAAATCTCAAAGTTGCCGGATGCACTCCAAACTCTCAGGATCCGTAAATACACACCCCAGGACATGCAAAACGGTGTGCGCAAGTCATTGGTAGGCCTAATAGGGCCGCTGTGGCAGTTGGAAGATGAGCCGTGAAATCCATCAGAAATGCCTTACTAACCACTGCTTGGATTTTGGGGTCAAAATCTCAAAGTTGCCGGATGCACTCCAAACTCTCAGGATCCGTAAATACACACCCCAGGACATGCAAAACGGTGTGCGCAAGTCATTGGTAGGCCTAATAGGGCCGCTGTGGCAGTTGGAAGATGAGCCGTGAAATCCATCAGAAATGCCTTACTAACCACTGCTTGGATTTTGGGGTCAAAATCTCAAAGTTGCCGGATGCACTCCAAACTCTCAGGATCCGTAAATACACACCCCAGGATATGCAAAACGGTGTGCGCAAGTCATTGGTACGCCTAACAAGGCCGCTGTGGCAGTTGGAAGATGAGCCGTGGAATCCATCAGAAATGCCTTACTAACCACTGCTTGGATTTTGGGGTCAAAATCTCAAAGTTGCCGGATGCACTCCAAACTCTCAGGATCCGTAAATACACACCCCAGGACATGCAAAACGGTGTGCGCAAGTCATTGGTAGGCCTAATAGGGCCGCTGTGGCAGTTGGAAGATGAGCCGTGAAATCCATCAGAAATGCCTTACTAACCACTGCTTGGATTTTGGGGTCAAAATCTCAAAGTTGCCGGATGCACTCCAAACTCTCAGGATCCGTAAATACACACCCCAGGATATGCAAAACGGTGTGCGCAAGTCATTGGTACGCCTAACAAGGCCGCTGTGGCAGTTGGAAGATGAGCCGTGGAATCCATCAGAAATGCCTTACTAACCACTGCTTGGATTTTGGGGTCAAAATCTCAAAGTTGCCGGATGCACTCCAAACTCTCAGGATGCGTAAATACACACCCCAGGACATGCAAAACGGTGTGCGCAAGTCATTGGTAGGCCTAATAGGGCCGCTGTGGCAGTTGGAAGATGAGCCGTGAAATCCATCAGAAATGCCTTACTAACCACTGCTTGGATTTTGGGGTCAAAATCTCAAAGTTGCCGGATGCACTCCAAACTCTCAGGATCCGTAAATACACACCCCAGGACATGCAAAACGGTGTGCGCAAGTCATTGGTAGGCCTGATAGGGCCGCTGTGGCAGTTGGAAGATGAGCCGTGAAATCCATCAGAAATGCCTTACTAACCACTGCTTGGATTTTGGGGTCAAAATCTCAAAGTTGCCGGATGCACTCCAAACTCTCAGGATCGATAAATACACACCCCAGGACATGCAAACTCTCAGGATCGATAAATACACACCCCAGGACATGCAAAACGGTGTGCGCAGGTCCTTGGTGCGCCTAATAGGGCCGCTGTGGCAGTTGGAAGATGAGCCGTGAAATCCATCAGAAATGCCTTACTAACCACTGCTTGGATTTTGGGGTCAAAATCTCAATGTTGCCGGATGCACTCCAAACTCTCAGGATCGATAAATACACACCCCAGGACATGCAAACTCTCAGGATCGATAAGTACACACCCCAGGACATGCAAAACGGTGTGCGCAAGTCATTGGTAGGCCTAATAGGGCCGCTGTGGCAGTTGGAAGATGAGCCGTGAAATCCATCAGAAATGCCTTACTAACCACTGCTTGGATTTTGGGGTCAAAATCTCAAAGTTGCCGGATGCACTCCAAACTCTCAGGATCCGTAAATACACACCCCAGGATATGCAAAACGGTGTGCGCAAGTCATTGGTACGCCTAACAAGGCCGCTGTGGCAGTTGGAAGATGAGCCGTGGAATCCATCAGAAATGCCTTACTAACCACTGCTTGGATTTTGGGGTCAAAATCTCAAAGTTGCCGGATGCACTCCAAACTCTCAGGATCCGTAAATACACACCCCAGGACATGCAAAACGGTGTGCGCAAGTCATTGGTAGGCCTAATAGGGCCGCTGTGGCAGTTGGAAGATGAGCCGTGAAATCCATCAGAAATGCCTTACTAACCACTGCTTGGATTTTGGGGTCAAAATCTCAAAGTTGCCGGATGCACTCCAAACTCTCAGGATCCGTAAATACACACCCCAGGACATGCAAAACGGTGTGCGCAAGTCATTGGTAGGCCTGATAGGGCCGCTGTGGCAGTTGGAAGATGAGCCGTGAAATCCATCAGAAATGCCTTACTAACCACTGCTTGGATTTTGGGGTCAAAATCTCAAAGTTGCCGGATGCACTCCAAACTCTCAGGATCGATAAATACACACCCCAGGACATGCAAACTCTCAGGATCGATAAGTACACACCCCAGGACATGCAAAACGGTGTGCGCAAGTCATTGGTACGCCTAATAGGGCCGCTGTGGCAGTTGGAAGATGAGCCGTGAAATCCATCAGAAATGCCTTACTAACCACTGCTTGGATTTTGGGGTCAAAATCTCAAAGTTGCCGGATGCACTCCAAACTCTCAGGATCCGTAAATACACACCCCAGGACATGCAAACTCTCAGGATCCGTAAATACACACCCCAGGACATGCAAAACGGTGTGCGCAAGTCATTGGTAGGCCTAATAGGGCCGCTGTGGCAGTTGGAAGATGAGCCGTGAAATCCATCAGAAATGCCTTACTAACCACTGCTTGGATTTTGGGGTCAAAATCTCAAAGTTGCCGGATGCACTCCAAACTCTCAGGATCCGTAAATACACACCCCAGGACATGCAAAACGGTGTGCGCAAGTCATTGGTACGCCTAATAGAGCCGCTGTGGCAGTTGGAAGATGAGCCGTGAAATCCATCAGAAATGCCTTACTAACCACTGCTTGGATTTTGGGGTCAAAATCTCAAAGTTGCCGGATGCACTCCAAACTCTCAGGATCCGTAAATACACACCCCAGGACATGCAAAACGGTGTGCGCAAGTCATTGGTAGGCCTAATAGGGCCGCTGTGGCAGTTGGAAGATGAGCCGTGAAATCCATCAGAAATGCCTTACTAACCACTGCTTGGATTTTGGGGTCAAAATCTCAAAGTTGCCGGATGCACTCCAAACTCTCAGGATCCATTAATACACACCCCAGGACATGCAAAACGGTGTGCGCAAGTCATTGGTACGCCTAATAAGGCCGCTGTGGCAGTTGGAAGATGAGCCGTGAAATCCATCAGAAATGCCTTACTAACCACTGCTTGGATTTTGGGGTCAAAATCTCAAAGTTGCCGGATGCACTCCAAACTCTCAGGATCCATTAATACACACCCCAGGACATGCAAAACGGTGTGCGCAAGTCATTGGTAGGCCTAATAGGGCCGCTGTGGCAGTTGGAAGATGAGCCGTGAAATCCATCAGAAATGCCTTACTAACCACTGCTTGGATTTTGGGGTCAAAATCTCAAAGTTGCCGGATGCACTCCAAACTCTCAGGATCCATTAATACACACCCCAGGACATGCAAAACGGTGTGCGCAAGTCATTGGTAGGCCTAATAGGGCCGCTGTGGCAGTTGGAAGATGAGCCGTGAAATCCATCAGAAATGCCTTACTAACCACTGCTTGGATTTTGGGGTCAAAATCTCAAAGTTGCCGGATGCACTCCAAACTCTCAGGATCCGTAAATACACACTCCAGGACATGCAAAACGGTGTGCGCAAGTCATTGGTAGGCCTGATAGGGCCGCTGTGGCAGTTGGAAGATGAGCCGTGAAATCCATCAGAAATGCCTTACTAACCACTGCTTGGATTTTGGGGTCAAAATCTCAAAGTTGCCGGATGCACTCCAAACTCTCAGGATCCATTAATACACACCCCAGGACATGCAAAACGGTGTGCGCAAGTCATTGGTAGCCCTAAGATGGCCGCTGTGGCAGTTGGAAGATGAGCCGTGAAATCCATCAGAAATGCCTTACTAACCACTGCTTGGATTTTGGGGTCAAAATCTCAAAGTTGCCGGATGCACTCCAAACTCTCAGGATCCATTAATACACACCCCAGGACATGCAAAACGGTGTGCGCAAGTCATTGGTAGGCCTAATAGGGCCGCTGTGGCAGTTGGAAGATGAGCCGTGAAATCCATCAGAAATGCCTTACTAACCACTGCTTGGATTTTGGGGTCAAAATCTCAAAGTTGCCGGATGCACTCCAAACTCTCAGGATCCATTAATACACACCCCAGGACATGCAAAACGGTGTGCGCAAGTCATTGGTAGGCCTAATAGGGCCGCTGTGGCAGTTGGAAGATGAGCCGTGAAATCCATCAGAAATGCCTTACTAACCACTGCTTGGATTTTGGGGTCAAAATCTCAAAGTTGCCGGATGCACTCCAAACTCTCCGGATCCATTAATACACACCCCAGGACATGCAAAACGGTGTGTGCAAGTCATTGGTAGGCCTAATAGGGCCGCTGTGGCAGTTGGAAGATGAGCCGTGAAATCCATCAGAAATGCCTTACTAACCACTGCTTGGATTTTGGGGTCAAAATCTCAAAGTTGCCGGATGCACTCCAAACTCTCAGGATCCGTAAATACACACCCCAGGACATGCAAAACGGTGTGCGCAAGTCATTGGTAGGCCTAATAGGGCCGCTGTGGCAGTTGGAAGATGAGCCGTGAAATCCATCAGAAATGCCTTACTAACCACTGCTTGGATTTTGGGGTCAAAATCTCAAAGTTGCCGGATGCACTCCAAACTCTCAGGATCCGTAAATACACACCCCAGGACATGCAAAACGGTGTGCGCAAGTCATTGGTAGCCCTAAGATGGCCGCTGTGGCAGTTGGAAGATGAGCCGTGAAATCCATCAGAAATGCCTTACTAACCACTGCTTGGATTTTGGGGTCAAAATCTCAAAGTTGCCGGATGCACTCCAAACTCTCAGGATCCGTAAATACACACCCCAGGACCTGCAAAACGGTGTGCGCAAGTCATTGGTAGGCCTAATAGGGCCGCTGTGGCAGTTGGAAGATGAGCCGTGAAATCCATCAGAAATGCCTTACTAACCACTGCTTGGATTTTGGGGTCAAAATCTCAAAGTTGCCGGATGCACTCCAAACTCTCAGGATCCGTAAATACACACCCCAGGACATGCAAAACGGTGTGCGCAAGTCATTGGTAGGCCTAATAGGGCCGCTGTGGCAGTTGGAAGATGAGCCGTGAAATCCATCAGAAATGCCTTACTAACCACTGCTTGGATTTTGGGGTCAAAATCTCAAATTTGCCGGATGCACTCCAAACTCTCAGGATCCGTAAATACACACCCCAGGACATGCAAAACGGTGTGCGCAAGTCATTGGTAGGCCTAATAGGGCCGCTGTGGCAGTTGGAAGATGAGCCGTGAAATCCATCAGAAATGCCTTACTAACCACTGCTTGGATTTTGGGGTCAAAATCTCAAAGTTGCCGGATGCACTCCAAACTCTCAGGATCCGTAAATACACACCCCAGGACATGCAAAACGGTGTGCGCAAGTCATTGGTAGGCCTAATAGGGCCGCTGTGGCAGTTGGAAGATGAGCCGTGAAATCCATCAGAAATGCCTTACTAACCACTGCTTGGATTTTGGGGTCAAAATCTCAAAGTTGCCGGATGCACTCCAAACTCTCAGGATCCGTAAATACACACCCCAGGACATGCAAAACGGTGTGCGCAAGTCATTGGTAGCCCTAAGATGGCCGCTGTGGCAGTTGGAAGATGAGCCGTGAAATCCATCAGAAATGCCTTACTAACCACTGCTTGGATTTTGGGGTCAAAATCTCAAAGTTGCCGGATGCACTCCAAACTCTCAGGATCCGTAAATACACACCCCAGGACATGCAAAACGGTGTGCGCAAGTCATTGGTAGGCCTAATAGGGCCGCTGTGGCAGTTGGAAGATGAGCCGTGAAATCCATCAGAAATGCCTTACTAACCACTGCTTGGATTTTGGGGTCAAAATCTCAAAGTTGCCGGATGCACTCCAAACTCTCAGGATCCGTAAATACACACCCCAGGACCTGCAAAACGGTGTGCGCAAGTCCCTGGTGCGCCTAATAGGGCCGCTGTGGCAGTTGGAAGATGAGGCAGGGAATCCATCAGAAATGCCTTACTAACCACTGCTTGGATTTTGGGGTCAAAATCTCAAAGTTGCCGGATGCACTCCAAACTCTCAGGATCCGTAAATACACACCCCAGGACCTGCAAAACGGTGTGCGCAAGTCATTGGTAGGCCTAATAGGGCCGCTGTGGCAGTTGGAAGATGAGCCGTGAAATCCATCAGAAATGCCTTACTAACCACTGCTTGGATTTTGGGGTCAAAATCTCAAAGTTGCCGGATGCACTCCAAACTCTCAGGATCCGTAAATACACACCCCAGGACATGCAAAACGGTGTGCGCAAGTCATTGGTAGGCCTAATAGGGCCGCTGTGGCAGTTGGAAGATGAGCCGTGAAATCCATCAGAAATGCCTTACTAACCACTGCTTGGATTTTGGGGTCAAAATCTCAAAGTTGCCGGATGCACTCCAAACTCTCAGGATCCGTAAATACACACCCCAGGACATGCAAAACGGTGTGCGCAAGTCATTGGTAGGCCTAATAGGGCCGCTGTGGCAGTTGGAAGATGAGCCGTGAAATCCATCAGAAATGCCTTACTAACCACTGCTTGGATTTTGGGGTCAAAATCTCAAAGTTGCCGGATGCACTCCAAACTCTCAGGATCCATTAATACACACCCCAGGACATGCAAAACGGTGTGCGCAAGTCATTGGTAGGCCTGATAGGGCCGCTGTGGCAGTTGGAAGATGAGCCGTGAAATCCATCAGAAATGCCTTACTAACCACTGCTTGGATTTTGGGGTCAAAATCTCAAAGTTGCCGGATGCACTCCAAACTCTCAGGATCCATTAATACACACCCCAGGACATGCAAAACGGTGTGCGCAAGTCATTGGTAGCCCTAAGATGGCCGCTGTGGCAGTTGGAAGATGAGCCGTGAAATCCATCAGAAATGCCTTACTAACCACTGCTTGGATTTTGGGGTCAAAATCTCAAAGTTGCCGGATGCACTCCAAACTCTCAGGATCCATTAATACACACCCCAGGACATGCAAAACGGTGTGCGCAAGTCATTGGTAGGCCTAATAGGGCCGCTGTGGCAGTTGGAAGATGAGCCGTGAAATCCATCAGAAATGCCTTACTAACCACTGCTTGGATTTTGGGGTCAAAATCTCAAAGTTGCCGGATGCACTCCAAACTCTCAGGATCGCTTAATACACACCCCAGGACATGCAAAACGGTGTGCGCAAGTCATTGGTAGGCCTAATAGGGCCGCTGTGGCAGTTGGAAGATGAGCCGTGAAATCCATCAGAAATGCCTTACTAACCACTGCTTGGATTTTGGGGTCAAAATCTCAAAGTTGCCGGATGCACTCCAAACTCTCAGGATCCGTAAATACACACCCCAGGACATGCAAAACGGTGTGCGCAAGTCATTGGTAGGCCTAATAGGGCCGCTGTGGCAGTTGGAAGATGAGCCGTGAAATCCATCAGAAATGCCTTACTAACCACTGCTTGGATTTTGGGGTCAAAATCTCAAAGTTGCCGGATGCACTCCAAACTCTCAGGATCCGTAAATACACACCCCAGGACCTGCAAAACGGTGTGCGCAAGTCATTGGTAGGCCTAATAGGGCCGCTGTGGCAGTTGGAAGATGAGCCGTGAAATCCATCAGAAATGCCTTACTAACCACTGCTTGGATTTTGGGGTCAAAATCTCAAAGTTGCCGGATGCACTCCAAACTCTCAGGATCGCTTAATACACACCCCAGGACATGCAAAACGGTGTGCGCAAGTCATTGGTAGGCCTAATAGGGCCGCTGTGGCAGTTGGAAGATGAGCCGTGAAATCCATCAGAAATGCCTTACTAACCACTGCTTGGATTTTGGGGTCAAAATCTCAAAGTTGCCGGATGCACTCCAAACTCTCAGGATCCGTAAATTCACACCCCAGGACCTGCAAAACGGTGTGCGCAAGTCATTGGTAGGCCTAATAGGGCCGCTGTGGCAGTTGGAAGATGAGCCGTGAAATCCATCAGAAATGCCTTACTAACCACTGCTTGCATTTTGGGGTCAAAATCTCAAAGTTGCCGGATGCACTCCAAACTCTCAGGATCCGTAAATACACACCCCAGGACATGCAAAACGGTGTGCGCAAGTCATTGGTAGGCCTAATAGGGCCGCTGTGGCAGTTGGAAGATGAGCCGTGAAATCCATCAGAAATGCCTTACTAACCACTGCTTGGATTTTGGGGTCAAAATCTCAAAGTTGCCGGATGCACTCCAAACTCTCAGGATCCGTAAATACACACCCCAGGACATGCAAAACGGTGTGCGCAAGTCATTGGTAGGCCTAATAGGGCCGCTGTGGCAGTTGGAAGATGAGCCGTGAAATCCATCAGAAATGCCTTACTAACCACTGCTTGGATTTTGGGGTCAAAATCTCAAAGTTGCCGGATGCACTCCAAACTCTCAGGATCCGTAAATACACACCCCAGGACATGCAAAACGGTGTGCGCAAGTCATTGGTAGGCCTAATAGGGCCGCTGTGGCAGTTGGAAGATGAGCCGAGAAATCCATCAGAAATGCCTTACTAACCACTGCTTGCATTTTGGGGTCAAAATCTCAAAGTTGCCGGATGCACTCCAAACTCTCAGGATCCGTAAATACACACCCCAGGACATGCAAAACGGTGTGCGCAAGTCATTGGTAGGCCTAATAGGGCCGCTGTGGCAGTTGGAAGATGAGCCGTGAAATCCATCAGAAATGCCTTACTAACCACTGCTTGGATTTTGGGGTCAAAATCTCAAAGTTGCCGGATGCACTCCAAACTCTCAGGATCCGTAAATACACACCCCAGGACATGCAAAACGGTGTGCGCAAGTCATTGGTAGGCCTAATAGGGCCGCTGTGGCAGTTGGAAGATGAGCCGTGAAATCCATCAGAAATGCCTTACTAACCACTGCTTGGATTTTGGGGTCAAAATCTCAAAGTTGCCGGATGCACTCCAAACTCTCCGGATCCATTAATACACACCCCAGGACATGCAAAACGGTGTGTGCAAGTCATTGGTAGGCCTAATAGGGCCGCTGTGGCAGTTGGAAGATGAGCCGTGAAATCCATCAGAAATGCCTTACTAACCACTGCTTGGATTTTGGGGTCAAAATCTCAAAGTTGCCGGATGCACTCCAAACTCTCAGGATCCATTAATACACACCCCAGGACATGCAAAACGGTGTGCGCAAGTCATTGGTAGCCCTAAGATGGCCGCTGTGGCAGTTGGAAGATGAGCCGTGAAATCCATCAGAAATGCCTTACTAACCACTGCTTGGATTTTGGGGTCAAAATCTCAAAGTTGCCGGATGCACTCCAAACTCTCAGGATCCATTAATACACACCCCAGGACATGCAAAACGGTGTGCGCAAGTCATTGGTAGGCCTAAAAGGGCCGCTGTGGCAGTTGGAAGATGAGCCGTGAAATCCATCAGAAATGCCTTACTAACCACTGCTTGGATTTTGGGGTCAAAATCTCAAAGTTGCCGGATGCACTCCAAACTCTCCGGATCCATTAATACACACCCCAGGACATGCAAAACGGTGTGTGCAAGTCATTGGTAGGCCTAATAGGGCCGCTGTGGCAGTTGGAAGATGAGCCGTGAAATCCATCAGAAATGCCTTACTAACCACTGCTTGGATTTTGGGGTCAAAATCTCAAAGTTGCCGGATGCACTCCAAACTCTCAGGATCCATTAATACACACCCCAGGACATGCAAAACGGTGTGCGCAAGTCATTGGTAGCCCTAAGATGGCCGCTGTGGCAGTTGGAAGATGAGCCGTGAAATCCATCAGAAATGCCTTACTAACCACTGCTTGGATTTTGGGGTCAAAATCTCAAAGTTGCCGGATGCACTCCAAACTCTCAGGATCCGTAAATACACACCCCAGGACATGCAAAACGGTGTGCGCAAGTCATTGGTAGGCCTAATAGGGCCGCTGTGGCAGTTGGAAGATGAGCCGTGAAATCCATCAGAAATGCCTTACTAACCACTGCTTGCATTTTGGGGTCAAAATCTCAAAGTTGCCGGATGCACTCCAAACTCTCAGGATCCGTAAATACACACCCCAGGACATGCAAAACGGTGTGCGCAAGTCATTGGTAGGCCTAATAGGGCCGCTGTGGCAGTTGGAAGATGAGCCGTGAAATCCATCAGAAATGCCTTACTAACCACTGCTTGGATTTTGGGGTCAAAATCTCAAAGTTGCCGGATGCACTCCAAACTCTCAGGATCCGTAAATACACACCCCAGGACATGCAAAACGGTGTGCGCAAGTCATTGGTAGGCCTAATAGGGCCGCTGTGGCAGTTGGAAGATGAGCCGTGAAATCCATCAGAAATGCCTTACTAACCACTGCTTGGATTTTGGGGTCAAAATCTCAAAGTTGCCGGATGCACTCCAAACTCTCAGGATCCGTAAATACACACCCCAGGACATGCAAAACGGTGTGCGCAAGTCATTGGTAGGCCTAATAGGGCCGCTGTGGCAGTTGGAAGATGAGGCAGGGAATCCATCAGAAATGCCTTACTAACCACTGCTTGGATTTTGGGGTCAAAATCTCAAAGTTGCCGGATGAACTCCAAACTCTCAGGATCGATTAATACACACCCCAGGACATGCAAAACGGTGTGCGCAAGTCCCTGGTGCGCCTAATAGGGCCGCTGTGGCGGTTGGAAGATGAGGCAGGGAATCCATCAGAAATGCCTTACTAACCACTGCTTGGATTTTGGGGTCAAAATCTCAAAGTTGCCGGATGCAATCCAAACTCTCAGGATCCGTAAATACACACCCCAGGACATGCAAAACGGTGTGCGCAAGTCATTGGTACGCCTAATAGGGCCGCTGTGGCAGTTGGAGGATGAGCCGTGAAATCCATCAGAAATGCCTTACTAACCACTGCTTGGATTTTGGGGTCAAAATCTCAAAGTTGCCGGATGCACTCCAAACTCTCAGGATCCCTTACTACACACCCCAGGACATGCAAAACGATGTGCGCAAGTCATTGGTAGGCCTAATAGGGCCGCTGTGGCAGTTGGAAGATGAGGCAGGGAATGCATCAGAAATGCCTTACTAACCACTGCTTGGATTTTGGGGTCAAAATCTCAAAGTTGCCGGATGCACTCCAAACTCTCAGGATCCCTTACTACACACCCCAGGACATGCAAAACGATGTGCGCAAGTCATTGGTAGGCCTAATAGGGCCGCTGTGGCAGTTGGAAGATGAGGCAGGGAATGCATCAGAAATGCCTTACTAACCACTGCTTGGATTTTGGGGTCAAAATCTCAATGTTGCCGGATGCACTCCAAACTCTCAGGATCCGTAAATACACACCCCAGGACTTGCAAAACGATGTGCGCAAGTCATTGGTAGGCCTAATAGGGCCGCTGTGGCAGTTGGAAGATGAGGCAGGGAATCCATCAGTAATGCCTTACTAACCACTGCTTGGATTTTGGGGTCAAAATCTCAATGTTGCCGGATGCACTCCAAACTCTCAGGATCGATTAATACACACCCCAGGACATGCAAAACGGTGTGCGCAAGTCCCTGGTGCGCCTAATAGGGCCGCTGTGGCGGTTGGAAGATGAGGCAGGGAATGCATCAGAAATGCCTTACTAACCACTGCTTGGATTTTGGGGTCAAAATCTCAAAGTTGCCGGATGCACTCCAAACTCTCAGGATCCCTTACTACACACCCCAGGACATGCAAAACGATGTGCGCAAGTCATTGGTAGGCCTAATAGGGCCGCTGTGGCAGTTGGAAGATGAGGCAGGGAATGCATCAGAAATGCCTTACTAACCACTGCTTGGATTTTGGGGTCAAAATCTCAATGTTGCCGGATGCACTCCAAACTCTCAGGATCCGTAAATACACACCCCAGGACTTGCAAAACGATGTGCGCAAGTCATTGGTAGGCCTAATAGGGCCGCTGTGGCAGTTGGAAGATGAGGCAGGGAATGCATCAGAAATGCCTTACTAACCACTGCTTGGATTTTGGGGTCAAAATCTCAAAGTTGCCGGATGCACTCCAAACTCTCAGGATCCCTTACTACACACCCCAGGACATGCAAAACGATGTGCGCAAGTCATTGGTAGGCCTAATAGGGCCGCTGTGGCAGTTGGAAGATGAGGCAGGGAATCCATCAGAAATGCCTTACTAACCACTGCTTGGATTTTGGGTCAAAATCTCAAAGTTGCCGGATGCACTCCAAACTCTCAGGATCCCTTACTACACACCCCAGGACATGCAAAACGGTGTGCGCAAGTCATTGGTAGGCCTAATAGGGCCGCTGTGGCAGTTGGAAGATGAGGCAGGGAATCCATCAGAAATGCCTTACTAACCACTGCTTGGATTTTGGGGTCAAAATCTCAATGTTGCCGGATGCACTCCAAACTCTCAGGATCCGTAAATACACACCCCAGGACATGCAAAACGGTGTGCGCAAGTCATTGGCAGGCCTAATAGGGCCGCTGTGGCAGTTGGAAGATGAGCGGTGAAATCCATCAGAAATGCCTTACTAACCACTGCTTGGATCTTGGGGTCAAAATCTCAATGTTGCCGGATGCACTCCAAACTCTCAGGATCCGTAAATACACACCCCAGGACATGCGAAAAAGCGTGCGCAAGTCATTGGCAGGCCTAATAGGGCCGCTGTGGCAGTTGGAAGATGAGCGGTGAAATCCATCAGAAATGCCTTACTAACCACTGCTTGGATTTTGGGGTCAAAATCTCAAAGTTGCCGGGTGCACTCCAAACTCTCAGGATCCATTAATACACACCCCAGGACATGCAAAACGGTGTGCGCAAGTCATTGGTAGGCCTAATAGCCGCTGTGGCAGTTGGAAGATGAGCCGTGAAATCCATCAGAAATGCCTTCACTGCTTGGATTTTGGGGTCAAAATCTCAAAGTTGCCGGATGCACTCCAAACTCTCAGGATCCATAGATACACACCCCAGAACATGCAAAACGGTGTGCGCAAGTCCCTGGTGCGCCTAATAGGGCCGCTGTGGCAGTTGGAAGATGAGCAGTGAAATCCATCAGAAATGCCTTACTAACAACTGCTTGAATTTTGGGGTCAAAATCTCAAAGTTGCCGGATGCACTCCAAACTCTCAGGATCCATAGATACACACCCCAGAACATGCAAAACGGTGTGCGCAAGTCCCTGGTGCGCCTAATAGGGCCGCTGTGGCAGTTGGAAGATGAGCAGTGAAATCCATCAGAAATGCCTTACTAACAACTGCTTGGATTTTGGGGTCAAAATCTCAAAGTTGCCGGAGGCACTCCAAACTCTCAGGATCCGTAGATACACACCCCAGAACATGCAAAACGGTGTGCGCAAGTCCCTGGTGCGCCTAATAGGGCCGCTGTGGCAGTTGGAAGATGAGCAGTGAAATCCATCAGAAATGCCTTACTAACCACTGCTTGGATTTTGGGGTCAAAATCTCAAAGTTGCCGGATGCACTCCAAACTCTCAGGATCCGTAAATACACACCCCAGGACATGCAAAACGGTGTGCGCAAGTCATTGGTACGCCTAATAGGGCCGCTGTGGCAGTTGGAGGATGAGCCGTGAAATCCATCAGAAATGCCTTACTAACCACTGCTTGGATTTTGGGGTCAAAATCTCAAAGTTGCCGGATGCACTCCAAACTCTCCGGATCCATTAATACACACCCCAGGACATGCAAAACGGTGTGCGCAAGTCATTGGTACGCCTAATAGGGCCGCTGTGGCAGTTGGAAGATGAGCCGTGAAATCCATCAGAAATGCCTTACTAACCACTGCTTGGATTTTGGGGTCAAAATCTCAAAGTTGCCGGATGCACTCCAAACTCTCAGGATCCGTAAATACACACCCCAGGACATGCAAAACGGTGTGCGCAAGTCATTGGTACGCCTAATAGGGCCGCTGTGGCAGTTGGAGGATGAGCCGTGAAATCCATCAGAAATGCCTTACTAACCACTGCTTGGATTTTGGGGTCAAAATCTCAAAGTTGCCGGATGCACTCCAAACTCTCCGGATCCATTAATACACACCCCAGGACATGCAAAACGGTGTGCGCAAGTCATTGGTACGCCTAATAGGGCCGCTGTGGCAGTTGGAAGATGAGCCGTGAAATCCATCAGAAATGCCTTACTAACCACTGCTTGGATTTTGGGGTCAAAATCTCAAAGTTGCCGGATGCACTCCAAACTCTCAGGATCCGTAAATACACACCCCAGGACATGCAAAACGGTGTGCGCAAGTCATTGGTACGCCTAATAGGGCCGCTGTGGCAGTTGGAGGATGAGCCGTGAAATCCATCAGAAATGCCTTACTAACCACTGCTTGGATTTTGGGGTCAAAATCTCAAAGTTGCCGGATGCACTCCAAACTCTCAGGATCCATAGATACACACCCCAGAACATGCAAAACGGTGTGCGCAAGTCCCTGGTGCGCCTAATAGGGCCGCTGTGGCAGTTGGAAGATGAGCAGTGAAATCCATCAGAAATGCCTTACTAACAACTGCTTGAATTTTGGGGTCAAAATCTCAAAGTTGCCGGATGCACTCCAAACTCTCAGGATCCGTAAATACACACCCCAGGACATGCAAAACGGTGTGCGCAAGTCATTGGTAGGCCTAATAGGGCCGCTGTGGTAGTTGGAAGATGAGGCAGGGAATGCATCAGAAATGCCTTACTAACCACTGCTTGGATTTTGGGGTCAAAATCTCAAAGTTGCCGGATGCACTCCAAACTCTCAGGATCCGTAAATACACACCCCAGGACATGCAAAACGGTGTGCGCAAGTCATTGGTAGGCCTAATAGGGCCGCTGTGGCAGTTGGAAGATGAGCCGTGAAATCCATCAGAAATGCCTTACTAACCACTGCTTGGATTTTGGGGTCAAAATCTCAAAGTTGCCGGATGCACTCCAAACTCTCAGGATCCGTAAATACACACCCCAGGACATGCAAAACGGTGTGCGCAAGTCATTGGTAGGCCTAATAGGGCCGCTGTGGCAGTTGGAAGATGAGCCGTGAAATCCATCAGAAATGCCTTACTAACCACTGCTTGGATTTTGGGGTCAAAATCTCAAAGTTGCCGGATGCACTCCAAACTCTCAGGATCCGTAAATACACACCCCAGGACATGCAAAACGGTGTGCGCAAGTCATTGGTACGCCTAATAGGGCCGCTGTGGCAGTTGGAGGATGAGCCGTGAAATCCATCAGAAATGCCGTACTAACCACTGCTTGGATTTTGGGGTCAAAATCTTAAAGTTGCCGGATGCACTCCAAACTCTCAGGATCCCTTACTACACACCCCAGGACATGCAAAACGATGTGCGCAAGTCATTGGTAGGCCTAATAGGGCCGCTGTGGCAGTTGGAAGATGAGGCAGGGAATCCATCAGAAATGCCTTACTAACCACTGCTTGGATTTTGGGGTCAAAATCTCAATGTTGCCGGATGCACTCCAAACTCTCAGGATCCCTTACTACACACCCCAGGACATGCAAAACGGTGTGCGCAAGTCATTAGTAGGCCTAATAGGGCCGCTGTGGCAGTTGGAAGATGAGGCAGGGAATCCATCAGAAATGCCTTACTAACCACTGCTTGGATTTTGGGGTCAAAATCTCAAAGTTGCCGGATGCACTCCAAACTCTCAGGATCCGTAAATACACACCCCAGGACATGCAAAACGGTGTGCGCAAGTCATTGGTAGGCCTAATAGGGCCGCTGTGGCAGTTGGAAGATGAGCCGTGAAATCCATCAGAAATGCCTTACTAACCACTGCTTGGATTTTGGGGTCAAAATCTCAAAGTTGCCGGATGCACTCCAAACTCTCAGGATCCGTAAATACACACCCCAGGACATGCAAAACGGTGTGCGCAAGTCATTGGTACGCCTAATAGGGCCGCTGTGGCAGTTGGAGGATGAGCCGTGAAATCCATCAGAAATGCCTTACTAACCACTGCTTGGATTTTGGGGTCAAAATCTCAAAGTTGCCGGATGCACTCCAAACTCTCAGGATCCGTAAATACACACCCCAGGACATGCAAAACGGTGTGCGCAAGTCATTGGTAGGTCTAATAGGGCCGCTGTGGCAGTTGGAAGATGAGGCAGGGAATACATCAGAAATGCCTTACTAACCACTGCTTGGATTTTGGGGTCAAAATCTCAATGTTGCCGGATGCACTCCAAACTCTCAGGATCCGTAAATACACACCCCAGTACATGCAAAACGGTGTGCGCAAGTCATTGGTAGGCCTAATAGGGCCGCTGTGGCAGTTGGAAGATGAGGCAGGGAATCCATCAGAAATGCCTTACTAACCACTGCTTGGATTTTGGGTCAAAATCTCAAAGTTGCCGGATGCACTCCAAACTCTCAGGATCCCTTACTACACACCCCAGGACATGCAAAACGGTGTGCGCAAGTCATTGGTAGGCCTAATAGGGCCGCTGTGGCAGTTGGAAGATGAGGCAGGGAATCCATCAGAAATGGCTTACTAACCACTGCTTGGATTTTGGGTCAAAATCTCAAAGTTGCCGGATGCACTCCAAACTCTCAGGATCCATTAATACAGACCCCAGGACATGCAAAACGGTGTGCGCAAGTCATTGGTAGGCCTAATAGGGCCGCTGTGGCAGTTGGAAGATGAGCCGTGAAATCCATCAGAAATGCCTTACTAACCACTGCTTGGATTTTGGGGTCAAAATCTCAATGTTGCCGGATGCACTCCAAACTCTCAGGATCCATTAATACAGACCCCAGGACATGCAAAACGGTGTGCGCAAGTCCCTGGTGCGCCTAATAGGGCCGCTGTGGCGGTTGGAAGATGAGGCAGGGAATGCATCAGAAATGCCTTACTAACCACTGCTTGGATTTTGGGGTCAAAATCTCAATGTTGCCGGATGCACTCCAAACTCTCAGGATCGCATAATACACACCCCAGGACATGAAAAACGGTGTGCGCAAGTCATTGGTAGGCCTAATAGGGCCGCTGTGGCAGTTGGAAGATGGGCCGTGAAATCCATCAGAAATGCCTTACTTAACCACTGCTTGGATTTTGGGGTCAAAATCTCAATGTTGCCGGATGCACTCCAAACTCTCAGGATCCGTAAATACACACCCCAGTACATGCAAAACGGTGTGCGCAAGTCATTGGTAGGCCTAATAGGGCCGCTGTGGCAGTTGGAAGATGAGCCGTGAAATCCATCAGAAATGCCTTACTAACCACTGCTTGGATTTTGGGGTCAAAATCTCAATGTTGCCGGATGCACTCCAAACTCTCAGGATCGCATAATACACACCCCAGGACATGAAAAACGGTGTGCGCAAGTCATTGGTAGGCCTAATAGGGCCGCTGTGGCAGTTGGAAGATGAGCCGTGAAATCCATCAGAAATGCCTTACTAACCACTGCTTGGATTTTGGGGTCAAAATCTCAAAGTTGCCGGATGCACTCCAAACTCTCAGGATCCCTTAGTACACACCCCAGGACATGCAAAACGGTGTGCGCAAGTCCCTGGTGCGCCTAATAGGGCCGCTGTGGCGGTTGGAAGATGAGGCAGGGAATGCATCAGAAATGCCTTACTAACCACTGCTTGGATTTTGGGGTCAAAATCTCAATGTTGCCGGATGCACTCCAAACTCTCAGGATCCATTAATACACACCCCAGAACATGCAAAACGGTGTGCGCAGGTCATTGGTAGGCCTAATAGGGCCGCTGTGGCAGTTGGAGGATGAGCCGTGAAATCCATCAGAAATGCCTTACTAACCACTGCTTGGATTTTGGGGTCAAAATCTTAAAGTTGCCGGATGCACTCCAAACTCTCAGGATCCCTTACTACACACCCCAGGACATGCAAAACGATGTGCGCAAGTCATTGGTAGGTCTAATAGGGCCGCTGTGGCAGTTGGAAGATGAGGCAGGGAATGCATCAGAAATGCCTTACTAACCACTGCTTGGATTTTGGGGTCAAAATCTCAAAGTTGCCGGATGCACTCCAAACTCTCAGGATCCGTAAATACACACCCCAGTACATGCAAAACGGTGTGCGCAAGTCATTGGTAGGCCTAATAGGGCCGCTGTGGCAGTTGGAAGATGAGGCAGGGAATCCATCAGAAATGCCTTACTAACCACTGCTTGGATTTTGGGGTCAAAATCTCAATGTTGCCGGATGCACTCCAAACTCTCAGGATCCCTTACTACACACCCCAGGACATGCAAAACGGTGTGCGCAAGTCATTAGTAGGCCTAATAGGGCCGCTGTGGCAGTTGGAAGATGAGGCAGGGAATCCATCAGAAATGCCTTACTAACCACTGCTTGGATTTTGGGTCAAAATCTCAAAGTTGCCGGATGCACTCCAAACTCTCAGGATCCCTTACTACACACCCCAGGACATGCAAAACGGTGTGCGCAAGTCATTGGTAGGCCTAATAGGGCCGCTGTGGCAGTTGGAAGATGAGCCGTGAAATCCATCAGAAATGCCTTACTAACCACTGCTTGGATTTTGGGTCAAAATCTCAAAGTTGCCGGATGCACTCCAAACTCTCAGGATCCGTAAATACACACCCCAGGACATGCAAAACGGTGTGCGCAAGTCATTGGTACGCCTAATAGGGCCGCTGTGGCAGTTGGAAGATGAGCCGTGAAATCCATCAGAAATGCCTTACTAACCACTGCTTGGATTTTGGGGTCAAAATCTCAATGTTGCCGGATGCACTCCAAACTCTCAGGATCCATTAATACACACCCCAGGACATACAAAACGGTGTGCGCAAGTCCCTGGTGCGCCTAATAGGGCCGCTGTGGCGGTTGGAAGATGAGGCAGGGAATGCATCAGAATTGCCTTACTAACCACTGCTTGGATTTTGGGGTCAAAATCTCAATGTTGCCGGATGCACTCCAAACTCTCAGGATCCGTAAATACACACCCCAGTACATGCAAAACGGTGTGCGCAAGTCATTGGTAGGCCTAATAGGGCCGCTGTGGCAGTTGGAAGATGAGCCGTGAAATCCATCAGAAATGCCTTACTAACCACTGCTTGGATTTTGGGGTCAAAATCTCAATGTTGCCGGATGCACTCCAAACTCTCAGGATCCGTAAATACACACCCCAGTACATGCAAAACGGTGTGCGCAAGTCATTGGTAGGCCTAATAGGGCCGCTGTGGCAGTTGGAAGATGAGCCGTGAAATCCATCAGAAATGCCTTACTAACCACTGCTTGGATTTTGGGGTCAAAATCTCAATGTTGCCGGATGCACTCCAAACTCTCAGGATCCATTAATACACACCCCAGGACATGCAAAACGGTGTGCGCAAGTCCCTGGTGCGCCTAATAGGGCCGCTGTGGCGGTTGGAAGATGAGGCAGGGAATGCATCAGAAATGCCTTACTAACCACTGCTTGGATTTTGGGGTCAAAATCTCAAAGTTGCCGGATGCACTCCAAACTCTCAGGATCCCTTACTACACACCCCAGGACATGCAAAACGATGTGCGCAAGTCATTGGTAGGTCTAATAGGGCCGCTGTGGCAGTTGGAAGATGAGGCAGGGAATGCATCAGAAATGCCTTACTAACCACTGCTTGGATTTTGGGGTCAAAATCTCAATGTTGCCGGATGCACTCCAAACTCTCAGGATCCGTAAATACACACCCCAGTACATGCAAAACGGTGTGCGCAAGTCATTGGTAGGCCTAATAGGGCCGCTGTGGCAGTTGGAAGATGAGCCGTGAGATCCATCAGAAATGCCTTACTAACCACTGCTTGGATTTTGGGGTCAAAATCTCAATGTTGCCGGATGCACTCCAAACTCTCAGGATCCATTAATACACACCCCAGGACATGCAAAACGGTGTGCGCAAGTCCCTGGTGCGCCTAATAGGGCCGCTGTGGCGGTTGGAAGATGAGGCAGGGAATGCATCAGAAATGCCTTACTAACCACTGCTTGGATTTTGGGGTCAAAATCTCAAAGTTGCCGGATGCACTCCAAACTCTCAGGATCCCTTACTACACACCCCAGGACATGCAAAACGATGTGCGCAAGTCATTGGTAGGTCTAATAGGGCCGCTGTGGCAGTTGGAAGATGAGGCAGGGAATGCATCAGAAATGCCTTACTAACCACTGCTTGGATTTTGGGGTCAAAATCTCAATGTTGCCGGATGCACTCCAAACTCTCAGGATCCCTTACTACACACCCCAGGACATGCAAAACGGTGTGCGCAAGTCATTGGTAGGCCTAATAGGGCCGCTGTGGCAGTTGGAAGATGAGCCGTGAAATCCATCAGAAATGCCTTACTAACCACTGCTTGGATTTTGGGGTCAAAATCTCAATGTTGCCGGATGCACTCCAAACTCTCAGGATCCATTAATACACACCCCAGGAAATGCAAAACGGTGTACGCAAGTCCCTGGTGCGCCTAATGGGGCCGCTGTGGCGGTTGGAAGATGAGGCAGGGAATGCATCAGAAATGCCTTACTAACCACTGCTTGGATTTTGGGGTCAAAATCTCAATGTTGCCGGATGCACTCCAAACTCTCAGGATCCATTAATACACACCCCAGGACATGCAAAACGGTGTGCGCAAGTCCCTGGTGCGCCTAATAGGGCCGCTGTGGCGGTTGGAAGATGAGGCAGGGAATGCATCAGAAATGCCTTACTAACCACTGCTTGGATTTTGGGGTCAAAATCTCAATGTTGCCGGATGCACTCCAAACTCTCAGGATCCGTAAATACACACCCCAGTACATGCAAAACGGTGTGCGCAAGTCATTGGTAGGCCTAATAGGGCCGCTGTGGCAGTTGGAAGATGAGCCGTGAAATCCATCAGAAATGCCTTACTAACCACTGCTTGGATTTTGGGGTCAAAATCTCAATGTTGCCGGATGCACTCCAAACTCTCAGGATCCCTTACTACACACCCCAGGACATGCAAAACGGTGTGCGCAAGTCATTGGTAGGCCTAATAGGGCCGCTGTGGCAGTTGGAAGATGAGCCGTGAAATCCATCAGAAATGCCTTACTAACCACTGCTTGGATTTTGGGGTCAAAATCTCAAAGTTGCCGGATGCACTCCAAACTCTCAGGATCCCTTACTACACACCCCAGGACATGCAAAACGATGTGCGCAAGTCATTGGTAGGTCTAATAGGGCCGCTGTGGCAGTTGGAAGATGAGGCAGGGAATCCATCAGAAATGCCTTACTAACCACTGCTTGGATTTTGGGGTCAAAATCTCAAAGTTGCCGGATGCACTCCAAACTCTCAGGATCCATTAATACACACCCCAGGAAATGCAAAACGGTGTGCGCAAGTCCCTGGTGCGCCTAATGGGGCCGCTGTGGCGGTTGGAAGATGAGGCAGGGAATGCATCAGAAATGCCTTACTAACCACTGCTTGGATTTTGGGGTCAAAATCTCAATGTTGCCGGATGCACTCCAAACTCTCAGGATCGATTAATACACACCCCAGTACATGCAAAACGGTGTGCGCAAGTCATTGGTAGGCCTAATAGGGCCGCTGTGGCAGTTGGAAGATGAGCCGTGAAATCCATCAGAAATGCCTTACTAACCACTGCTTGGATTTTGGGGTCAAAATCTCAAAGTTGCCGGATGCACTCCAAACTCTCAGGATCCATTAGTACACACCCCAGGACATGCAAAACGGTGTGCGCAAGTCATTGGTAGGCCTAATAGGGCCGCTGTGGCAGTTGGAAGATGAGCCATGAAATCCATCAGAAATGCCTTACTAACCACTGCTTGGATTTTGGGGTCAAAATCTCAAAGTTGCCGGATGCACTCCAAACTCTCAGGATCCCTTACTACACACCCCAGGACATGCAAAACGGTGTGCGCAAGTCATTGGTAGGCCTAATAGGGCCGCTGTGGCAGTTGGAAGATGAGGCAGGGAATCCATCAGAAATGCCTTACTAACCACTGCTTGGATTTTGGGGTCAAAATCTCAATGTTGCCGGATGCACTCCAAACTCTCAGGATCCCTTACTACACACCCCAGGACATGCAAAACGGTGTGCGCAAGTCATTGGTAGGCCTAATAGGGCCGCTGTGGCAGTTGGAAGATGAGCCGTGAAATCCATCAGAAATGCCTTACTAACCACTGCTTGGATTTTGGGGTCAAAATCTCAATGTTGCCGGATGCACTCCAAACTCTCAGGATCCCTTACTACACACCCCAGGACATGCAAAACGGTGTGCGCAAGTCATTGGTAGGCCTAATAGGGCCGCTGTGGCAGTTGGAAGATGAGCCGTGAAATCCATCAGAAATGCCTTACTAACCACTGCTTGGATTTTGGGGTCAAAATCTCAAAGTTGCCGGGTGCACTCCAAACTCTCAGGATCCATTAATACACACCCCAGGACATGCAAAACGGTGTGCGCAAGTCATTGGTAGGCCTAATAGGGCCGCTGTGGCAGTTGGAAGATGAGCCGTGAAATCCATCAGAAATGCCTTACTAACCACTGCTTGGATTTTGGGGTCAAAATCTCAATGTTGCCGGATGCACTCCAAACTCTCAGGATCCATTAATACACACCCCAGGAAATGCAAAACGGTGTGCGCAAGTCCCTGGTGCGCCTAATGGGGCCGCTGTGGCGGTTGGAAGATGAGGCAGGGAATGCATCAGAAATGCCTTACTAACCACTGCTTGGATTTTGGGGTCAAAATCTCAATGTTGCCGGATGCACTCCAAACTCTCAGGATCCATTAATACACACCCCAGGACATGCAAAACGGTGTGCGCAAGTCCCTGGTGCGCCTAATAGGGCCGCTGTGGCGGTTGGAAGATGAGGCAGGGAATGCATCAGAAATGCCTTACTAACCACTGCTTGGATTTTGGGGTCAAAATCTCAATGTTGCCGGATGCACTCCAAACTCTCAGGATCCGTAAATACACACCCCAGTACATGCAAAACGGTGTGCGCAAGTCATTGGTAGGCCTAATAGGGCCGCTGTGGCAGTTGGAAGATGAGCCGTGAAATCCATCAGAAATGCCTTACTAACCACTGCTTGGATTTTGGGGTCAAAATCTCAAAGTTGCCGGATGCACTCCAAACTCTCAGGATCCCTTACTACACACCCCAGGACATGCAAAACGGTGTGCGCAAGTCATTGGTAGGCCTAATAGGGCCGCTGTGGCAGTTGGAAGATGAGGCAGGGAATCCATCAGAAATGCCTTACTAACCACTGCTTGGATTTTGGGGTCAAAATCTCAAAGTTGCCGGATGCACTCCAAACTCTCAGGATCCATTAGTACACACCCCAGGACATGCAAAACGGTGTGCGCAAGTCATTGGTAGGTCTAATAGGGCCGCTGTGGCAGTTGGAAGATGAGCCGTGAAATCCATCAGAAATGCCTTACTAACCACTGCTTGGATTTTGGGGTCAAAATCTCAAAGTTGCCGGATGCACTCCAAACTCTCAGGATCCCTTACTACACACCCCAGGACATGCAAAACGGTGTGCGCAAGTCATTGGTAGGCCTAATAGGGCCGCTGTGGCAGTTGGAAGATGAGCCGTGAAATCCATCAGAAATGCCTTACTAACCACTGCTTGGATTTTGGGGTCAAAATCTCAATGTTGCCGGATGCACTCCAAACTCTCAGGATCCCTTACTACACACCCCAGGACATGCAAAACGGTGTGCGCAAGTCATTGGTAGGCCTAATAGGGCCGCTGTGGCAGTTGGAAGATGAGCCGTGAAATCCATCAGAAATGCCTTACTAACCACTGCTTGGATTTTGGGGTCAAAATCTCAATGTTGCCGGATGCACTCCAAACTCTCAGGATCCGTAAATACACACCCCAGTACATGCAAAACGGTGTGCGCAAGTCATTGGTAGGCCTAATAGGGCCGCTGTGGCAGTTGGAAGATGAGCCGTGAAATCCATCAGAAATGCCTTACTAACCACTGCTTGGATTTTGGGGTCAAAATCTCAATGTTGCCGGATGCACTCCAAACTCTCAGGATCCCTTACTACACACCCCAGGACATGCAAAACGGTGTGCGCAAGTCATTGGTAGGCCTAATAGGGCCGCTGTGGCAGTTGGAAGATGAGCCGTGAAATCCATCAGAAATGCCTTACTAACCACTGCTTGGATTTTGGGGTCAAAATCTCAATGTTGCCGGATGCACTCCAAACTCTCAGGATCCCTTACTACACACCCCAGGACATGCAAAACGGTGTGCGCAAGTCATTGGTAGGCCTAATAGGGCCGCTGTGGCAGTTGGAAGATGAGCCGTGAAATCCATCAGAAATGCCTTACTAACCACTGCTTGGATTTTGGGGTCAAAATCTCAAAGTTGCCGGATGCACTCCAAACTCTCAGGATCCCTTACTACACACCCCAGGACATGCAAAACGGTGTGCGCAAGTCATTGGTAGGCCTAATAGGGCCGCTGTGGCAGTTGGAAGATGAGGCAGGGAATCCATCAGAAATGCCTTACTAACCACTGCTTGGATTTTGGGTCAAAATCTCAAAGTTGCCGGATGCACTCCAAACTCTCAGGATCCCTTACTACACACCCCAGGACATGCAAAACGGTGTGCGCAAGTCATTGGTAGGCCTAATAGGGCCGCTGTGGCAGTTGGAAGATGAGGCAGGGAATCCATCAGAAATGCCTTACTAACCACTGCTTGGATTTTGGGTCAAAATCTCAAAGTTGCCGGATGCACTCCAAACTCTCAGGATCCCTTACTACACACCCCAGGACATGCAAAACGGTGTGCGCAAGTCATTGGTACGCCTAATAGGGCCGCTGTGGCAGTTGGAGGATGAGCCGTGAAATCCATCAGAAATGCCTTACTAACCACTGCTTGGATTTTGGGGTCAAAATCTCAATGTTGCCGGATGCACTCCAAACTCTCAGGATCCATTAGTACACACCCCAGGACATGCAAAACGGTGTGCGCAAGTCATTGGTAGGTCTAATAGGGCCGCTGTGGCAGTTGGAAGATGAGGCAGGGAATCCATCAGAAATGCCTTACTAACCACTGCTTGGATTTTGGGGTCAAAATCTCAATGTTGCCGGATGCACTCCAAACTCTCAGGATCCCTTACTACACACCCCAGGACATGCAAAACGGTGTGCGCAAGTCATTGGTAGGCCTAATAGGGCCGCTGTGGCAGTTGGAAGATGAGCCGTGAAATCCATCAGAAATGCCTTACTAACCACTGCTTGGATTTTGGGGTCAAAATCTCAAAGTTGCCGGATGCACTCCAAACTCTCAGGATCCGTAAATACACACCCCAGGACATGCAAAACGATGTGCGCAAGTCATTGGTAGGTCTAATAGGGCCGCTGTGGCAGTTGGAAGATGAGGCAGGGAATGCATCAGAAATGCCTTACTAACCACTGCTTGGATTTTGGGGTCAAAATCTCAATGTTGCCGGATGCACTCCAAACTCTCAGGATCCATTAGTACACACCCCAGGACATGCAAAACGGTGTGCGCAAGTCATTGGTAGGTTTAATAGGGCCGCTGTGGCAGTTGGAAGATGAGCCGTGAAATCCATCAGAAATGCCTTACTAACCACTGCTTGGATTTTGGGGTCAAAATCTCAATGTTGCCGGATGCACTCCAAACTCTCAGGATCCATTAGTACACACCCCAGGACATGCAAAACGGTGTGCGCAAGTCATTGGTAGGTCTAATAGGGCCGCTGTGGCAGTTGGAAGATGAGGCGGGGAATGCATCAGAAATGCCTTACTAACCACTGCTTGGATTTTGGGGTCAAAATCTCAAAGTTGCCGGATGCACTCCAAACTCTCAGGATCCGTAAATACACACCCCAGGACATGCAAAACGGTGTGCGCAAGTCATTGGTACGCCTAATAGGGCCGCTGTGGCAGTTGGAGGATGAGCCGTGAAATCCATCAGAAATGCCTTACTAACCACTGCTTGGATTTTGGGGTCAAAATCTCAATGTTGCCGGATGCACTCCAAACTCTCAGGATCCATTAATACACACCCCAGGACATGCAAAACGGTGTGCGCAAGTCCCTGGTGCGCCTAATAGGGCCGCTGTGGCGGTTGGAAGATGAGGCAGGGAATGCATCAGAAATGCCTTACTAACCACTGCTTGGATTTTGGGGTCAAAATCTCAAAGTTGCCGGATGCACTCCAAACTCTCAGGATCCCTTACTACACACCCCAGGACATGCAAAACGGTGTGCGCAAGTCATTGGTAGGCCTAATAGGGCCGCTGTGGCAGTTGGAAGATGAGCCGTGAAATCCATCAGAAATGCCTTACTAACCACTGCTTGGATTTTGGGGTCAAAATCTCAATGTTGCCGGATGCACTCCAAACTCTCAGGATCCATTAATACACACCCCAGGACATGCAAAACGGTGTGCGCAAGTCCCTGGTGCGCCTAATAGGGCCGCTGTGGCGGTTGGAAGATGAGGCAGGGAATGCATCAGAAATGCCTTACTAACCACTGCTTGGATTTTGGGGTCAAAATCTCAAAGTTGCCGGATGCACTCCAAACTCTCAGGATCCGTAAATACACACCCCAGGACATGCAAAACGGTGTGCGCAAGTCATTGGTACGCCTAATAGGGCCGCTGTGGCAGTTGGAGGATGAGCCGTGAAATCCATCAGAAATGCCTTACTAACCACTGCTTGGATTTTGGGGTCAAAATCTCAAAGTTGCCGGATGCACTCCAAACTCTCAGGATCCGTAAATACACACCCCAGGACATGCGAAAAAGCGTGCGCAAGTCATTGGCAGGCCTAATAGGGCCGCTGTGGCAGTTGGAAGATGAGCGGTGAAATCCATCAGAAATGCCTTACTAACCACTGCTTGGATTTTGGGGTCAAAATCTCAATGTTGCCGGATGCACTCCAAACTCTCAGGATCCCTTACTACACACCCCAGGACATGCAAAACGATGTGCGCAAGTCATTGGTAGGTCTAATAGGGCCGCTGTGGCAGTTGGAAGATGAGGCAGGGAATGCATCAGAAATGCCTTACTAACCACTGCTTGGATTTTGGGGTCAAAATCTCAAAGTTGCCGGATGCACTCCAAACTCTCAGGATCCATAGGTACACACCCCAGGACATGCAAAACGGTGTGCGCAAGTCCCTGGTGCGCCTAATAGGGCCGCTGTGGCGGTTGGAAGATGAGGCAGGGAATGCATCAGAAATGCCTTACTAACCACTGCTTGGATTTTGGGGTCAAAATCTCAATGTTGCCGGATGCACTCCAAACTCTCAGGATCCGTAAATACACACCCCAGTACATGCAAAACGGTGTGCGCAAGTCATTGGTAGGCCTAATAGGGCCGCTGTGGCAGTTGGAAGATGAGGCAGGGAATCCATCAGAAATGCCTTACTAACCACTGCTTGGATTTTGGGGTCAAAATCTCAAAGTTGCCGGATGCACTCCAAACTCTCCGGATCCCTTACTACACACCCCAGGACATGCAAAACGATGTGCGCAAGTCATTGGTAGGTCTAATAGGGCCGCTGTGGCAGTTGGAAGATGAGGCAGGGAATGCATCAGAAATGCCTTACTAACCACTGCTTGGATTTTGGGGTCAAAATCTCAAAGTTGCCGGATGCACTCCAAACTCTCAGGATCCGTAAATACACACCCCAGGACATGCGAAAAAGCGTGCGCAAGTCATTGGCAGGCCTAATAGGGCCGCTTTGGCAGTTGGAAGATGAGCGGTGAAATCCATCAGAAATGCCTTACTAACCACTGCTTGGATTTTGGGGTCAAAATCTCAATGTTGCCGGATGCACTCCAAACTCTCAGGATCCGTAAATACACACCCCAGTACATGCAAAACGGTGTGCGCAAGTCATTGGTAGGCCTAATAGGGCCGCTGTGGCAGTTGGAAGATGAGCCGTGAAATCCATCAGAAATGCCTTACTAACCACTGCTTGGATTTTGGGGTCAAAATCTCAAAGTTGCCGGATGCACTCCAAACTCTCAGGATCGATTAATACACACCCCAGGACATGCAAAACGGTGTGCGCAAGTCATTGGTAGGCCTAATAGGGCCGCTGTGGCAGTTGGAAGATGAGGCAGGGAATGCATCAGAAATGCCTTACTAACCACTGCTTGGATTTTGGGGTCAAAATCTCAATGTTGCCGGATGCACTCCAAACTCTCAGGATCCGTAAATACACACCCCAGTACATGCAAAACGGTGTGCGCAAGTCATTGGTAGGCCTAATAGGGCCGCTGTGGCAGTTGGAAGATGAGGCAGGGAATCCATCAGAAATGCCTTACTAACCACTGCTTGAATTTTGGGGTCAAAATCTCAAAGTTGCCGGATGCACTCCAAACTCTCAGGATCCGTAAATACACACCCCAGGACATGCGAAAAAGCGTGCGCAAGTCATTGGCAGGCCTAATAGGGCCGCTGTGGCAGTTGGAAGATGAGCGGTGAAATCCATCAGAAATGCCTTACTAACCACTGCTTGGATTTTGGGGTCAAAATCTCAAAGTTGCCGGATGCACTCCAAACTCTCAGGATCCCTTACTACACACCCCAGGACATGCAAAACGATGTGCGCAAGTCATTGGTAGGTCTAATAGGGCCGCTGTGGCAGTTGGAAGATGAGGCAGGGAATGCATCAGAAATGCCTTACTAACCACTGCTTGGATTTTGGGGTCAAAATCTCAAAGTTGCCGGATGCACTCCAAACTCTCAGGATCCATAGGTACACACCCCAGGACATGAAAAACGGTGTGCGCAAGTCATTGGTAGGCCTAATAGGGCCGCTGTGGCAGTTGGAAGATGAGGCAGGGAATGCATCAGAAATGCCTTACTAACCACTGCTTGGATTTTGGGGTCAAAATCTCAAAGTTGCCGGATGCACTCCAAACTCTCAGGATCGATTAATACACACCCCAGGACATGCAAAACGGTGTGCGCAAGTCATTGGTAGGCCTAATAGGGCCGCTGTGGCAGTTGGAAGATGAGGCAGGGAATCCATCAGAAATGCCTTACTAACCACTGCTTGGATTTTGGGGTCAAAATCTCAAAGTTGCCGGATGCACTCCAAACTCTCAGGATCCGTAAATACACACCCCAGGACATGCGAAAAAGCGTGCGCAAGTCATTGGCAGGCCTAATAGGGCCGCTGTGGCAGTTGGAAGATGAGCGGTGAAATCCATCAGAAATGCCTTACTAACCACTGCTTGGATTTTGGGGTCAAAATCTCAAAGTTGCCGGATGCACTCCAAACTCTCCGGATCCCTTACTACACACCCCAGGACATGCAAAACGGTGTGCGCAAGTCATTGGTAGGCCTAATAGGGCCGCTGTGGCAGTTGGAAGATGAGGCAGGGAATGCATCAGAAATGCCTTACTAACCACTGCTTGGATTTTGGGGTCAAAATCTCAATGTTGCCGGATGCACTCCAAACTCTCAGGATCCGTAAATACACACCCCAGTACATGCAAAACGGTGTGCGCAAGTCATTGGTAGGCCTAATAGGGCCGCTGTGGCAGTTGGAAGATGAGCCGTGAAATCCATTAGAAATGCCTTACTAACCACTGCTTGGATTTTGGGGTCAAAATCTCAAAGTTGCCGGATGCACTCCAAACTCTCCGGATCCATTAATACACACCCCAGGACATGCAAAACGGTGTGCGCAAGTCATTGGTAGGTCTAATAGGGCCGCTGTGGCAGTTGGAAGATGAGGCAGGGAATGCATCAGAAATGCCTTACTAACCACTGCTTGGATTTTGGGGTCAAAATCTCAAAATTGCCGGATGCACTCCAAACTCTCAGGATCCGTAAGTACACACCCCAGGACATGCAAAACGGTGTGCGCAAGTCATTGGTAGGCCTAATAGGGCCGCTGTGGCAGTTGGAAGATGAGCCGTGAAATCCATTAGAAATGCCTTACTAACCACTGCTTGGATTTTGGGGTCAAAATCTCAAAGTTGCCGGATGCACTCCAAACTCTCAGGATCCATAGGTACACACCCCAGGACATGAAAAACGGTGTGCGCAAGTCATTGGTAGGCCTAATAGGGCCGCTGTGGCAGTTGGAAGATGAGGCAGGGAATGCATCAGAAATGCCTTACTAACCACTGCTTGGATTTTGGGGTCAAAATCTCAATGTTGCCGGATGCACTCCAAACTCTCAGGATCCGTAAATACACACCCCAGTACATGCAAAACGGTGTGCGCAAGTCATTGGTAGGCCTAATAGGGCCGCTGTGGCAGTTGGAAGATGAGCCGTGAAATCCATTAGAAATGCCTTACTAACCACTGCTTGGATTTTGGGGTCAAAATCTCAAAGTTGCCGGATGCACTCCAAACTCTCAGGATCCCTTACTACACACCCCAGGACATGCAAAACGATGTGCGCAAGTCATTGGTAGGTCTAATAGGGCCGCTGTGGCAGTTGGAAGATGAGGCAGGGAATGCATCAGAAATGCCTTACTAACCACTGCTTGGATTTTGGGGTCAAAATCTCAAAGTTGCCGGATGCACTCCAAACTCTCCGGATCCATTAATACACACCCCAGGACATGCAAAACGGTGTGCGCAAGTCATTGGTAGGTCTAATAGGGCCGCTGTGGCAGTTGGAAGATGAGGCAGGGAATGCATCAGAAATGCCTTACTAACCACTGCTTGGATTTTGGGGTCAAAATCTCAAAATTGCCGGATGCACTCCAAACTCTCAGGATCCGTAAGTACACACCCCAGGACATGCAAAACGGTGTGCGCAAGTCATTGGTAGGCCTAATAGGGCCGCTGTGGCAGTTGGAAGATGAGCCGTGAAATCCATCAGAAATGCCTTACTAACCACTGCTTGGATTTTGGGGTCAAAATCTCAATGTTAGCGGATGCACTCCAAACTCTCAGGATCCGTAAATACACACCCCAGGACATGCAAAACGGTGTGCGCAAGTCATTGGTACGCCTAATAGGGCCGCTGTGGCAGTTGGAAGATGAGCACCAAGATCCGTCTAGTATCTCAAGGGAAAATTTCGTGACATTTTTATGCTTAAGCGTCCCCCGCCAGTGCCTCTGGGTAAAGTGTAAAGTGTAAACTTCCATTCCCATGAAATTCCTTTCAATTTAACCTAAAATCGCTAACATGAGAATTTAATCTACTCCAACGACGTGTGCAATCTCCGAAGGCGAATAGCTTAAGATTTAAAGTTCACGCTTCGAATTCCGCCGAGCCTTTAACACCTCAACGGAACGCACTTCACACCCGGTTGGGACGCATTCATGGCTGGATTTCATTACCACCGAAGGCAAGCATCCACTCAAGGGATTCCCCGAGGACCAAGCAAACTTCGCTCCGCACTCCATCATCGAAACATTCCAATTCGCTGTGCTCCATCGTAAATCGCTTCTAATAAAGTGTACTCCACCGCGCACAGCGTCCTGAGATAAGTCAAGTCGCTGAGGAAATAGTTTAAAAGTTATTCCCGCACAAGCGACACACATATTTGCCAAGAGACTTTGTTACATCGTTCAACAGATTCTCATCTTACACACACACACACGCACACGTGCAGACTCCATAAAAGGATCCGCGATTTTGTCACCCAATAAACACTAAATTTTTATTGAGATCCATAAATGCGGTTCCTCTTTGAGGCATCTCTCGCCTTAATTCACCGCTCGTACCGGGGGAACGGCAAACAACGACCGAACAGGTAGCAGGTAACACATGTGAAGGGTGGGTGGGGATGGAGGATGAACATATGGAAAGGACTTTTCAATGAAGAAGATAAACGGGATGTGCGGGTGGGTGGGCGCGTCGGCAGCGAACATGAAGACATAACAATAAATGATTTAGTGGGTTCTGAATAGAGTCCCGCCCGCGGTGGGGATGGGGTTTAAGATGTGCCTCGACATGGGCGTCTGAGTGAGGTGGAACATCAAAAGGGCGGATGGGGCTTGGGGGTTTCGAGTAACGAGGTGGAAAATAAATAGGAACTCACTTGATGGAGCATCGGTGCCGGAATGTTCTTTGAAGTCGTGTGGGCTGTGGGGTGGCATGCGCTAGGCATGCGTGGTATTTGAACGATGGCACGAGAAAAACGTTGCAAATTCTGGGGAATGGACATGAGACGTGGAATGAGGGAGAATCCTGTGAGAAGACAACTCTGTCCTGGAAGTTGCAGTAAGTTGCTTCTCGAGGACTCAATGCTCTTTGCTCCACGCACAGACCACCCAATTATCAGACCGCCCTCAAACATAAACGGACATCCCCTCGACAGCTGTCCACAGACGAAATAGGTCATCCTCGGATCAGAACAACAGTCCCCACCAAGGTGTCATAACTCATCCACAACCTCCGCCCCGAGGCGGCACCCTTAGCCGTTCATTTGATCACTGTTTGCCACATCCAACACGACCTACTTATCCACTTTATCAGGCACCACAAGGAGGCCACCGGCGGCCCACTCTCCCCCGACCGCTACATCCTTCAATTAACGACACTCAACCCGGCTGGCAGCTGCCCACAACCAAATCGCTGTGTGTTCCACTAAAATGTGTGCTCCTCGCCTGCGGTCAAAGCGTCCAAGAAATCCAGTTCAGGCCGGACCGCCGTCCCACTGGCTTTGCGTTAACTCTCGCCAAAGCACTGCTCTCACAGTTCATCATAACTCATAGGCACATCCGCTGCCCGGCGGACGGCACGGCAGCACAGCGAGGAGACACAGCGCACTGCTGCTGGCATCCTGTTTCGCTGCTTCCCCTTGGTCTTGACAAAAGTTTAACTGAATGTTAGTGTCGTTCTCTGCCCTGGACGTGGTTAAGACCGTTAGTTGCTTAAATCTGCATGAATGCCAACGACAGCGTGCCACATGACCCCGTCCGGGTCTTCGCCGCCGTTCCTTGTAACCGGGACGGGGTGAGTGCTGCACACAGGGTACAGTGCACAGTGCCCACTTAAGACAGACTCCATCGGAACGGGATCGCATCAAATATGAATTTCATGTCTCTAGTCTCTAGCCTCTGTCCATGCATGTGCTGGCGCTGTGCACATGCAAGACACACAAATTAACTGTTCATAAAGTTTACCGTTGTTTTAGCATCTGCTACCCGGGCAGAGCGAAAAGTTTACGTTTGCAAGAATTTCCCCTTGACTTTGTCCACGCGAAGCCGGCCCAATCCGACGGGTACTCCATGACTCTGTTGACAATCGCCGTCGCCGTGGACCGGGCCAAAGCCGATTCTCTGTTGATTTTATGTTTCTTCCTTTTCATTTCGGCGTGATGGGTAACTGGGGAATCATTGCAGTTCCAGTTGACAGATGTGCAAGGATGTTGTTCTGTTTGCTTGGAAGTTTTGTAATGGCCACGACGATGATGACGACGTCCACGGTGGCGGCGGATACGGACGCGGCTGTGGCTGCGCCGGGACAGTCAGGGCGGAGAAGTTTTCGTGGAGCTCTTCGCTTTTGTCAACAAAATCTGGTTGTGAAACCGAAGGCACGCGGCGCGGCACGGCGGCAGTATGGCGACATTTTGCTTGAAGAGTTTCGTCTTTGCGCGGTTTGGTTGTTTGTGAACAAAGCTGCGGAGGGACTTGTCAAGCGATGGACCGATCTATTGACAGAAAAGTTTTCGTCGGTAATGGGCATCCACTCAAGTGGATGGAGAGATGGACAGGCATTTAAACGGATGTCCGGTGGGATGGGGTTGTCGCGATTTATGTTGTTTCCTTTGACAAGAAACTTCCTCCAGGCTTCACACCTCGATCTTGAGCTCAAAAAAAACACTGCCACCCCACCGTTCCCTTTGACTTCACTCCGCATCCCCGAAGCAACACACTTGAAGTCAGCTCTTCAACAGCATCCCCATCACTTCCACCGTGTCCCTTCAGCTTCCAATTAATTCCATCCCGGACAATGGGTGTGCAACCTTGCCACCGGCCGTTCATCGACCTGAAAGGACACAGCACAAAAAGCCGATTTACAATCTCATTTCTTGTGTTGCGTGTAAGTTACCAATCAATGTCTCAATTTTCCTTCGTCCACTAATTGGTAGAGAACATGTCCATGAATAGGATTTCCGTCGAAGGACCTTCGTAGGCACAGAGGCCATCTCGCACATGACCCACAGAGACTGACGGACTGACTGAGTGAGTGAGAGTTGCCCTTGTTAATCGCAAAAGCCTCATCCACAGAGGTTCTGGCCTGGACGATGCCAAAACGGAAGAGATTACATAGACGGGCGGGTGTGTGTATTCAATGAACACGAACATGAACGACGAATACTAACCGACTTTGTAACAAGATTTTGATGGGATTCACCAGGAAGAGGGACCAACAAAAATAACATAGATTCCACCATCACCTCATGCCGCATGGTCGACCTGAAGCGCACGACCATCGAAGGGACGACGACCATGAGTGGGGCCAAAAGAAAAGCGAGCATGATTTAGAAGCACAGCGTGGAAGGGTGCCAGAGCTACACAAAAGGAGGAAAAAAAACCCATCAAACAACGAACGCAGCAGCGTACCTACTCGAACGAGGATTCAAGTCACGTTCAATTGCTGTCGTCATCGTCATCGTTGCTGTGAGGATTTTCGAAAAAGTGGAGCATTACAAGGAGTCTCCTAGAAGGGGGAGGGGGGGTGCTCTCTCTCTCTCTCGCACACAAAGGGAGACAACAGTAAGTCCAGTCTGCTCGACTGGTGAATCCTTTCTTTTGCGCGCAGTACGGCCCTGTCTATTAGAAAATGCTGCAAAGTTGACAGCCCTGCCGGTAGCTTTGAACGGATTACTGTCTGTTTCCGGGGCTCGGAGTTGGTGGGAGCGCCTTGAATTGTTGGAGGGGCCCGATTTTCTGGCGGATAGAGGCACTATTGTTGCATGGAATCGACATTTTAATGATGGATTCAATGCGAATGTGCAACATTTTTTGAGATTTGGACGATCTTCTTCGCTGTGCAATCTGGAGTCTAACCGAGCAAAAGGTTCTTGCCTAGGCCGTGGGAATACACAAGGCTTCTGGTCTCGTTGTTACCTATTTAAATTTGGAAATTTGGAAGTGAAATTTCACTTAACTTGACTTTATTTGAAGAAATTGGAGAGTGTCTAGTGACTACAGAGTTACCTAGCGCTCCGAGCACATTTGATCTGTTGTGCCCCCATACTATGTGTAGGACTTCAGAGCTATCTTCGCTTGTAAACACAAGCGCTGACTGGAAGTGCATACAAACTCTGCAGTTCATCCCATCCTTGACGAAACTAATGTCTGCGCTGACTTCAAGGGATCGAACCCTTGATCTCGTGCGATAGTCTATACCCGCGCATTGTTGCGGTGTTAAGAGGAACTCTTTTTGGAGAGTTACGTATCAATAGTGTCCAAATAATGAAAAAGTACTGGTTAAGTGATGTACTTGCTTGTAGTAAGAAATAAATAAAAAAGTATGAAGCGAAGGCGACGCGACCTGGGAAATGGAGTATAATGCCGCCGGCGCGTCAGGCAGTGGAAGTATTGTCAGACTCACTGACGGGTTGCGGCGGAAATTGCGCATCGTAAAGGGAACACAATTTTATCGCTCCATAACTGCTCGCGTATATCCGACATTAGTCCCGACGTTTAAGGTTGACTTAGCGAACCCGCCCGAGCTGTCATTTTTAATGAGTTTTAATATCGAGTCAAACAAAGTCAGTATACCGCACCGCGGGTCCCACCAGTCGGCGGCTGGTAATCTGTGACAGCTGTCAAAATCAATTTGACTTGTCCTTGTGAACAGAGTCGCATCCGGGATACCAGGGAATGTTGCAGATGACACTCGAAACTGTATTCTTTACAAGTCAACAGATCCCGCGAAAAAAAAACAAAAAGTGAGTTGTATTGTATCTGCTCAGATTTGGACACTCGACTAGTAGGCGTTCCATGATCTATATTGATTGCCCACAGTGTCTGCTTGCATAGGAAATAGCCTGCATTTATACCACATAGTATTTTAAGGTCTACGAAGAGCAGCTAAGATACTCTCCAGTATGCCTATGTTGAACATCAATGCCAACGATAAGTGGTTGCATAGCCGCTCGGCCATCAAAGAGGTAGCAGAATCCACTCTTTGCTACCTAGCCCCGGCACGAAAGCCGTGGTATGATGGCGAGTGAGAGCAGAAAACCCGTGCAACCAAAAAGGCATACAAAAAAGCTTTGCAACGGAAAACAAGAGCAGCGCAGGAGGAGTACCGGGCTAGAAGGAGGTTGGAGAAAAAACGTCTACACCTGAAGGAAATGTCTCTAGCAACCTCCCAGCTCAGGGATATCGAAGAGTCTAGGGACAAACCAAAAATACGGGCCTTTTATGAAAAAAGCAAAAAGCCTGGCCTCAGGTTTTAGGAAAGGCACCCAGGCTCTTCGGAATTGCGAGGGTAATCTACTTACGAACCAGCAGGGAATGGGGAATGTACTTAAGCACCACTCACAACATCTGCTTAGCGGGCCTGACCAGGAAAGTGTGATAGGGAATCAGGAAATCCCAAATCCGGTCGTCAAAGTAGTCCTCCCATGTAGCTTTGAAGAAGTCGGCCATTAAAAGGCTGAGGAACAATAAAGCCGCAGGCACAACGTCGTCTACAAAATCCTATCCAGCGTACTGTGTGAACGTCTAAAGCCGTTTTATTCGGCACGTAACAGTGCGACTCCCAGCCCAACAAGTCAGTCCAGCTGTTCGGATACGCAGATGACATCGATCATCAACGTGCCGTATTAGAAGCATTTACGGCAATTGAAGAAGTGAAACGAAACGAGCTGGTCTTAAGGACAAGGAGGACAAAACGAAGTATATGCTGTCGACAAAGAAACGTTCCGTCACACACCACTTAATAGCCAAGGCCTAGCTACTCAGCAACCACTCGTGTTGTGCATACTACCATATTGTTCTCACACGAGTGAGAGGGACCTACAGTTTTATGCCGACTTCGAACGGCCAAGTTTGAGAAGCCTTTTTCTAGACAGGAAATACTCCTTGAGCATCGTCAGTGGCTCGAAAGAGGTGGGGTCATAAAAATAATTTTTGTCGCTCAGAGCTGGAATCGAACCTACGACGTCGAGGTTGTCGCCGACGCACATACCCACAAAGCGACGGGCCACCACCTAGGACAGTTATAAATTTGAGCTAGTAAAGGAGTTTGTCTACCTCTGGGCAAACGTAAACTCCACAAACGACATCGCAGTGGCGATCCGACGTAGAACCACCCTTGGCAACCGATGTTACTTCCAGAGACTGTCGAAACACTTACTCAAAGGACAGTGGACCTCAAGACTCTTATATTGCCAGTCCTGTGTTATGGAGCTGAAAGGTGGACGCAAAACTGCAGATGTGATTCTTAGTGACTTCGATAGAAAAAATCTACGTCAGATATTTGGTCCCGCCTGCGAGGAAGGTGAATGGAGGAGAAGACACAACTTCGAACTCTACCAGCGGAAGGCAAAAATCGGTGCCACAGGCGACTTCTTTGACTTCGAGAGATTTCTCTAGTATCTTATCTCTGTTCTCTAGTTGTGCATGACGGTTATTGTGGACATGCCCTTTTGGTAAGAAAATTATGATTTATTCAGCGGGGATCTTGACAAAGCCGTTTCTCTTTCACTTTACTTAGCACTCGAATTTAACTTGATCGATATTCATGAACGAACACAGCGAGCCATCTCTCGAAACACCAAGGTGATTTGTATAAAACTCTGACCATCCCAGTCCTGCTCCATGGTGCAGAGACATGGACGCTATTGAAAGCGGATGAAGAAGCTCTTGGTTGTTTTGAGGGAAAAGTTCTGCGTACGATCTTTAGTCCTGTTTGCGTTGATGACGTTTGAGGGAGAAAGTTCAACCACAAACTGTACGGGCTGTACAGCGGCATGCAAGCGTCTTCGGATCCAACGCTTCAGATGGCTAGATCATGTAGAGCGGATGGACACCACAGCTCCAGCCCGAAGAGTCTTCGATACACAGCCATTGGAACAGCGCAACAGAGGACATCCTCGCACTAGATGGTGCACACAAGTGGAGAAGGACTTCAACCAACTTGGTGTACGCAGCTGGAAGCAGCTGGCGAAAGATCGTGCTGGCTGGAGAGGCATGTTGGTTGATGCCCAGGTCCACCCCGGACTGTAGCGTCAATCAAAGAAGAAGAAGAAGAAGTTTTGGTGCTTGTCACGCACAGATTCGGTGACAGGTCTGTCGTTCACTAGGCCAATACGTGAACAAACCCAGAAGGAATGTCATTTCTGGAACTGACTTGCAAGCACTTCTTCTTTTGTATCTAGAAGCTCTCTTTCTGGAGCATGAATAGACGTTATGGGTGCATTATAAAGCTTTTAAATGCGAATAGAAAAGACTTTGAAGAAGTCAACCACACAGCGTGAAGATAAGCTCTACCATCAAGCACTGCCTCCAGTCCTTCGAGATCAGCAACTTTGAGTCTGATTCAAAAAACGGCGCCCTTTTTTTTTCCTATCCTTCCTAAGCGGCCGCCCGCTCCAGCCCCAGCACTGAACACAGATGCAGCAGCAATCTGTGTCGTCCTCGTCCTCTGCACGGATCCCTTTCACCGGTTTTATTCTTCCAGTCAGTTTGATTTCATCTCCAGTGGCAGATCTCCTTCTCTGCACTCACCTGTCAGCCTCTATGCCGCCGTCTCCGAAGCCATCACCGTCGCCCGCCTCGTTCAAATCGTCCTCGTGGAATAATTAATTTGACATTCAGTGTGTGTTTACCAGTTCGGAAGAATTTCATTCCCATTGATCACATTGACTTTGTATCCTCGGATGGACGTGAACGGGTGTCTTTCGGTGAGCACTCAGGTACACACGGCCATGGTCTGTCTCTGTATCTCTGGCTCATCTACGGTGGCGTTGTGAAACGAGTAATACTTCCTTGGAGCTCGTATTGCAAAGCGTCCTCCGACAGACTCGCCAGCAGTTAGTTGTTTTGACATTTCTTCTCTGGTCTCCGGACTCTGGACTGGAGTCTTTCCTCGGTTTTTTTTCTCTCTTCTGTGTGTGTCCTTTAACTGGTGTCATCTGTATTCCGTTGGGTCTCAGTCATCGGAGCGACCAAAGTCAATATTTCTGCGCTTAGCTTGTTTGCCAGGAGACGATGGACGGGCCGTGGCTGCAATTGAGTGTGATTGGTAACCAGGAGCCGGATACTATCACAGGCAGACCGGATTCGAATATCTGTTTATTCTTGCCGTGTTTTTTCTTTCCATTTTCAAATTCGTCACTCTGACGACGAGAGATTATTTTCTGATGACATTGTCACCTAGTTCCCGTCGTCTGTCCTTTTGGTTGTCGCTTGGCGCTCCGCACACACACAGAGACACACAGAAGGGCGAGTCGTGTGCCGTAGTCAAAGGCAATGGAGTGTGATTTATGAAATTGTAATGATTCTGGAAATTTAAGAGCTCCTCTCGTCTGATGAATCGATTCACGCCGCTGCTGTGGGGATGGCTTATGAATTCGTAATGATGATGCTTACAGGCTAGTGGGTGGACTTTGATGTTCACCCCGTGAAGGGTGGCCATATCAAAGGCATGCCAATTCGTCTTGTATTGATTTGCTGACGGAAATCGATGAGCGATTTAAAGGGGGGATTTGATTGGTCTGTCTGAATGGATGTTAGTTTGAAGGTGGGACGGGTTGGAACTTCTTTTCAAGTGGTTTACTTTGATCTGTTAAGTGTCACACCTTTTGGGAATGACGCTTCATGTCGAATGTGGCGCCCTCTTTTGGGACAGATTCCTTTGCCTCTGTCAAGGAAGATGGCCTTAGAGGTTTAGAGAAATTTGTAGTACTGTCAAACTGCCATTTTGGGCACGACGATTCACTTGTGAAGTCGAATGTGGCGCCCTCTTTTGATTGAGATTCCTCTGCGGAAGCCTACATCGTGGAGGATAGCTTTAGAGGGGACATTTGGCGTACTGCCAAACTGGCCTTTCCTTGATCTGCTCAGTGTCACAACTTTGGTGTAGAACGCTTCTTTTGTAAAGCTGAATGTGGCGCCCTCTATTGATAGTGATTCCTCTGAGTAATCCTACATCGTGGAGGATGGCTTTAGAGATAAAGGGAAATTTGTAGTACTGTCAAGCAGTCACCTTTGTGCACGACGTCTCATTTGTGAGGTCGAATGTGGCGCCCTCTTTTGATTTAGATTCCTCTGCGAAAGCCTACATGCTGGAAGATGGCTTTAGAGGTCAAGAGCACTTGGAGTACTGTCAGACTTTAACTTTCTTTGATCTGCTAGGTGTCACAGCTTTGGTGTTGAACGCTTAATTTGTAATACCGAATGTGGCGCCCTCTTTGTCAAAGCTTCGATCATGGAAGATGGCCTCAGACGTTAAGGGAGGTTTGGAGTACTTTCAAACCAGTGTGTGACATGAGGACTACGAGGACAATTCTGTTTTCTAAGACGAGTAGCTTCGCATGACAGTTCTCTCGATTAAGGACACGAAGAGATGTGCGTTTTAACAGGAACGAAACCTGAAGAAGAACATCGTTGTCATGCCTCTCTTCAGCAGATTGTAACAAGCCGTGGACTCGTTCTCCAGGCATTCACCTCCCTTGCGGTTCATTCGAAATTCCAACGAGACCCTTTTTCCTGAAGGACCTTTCCACGTCCAACCACCCATCTCCACGTCGTCTTTCTGTTGCACACGTCATCCACTGAAGAGAAAATCGCCTGCAAGTTATATCGATCCCCTCTTTGAACCCATGTCCAGCCCACTAGCGACAAAAGGCCATTTAATGGGATTTCAAAGCAAGTGTCAAGCAAGCATTGTCAACGCGATGTCTCCTCCATCTCCATCTTCCACTCTGTCAAGCTGAACCTCAAAATCTCTCGCTTCGACCAAAAGAAGAACAGGTAAAGGCAAGCGAGCGCGAAAAGGACGCGGGGACAAGACACAACACACACACACCGGAGTTACCCATCCGGCATAAGATTTATCTCCAGACTTTCAGATGTCTCTCCTCACTCGACGAATTTACTTCGGAACCTCACCTTAGGCGGGCGATTGTAGCGTGTGTCCTCCTCCTAGTTCAGACGGTGGCGTCGTTTTAAGTTTGTCCAGGTCCTCCAGAGTGAAGCCCTTTAAATAAATTGCGGTCTTTAGGAATTTATTCACTCATCCAGTTCAGGGGGACGGGGCGGCAAAGTTTTCCTCACACATCCCTCCTTGTGTTATCACAACAACAGAACTTTGATTTAGATTCACAGTTAATCTTGTGTGGGTGGGTGGGTGTGGTGGAGCGGCTGAAAAATGTCCCTCGTCCGCCTCACAGTTGCATGCAATCGGTCCATGGGTGGTGTGGGTGTGTCAGCAACAAGGACACTCACCAATGTGCCTGCACGACGACGGGCACAGAGAGGAGCACATTGACATCAAATTGGACGCAATTGTGGTCTCGTTACGCGGTTGATGTAATCGAGATTTGATGTCATTTATCTTGTTCGCTTGGGATAAATCACGTTGTGTTGGGTTAACATGTGTGCCATGGCGTTTGTTTGCCAACGGCGGGAATGCTGCAACTGGATTTAATGGACTTCGATAAGACAAATGCACGCAAAGATTGAACGGGAGTCTCAAATGGGCGGATGGAGGACGATAAAATAGCAAGACGCGTGGTGATGCGTGGTGATGGAAAAATTGAGCACTCGACGGAGGTCCTCCATCTCGAACCGTGTGACACTTTAAGGATTCAAAGTGTTGCCCACGTGAACCTGTATCAATACCCATCACTTCATTAAAACGAAAGGCAACCCTTGGTCGAAGCCCCGCCTCGTTAGACAACCGCTCGGGCGATAATCCGCTCAACTCCAGATCAGAGCCAATAGTCCTTCATTCTTGGAATCTCCTAAATCACATTCACCCGACTTGGCATGCCATGAAATTGTCTTAACCACGAGAAGAAAAGCAACCACTTGCCCTCGCACCGAACGAAGGAGCCTAGCTATCAGGACCAAGGAAGGACTATGGGAAAAAGTGGAACACCACCGTTATCATGTCGATAATAAATTTTAAATCCCATCACAAATATTTTATTTTTAACCAGAACGAGAGGGTGAGTGGTGGTGGCGGCTCCCATCGACAGCGCACCGTTCATCCCCTGTCAGTGGAGGCAGGCGTAAGGGGAAAATAATTCACCAACAAAAGCGGATATGAATTATAGAGGATACCATTATGGCATTGGAATTATGCCAAGAAGACGAGCTGCACCCCATGCCGTGGCGTGGTCCTGCCATCCAGAAAATTTGTTTTAAAGACGAGTCCTTTTTTTTCGGTTCTTTCGTTGGCCTCCACCGGCGGTGGCCAGAGCCGGAGGGGAAAGGTCAAGAAACTATAATTGTAGCCCACGAAATGCACACGAAAAACAAGAGAAGCCACAGGAGAACAAACGACGGGACGAGGACGAACGACGGATGGATTTATTCTGTTGTTTCGACAGAATTCTTGGCCGTGCTTTCAAATTAAATGAAAAAATGTTCCGTAGTCCTGTGGTTTTTTTTTGTTCCCATTCTTGGCTCACTTAATGTTGCATGATGTCTGTTAATGGCCTTCAATGCAGTGGAATCGTTGTTTGGCTTGCCAGTGAAGTGGAGGCTGTCAGAGGTCCCCTCCCTTCTCAGATGTGTAATCCACTGCTGACACTTGACCTTAAGTCCACCACCAATCAATCTCTCCGTCCGCACTCAAACTTTTCCCCCTCGTCGGCTAACAAGTGCTTCCCATTCGAAAAAGGAACATAATCCAAATCCACCGCCGGCACTTAGAGCGATTCAGGCTAAATTAGTCCCAACATCCGCGATGGGCAACGGCAAAAGTTTCCTGCTCCATAATTAATCATCGCGGCACTGCGTGCGTGTGTCACTGGAGCACACAGCCCTCGACGACGACGAGGAAGGAACACATTTCAGCACATTCCCTCGCGCCAGGCGAGCGTAATTAACTAATCACGACCGCTGCACTGACGCGTCGCGACCCGAGGCCCAATTTTGGATTAATCAAATCCATTAATCATTCGATTTTGTGTGAATATTTTATGACAATCACGCCCTCACTCGTGTGCACACACAGCCAACCACCTGTCAGATGTTTGCTCGGCGCCAAGTCAGCATGTGCCCGAACGCAGGAGACACCACCAATCTGCGGAAAATGATGAGTAAACACAGCCGACTTGACATGTCCTTAAGCCCTCCGCACCCACACATACGGAGTGCATTTCCCAGTTCTTGGTGCCAAGACAGACCGTCGCCGCGCCGCCTCGTTGCATTGTGAGAGAAGTTTAAAACAAAAGCAGACGCCGGAAATGGGTTATGCCACCGCCGCCGCTCGGCTCGCACACACTACGGGTACGGAGTGAATGGAGTCAGCGCACCGGGCCACTCCGGAAGCTCAATGAATTGATTATTTCCACTTCAGATTAAGTTCGTTCGCGGCAAGGCAACATTTGGTGGGTAAACCCAGAGCCGGTGCCGGGCTCACACCCGGTCGCTCTCGTGCGAAATTCCGGCAAAAGTGTTGAAAGCGCAACGTGCCAAGCGAGGGACTCACCAGGAAACCCAGATACAGCGTGGAGCAGTGGATTCAATTAGAACTTCCTCCACCTCCGCAGACACTTTGGCGGAACTGTGCCAGGGGAAGCCGCTGGCGTTGGCACGGACGTGTATCTGTGGTACGCGCAAATGGAAATCAATAACATCGAAGCACGGGCGATTCCTGGTGCGACCACAAAAGGATATTTGATGAGTATATCCTCTGATGTTTCCAAAATCAAACAGGACTAACATTTTTGCGGGGGCGGTGGGAGGAGGGAGGTTTTTTGAAGCGCCGCGCCGCACCACTGATGTGTTTGACTTCGGAAATGGAAATGAGTTGTTCAGGTGGCGGCGAGGGGGCAGACAGTACATTAGATTTTATGGAAGATATACAGAACTTTTGAGTGGATTATGTTCTTTCGACAAATGGCGGAGGGTGGAGGTTGGAGGGTGGGTTGGTGGAAGGCGACTGCATACACGGTGAAAGTTTCAACTAGTTTGGGCAGATTGAAAAGGAAGTTCGTTGCCGCCATCCACCGCAAAGTGCTTAACACACGAGCCGAAGCTGAAGACCGAGGAGATTAGACAATTTAGTTCTGTTCATTAGACTCGCAGGGGGGAGGGGTTGGCAGATAGGGAGAGCGATGATCTCCGGAGACAACGACAATGTGGCTCGGGAAATGGGTTAAGTCAACATTGAGCGGCAGGCGATGGGGACGATGATGATGTTAAGCGCTGATTATGTTGCAAAGTGGTGCAGAAGTTAGTTTCCACTTCACCTGCCTGACATGGGAAAACATTCGGAAAGCGGAGTTCCGTCAGCAGGGGATGGCTGTACAGAATGGATTCGAACAAAGGCGAGAACTTAGGCGGAACTATGAAGCGTGTCTTTCTTTGGAAGTGCGAAGGAGAAGGTGGCGAGGTTGTCGTGGGATTCGCTTGGCATGTTTGATTGAGGCGGAGACATGCCTCCAAGGACATCAGTTCTCTGTGGTTAGCACAATGAGAGGTGATATTCCAGGCATCGGGCATGTCTTCATTCTAGGCAGTGTTTCTACGACTGTCTTGAATGCAATTAGGCCCCAGCAAACGCTTTTTTGAATATTTATCTTCATTTGCGGAAACCAGCGACTTTTATTTTCTTCAGCTGAGATATAGGGCCTCTACTACGTCTACGCATCATCGCATCATTTCTGGCAATGTGCCTCAGCATCCGCCGACTGCCGTGCTTCACTCTCCACAGTTCTTCGAACCGCCAGGTCCACTGCCGTAATAATGCTGGTTGTCATTCTTCACGATGTGCACGTCTGCTCAGCTGAATTACTCGATGTTTGGCAAGCATTTGACAAGGCTTGGCACGAAGGATTGAAACATAAACGTCGACAATTCCTTCCGAGAAAAGTTTGCTCAAATTTATCGAACTATCTATCTGAAACATAGGAAAGAATATTCCAAATTAAAACCCACACAAACTGGAGTAACGCATGGAAGATGTACTCTTCTTTGTTCACTTTACTCGGCACGTGCTGCATTCGCATGGATTAAATATTGGTCCGGAACGCTTTCAGCTTGGTGTTGGTGCTAATTACATTGCATCGTCGCCATCGACTGACACAGTACTTCCGATGCACTGGCATCCGTTTACTGTTTCAATCGGATAGGCTGCCAGCGAAATTACCAGTACACTTAGACCTATGTTGGTCAATTGTGATACAATGCAGTTAATTTGACCATATTTGGAAACCTGAGTTCTTCTTGGTTCTGTGTGTCCATCTTAACCCTCGATGTCGTGGAGCCCTTCTATTCTATGGTAGGAAGGTAAGCATGCATCGTCCGAGTAGTGCAAATGTTTCAGTTGTGCTAAAGGAGTCTATCGGATTCCTTCGTGGGCAAAACAAAGTTACATATACGATGGAAGGACTCACGTTTCGGACAGGGCGTCTAAATGGGCAACACACACCTTGAGGTACTGACTGACTTCGTCTACCTCGGCTAAAGGTACAATAGCACCAGTTCCATTATCAAGCGCAGACGTACTTGCCAATTTCTGTTTCTTTGGGTTCAAGAGGCAATTGAGTAACAGAGCCATCTTCCAAAGGACCAAGTTGACTTTAGACAACACTCTAATCACCCCTGTCCTGCTCCTAAGTGCAAAATTCTGCTTGTTCAAATGGGCCAAAAATGGGTCCTGTTTGGGTTGACGGCGTCTGGGGGAGTGAATAATAACAAACTGTCCTGGCTATACATCGGCATGCACCTAGTTAATCTAGGTGGCTCATTAATGCACAGCGTATGGACACGACAACTCCGGCTGGCAGAGTCTTAGAATCTGAGCCGTTAAGGACAACGCAAAAGAGGACGTACTCGTTTGAGATGACGCACACAAGTGGATACCACCTGGTGTGCGCAACTGGAGAAAGCTGCCTGGACAGGCTCTAGGGTCAGAAGAATGATTCCGCCGTTGTCAGTCGACAGGCTCGACGATTGGCTCGACGATTGCTGATAAGACGCAGCATTGTCTTTCTTCACCTTGGATCTTAAATTCTTCTGATGGCCTGCCTCTTGCCATAGGTGACACTTGCATCCGCCGTATGTAGCCTTAAAGAAATCAATCGTTTCATTTGGAATTCATCTTCTGCGTTAGGCTCTCCAAATGATCTCTCTGCTTACAGTGTCAAATAATAATAATAATAAAATGGGTGGCGCTACAGCCCGTAGAAGGCCAGGGCCTAGCTTCTCAACAACCACTCGTGTTGTACGTGCTATACCGACTCCGAACGGCCAAGTTTGAGAAGGTTTTTCTAAGCTGAAGTACTTTTTGAGCATTGTCAGTGAGAGCCACAAGCCACCACTGGCCCACTTTCAAAATGAACGAACAACAGGTGAATTGGAGATCTTTATACATTGCTCAGCAATAATTCGCAAGTTGGTGATATGGTCAACACAGTCAGATCCTGTTCGGAAACCTGCTAGTTCGGTATTGAGTGCGCCTTCGAGGTGGTGTACAAAATGCCTTTCCAGGCTATATCTATATCAGATTAGTAGTTCAGCAGAAATGGAGCTTTAATGGAGGAGACTAGACTTTCATCTGCACGAATTTCGCCATTTCTTATATCGAACAATTCAGCCTGTTTGCCAGTTCAAGACCAGTTCAGACCCCGTAGCAAAATGCTCCTTCCACCTTCAGACCTGATAATTATCCGAACTGTCCATACTTTTTACTGGAACCAGATCTGTTATCACACCTACTTGCAGCTTGCTTCTGCTACAGCGGCCGGTACGTTGATGTTGTCACTTCGCACACTATGTTGGACTTCTCTCATCTTCGTGCGGTATAGGATTTCTAGTTAACTTCCAGCGACTTATGACAAGTTCTTGAGCTCATTCATAGTTCTCCGAGGAACGCGGATGGAAGTACCCTCGTAAGTTTAAAGAATCTGCGTAATTATTCCTTGTTGCCAAGGTTGCTCGCGATGTAAGAGACGAGTGCACTGTCAAGGGCCTAAGGAAACGAAGTCACATGCCATCAGCGTGACGATGAGTTATCGTCGAAATTGTTCAGCCCATTTCCATTCTTACTGGGTTCCCTCCGAAATTTTAGAACACCTTTCCAGTCATCCCGGGTGCCAGCGTCGAGAACATCCATTGAACACATTTTCAGGCCTCTTGAGCGCAACGATGGCATCCCCCCCAAAAATGTTGAAATACATCCCCTGGCCTCATCACTCTCGTCGAGACTCTCTTGCTCCTTGCTCTCAAGGGGCAAAGGTCCCCTCTTCAGTAGGAAGCGTGGTCGCCCCAAGCCCATGTCCAACCCCTAAAAATTGTCCCGGAAGGGAAAAAAAAGCAAACCGTATGACCATCCACCCCATCTTGACATCTCACGGATTCTCCAACTGAAATTCAGCACAACCACTTGGCTGTCCATTATCCTCAAATCAAGACGTCCTGTGATTACTCACACACACACACCCACAGAGTAACAGAAGAACTATCTCAAGGAAACGCATTGCCCACCTCAAGTGGACACGACAATCATATGCAACCTAGTTTCGCCGCCAAGAGTCCATCATCGCTCTCCACCTGTTTAGAGCGTAATTTCTAAAATAATGGCTTTTCACTCGACATAATTCCAAATCAACTCCAAGGAGCATCCCCCTACTTCAACGCTGTCATCATCAGCAGCACAAGCGGCAGCATCATCATTTGGGGCCCGAAATGAGAAATGTGTTGTTGTTGAGTGCGAGTGAAGTGGGTACATGGGGGGGGTGGTGAAATGAAGGGGCTAAATGAATAGTCTAAGAATTGGGTTAGAGTCCTTCGGTCGTCATTCTCCGTTTCAATGGAGAAAAACAAATCAAATCTAAATTCTCAAAATTCCAATTGGCCACCGAGTGAAAGGACTTTCGCTTCGCCTCCTAACGCACCCCTTCTTCCACCCCATTCCCCATGACACAAGTGTTTGTCTTGAAACTTTGCTTTAGATCAATGTCAAAGGTGTCCTTGTGCCTCTAAGGAGGCTAGATTCAATTTCCTGTCATTTGCACACATTAGCAGCAGTTCCGGCCGCTCTGTGGGGAGTGTGGGAAGTGTGGGGACTGTGGAGAGTCTCTTCGCTTCTCTGTCCCTCGGCATGTCCGTCCAATTGACAATAATTAAGTTGATCTGCTTGCTCAAACTGTGAAGAATCCTTTTGTCACACAAATTGTGTGTGTGTGTGTGTTGGGGGGGATGGAGAGGGGGAGGGATGTTGATGACAACAAGGACTAACAAAGTGAAGAATCGAAAATCTCTTCATTCTTGGGGCAACTTTATCCCCAAAAATGCTTCTCTTTGTCCTGACGGCACACAAACAAAACGGTTTGTGTGTTGGAAGGCTGTGGTGGTGGGCAGGAGGAGGATGTGAACACAAGCGTCTGTCGAAGGCAAACTGGAGCATATTTTGCCAATAACTCGAGGCACTGAGTTGAATGTGTGGCCAGAGGATGGAGACGGGAGGATGGCCTTGAATTTAGACTGTGGGTGGGTGCTGGTTGAACTCGTTGTGCTTGTGATCTTCTGACTGAAATGAACTACTTAAGGATGTCACCACAAGTGACCACAGATGCTAGTCGGATTCCCTCAAGAACCAGACGAGGGAGGCTGACCCCCAGCCATGTCCTAGGCAGACGCAAGCAACTCGATTGATTTGTGTCATCCTACAGAGCCCCAGAACAGATTGCATCTCTCCCTCCTCCCCGTGGACCACTTGGAGAAACTTCATGTATTCCCCCCCGTCATCCGCTCCGATGCACCGCGAGACAAGATGTTTATGATTACAGCACCCCCGCGTTGCTTCAACACACACACACAAGCAAAAAGAAAACAAGTGAAATCCTCGAAAAGGATAACAAATAAGAACCCAAAAACTGCGCGCTGCAAATGGCTGCGATGTTACTAAAGTTGACTTGAATGGAACGCAAACTTCCATTCCGTGGTTGCCGCTTCGCATGCAAGTCACGTTACTCATTCGCAGACCCATCTCAACAAACACCCGAACAGCCCTGTGAGTCCTGCGAAAAGTTTCGCGTAAAACTAAGTTTTCCCATTTGCAGCAACAACACTCACCTCAGCCCCCCAATCCAGTCGGCCGCCCACACATGGCCCAGCTCAACGATGCGAAAGACGATTCGTCTTCGGTTACCTCGGCGACTTGCTTAGAATGGACGGCGGGGGCGGAGCCACGAAAGTGCACAGCAGAAGACGGCAGAACTTAACCTCAACTGTTTATCATATAAATGAAGTTAATTCCATCTCAGTTAGTGTCCCGGGGGGCAAGTGCGCGCGTATGCTTCATTACGAAATTAGTGGCACCTTTCCTCTCCGACTCCGAGTCGGGGGAGGAGCTGCAGCCTCTGCCGTTCATCTCAACTTCATCGGCTGTCTGTCGGTCGAGACGGCGAAGTTTTCTTCAGTGGAGTTGGAAACGCTTTATGGAAACATGATTCCCTCCGAGGACTGCATCACCTGGATAACTGAGCTGAGCGGAACACGCATCCAAGCGGCGACGATATGGAAAGTTTTGCGAACGCGTGAAGTGTGTGTTCTTTGAGTTGAGCTGCTTTGGTTGCGGTGTTGGCTTCGTACTTTCAACGTTCACAACTTTCCGCCTTGGACGCGATGAGAATGCTTCGAGATGAAAGTGGGGGGGCGCGCGCTACGTTAACTACGTGTACAGCCATGGTTTATGGTCTCGTCGAGAGGTCGTAATGTCAGGTCCGCTGATTAGCATTGCTGCACGGCCTAAGTGGATCTATGTTGGGGTGTGAAGCATTTCTGAAGTGTTGTCACGTGCTGCACTCGGTCGTGGCAACACTATTTGGAGGATTAGCACGACAGTTTTGGTGTGTTTGGGAAGTTTTGTGTGCGGTATCGGGGGTTGACTGACTGACGGTTGATTAGTGATGCAGGTTGAGGTGGTGCGGCTTATGAGAATCTTGACGTGGCCACGTCATCAAAATGTGACTAAACTCGGGCGATTGTTTGCTTTGTCGATAATGTGTTACGTCCTAGTTCAAGATCTCTATTTATTTAATCGTGTATAGTGGGAGGGTATTCTGCTACGACACTAGTTTATTCAGATGTGTCGCTAGCGGAAGTCTTAGAGCCATGGTTCTAGCGCTAGCTCTGTAGCCATTGGGACTAAGGTTCGAATCCTGTGGCTGCGTTCTTCACTTTTTTTCTTGTAGCGCCTAGTTCCACCCATTGTGGTTCCATGACCTTGAGTTGGCTGAAGTGGTAATGGGAATTAGCGGCTCTGCAGATGGCCTGATGTTGTGGAGAACCGCAACTCTCCAAAAGGGAAGAACCAGCCGTAAGGATGAACAAGGCAACATCGTAGTAGAGTCACAGTCGATGCTGAGAATATGGAGAAACCATTTCTGCAGACTGTATAGCGGCGACGAAGAACCAAATTCCGCTGTCAGGCAGAACGAACCATTCAACCCCAAATGAAAGGGACGATGAAGATCAACAATTCCGTCCACCCGACCCGGATGAAGTGAGGATTGCTATATCTAAACTGAAATCCAACAAGGCTGCTGGAGCTGACGGTCTACCGAGCCGAGCTTTTTAAAGCCGGAGGCGATGATTTGGTAAGGTGCATGCACCAACTCATCTGTGAAATATGGTCGGAGGAAAACATGCCCGCTGAATGGAACCTCAGCATTGTTTGCCCGATCCACAAGAAAGGAGACCCATTTGACAGCGCCAACTATCGGGGGATAAGTCTCCTTAACATCGCCTATAAGATCTTATCTGACGTACTGTGTGAACGCCTGAAGCCATTCGTCAACAACTTGGTCAGTCCATACCAGTGTGGCTTTAGGCCAGGAAAATCCACCATCGACCAAATATTGACACATCGGCAGATTTTGGAGAAAACCCAGGAGCAACAAATCGATACCCACCACCTGTTCATCGATTTTAAGGCCGCGTATGATAGCATCTATAGAGACGAGCTATACAGAGCAATGTCTAGTTTTGGCATCCCTACCAAACTCGTCCGTTTGTGTAGGATGACGATGGAGAATGCACGCTGCCCCATTAAGGTCGGTACAGACCTAACCGAGACCTTTGATGTCAAAAAAGGATTCAGACAAGGCGACGCGCTGTCATGCGACTTTTTCAACATCGTTCTTGAAAGAATTGTTCAAAACTCGAACGCCAACACCAGAGGAACAATCCTTCAAAAGTCCGTCCAACTACTCGCATATGCCGACGATATTGACATTATCGGAAGAACGCAGCGTGATGTCAAAGGCGCTTTTGTGAGTATTGCAACGGAGGCCGCGAAAATGGGTTGGGACCAAGTATATGCTGTCAACAAGAAAGGACACCCAACACCGACGTCTCGGTCAGAACGTCACGGCAGACAGATATAACTTTGAGGTAGTTAAACACTTTGTCTACCTAGGAACCGCTATCAACTCAGACAACGACACCAGCGCTGAAATCAAACGAAGAATAACTCTTGCCAATCGGTGCTTCCTTGGGCTAAGAAAGCAATTGGTAAACAAAGCCCTCTCTCGAACAACCAAGGTAACGCTTTACAAGACCTTAATCGTCCCAGTCCTGCTATATGGCGCGGAGGCATGGACTCTGTCAAAAGCGGATGAAGCAGCCCTTGGTTGCTTCGAGAGGAAAATTCTTCGGGTGATTTTCGGTCCCGTCTGCATAGATGGTGAGTGGAGGAGGAGATACAACGACGAACTATACGGGCTGTTCAGCGACATCGACTTAGCCAGAAGAGTGAAGATCCAACGATTGAGATGGCTAGGTCATGTAGAGCGGATGGCAACCAATGCTCCGGCCCGAGAAGTCTTCGAATCCACCCCGAGGGACGGCGCAGTTGAGGAAGACCGCGACTCAGGTGGCGCACGCAAGTGGAAGGGGACCTCAACCAACTATGCGTGCGAAACTGGAGACAGCTAGCTAAAGATCGAGCTGGCTGGAGACGCTTGTTGGTTGAGGCCCAGGTCCCCCCCGGACTGTAGCGCCACCTTAAGTAAGTAAGTAAGTGGGAGGGTATGCTGCTACGACACTAGTTTATTCCAATGTGATGCTAGCGGAAGTCTTAGATCCATGGTTCTAGCGCTAGCTCGGTAGCCATTGGGACTAAAGTTCGAATCCTGTGGCTGGGTTCTTCACTTTTTTTTTGTAGCGTCCAAGTTCCACTCATTATGGTTCCATGACCTTGAGTTGGCTGAAGTGGTAATGGGAACTAGCGGCTCTGCAGATGGCCTGATGTTGTGGACAACCGCAACTCTCCAAAAGGGAAAAACCAGCTGATGCGGAGGAAGGCCGAACCCATCCACTTCAGTCACAAACTGAACTCGTGGAGTCTACATAGTGCATCGGAAAAAAAGGAGTAGTGCAGTGTGGTTTTTTTTTGACTGTGGTTTAGTGGATTACATTTTTAAAACAAGAGAAGAAACGTAGGGAGGAGTTATATTTTAAGGGGGAACCAGTTTTTTTTATTCCACTGATTTCAGTGATTAGTGGTTTCTCCCACTATCAGATTGAAGAAGCTGTTGCACGTCGAGGAGAATTTGCGCCCGACCCTTACTAAAACGAATTGCAGCCAAGAAACCGAGCGAGAGCGAGGAGACAGTCGTGAACTAAGGTGACTCCGGAACGTTTTAAGCGGTATTGAACAACCTGCGGATTGACAGCATCATTTTTTCATTTTTAGGCAAGGCGACACGCTGTCATGTGACTTCTTTGACATCACACTTGAGAAGATCGTGCGAAACTCAAACGTCCACCCGAGGCACGATCTTCCAAAAGTCCGTTCAACTGCTTGCTTACGCGGACGACATTGACGTGATTGGACGAACACAGCGAGCCGTCAATGAGGCATTTGCTGGTATTGAAGCGGAAGCGGCTAAAATGGGTCTAGCGGTAAACCAAGGGCAAAACAAAGTACATGCTGTCATCACGGAAGGACGCACAACATCGACGTCTCGGACAGAGCGTCATATTGGGCAGCAGAAACTTTGAGGTAGTCAAGGACTTCGTCTACCTAGGCTCTGGAGTAAATAGGGACAACAACACCAGTACCGAGATCAAGCGGAGACTTTCTCTTGACAATCGCTGTTTCTTTGGGCTCAAGAGGCAAAATAGTAACAGAGCCATCTCTCGAAACACCAAATTGACCTTGTATAAAACCCTGATCATCCCAGTCCTGCTCTATGGCTCAAAGACATGGACGCTATTGAAAGCGGATGAAGAAGCTCTTGGTTGTTTTGAGAGAAAAAGTTCTGCGTACGATCTTTGGTCCTGTTTGCGTTGATGGCGTTTGGAGGAGAAGGTTCAACCACGAACTATACGGGCTGTACAGCGGCATGCAAGCGTCTTCGGATCCAACGCTTAAGATGGCTAGGTCATGTAGAGCGGATGGATACCAAAGCTCCGGCCTGAAGAGTCCTCTACACCGAGCCATTGGGACAGCGCAACAGAGGACGTCCTCGCACTAGATGGCGCACACAAGTGGAAAAGGACCTCAACCAACTTGGTGTGCGCAGCTGGAGGCAGATGGCGAAAGATCGTGCTGGCTGGAGAGGCATGTTGGTTGAGGCCCAGGTCCACCCCGGACTGTAGCGCCAATCAAAGAAGAAGAAGATTGACAGCATCAACACTAAATGAATCCAAGACCAGGGTATTTATTTATATATTTATGTATTGTGGTGGGCAGCGAAGTTCCCGAGTACTAACCCAGGCGTGGCCGTGTGCGCTGGTGCGCGCGCGAATTTTCGTATCAGGTCGGCGGAGACACGGCTTTCGAGTACGAGACGGTTCATTTGTGTTAATATTATTTTTTTGTCTCTCTTTCATTGGATTTTCGATGCATTTTTTTTTTTTAATTTAACTGGATGTTAGTTATAAGATAGATTAAGGAAATAATTGTATATTTATAGTGTGAACGAAACCTAAAAGCGGACTACCATCTTATTGTCGCGATTCAAGAGGTGGTTGATCGTACGGGAGGTTAATCGCGTGGCGCCCACAAATAAAACATCAAGACCACGGCATTCTCCACGGCTGGTCAGGCATCCTCCCGATCGAGGTCGCGCGGAAGTGGAAAAATCGGTGTAACAAATGCAGTGTCGCTAACTTAGAATCCACATCCGTTCGTATGGCAGCCGTTTGTGGCAGTTTCAATCGCGTGACCTACTTCCGCCACAAAATTCATCTCGTTAACCCACTTGAAGTGATTGCCAAATTCTTTCATTTCTCCAAAAACAAAGGAACATCTCGTTCACATGGGGTTATCCTTCGACGATCTCAACTGTAGTCAGCTATCAAAGATTCACCAAAAGTTCTGCGCTCCAAAGGAGCAGAATGAATCATTGAACCAAAAAACCAGGCCATCATCGTCAAACGCAATCAGCTGTGCGCTTCACTGTGCGTGGGCTTCTGCTTCTGCCTCTGCCACTGCCACTGCCTCTGCCGGTGCTTGTGCCACTGCCTGTGCCTATTCGCATGCAATAACTCAATTGTTCCCTCAGAATCATTTGTTGTTCCTACCGTGGCTGTAGTTCTGGTTCTCTGCTCGTCCTCCGCCTCCTCCTCCTCCTCTGTCGTCGCCGTCGAATCGAACTCTTGAACCGAAAACAGGTCGAAACGAGCAAAGCAACAAAACAAAGCACAAAAAAAGCTGAAAAATCTAGAAAAATCATAATGAATGGTAATCCACAAGGGTAATTGGAGCCCCTCCTCACAATTCACCAGTCACGAGGCAGATCCAGAGCGAGAGAACGGCGCACATCCAACCACCACGCTCAGTCAGTGGGAAAAAAGCCAAGCGCCAAGCGCCGAGCATAAGGCATCTAGCGTAGCGTAGCGCTGTCGGTACGAGAGAACGAGTAATCATTGCGGGATTTATGAAAATTCATGTTGATTGAGTTTTGCAATTTTCCGATTCGCTTTCGTGGCCGAGGACCACGGGGGTGGGGG